>VIBL01000081.1:1200000-1933579 GCA_008271625.1 Lutraria rhynchaena | reverse complement strand
TTGTTGGTATGATGAAGTCGAATAAGAAAAGATGAATTCCTGCAAAAATAACGAAGATTTGGAGAAAAAAAAAATTCACCAGATTTCAAAATTTCTACCCTACCCCCTCGTTATGCGATTTTTTGTATAATTTTTTTTTCTGAAAATGGCCATAAGACGCCTCAATTTGTTGGTATGATAAAGCCGATTAAGAAAAGATGAATTCCTGCAAAATAACGAAGATTTGGAGAAAAAAAAATTTTCACCAGATTTCAAAAATACCAAATTCTCGCCATACATTGTTAGAAAAACTATTTGGTCTGGAAATGGCCATAAGACGCCTCAATTTGTTGGTATGATGAAGCCGAATGAGAAAAGATGAATTCCTGCAAAAATAACGAAGATTTGGAGAAAAAAAATTTTCACCACATTTGAAAATTTCTACCGTACCCCCTCGTTATGCGATTTTTCTAAGAATGTTTTTTTCTGAAAATGGCCATAAGACGCCTCAATTTGTTGGTATGATGAAGCCGAATAAGAAAAGATGAATTCCTGCAAAAATAACGAAGATTTAGAGAAAAAAAAATTTCACCAGATTTCAAAATTTCTACCCTACCCCCTCGTTATGCGATTTTTTGTATAATTTTTTTCTGAAAATGGCCATAAGACGCCTCAATTTGTTGGTATGATGAAGCCGATTAAGAAAAGATGAATTCCTGCAAAAATAACGAAGATTTGGAGAAAAAAATTTTCACCAGATTTCAAAATTTCTACCCTACCCCCTCGTTATGCGATATTTTGTTGAAATTTTTTTCTCTGAAAATGGCCATGAGAGGCCTCAATTTGTTGGTATGATTAAGCCGAATAAGAAAAGATGAATTCCTGCAAAAATAACGAAGATTTGGAGAAAAAAAATTTCACCAGATTTCAAAATTTCTACCCTACCCCCTCGTTATGTGATTTTTTGTATAATTTTTTTTTCTGAAAATGGCCATAAGACGCCTCAATTGGTTGGTATGATGAAGCCGATTAAGAAAAGATGAATTCCTGCAGAAATAACGAAGATTTGGAGAAAAAAATTTTTCACCAGATTTCAAAATTTCAACCGTACCCCTTCGTTACGCGATTTTTTGTTAGAAAACTATTTGGTCTGACAATGGCCATGAGAGGCCTCAATTTGTTGGTATGATGAAGCCGAATAAGAAAAGATGAATTCCTGCAAAAATAACGAAGATTTGGAGAAAAAAAAATTTTCACCAGATTTCAAAATTTCTACCGTACCCCCTCGTTATACGATTTTTCTAAGAATTTTTTTTCTGAAAATGGCCATAAGACGCCTCAATTTGTTGGTATGATGAAGCCGAATAAGAAAAGATGAATTCCTGCAAAAATAACGAAGATTTGGAGAAAAAAAAAATTCACCAGATTTCAAAATTTATACCCTACCCCCTCGTTATGCGATTTTTCTAAGAATGTTTTTTTCTGAAAATGGCCATAAGACGCCTCAATTTGTTGGTATGATGAAGCCGATTAAGAAAAGATGAATTCCTGCAGAAATAACGAATATTCGGAGAAAAAAAATTTTCACCAGATTTCAAAATTTCTACCGTACCCCCTCTTTATGCGATTTTTTGTATAATTTTTTTTCTGAAAATGGCCATGAGAGGCCTCAATTTGTTGGTATGATGAAGCCGAATAAGAAAAGATGAATTCCTGCAAAAATAACGAAGATTTGGAGAAAAAAAAATTTCACGACATTTCAAAATTTCTACCCTACCCCCTCGTTATGCGATTTTTCTAAGAATGTTTTTTTCTGAAAATGGCCATAAGACGCCTCAATTTCTTGGTATGATGAAGCCGATTAAGAAAAGATGAATTCCTGCAGAAATAACGAATATTCGGAGAAAAAAAATTTTCACCAGATTTCAAAATTTCTACCGTACCCCCTCGTTACGCGATTTTTTGTTAGAAAACTCTTTGGTCTGAAAATGTCCATGAGACGCCTCAATTTGTTGGTATGATGAAGCCGATTAAGAAAAGATGAATTCCTGCAAAAATAACGAAGATTTGGAGAAAAAAAAATTTCACCACATTTCAAAATTTCTACCCTACCCCTTCGTTATGCGATATTTTGTAGAAATTTTTTTCTCTGAAAATGGCCATGAGAGGCCTCAATTTGTTGGTATGATTAAGCCGAATAAGAAAAGATGAATTCCTGCAAAAATAACGAAGATTTGGAGAAAAAAAATTTCCCCAGATTTCAAAATTTCTACCCTACCCCCTCGTTATGTGATTTTTTGTATAATTTTTTTTTATGAAAATGGCCATAAGACGCCTCAATTGGTTGGTATGATGAAGCCGATTAAGAAAAGATGAATTCCTGCAGAAATAACGAAGATTTGGAGAAAAAAAAATTTTCACCAGATTTGAAAATTTCTACCGTACCCCCTCGTTACGCGATTTTTTGTTAGAAAACTATTTGGTCTGACAATGGCCATGAGAGGCCTCAATTTGTTGGTATGATGAAGCCGAATAAGAAAAGATGAATTCCTGCAAAAATAACGAAGATTTGGAGAAAAAAAAAATTCACCAGATTTCAAAATTTCTACCGTACCCCTTCGTTATACGATTTTTCTAAGAATTTTTTTTCTGAAAATGGCCATAAGACGCCTCAATTTGTTGGTATGATGAAGCCGAATAACAAAAGATGAATTCCTGCAAAAATAACGAAGATTTGGAGAAAAAAAATTTTCACCAGATTTCAAAATTTATACCCTACCCCCTCGTTATGCGATTTTTCTAAGAATGTTTTTTTCTGAAAATGGCCATAAGACGCCTCAATTTGTTGGTATGATGAAGCCAATTAAGAAAAGATGAATTCCTGCAGAAATAACGAATATTCGGAGAAAAAAAATTTTCACCAGATTTCAAAATTTCTACCGTACCAGTAGTAAGGTAATTGAGCGAGTCTAGGCCACCTGGCGGTGTTCGGATTTTCACTCACTTCGTTCGCTCAAATCCTCCCAGACTCGCTCAATTACCTTACTACTACTACGAAAGTGTATTTTTTGTTTGACCAAATAGAATATGGAGTGGCACAATCAAGAAAATAAACACATGTGGAATAGATTGCCTATCATAAAAGTGTATGGAGTGGTACAATCAATGGTGAAAAAAAAATAAAAAAAAATGAGTATCTTTGGAATTGGAAAAAATAAAAGAAACAACAAACAGAGTGGGCAATTAGATATGGATGGAAATGTGATAATTAATTTAGGGGATGCAAATAGAGCTAATGATGCAGTTTCAAAAAGATTTGTATTTAAGAAAATACAAAGTATAATTTCAGACTATGATCTTGAAGACGTTAAAGTTATTAAGAAAACACTGGAAACCAAAAGTGAAATTCTTAATCAATTGATTAATGATGTTAAACAAAACGAAAAAATAATAATTGAGTTACAAGATAAAATTGAACAAGAAATTAAAACAATATCAGATGCTATGGAAAAACTTGATGTAACGGATGATAATATTAAAAAAGTATTTGAAGAAAATATTAAAATTATACATAATCAAATAAGAGAATTAAAACAAAAAATGATACAACATGATGAACTCAAGGAAAAATTAAATAAATCTGAGAAAATGTTACAAAATATATATGAATTGAAAATTAGAACAGAAATATCAAAATTAAATCAAGAAACAACAAAAAGAAATAATGAATTATTGAATACTTTTTCAAGCAAACATGCAGATTTAAAGTCTGAACTTGCCAACTTGGATGATTCAATCAAAAATATTTTACCCAAACGAATAACTGATATTGGTGATGTTGTATTGGATTTAGTAAATGATAATAAAAAATTAAAAAAAAAAATATCGAAACTCAATAGAGCGATATATGAAATACCTGTGTTTGTTCTTTATAACAACAGAGTACAAGAAGTAAAAATTTTATCTAGATTAGGAGCAATTCCAATAAAATATAAGTTGGAAACAAAGGAATTAAACCAAACTGTTGAAACGAATAATTTATTCGCTTTATTTGGTCTTAATTATCCCCCTATTGTAGAATATATGGATTACGTAATACCAAATTACAGTTTAGGAGAAATGATTGTGTTTGAAATTAAAAAACAAGGAAGATATAAATTTGAAATAAAACTAATGACCAAGGGTGATATAAAAGGATTTATTTTTCACAAGTCAAGTTTTACAAATGAACACAAACCAATAATAAAAATTATTGAAAAAGATAAAGAGGAAGAGTTTACTATTGATTTAGATTCTGATGATAGCGTTCTTATTTACCCGGATACCATTTCCGATAAATCACATTTTACGTTTGAAGATGAAAGTTATATAAAAGTAACATATTCCTGGAAATATATATAATCTAAAACTCAGTAATCTGTAATTCTTGTTCATAAAAGCTACCCTTGATTTCTTCACCTTTTAAATCTTTTATTTTGTAAGTAACAGGATTTGTATTCAAAACTTCATCAATTACCAGTATTTCTCTAGTCCAACGAGTGGTATAACCTTTTTCAAATTTATCTTTCTTTTTTGATATTCTCACTCTATCTCCAACTTTAAATTTAGGTTCTTTAATTTCATTTTCTTCTTCTGGATATAAATTTTCGTATACAGTTGATGTATTTTCCTTCTCACTCGCTTCAACAGGCGTCATTTTAGTTGAAGAATGAACCGTTTTATTATAATCATTAACTAATTCATCCAATATATCATAATATTTAGTAGTTTCGTGAGCAGTAAAATATCTAAACATACGTTGTTTCATAGTTCCTATCCAGCGTTCTACAACACTTGATTTTTCTTCGTTCTCAGTTGAATATAATTTTATGTTATTATCTTTTAACAATTCTTTCACTTGTCGATTGTAAAATTCAGAACCTTTATCCGACCAAATAAACAATGGTTTTCTTTCTTCAAATAATGTTTTAAATGCTTCACTTACTGTTGCTCCTGTTTTATTTTTCAAAGGAATCAACCATCCATATTTACTAAAAATATCTATAACTGCTAATAAATATTTATAATGTTTATTTTGTTTTGAATATTGTTGCATATCTACCAAATCAACTGCCCATGTTCGATCTATCGAATGAACATGAACTCGTCTTTTGGGGAAAGATTTCACAACTCTATGATGTAATTCATCAGCTAATTTATTTGTAAATCTATTCTTTTTAGATCCACACTCAGAACATTTAGCTTTCAACATTTGTCTATTATTAGATGTTGTTACTTGTTCTACTGAATCATTTTCGGTATGTTTTTTACAACGTAAACAATATATATTTGGATTCTCCATTTTACAAGTACCAAAATTGATATCTCTAAAAATGAGTGAAAAAAAAATTTGTACAAAGTGTAATGAATATAAATATTTACATGAATACGACAAAGCAAATGGTAGACCCATGGGTGTTAAATCTTCATGTAAACAATGCAACAAGCCTATGAAACAAATCCATTATCAAAATAATAAAGAAAAATATAAACAAGCATATCAAGAATTTATATTAAGGAATCCAAATTATCAACATGAATATTATTCTGCTAATTGAAAATTATTGCCTTTAAAAATGAGACCCCAAAATCCCAAATCATTCAAAGATCTTATTACTGAAATAGATATAGATGATATAGATGAAGGGGATATAACCAAATATATGAACTTACTAAAAGATAAAATAGTTATTAATCAATTTCCTTTGAAAATAAAAATAACAATAACAAGTGAATTTTTAACTCCCATGTCATTTGATGTAATAGAAAGTCATTACTCTCATCCTGCGCAAGTTATCCTATCGCAAAATAATATATCCAAATTTTATAAAGATCTAATAGATAAATTTGAAGCTTGGATAGATAAATTTCAAGAAAGAGGAAGTGGTTTTGTTTTTAGAAATATTAAAAGCGTAAAAGTCAAATTATACAAATACAGTATCCAGAAAGCATCATCTTACATCCCTCTTCAATTCAAATCAAGCAATATCATCAATGTTAAAAATACTAATGATAACAAATGTTTTCTTTGGTCCATATTGGCAAAACTATACCCCGCCGATGATCACAAATACAGAGTAGGCAAATACAAAGAATATGAAAATGATATTGATATGACTGGCATTGATTATCCCGTTAAAATAAAAAATATTCCAAAAGTGGAAAATCAAAATAACCTAAGTATTAACGTATTTGCATTAGAGAATCAAAAAAACAAACATTCCCTATATCCGGTATATATAAGTTCAAGGACACAAGACCCAGTAATAGACCTTTTGTATATTGAAGATAATGGTGAGGAGACACATTATTGCTTGATCAAAGATTTAGATAGCTTCAAGTGTGATGGTACCAGGCATAAATCATTTACATGTAGAAATTGTCTACAAGGATTCCAAAGAAAAGAAACTTTAACAAAACATAAAGAAATATGTTATGATAACGAATATTGTAGAACGATAATGCCAGATAAAAATATTCTTAAATTCAAAAATTATCATTTTAAAAATAAATTACCATTTGTCATCTATTGTGATTTTGAATCTAATAATATTCCAATAAAGTCATCTCAACCAAATCCAAACGAATCTTACGTAAATCCAATATTTAAACAAGAAATAAATAGTTATGGAATATTTGTCAAATCCGATTATCCACAAATATATAAATCACAATACTTTTCTTATGTTGGTGTTGATGCAGTGGAAAAGTATATGGAAAAAGTAATGAAGATATTCAAAGAAATAACTTATAATATATATCTTAATGAACACAAAAAACCAAAATTAAATGTATACGAAGAAGAAGAATTTCAAGAAGCAATTAATTGTTATATATGTGGAATTGAATTTTCGACCACAGGGAAAATAAGGGAACATGATCATCTTTCGGGTAAATACAGAGGAGCAGCATGTCAATCTTGTAATACCAAAGAAGGTAAAACAACAAAATTAATTCCTGTATTTTTTCACAATGGTTCTAATTATGATTTCCACTTTTTAATCGAAGAATTGATGAAATATGAAGATGAATATAATAAAGTAAAACTTCTTTCTAAAAACTCCGAAGAATATATTTCAATGGATTATGGATCGTATTATAAAAAGTTAAGATTTCTAGATTCTTATAGATTTATGTTAAAAGGCTTATCGGATATTTCCAAATCAATGGATAAATTTCCTATTTTGGAAAGTGAATTTGATGTAGATGTTTCTCCACTAAAACAAAAAGGATTCTATCCATACGAATATGTAGATTGTTTAGATAAATTAAAAGAAAAGAAATTACCAGATATTAATGAATTTTATTCAACATTAACACAAAAAACAATTACAGAAGAAGAATATAAACATGCACAAAATATATGGAAAACATTCAAATGCAAAACATTACAAGATTATCACGAATTGTATTTAAAGACTGATGTATTGATATTAGCAGATGCCTTTGAGAATTTTAGAAACTTCTTCTTAGAACATCATCAAATAGATCCATGCTATTGTTACTCAGCTCCAGGACTTACATGGCAATGTGGATTAAAATATACAAATGTAGAATTAGAATTATTAACAGACTATGATATGTTGTTGATGTTTGAAAAAGGTATAAGAGGAGGATTTTCTGGAGTTCTAGGACCACGACATGTTAAAGCATTTAACAAATACACTCCTAATTATCATAGTGATGGTGTTAGAATATTAGACAATAATGAAATGAGTGAGGCTCTTAATATACTTAAGAATGGTGGTAATCTAAATAAGTTCCTTGAAGAAAAATATTTATTATATCTTGATGCAAATAATTTATATGGATGGGCTATGTCACAACTTTTACCAACCAAAGATTTTAAGTGGGAAGAAGATCCAAATTATTATTTGAATATCCCAGAAGGCAGAGGATGCATACTGGAATGTGACTTAGACTATCCAAATACTTGCAGACGTAAAACATACAATTATCCGTTAGCCCCAGAAAAGTTAAAAGCCAATAAAGATGAAATGTCAGATTATCAATTAGAACTATTGGGAGACAAGCCCGTAAGCAATGAAGAAAAATTATTCTTAACATTATATGATAAAAAGAAATATATTGTGCATCATAGCATTTTAAAAGATTATATTGAACTAGGGATGAAAGTTACTAAAGTATATAGAACAATATCATTCGAAGAAACAAATTGGCTAGCAAAATATATCAACTTCAATACAGAACAAAGAACAAAATCAAAATCTGCTTTTGAGAAAGATTTGTGGAAGTTAATGAACAATAGCTTTTATGGTAAGACATTAGAAAACATAAGAGGAAGGAGTGAAATTATATTATCTTCCAATAGAGAAGAAGTAAAAAAATATATAAACAAACCAAATTTTAAAGACTCAATAATATTTAATGATAATTTGGTTGCTATAATCAACAACGTTACTTCTGTTAAATTTAATAAGCCTATTTATTTGGGACAAGCCATATTGGATTATTCCAAATTATTAATGTACCAATTTTATTATAATGTTGTAAATGAGTTATGGCCAAAAAATAAACTTGTTGCAAGTGATTCAGTTTTGGGCGATACACCATTAATATTAAGATATAAAGGTAAAGTATATATTGATAAAATAGAAAATATTACTGACGAATATGAATATTCAAATGGTAAATTTTATCATAAGCCAAATTACAATATTGAAGTTTGGACAAGTAAAGGATTTTCAAAAATAAAAACTGTAATTAAACATGAAACAAATAAAGAAATATTTAGAGTTGTCACATCATTGGGATTTGTTGATGTTACAGAAGACCACTCTCTAATTAAAGACAATAATGAAATTATAAAACCCAAGGATTTAACAATAAATACAAATCTTCTATTTAATGATAATTATAAAGAAAAAATAAATCCACCTTTAAAACAAGATTTCTTAAGATTAGAACCAAAAACTTTAGAAGAGAAAAAGGCTTTCATTGAAGGTTTCTTTTTAGCAGATGGAACAAGTGGAATTTATCAAACCAAATGGGGAATAAAATATAAATGGAGTTTGGACAACAAAGATTTAAACCTTTTGAACAAATGTTTGGAATATTGTAAAGAAGTTTACAAAATAACTGATTTCAAAATAATAAATTACACAATTCCAACCGGTGAAATGTATAGAATTATTCCGAAGGGAAATATTAAAGTAATGGCAGAAGGATTTGAAAAATTTTATACCAACGAACGTGAAAAGTACATTTCCTATAAAATCCTCAATAAAGATTACAACTATAGATTATTTTTCTTTAGAGGATTTTATCAAGGCGATGGTTATAAAAAGGGTAAAAATCATGAATTTTGTTTTTCACAAAAATCCAAAATTACATTTTCATGTTTGCACTACCTTATAACATCTTTAGGTTATAATACAAATATCAATACATGCAATATTAGACAAAATATATTTTACTTATACATAACCAAAAAAGAACAAGTCGCCAATGTAAAAAAAATAATACCATTGGGCAAACAAAAAAGGGTGGTTTACGATTTATCTACCGAAACTGAAAATTTTAATTGTGGATTTCCTTTAATCGCTCATAATACGGACAGCGTTTTCATATCAGTTAAAACAAAAGATATTTACAAGGATATGAAAAAAATAAAGGATCATTTGGATACATCCGAATACCCCAAAGATCATCCTTTGTTTTCAGAAAAAAATAAAAAAGTAATTGGGAAATTTAAAGATGAGTTAAATGGAAAAATTATGAATGAAATAGTCTACTTGAGGAGCAAGGCATATTCGTTTACGTACCTTGATAATCAAAACATAAAAGAGGAAAAGAAACTAAAAGGAATTGGAAAAACTACAATTAACAAAAATATAAATTTCGACGATTATAAAGATTGTCTATTTAATAATAAAACTAAAATGAATATAATGTATACATTGAACTCCGACAAACATAATATGTTTTTGAATGAAGTAAATAAAAAAAGTACAACACCATATGATGACAAGAGGTATATATGTGACGATGGAATAGATACTTCACCATATGGAGCGCTCGCTTCACTCGCTTAACTTCCATGTAATGAATCCAGTTAATGCCATGCCACCAACAATAAATGCAATCTCTCTATTCTTCTGGTCTTCCGATGGATTGTAAAAATCACTCAATGTAGGTTTAGGTGGTAAAGCTGGTAATTGTTTACCGGTAATATAATAGTATTGTTTCATCGCTTCATCAGCGTTATCAAATTCATTCATAGCATGATGTTCCTTTTTCAGTTGTTCATTAATAAAATCTAATCTTTGTGTTCTTTTTTCATTCCATTCAATCTGAGCCTCTTCCAATTGTTCCATTGCCTTATTATGTCTTTTTCTCTCTTCATCACTATTTCTTCCCATATGTGAAAATAAATAATTACTACCAGAAAAGGCTAACGCATTCACAACTGCTCCACCAACCATCATTGCTACTGCACTTGCCATTTTTATAGGCGTTTATTTCATAATATCAGCTGGAATAATACCTTGTTTAACCAACATATCTTTTGTTGATATTGCGAGCATTATATCAGTAGTCAACATTCCAATATCCGCAATATTGAAATCTACCTTTGGTGGTGGTTTTCTAAATATTTTTCTGCTTAGTTCCGAATACCCAACTGTTAATATACTTAACACTGCTGAATGATATAACATGTTTACTATTTGTTTTCCATCTATTTGTGAAGCCATTTTTTATATATTAAATTTAACTAAAATTCAAATGGATCGATTTCTTTTTTTATATTGATTTCACTATGGTCGATTTCTTTCTTTTCATCCGGCACTGGTTGTAGTTTTTCATCCGGTCCAGGTTGTAGTTTTTCATCCGGCCCCGGTTGTTTTTGTTTAGACTTATATATATATATTCCTAATCCGACAACTCCAATTAGACACAAAGGTATATAATTTTTATAAACATTTATACATTTAACTTCATCTTTTGTTATTGGGGTCCCGGAGGGTTCCCCCCCTTTCAATTTTATATTTTCTTTCTTCATCGATTCAATTTCTTTATTTTTTAATTCTGCTTTTAATTTTTTTGCCTCGGCACCTTTTTTACCAGCTAATACTCTTTTTGGATCTTTCCCGGAGGTCCTGGTATCCATCGTGATATTTTCACTCATCTTTTTTTATTGTAACATTTTCACTTTTCTCATCAGAGACGATATGTTTTGTTGTTGTTAGAATAGCTGTAAAAGGCGCAAGATACATTCCATATCTATAATACAATTCACAACATGTACTAGTCAATGCATGATTGATAAATGGATCTTCTTCCAAATCTTGTTTTAGTTTTGGTGGATTTACAATATTAAAATATTTTGATACACCCATGACGTATAAATTAATAAAAGAGTTTCCCAATATCTTGGTCATACTAGCTCCTAATCTAGCTTCGTATCTGTAGTATAATTTATTCATTTGTTCTGGTGTCATTGTATCAATATCTGACATTTGTAAGTCTTTACCAAGATATTGTTTACTCCCCCCACCTGCAACAATAGCTGACAATCTTTCACGTTTTGTTTCAGTATTTTGATCGGAGGGGGCTTCACCTTGTTCGCATTCCTTAAGCAATTCTTCAGCATCCATTTTTATAGATATTTTTTTAAGCATCAAGCGAGCGAAGCTTAAGCATTACTAAAGCATTGCTTAAGAATTACTAAAGTATTACTAAAGTATTACTAAAGTATTACTTAATCAACTACCCAATAATTGGTAGGTTGGTCAGTTTTCAAAATTAATTTAATATGTTTCTTTTTTTTCAATTCTTCTTTTATTCTTTGTCGTTCTTCCAACGTAGGAATAACATCATTCTCCTTTAAACAATTTTCAAAACTATCCCTGTCCTTGGTGTAGAACATACATAACCATTTTGTTTGTTCTCTTAAATCTTTCAAAACAGAATTGTATCTTTGTGATATAACCCAAACGGATTGTTCTGCATGTCTACCAGAAAATGCCAACTCTGACAACGTATCTCTTTTCTTTGTCAATTCTTTTGTAGCGCTACAATCATCAATAATATATAGAGTTGGATGACCTGCATATTTTTCGAAGAACATTCTTAGTAGTTCTTGTATTTTTTCTTCACCCTTAACTATTGGATTAACAATCATAACATTCTTTGTTTTTGGTTTTTCAACATCACCAATCCACTCACGATTTTTGTAGGCCTTGTTCCATTGAATCGTTGGACAAAGTATAACAATATACATAAAAACATTTCTATATTCACCTTCGAGTAAATCTAAAACAAATTCAGTTTTACCACAACCGGTTTGACCACATATAATTGCACAATGCGGATATTTTGGTAGTTCCATTTATTAATAACTATTTTCTTTAAATCTACCATCTTCAAAATTAATTTGTGCATCTTGTATAACAAATAGATAAACATTTATCATCTCATCATCTCCTGCTTCTTTTGCAATTTGTATAGTTATACCTTCCGATGCATTTTCAATTCTTCTTCCAGAACCGTGAAGAGAGTTATCATCCGTTGAACGTAAATCCAACCACAATGCATAATTGTCTGTTAAATATTTTTCCAATGTTGTATCGGTGAAATATAAATCTTTTACAACCATATTTGTTTCTTTATTTTGTTTTGAATTCAAAGCAAAAAATTTATTTATTTCATCCCACTGTTGATATGCTTTCATTCCTTGGCTGTATAGTTGATTTGGTATTCCTTCTATTGTCATTTCTACTTTTGTTATTTCTGGATTGTAATAAGTTTGAGTTGATGTTCTCTCCGGATCTTCAAACAACATTAGAATACCTTTCATACTTCTAGCAGGAACATTTAGATTAATATTCCATAGTGTATCAGATTTGTTTTTAGATATTTTCCTGTGTCTAAGTATTCTATCATATAAAATAACCATTTTACCACCGACTTGTTGTCTTATTTGTCTTGCGAATTCGGTATCAGAAACTGTATCATATTCCAAGCAAATATTTTTGACCGAATAACTTGAAGCGGGATCTGTTGATTTAATTACTTTGTTGTAATCATTGAATGTAAGTTCATATTCAAGTCTATCACCAAGACCAGCTTGATAAAACGGCATGTGAGTATTCAATAATTCAAAATCTAGTGGGATACAAAACCTGTTTCCATATGCTTTTGCAATAGCTTCATCTTCCCTATCGGCCGAAGCATCTTTGGCTCCAATTCTATGTTTCAACATATTGGTTTTGCCGATACCCTGGTATGCCATATTTACTCTTTCAGTTGGAGATTTCCATAAATCAATATAACAATGGTAAATATCACTATCATCAATAGACGTAACTTCATTTCCACTTATTTTAATTGTGGTCTTCTTAATTATAGCTCGTCCAATATTTTGAAATATAGTTGCATTTACATCTTTAGAGTTTAGTTCAATTTCAAATGCCAATCTAACTGTACCTGGAACAATAACATCATTGTTACCCAAATTAGGAAATCTCACCAACAATTGTTGATTTTGATCAATAGTTGATGGATTATTGGTAATTACAACACTTTGACGAATACCTCTAACACCACGAGGTTCTCTTATTTTTCTGTATGGATTTAATTTGTTTCCGTAGGCCGACATTTTTTAAGGATAAAAAATGGCCGAAGGTGGATGGGATTTCGATAATCCTGTATTTGACGAAGACGATTATGATGAATATTATGAGGATGATGATATAGGAACGGATAATGAATTTAATAGAACTATACAAATCCAAAGTGCTCATATTGAGGATTTGGATATTGGTGATAATACAAGAACACAATTAATAGTTGATCAGAAAAAATCTATAGTTAAAAGATATTATGAGATGATAAAAGAAAAGTATGGATTGGAACCATCAAGTATCGATATTACAAACTTTGAACTTGGTCCCGATAATAAAACATTATTTTTAAAGGTTGGAGATAAAGAAATTCAAATCACATCCAAAAGAGGCGGTGGTTTTATAGGTTTGAATACTTTGGCACAAAGAATTGGTGAAGGTGGAACAAATGCAATTAAAGATATATTAAATTTGCCAGATTATAAATCTGCAACCAAACCATTATCGGCACAGGCCGTTGTAAGTTTACAAAATGCAGAAAATAACATACCCAATATTGATGGTATTGAAATGACCGATTTACCCAATACAGCCGAAACTGCAGTGAAAGAAATAGAACCAGTAGTTAACATAATGAGTGAACAAGGAATACAAACCGAAATGACAAAGAGAGAAATAGATGGTATCCTTAAAGCTATGACTAGCGTAAAAGAAGAGACTGCAAATGAATTAGCAAAATTAGCTGAAACAAATAAAGACTTAGCAAAAGAAAAAGAAAAATTAGAACAAGCCAAATCGGATAATGATGAATTTCAAATAGATAGAATAAGTAACAGAATAAGAGATTTAGAGCTTGAGAGAAGTTCAAGACTTGAAGTAATTGAAATTAATAGAGATAGATTGCGTACTCAAATTAATAGAATAAAAGAAACTATACGTAAAATATTAAAAGAAGACACAACATTAGCTGAACGAATTAAAACATTATTCAGAGAACAAGGAATTACAATTGTTAGTCTTTTAACTGCTTTTGGTATGGTTATTGGTGTTATTGTTGAATCTATTATTCCTACTACAGGTGGTGGAACTACTCCTTCTCCTAAACCTCCTCAAAAAGATGGAATAAAAGAATGGATTAAAAAACAATTAGCTAATATAGGTAAACTATTGGCCAAACTTGCAGGAAAAGCTGCAGAAGCACTACCTGGTATTATTGGTTCTATTGTGTCTTGGTTATTTTCAACAACCGGAAAGGTTGTTAATTGGTTTGGAGAACATTTATGGGCTTTAGTTGTTCTTGTTGTTGGACTGTTGTATGCAGCTGCTAGAGAATATATATCAAAATAAGACCTATCGCTATACTTCCTACTATCAATGCCGTTTTAGTTTCTTCATGTTGTTTTGCTTCTTGATGTTTAATATTTGTCTTCGTCTCGACCGAAGGTTGTAGGGCATCACGCATTTTAACCTCTTGATGTTTAACAGGTTCTGGAAGAGATTTCTTCGTTTTAGTTCCCATAAGTTCTACATGATGCTTCGGAGGAATTGGTTGGTTATTCACACCATTATTTATTCCAAGTACTTCATTATCGGTGGCTACCACAATGAGATTGTTATAATCTTGAATTGTACCAATTCGCAATTCCATATCACTTGGAGACATGTACAATCCAATTCCATAAACATAGTCAACTTTACTTCGTGCATATTTTAATGTGTTTTGATACCTTGAAATTTGACTCGGTAAATCCACAGGACTATTAATGGCATCCTCAACATTTGCAAGAAATTGTTTTTGAGCATCAAAAGCTGTTCCTGTTCCAAGTATAGTTGTTCTAGTTTGGGATTGGGAACTTAGTATAGCCCAACAATAAGTTCTTATGGATTCGTTGATACGTTCTATACCGGCTCTAGTAAAACCGTTTGATGTATCAAGAATGAATGTTGTCCATGCATCTTCAATATCATCCGATTGTTGAATATAATCAATATGAACTTTTTTAGGTGGTAAATATTCACATGATGAAATACCACAACGTCTACCACCTGGCACTTCTGGTCCAAATGTCATTTTTGATAAATCTAGATCGGTTGCCGTACTACTAACAATATGTTGGGACGAATGATCATGTCTAAAATCTGTTCGTTTCCAAGCGGAATGACTTGTTGTGTAAATAACTCCAAGACCATTATTTTGCCTCCAGTCCGAATTAGGATCTACATCAAACTCTTTACATATTCTTTCATATGCACCTCGATCATAACCACTGCTAAATGCATTCCAACTTTTATCTTGTGGCAATGCAATAGATAATTCAAATAGTATTCGTCTTGTTTGGTAATAAACATGAAACAAAAATAATGATCCGGTCAATCCACCATGTTTCAAATGATTGTTCAAATCTATACCACAACCTGTAGTAGCACACCATATTGCGAAATTTAGTTGATTTTGCCAAAATGACAAGAGGTTTGTATTCCAACGTTGTACTATTTCATTTGATGCTACATGTGGCAAAATATATTTTTCGAATACATTTGGGAAATCTACGTTGAAGCTTTTTCCAGACGATGAAATAATAATATTTTGTTTTATAATATCGATTGATTTCTTGTTAAATACTCCGGCACCAGGATAAAGAGCTTCATCGTTATACTTAAATTCTTTTGGTGTCATTTTTTTATCTTAAAAAAAATGTATCATACAATTTCTGATATTGATAAAACAATAATCTTACAACGATATATAGATAACAAATGTGGTACCAAGAGAATTGGATTAAAAAGTTTTACCTATACTATAGGTTGGTATAATGTTTCTCGTGAAACTGTTGTGGTGGAAACTTCGGATAATTCAACCATTGAACATACTTTTAATAGTGGATTTTATAGTATGCAAGATATAATAGATGAATTTGAAAAATTAAAAATTGTTTTAACGGTTGAAATGAAAACTGGTATAGCAACTGTTTCCCATCGTAATAATCGAAAATTTATAATACCTTCTGGTCTTTCACAAATATTGGGTGGTACCGGTGAAAGACCTGTAGATTTTGCACCTTATAAACAACTGTATGTTCATCTCGATCAGATAAATAGTGCTTATAATTTCTTTGATGGCGCTCCAAGTAATATTCTTGGTGTTATTCCTATTGAGAATAAATCGTTTGGTGATATTGTTTATACAAGTTTCAGCAATCCGGAATACAAACAATTAACACATGGTGATATTTCGGAATTAAGTATAAGCGTTTGTGATAAGAATGGTCAGAAAATAAACAACAATGGATTACCAATTAGTTGTGTGTTGGAAATTTTCCCTTGAAAATGAGTATATTTGGTGTTAAAAAAATTGAAAATCCAAAATCAACCATTACAATAAGTGCTGAATCAAAAGGTTCTTTATTTGTTGGTAAGATATTTTCATTCGGAAATGGTGGTAAAGAAAGAGACGTTGGTTATGTTGTAATGAGACGTGGTTATATTACTGGTATTAGCATATCGGGTAAAGGGACAAGTGGTGAAGTGCGAGTTGGTGTATTGGTAAATGGTGAAGTTTTGAAAGGATGTGAAATTATTTTGAATGCAACAACACCAAGAAAATATAATAATTTTGAACATCCATTTTTAGTTGAGGAGGGAAGTGTTATTAATTTTATTAGTCTGAAGGCTAATGGAAATGCAGTTAATACTATTGCAGCGTTATTATTTGAATTCAAAAAATATCCTTAAAAATGAAGCAACCAACGGCTCCGAATTTATATCCAGAACTACACAGTGAAGATGGTAGAGATGAAGAAGGACAAAATTATAGATTGCGGAAAATATCAGAGATTGAGAAAACTTTAATTAATGAAAGAGATACACGCAAAGCATTATATAAGAAATATAAACGTGGAATTAATATTACTGATGGTGTTGATGCTATTCTAATATCAATGTCTGTTATTTTGACAGGTGTTGGTTTAGCAGTTCCAATTTTTTTTCCATTAGAAATTGCCGCTGTTGTATGTGGAAGTTTGGGTGTTTGTGTTAAACTTATTAGACGTAAATTATTTACAAAAACACAAAAACATTATAAGATTGAAACTATTGCTAAAAGTAAATTGAATAGTATAAAAGATTTGATTTCAAAAGCTTTAACAGATAGTACGATATCTGAAAATGAATTTAAACTTATATTGGACGAATTGGAAAAATATAATAATCTGAAAGATAACATACATTCAAAACAAACAGGATTGAGTGAGATAGATAGGAAAAAACTTATTGAAGAAGGCAAAGCTCAGGCTTTGTCCGAATTAAAAAAAAAATAGGAAATGCTTAATTTTATTCAATAAAATTACCATAGTAAATGATCCACCTCCGAAATATTAATCTATTGTACCACTCCATACACTTTTATGATAGGCAATCTATTCCACATGTGTTTATTTTCTTGATTGTGCCACTCCATATTCTATTTGGTCAAACAAAAAATACACTTTCGTAGTAGTAGTAAGGTAATTGAGCGAGTCTAGGAGGATTTGAGCGAACGAAGTGAGTGAAAATCCGAACACCGCCAGGTGGCCTAGACTCGCTCAATTACCTTACTACTTGCGAGTACATTAAGTCTAGAGTCTTTCATTGAAGACATAGACCATGTCAAGTCTTCTCAGGGCGCTAAAACTTCGCTCACATGGACAGGTCGATTTTGTGATTTTGTGCATGAAAACTGCTGATTCTCGCCCGATATGTTGCTAAATCCACCATTCTTTTTTTACAAAAAAATGAATTTATACGGCGACGCAAAATCATTTCTGCGGGATTGGTACTATATCCAAGTGCACCTCTAAATATATCTAAATTAATGATTACAATTTCTATTTATTTTATAACAGTTCTACAATGTATCAATAACTGAGGCATTTCAAGTTATAATGAAAGGCTTATCATAATAAACCTGCCATTTTCCCCCATTACCTGTCCAAATTTAACCGAGGCACGCGCAGTGTGTATGTGTCGAGTCTTGCAATTAACTGTAAACTGGTATATTTGGTGATAGTTACATTTCAAGACTAGAAAATTCACACGAGGAGATCTCAGTTTCAGACATAAATGTAAATATACACTTTTAGAAAAAATCTGTCATCGATAACAGCACCAAGTGATATAATGACCAAGTCAGATAAAACGATGACATGTTTCATATTATACCTTTATAATCATATATTTTAAGTTTAAACATATTTGCTGCGCTACTTTAGTAAGTTGATTGTAATTTTCGCGAAAATAGACAATTTTCGATATCAAGCTATACCAGACCGAAAGTCAGTGCACTCAATGAAAATGTAAAAAGTAAAATAGTGAATTTATTATAACTACAAGCGTGCGAAAATCCCAAAATACGCAGTTGTCTTACATAAGATTTTGTGAATGAAAATATCAATTTAAAGTTAATTTTTCATTTGACCAAATAACCTACACAAAAGGAATAAGTCCGATCGTGTAATTTTTTTGGGGGGGGGGGCAGGAGAGGTTCCACACTGAATTTCACAGACTGTTGAGAAGACGGACCGTATTATAAAACTCTAAAGCTGCAACGAATTTCTTCGCGTGGGATTATGACCAATCAATTGGAAATGGTGCATTTCGAATACTTTGGATTCGAACCTATTGTAACAATAAGCACTATTTATGAATAATTGCATTCACTTCTTCATTTTCATAAGCTTTATAAAAAAAACCGTCAAACAAACTTGGAACTTGGCATTTGTAATCCAAAATGAATTAACAGACAAAATACGGCTGCTCTCAGGCGATTGCCTACCCATGCATTAGTACGCAAAAAAATAAAATAATAATGTGTGGTATGAATTATATATGGTGGTAAAATGACTGTAGTAAGAAATTAAAATCAATCAAATTCTTGACTGAGATGGGGTTAAACCAGCAAGGTACAAATATTGTTGATTTATCACCATTTATGTTTTCCATGTTTTAAAATGATCCTGAAACTCTTTCCTCAATGGTAATATTGAAGGAATAGATGTCAACATGTTTAAAATATTTCTCATTCTTCACGCCGACGATATTGTAGATCTTGACAATACTAATGAAGAATTACAACTTGCTTTGAATAAATTATCAGAATACTGTAACAGGTGGAAAATGAGTGTAAATCCATTAAAATAAAAATAATAGTTTTCAAAAAGGGGGTAATATCGCTATGAATTAGCAATTCTATTATAATAAGAAATATTAAAATTTAACAAATTTACCGTTTAAATGATGTTTTTATCGTCCATACATCATTATCAAATATTGGATTAAGATAATTTATACTAACGATATTTTTTCTATTTCTGTGTGTTACAATTTTTTAAGATTATTATTAATAGTTACTTTATCTGGGACATTGGTTATTTTGTTTTAAATGAAAGTGTTAGGTTAAAGTATAGGTAGATAGAAAAGATCTATAGAGTATATTTGAGAATCACAATGGTAAAAAAACGGATAAAACCAATTCAAGGTCTTAGAAACCGTTTATCGGGATTAAATTCCATGGACTAATCTGACTCCCATTGAAGATGAAGATCATTTTGTAGGGTTTTAGCATCCCTGGTTGATTTTTCAGTAAGATAAACTATTGTGTAATCTACAAAAAGTCTCGATTTTGCTTTTATACTCACTGGTAGGTCATTTATGTATGCTAAGAATAAGCAGGGGTCGAGGTCTGATCCTTGTGGGACACAAGAAAGGAATGGTAACTTGTTTGACTTTTAAATAAATCATTAAATAAATAAAAATAATATGCTTTGACATTAACATAATTTATATGCATAGTAGCAAATGACGATCAGTGAAGGTGGTTTCATTCCTCAGGTTTAGGTTAGTAGGTAAGTTGTTGGGTCAAGTCCCAGATTTGAAGTTATTGGATCAAGTCCCAGATTTGGGTCAGGATACGTCATCATCCAGGTAAGTGCCATGACCTAACCTACTTAGATCAGTGAATCTAGGTAAGATTGCGCATGTCCGTGACCTAGGTGCCTTTGACAACATATTTAGGTCACCTTAAGATTGATTCCGTATAGGTCAAGGATAAGCCAATAGATAATTTTTGTATATAAGGATCAAATTCTATACCATTTTACAATACAACAGATCACCAAAGCTACATCGTTGGAACTTATAGGGATTTATAAACTGATACAACATTTTTTTCGATAGAACTAATTATTATTTCACAGTTAGAAATCTGACATATTAAAATAGTTCATAGTTATAAATATTAATTCTTTATTTTCTAGTACAAATAAATAGTTCATTGTTAGCACAAAATTAATATATATCAAAGGGAGACAATTTATGTACACCTAACAACAAATTTTAGTGAGTTACTTCCCTATGAATGATATTTTTTTTAAAATTTGTAACTTTTATATTTCCAGAATCACATAATCTACATCGAGTGTTTGAACTTACAGTGGACTTTATAAAGCTGGTTAGTAAACGTTTTAACTATGGCAGAACCTAAACAGATGAAAAATAATCAAACAATTATGAGAATAGTGCTGTTGATAATGAAAGGGAAACAAATAATGCTGCAATGTCAAAATGCGGTTATTATTTTCTGGACAAACAAAATTTCATCCATCATAGATGTTTGGTATTCGGGTAAAAGTGCTCCTGATAGACACACAGTAAAACTTACTTATTACGAGCATCAATATCACGCGCACCGAATTTATCTTGAGAAGTCTTTAAAATCCTTCAATGTTTGTTCTTAGTTGTGTATAATTTCAACCAACAAACAAATACCTCGTTATTAGGAGCACCACGTTCATCTCGAGCAGTTAATCTGTTCCGATGTTTTACTGTATTTGAAAATTAAACACTCTTCAGAAAAGAGCATATGAGGAGCAGACTAGTGAACAAACTTGCCTTCCAAACACGAACATATGACTTTAAGACAATCAAGAAATACCTGACAACTGAGAACAATTTGTTCATTGTATATTTCCAGTACACCTCACACATGTAAGTTCCTTGGTATAAAATACATGTATACCTTATACACTTTTGAAACTGTGTACTGTTATTAAAAGTTTGTTAAAAGTGCATAGTTTGTCAAAGTTGCTTTACTGCTGTCATTGTTCTTATTATTACTATGTTAATCAATGTTTAGTATAACACTCACAATACATCGAGCCCAGGACCAAGTAAAATGGCCGATTTAGAGGGGGGATTTTTGAAGTAATGATAATGAAGTTGGGACCAGAACATTTACCGCTTAAGAGGGGAACCTAGGTTATGGAGGAAACGGTTTAGAGGGTTTCCACTGTATTAAACATTCAAACAGACTCTATACTATAAATGATGAACGTAGCTCCACGTGGGAGCTCGACCCTGTTGTAAGTATTAAGATCTAGAAATATGTGAGTTATACTCGACTTACACCTTAATGGGTTTAGTGACAGCGGTGTGGTATAGTCGTCTATTTGTGAACTGTAAAGGTTGTTCAGTTCTTTCGTGGCTGATGATCGTTAATCCTGGTGTTGATGATTGAACACAAAGTTCTATGTTACTTTAATATGATTTATTTACTCAACAGCATATTTGATTAGCAATTGGCAAAGTTTAAATCAGAATACACAAAGTAAAAGTTAAAGTCCAATATATTGCAATGAACACAAAGTTAAGTAAATGTCACATAGACTGTATCCAAGTGTATGATATTAACGTCACAGAGACAAAATGTACTTCTGTGCGTCAAAAAGACAATATCCTACAACTAGTAACTTTTTATTTTCTAACTTGAAATTACATTATCCTTTTTTAAACTTAAATACCTCACATTTATAGGGTCTTTCTGTGGACGTTGTGGCTTTTATGTGGACACAAAATATAATCTCTCCAGAACTAAATCACATGATTTCATCATACCAACAATTGAACAACTTAAATACATACATAGAATGAGGATGAATTCTTAGCCAACAAGATGAGAACATTTTCACTAGTCCCAGATTAAGTGTTTAAAATTGCACCACTGGACCACGATCGCTGCCTAGTAATCTTAGAATGACAATTTAGTTTTAAAAGACCCATCAGATATCAAGCCACATTGATTCCTTAAAATTCAAATGGATCCAAAGTCTGTGTGATAGAACCAATAACGCTGACTGGAGACGTTTTCCTAATTTTTATTTTGAACCATACGGACCAAAATTTCTGCTATTTTATATGAGTATCGCAAACAAGAAATCAATTAATCTTAATTTGCCTGTATTCTATGAAGAAATAATAAACGTATTGATAAAACTTAAAAATAGAATACATAGAAGAACTGAGACAGATAATAAGGGGAAATAGACAAGTAAAAATAAATAACAAATACCTAATTTTTCCTACCTGGATTGAATGAAACATTATACTCATAAATGATATTTTAAATGAAAATGGTGATATTTGTCCGCAAACCATCTTCAGTAAATTAAAAAAATAAACATAACAGGATTTCAGAGTACACTAAATTGAAATAAACATTACCAAAATCATGGTATGTTAAAATCACGGAATCAAAACTTACTTCAGAAGACACATCCCTAGAAATATATTTTTATATAGACTCAATGTATAAAATGTCGATAATAAATTCGTCTACAATCAGGTAATAATGAATAAATTCACTATACCGTATACGCACATTTACTGGGAAAAAACTGAAATTAGATATTAACTGGCGAGATATCTATTCGTTCATATACTTAATACTCGACAACAAAGTTAAACAATTTAGATACTGACTAATTCAAAATATTATCACATCCAATGAACTTAAATAAAAATGGTGAATCTCGAACTTGAAGAAATGCAAGTTATGTAACAGAAACGTACCAACATCTTTTAATTGACTGTAAAACTACCAATGATCTATGGGACACAGTACATAATTTCTTTACCAGGTGCGGTATTTCTAGTCTCGAGGTCATAAAACTTGAAAACAATCTCAAAGCTCAAATCTCAATTCAATTCTCAAAGTATTATGGTTGAAAAGATAGAGATGACTAATGTTTAAGTACATATTCAGGTCAATTATGCTGTCAGAATAATGTATTAATAATATCATTATTGTCTGATCATAATTAACTTTGAAACATTAGAGAAAGAGATTTGAGTCAGAGACTAATCTGAAGTTTTATAACCTCTAACCCTTATAATGTTCTCTTATTCATATGAAAATGTTGGTTATAAAATCAACTGTCATTAATATTATTTTATCTCTTGTAGACTTTTGTATGTGTAAAGCTTATTATGAAAATGAAAACTGGACCAAGCCACACAATATTAGAACATTCACGAATAAACTGTTTTGTCTAGACATTTCAACAGTAGGAAAATAAAAGATATTTTTCTCACAACTTTTAACCATTACAATCCGATAATATAAGCATATATTTCTGTTCTGTATATTATTAAATTTGAGGTAAATGTGTTCCTATCGTAGTCAGTATGTCATGTAAAAAAAATACCAATATTATTTCCCCTACAATACATTCAATAACCTTATGCATTTTAATTTCGGCATAGGGTCATTAATGTGTTTTTTTTTCTAACTCGACACTGAATGAAATTCAATTTATTTATTTTTAAGACACTAGGATATATAATACAATCCATGTATATTTTCTTGGACTAATATATAAGACTAATCTAATTTAATCTGTTCATGTAGATACGAAAAACTGTAAATTATGTACATGATTATATATGTATGGTGAGTATGTATGTGTGCGTGTGTGTAAGACTGTACATATGTGGATGTATCCATGCATGTATGTTTAACGGTATTCGCACAGTGCATGTTTTTGCTTTTATATCTGATAATGCGTACGTGCATTGAAATTCTTATGAAGTTTACGATATATATATACAAATAAAAGTTCGAGGAAATTGCGATTAATTGTCATATTGTTATAAGTTATGACTTGAAAAAAAATCAATAAGCGGTTGTAAAACCACAAAAAATCAAGAAGTTTTGTACTAGAAAGATTCACCCTTCTTTTAACATCTCACGTTTTTGCGCACAGATAAAGATAACAGTACAGACAATGTACAGATTTATGTTTTAATTAAATCATAATGAAAAATAACTGAATAAGAGAACAATTCTTGTTTGTCCGAATAAATTATGAGTTAAGGCTTTATTAAGAGTGACGGTGCGGTATATGCCTGCAGCGACAGATGTCAATGTTAAAACACAATGATCATTTGTGTGTAAGTTTTTATCGATGGTTTGAAATCAAGGTTCAATTCACCATTTTCCTTTAAATTTGATATTAATTATTTCGCTTGTCGAACTAAACCAGTCGATATTCTAAGTGTATAAAGACCAAAGTTCAACATACGTTGAATTCGCCATTTTTTAAAGTTTGTAATGCAATATTACTTTTGTGGGAATTAACCACCCATTTTTCTAAGGGCATTAGGCCCAAATTCATTCCAAGTGAACGAATTCTGCAGTCTGCTGTCTTGATAGCATATACAATGAAAAAGACACTTAATTTCCCTATCTTTTGGTGAAAAAGTCTTTCTACTACCCTTGATAAATTATTGATATTAACCACTAAAGCATCCAAACTCCCTTTCAAGGGCATATTGTGGCCAAGACAACTGTTTGAAAATGTAAAAATCTGGTTAATCATACACATTTCAGATACTTACAACTAAAAATATATGCCTGATACAATATACATTGTTTCTCTTAGATTAAACATTTTTTACTTACTAGCAATGTATTACAAGATTAGTTTAAAATGTGTTATCTTAGCTAAAATATATTATATGAGGATTTTTGGGGACCGTTTCATTTATAAGATCATTTCGCTATAAAGGTCGTTCATTTCGGATATTCTTCTTTAGTTTAGCTTGTTAATGGGGTCGCTTCAGTATTAAGACTGTACGGACTAAGCTCCACAGGTGGTCTTTGTGTAAGATTTCATAGTGATCTAGTTATAAATATTTCATACCATAGACTTTGATAATTTCACTATGTCAGAGACCAGTACTTGTGAATCAAAACTTAAGTCTACTATGCTTGGTCCATAAAAACAACATTAATTAACTTTAACATTTTTTTCATTCTAGTCAACTTTGTGCCCAGATGACCAAGGTTCAAAGAATGACACGTACTTCTATAACTTTGCTGTTGGTGTTTTCATGTAAGTGAAGAGACGTTAATTCATGAAGAAATAACAAATATATCAATAAGGTCAAAATCATTTCTATAAAAATGTCCAAGGAAAATAATACACGTATTTTTGAAGTTTATGTCAAGACAGCAAATGCGGAAAAATACGTTTGTTTAAGTTAAACATTTTTCCATTAACAGGTCAAGTTTATCGATATCGCTTTTTCATGCAAGTTTTTGTACCTTATTCATTTTAGAAATTACAGTCAAACCTGTGAACAAAGTCCACCCTTGGGAAAGACAACATGTAGACTTTATCGATAGATGGCCTTTATTTGGAGGTCAGTTTGTTCTAAACGATCAGTAACGGTTCTTCAAAGACTGGCCTTTATTCACAGGGTGGTCTTTATTCGGAGGTGGCCGCAAACACAGGCTAAACTGTAAATGCACTGTTTGAATTTTTCAGGTGAGTTGAATGTAGAACAAACAACTTCTACACTATTTGGTAAAACAGCTCATGGGTACATACAAGTTCCAGAAGATTATCCCATTAGTAAATACTGATTGTAGATTTTTAGTCCCGTACTGGTTTCACAGGGGAGTATAGGTTTATCCACCCGTCAGTAAGAAGAAATCTAGAGTCTTACCATAACTCAAAAAGTACAAAAGTCAGGTTGATAATACTTGGTTTGCGGATAGAGGACCGGATGGAGATTTTATACTTATCAACGTGGTTGCTATGGTTACGGAAATGGTAAAAACCAATGAAAACTGAACATTAGTAGAATCCTGTTTTAACTAAAAAAATACTGAAGCTAGGCTGACGAAACTTAGTATGTTGATAGAATATCGTATGGAGATTAAGCATGTCATTTTATTATTTTTTCATCGCAATCGCTATGTATCAGACAATAATTTGGTAATGGAAAAAGTAAAAAAAGGTTATTGTAAATGGAACATGGATGGAATCCTGTAATAACTCATGATGATCTCAATTGATCTGTTGTAATTCAGTCATGGATTGAATTACAAACTCATTAATACATGAATTCAATTTAACATATTAAACAAAGACACATGGATTTGTTCCCATTATTAAAAATTATGTCAATTTCCTTAAAATCGCACCGACATGATTCCTCCCTAGTAATATATTATGCTGACTATTAAAAGTCTCAGACAAAATTTTAAATTAAATTTCCACATTTTATAGGTTGGAGGTAGGGAATACGACAACATTATAGGGGACTGCTGCATTTTCTGTGACAAGCTCTTGTTAACCAGGTTTTCCGAAGCAAAAAACTAGTTATTAGATTGCCGCAAGTCGGCGGGTGGGCGGGCGTCAACAATTGGTTTTCGTTCGATAACTTTTGTTTTAATTGACACATTCTCACTAAATTTCATATGTAGCTTGCCTACTTTGTGATTGTATTTGGTGGTTCTTGATCTAAGGTCAAGGTCACTGTTACACAAAAGTAAAATAAAAATCCCAAGTCTGAACCAAGGGAGACAATTCTTGCGATCTTGTTATCCAGCATGATTAGTATAAGTTACAAAAACTCGTTTAACGTAAAGAAATAAGTATGAACTAGTGCGTTGGAAAATCTGCTTTTTTCATGGAACGTTAATGTCTTACTTTACTTGTTATTTTGTCATCAACATAAAAATAAGAAGTCTTTAGACACACCACCATGTGACATCAATGAGTTTTTTATCAGTTAAATGTTGCTATCGACCCCAACATGAAGCGGAATTCCACTTTAAAGAAATGGGAAAGATAAAATCAAGAATACTTTTCCCTACACCTATCGGAGCAGGGAAATCATTATATTATATTAAGCCTAAAAAAGGTTTGTTTCTGGTCACATGCCCAAAAATTATGGGTCGGTAGGTAAGAATTTTTACATATATCGGCAACACTGTATCGGAATATGTGCGCCGTTATGTTAATAAGTTTTGAAAATTGCAATATAGCACTACGATTTGGAGCCGTTGAAAAACGTATGAGTCGGCAGGTAAAATATTGTGTCGGTCGGGTAAGGTATATAATTGTGGTCCCCGCGTAAATGTAGCCAAATCGAATTTGTGAGTGTATAATAACCGACGTTATATAGATTATTAAGACTTTGAGCCTTTGTTCAATAGATGGATGAACGCAATTAACGCACTCAACGATTCGTACAACATTAACGTGTGAAAAGATATGATGAATCTATCGAAGTGCGAGGTTGGACTCTCCAAACTACATGTAGTTACCCCTCCCCCTGCAGATTTTCTGCAGACCGTCCTAAGGCGATACTGGAAAAATTTTTGGCCCCATTTTATGTGTTTACATGGTGGGGTTTGGGTGGATAGGCTTTGGACAAGATGGATTTTTATGTTTTTTCTTCTAGGAATCCTTTTCCTATCTACATTGTATATCCAACAAATGATCACAAAGTTCACAATAAACAAACAATTCAGTATATCACTGATCATCCCCATTTCTTTTTTAAAGGGACAACGTTGTTTGCAATTCACATCCATGACAACCGCTTAGATGTGTTAAATCTAAGAAATTGGTATTTACAAACCGGCACGTATGTATCTGTCATTTCAAACACAACAGACAAAGACATCACATTTGATGTAATTGTTACCCATCTGCTATAATCTTAGACTGATAGTGCGAGTTTTTTGTGTAAGATCAAATGATGACAAAATGGTATAATAAGTTCGACTGTTTACTTAAGGTCACTACTGTTCATCGTAACTACAACCATTAATTTTGGAAACAGTAGAATCCAATCAAGAAACCGTGAACTTGAATAAAATGGTTTTTTTTCGGAGCTCAAAACCTATGCGCACGCAGACGCTTTACAAAATTATTTACATGACTTATATGTTTTCATAACATTATTTTACATTTAGGTTATATTCACATAACAATTACGTAATTACAATTAATGGTCATTATGATAATCTCTACATGTAAATATTACATTACATACAGTATTATACAATATGACAAGATATATGTACATTATTATTATTATTTATATGGGATAATTTTCTTGGCACAGTGAGGTAGCAATGAATAGCTCAACAAGACGATTGCTTAGATTAACGGGAATTATCTAAACATTAGCGAAACCGTGCAAAGTGTTCGAAATCATTCATTGAAAGTTTCGTTTTAATTACCTTGCTGCTGTCGTAACATATTTTGGTTTTCTGTGCTTGAGGAGAACAGTTTCCTTAGACAATACTGTGAGTAAAAGTGCTTTCTGTCCAAATCGAAACGGTAGTATATTAGACTGTACAATACACGTTAATTACCTTCGTATTCATATTGTACTTCTGAGCTTAATGTGTACATGAGCGGCTGAAATATCCCAATGTACAAATGTATATTCATATTCTCAAGATCTAAACATTTAAACACAGTATTGGATAAACAAGAGAGTTGAGTATTAACAATAAAATTCGTGGAGAAAATTGACTATTCACATGGTTAATTTGTTGCTGTTTAGTTGCAGACGACATGTACAACTCAGTATAAGTCAGTTTCTAAACAAGTAATTACGATAACTAAAATGTTCATGTAAAGAAACATTTTTTTATTATTTACATAAGTCTCATAGATATAACACTATATTTTCGAACTATTTTGATTGAGCTTGTGCTGCGAAAATTGGTATTACGTAAATAGGGATCACAAAAGTAGTTCCTTAGTATGTTTTCCTTAAGTCGTGGATTTTCTTGAGTTGTATGTAAGTGAAACATGCGAGTTTCTAAGAAAAGAAGTAGTGCACTCCAAAACGTTCTATCCGAAAACTTGTCGAGAACGTCATGCTCACGATACAACGACAAGATGCGTCTGACACGGGCATTTATTTGAAAGGTTAATATTTCTTGACATATTTTGTCTATAAAAGTGGTTATTATCAGAGCAGAACAGAACAAATAATATATTTCGACTTAAACATAACAGTTCATCGTCATAAAATACACATATTATATGTGCATATGTGTTAAATAGATTACTTATTTAACGTTATGTGTGGTGAGTTAATGAATGCGTGTAACAATTTAGTACAATTTTGTATGATTGAAAAGTAATGTAAATAAATCGTATTTAGCGAATTAAAGCAAAGTAAAGTAAAGTGAGAATGTTGCTAGCATATCAGCATACCGATACAAAGATATTAAGTTATATATCTTGTCTATTCATAGAGTAAAAGCCTTAATAAAACAATACATAATTCATTAAGAACACATTTATTTGTTTCATTTAAAGAGTTAAGTTTAACTCTTAACTCTAACATAACCCTAACCCTACACTGCAATTATTTTACAGTGTAAAGTGCCAAATATATTAACAGTTTCCTGCTAAATCGCGTTAAAGACGTTATTATTTAGTTTGCGTTGATATCTCATTTAAGTGAATTTTATTAGTTTACTGAGATTACATGTTTTTTCTTAACTCATCACCATTGATAAAATTATAACTATTGACTTAAGGAAAAACAAAATGCAAAATGGTACACATATAGACTGACTTCAAGTCAATGATAACAGGCCTTAGTAGAGATATGAAAGTTGATGTCATTGTAATACTGAAAGATGTTTTGATGACGTCATCACACGCGGCTGTTCTATTTTTAGAAATGTTATGATTCAAGGTAAATAAAGCACATTCTTAGCGCGCATTAAATATTTACACGCCATTCTATCGTTTGCATATTTTTGCGGCTGTTTCGTATCACGCGATTACGCGATTTTGACTTGAATGCACATGATATTTGTTTTTTTGGTGTATACATGCCATGCCATGAATTGTAAAATTGAAACTATTTTGGCACCAGTTTATCAGTCGGAAGGTTACATGAAGCTTCTGCACGTAGTGAAAATACGTATTTCCGGAGAGAATGTTGAAAACCGCCCACTTTATTATTCGCCCGAACAACAAAAATAATTCTGGACAACTTATATAGCACAATATCGGGATGAGAAAACTACAATGAACGATTTAGGTGTGAGACTGGTATTTTTATTAATTTACGATGAACCTCTTATAATACGGATAGTTAAGGTCTTATGTAAAATGTTCCTTACACTGGGGTGTCCTTAATATTTACTTCTGATTTGACAAAAACAAACATGGATATCGAGTTGTTTGCATCATAATAAATTATGGGTTTATCGTCCAACTTGGCCTAGAGTACCTGACTTTTAAAAGACCGCTAGCATTATGTCTTTTTTTCATTTCCAATCAGTAATTAAGTTAAAAAGCAATTTACACGTGTATTGTATTTGGGGGTTAGTTTAAGTATTGAGTGAACAAGTTTGTCCTTCACGTAGATGATCTCTGAATGCAAGTGACACTGTTGTTTGTGATTTATTTAGACTGCTGTTCATCAGGCAACATTTGGAGTATGTTGTATCAACAAAACTAGAATCAAACGTCAAAATAATTCCGTCAAACTACACCTGTATGATTTAACAGAGGCATGCGTAGGCAATCAACGTGACATAATACAATCAACCCTTTGTTTGCGACCGCCTTCGAATAAAGACCAGCATGTGAATAAAGGCCATACTTTAAAAGACTATCACTGATTATTTAGAACAAATTGATCATAAGGGTGGCCTTTGTTAACGGGTTTGACTGTACTTACATGTAGTATTTTGTATATGATGATAAGAGAATTCATCGACTATGAAATGAATAGAGGAGATTGATTCCAATAAAAAATAAAATAAATTATGATAAAATAAATATACATGTATTAATGATCACATAAATATACATGTATTAATGATCACATAAATATACATGTATTAATAATCACATAAATATACATGTATTAATAATCAAATAAATATACATGTATTAATAACAAAATTAATCACTGTTCTGAATTTGTACAGTCATCTTGCTGAGCACATAAGTACATGATAACTTTGGAGACTCATTTTATCTGCCAAGTTACATGAAATGCGGATGTATTTCTCTATCTGTGCTTATAAATTAATATATATATCCGTGTCAGATGAGGGTATAACAAAGTCGGACCACACGTGAAAGGTTCACAGACAAGTTGACTTTCCTGACTCATGGTATTTAGTTATGATCTTTCGACGTTTTTGGTAATACTGTCCGTGCTCTGCTTACGTATTAGCGCAGAACACTCAAAAATGATAAAAAAACGTGTATCTTCATTGGATGGTATAAAAGAGGCGCGTACGTATGGATATTCTGATATAACAAAGGTTTGAATGTTTCTTCAATAAAAATGAGTTCAAAAGTCGTCTGAAATAAGTAATGTTGCCATAGCAACGAAATAAATGTTTTTGTTCTTTATGTGACTTATTGTCACTGGGGTTTAATGCTGTTTTTCAACAATATTTCAGATATATACGGCGAGTGGTTCGCCTAACCAGTTTTCCTGGACTGTATACTAACCAGTACAGACTTACCCTTCCACTAGGAGCCGACAACTTCTGCACATATGGAGGAAAATCGACATTTTTGTCAAATTTTCATAGAAGGTTATGACCTGCCGCGACCAGGATTCGAACCCGGATCTCCGCGTTACAAGTCTAGCACGGTAACCACTGGACGACGGCCGGGGCCGATTAATTTTATAAAGTCCATATGATAGTAAAAGGTGACTATTGTTATTAGATATTTTTATCCCGTGGTTGCTATGGAAACGCGGAAGTCCTGCTACTGCCTACATTTAGGGTTGTTCCTTGTTTATACTGAAGAAACAACTACGCCCCAGTTTGACAAAATCTCTGCAGCAAAATGAATCATCTACTTATAACAATGCAATTATACGTAAGATACATAAAGTATTATAATTTACACAGATACATAAAATATTATAATATACACAGATACATAAAGGTTTTTAGGCCTTTATAATGTTTTACTAGTAAGTAAATTAAACGAATAATGTTAAGTTTCTCAGGCCCGTGAAATCTACAATAATAGTCATAATAAATTTTGCCTCTGCTTGGTACTAAGTTCTGTCTACTTACATTCAAGAACAGGTTTCAAGAAAATAAATTGTGAGTGATATTCTATGTCAGTGAGTTCAAAGCAAAAAAATAAAAAAGTTTAAAAATTGTATGAAGTTCCTGTACCTTCTTTTGTCAGTCCGTTTATGAGTACAGGTATTCATAAATGTTTTACTGATATTTATCATGTATATGCAAAAATGATTATATTTGCTATCAATAACTTTACTCATTTATTTCTTCAGTGTTTTGAAGCCACATCAAGACTATAATAGTTGATCAGTTTTATGAAACCTTTCAAGAAAAAGCTGCAGTTAGGATGTTGCCATGAAAAATTTTTATAAAGATTTTAAAGAGTGTAATGCTACATGCATGAATTGAGTAATACAGCGCAAATCTAGATGATGAAAGTTATAAATATTTTGCTAATGTGATGTTTACTGTTATACTTTTTATGCATGTTCCTCTTATTGTATATCTTACATTACATGCGATGTTTCTAATTGATACAAGCATATTTTCAATATGTTCTTTTCTGAGAAATGATATTTAATGAATACTAACAAATCAGTGCATTATTTGCTAGATGAATTTGAACTGTGTGATTTTTTAACAACTGATTCGTTATGATAGTACAGGATATTATGTATAATTTATTTGGTGATTGATGTAAGAAGTATAATGCATACATCTAATTGATGTGTGTTTTCAGTGTTAGTTCTTTGTACTTTGTTCGTCTTTTTAAACCATTTCAAATCTTAAATGCATCAAATAACCTGTGATGAAAATTGTTATGTATTTTGAAAGTTTTTATCACCAGTTAAAAAATGTCATTTTTTGCATCCTTTCATTATACAATTTCTATTATTGTTTCCATAGCAATTTCTTTTTTGCACTATTGATATGGATGTTTGCCGTAAAATTATTACATATTTTCAAAACAAACACTCATTTTTATTATTTTATTTTAGTACACTGAAATCAAATAAATGGTATGAAACCTCAATTTTTTATATATTTACTTTCTCTTTCATTTATCATAGCAACCACAGTTTGATTAAAAATGCCTAAAACTTTTTGATATTGTTTATTATCCATTACAATCAAACTATTTACAATGTTCAATGATACAAAATGTCTGTAAATATTATCTTCAAAGAACAATTATTACAACAATTAGTGTGTTTTCAAATGTACTTATAGGAGAATTTTCCTGTTTCTATTGAAAAAGATAATAAAATGCATTGCAGAACAATGCTTTGCCATTTATTTGTACACATATATGAAAATTTGAAAGATTATTACGTGTTTTGCATGACAACTTACAAGTGGGTCGTAATTTGTTGTAAGTTATCTTTTACGTTTATAAATTTTTGTACATGTATAAAGAGACCACTCCTGAGACACTTGTCACAGACACTATATCCACTTAAAAGTTACTTCAGGTGTGGGAAATTCATGTACAGCAACTTTGTTTTAATTATTTACATCACAGATGAATTAAGTATAAATAAGCTTTGTGAAGCTCAGTAGATCCTGTTAACATAAGCCAATATAAAGGCTTAAATAGTAGGCTTTAAAGTCGACAAAAGGTGCCAAATAAAAATGTAGATAAAAATCACATAAAAATAAGTTTGGGCAACTGAGTCACATGCTAACTCTTGTAAACGACTATATAAGTAATGGGAGATAACTCGAGTAGCTTTATTGACATAGGACTTAAATGCAAGTCTCAGATTTGGTACTATTGTGTGAGAGAATGATGTTTCATGTTAAGCGGTAAATATAATATGATAGAGACACGTAATATCAATAGTTTAATCTATACAAATTGATAAATAAAAAATATGACATTTATTTAATGTATTTTAAAAATGTCATAACACACACAGAATGTTTAATACACGGACTACAAAATAGTCTACTTTAATTTTACAAGATAAAGGGCAAGAATTTACGTTTCATTTTCGATACATAAATACAATACTAGCTATGGACACATTATATTTGATGCATAGTTTATACTACCATTGTAAGCATGGTTAAAGTGTAATCTTATTTTGCTGTACTGATCTTTTCATTCTATTTTTTAAATTCCATTCATGTTTCTTTAATCTTAAAATAATGAATACTTGTTTTACTTTAATAATTTATGCTTCTAAAATTCATTTCAGGCCTACATATAACAATCACGGACAAATGATTGCAGGCCAGACAAAAATTGAGCCTGACTGGCATTTCATCATTTGGAAAGCAAAATGGAGGTAATTCTATTACATTTCTATTTTGAGGGGTTTATATCATTTTTTATTAATAGATAAATACATTATTAAATACTTGATTATCTTTGGTCTACCTTACTGATATCCGTTCTTGATGCTGTGCTTCTGAATTAAGTCACATTCTTCCACAATGCTAAAACTGACAAATGGAGGATTTGTCTTCACTAAGCATACAGTATTGAGTAGTGTTTTAATTATTTAATGATTATGATATAAGGTGGTGTATTATTATGTATTCTTTTGATTTCCAGACATTGTAATGCTGAGACACTGCAAGATGTTGCTACTACGGTTTTTCAGTCATAAAGAGCAGGACACAATATTCCTATGCTGCTGGTTAATGTCTGTGAAAAACTTGTTAAATTTTATGATTAGAAAGAATTTTTATCTCAGGTCTTCATGTCATGAAAAAATATAAATAAATATCACCAGTTTTTGAGTTTAAAAATATGTACTTGGTTTTGATTGAAATGTTCAAAAGATTGCTATTTATAATATACTGGTTGATAGTTATAACAGTTTCCTACTTTGGAATGCTTAAAATATCAAAAATTCATGCATTAAGCATTGTTACTTTCCATTTCATTTGATACATGCACAAATGAAAATAATGTTATATGTGTTTTTAAGAGTTACTTCCTACACATATGTAGTAATTGTATAGTTGATTTTACAATTTATGATTACTTGAATTGTTGTTGCTAAGCAACCAAAAAACGTTAAAACTTGTTTTTTATTATATTTATTAATTTCATTTTTTCTTCATGTTAGATTTTTTGCCTCTACTTCAGTAAGAGTGGATACATAGAAGCGGCTCTAGGTATGTAACAAATGCGTATTGAGAGCTGAAATTTTCAAATTATGTTCTCAACGTGAAATATGTTCAAAATGTACAAAGAAATGAAAATGACAAATTTAACTCCAATGAACTGACTTTTGCTGACTGAGTCACAAATTAATAAATAAACCATAATTTATCAATTTCTTGTAAAAAAAAAATATTCAATAGTTTTAAAAATTCGTTATTTATGGTATAAAAGATAATTACTGCATTGCATACATATTAAGATTAACGAAGCATGAATAGATCACAATATATGACTTGTATAATAGGCCATTCAAATATACTACAAAACTTTCTGCATATAATTAATAATACCCGTTACCCCAGTTACCTCCATTGACGTAATACAGACCTATGTGCGTCACGCAATCGTGGAAATTCGTGCGTGTAACTCGAGATAGAAAGTGAACTCGAATTAAACGTAAAATATTTTAACAATGGATGGATTAAATGTTGATAATTGATGTATTATTCAATGTTATGAATATGTTAAGACGTCATAGATATCAATGTGCGTCACGACACGAGCAAAAAGTGAGTTTGTTTGTCGCAACTAATATTTTAACTTTAGATAGATTAAAAAGTGATAATTTTATGTTTTCATTGTACTGAAAAATGAAAGTTACTCAAATTAACTCTTATGACGTCAAACAGACAGACTTTGTCATATGATCGTTTTAGGTACGTAAATACGAGAAAAAAGGTGAGTTCGATAATTATGTCTGATTTAACAAAAGGTGGATTATAAATATATAAATAAATATGTATATACAAATGGTGCTTTTTTTTCAATGTTGAAAGAAGTCTCAAATATTTACACGTGCCATTTATTAATTGAAATTAGTTAATAATGTTAAAAGTTAAAAATACATTTTTATACGAATAGTAATTTGGGAGCGAGAAAAATCCATGGCCCTGACCGGGGATCGAACCCACGACCCCTAGCACTGTAGGCGGACACTCAACCACGTCGATAAAGAGTTAACCCAAACAGCAAGGTTGTTGAAAGTGGCCCATATTCCTATAATCACTACATGCTGTATTCAAATTGGGTGATAGTATTATCAAAGACTCCATTTATATACATCTTGGAGTTACTTGTGACAGATTTCTTTCTTCACATTTGTCTGTGTCGGACGCTTGTAAGAAATTAAAAGTGTACATATTTGTCAATTAACAACAGTGAAATTTAAAATACAGTATGTTTTTCTAAAGCATTATACGATTGTGAATAGTGGATATTTATCTCCGACATAACACACCTTTCAACATGCGTATCTATACTGCTTGAAAAATAAGCAGTCACGAGGAACTGACACAAGTTTCACGTTGTGTACTTTCAGTGTATATATAACAACAACAACAATTGAACGCAAAAAGAACTGACCTAGAGGTTTTAAAACTTGAGTTGGGTCTTCAAGCTCAAATGTCCTATTTTCTTTTGTCGTGTTCATGAATTAATTTTCATAAAACAGAGCTGATACCAATGATACTTTATTCTGACGGCAAAATTGACTTGTACACTTAACTAAACATTAAATAACTACATCTTTTCAATCAGAACACATTGATAATTGAATTGAGATTTGAGCTCGGAGACTATTCTCAAGGTTTATCACCTTGGAGCCTGCAACTTCTCGGACAATTCTGTTACCAGTCACCAACATTCTTAACAAAGCAAATGCTCAATGATTGACTTATTCATATTTTGAACTATGACCTCTAAACACGGGGATATATCACTGATGTCTATAGTATTTTACAAAAATAAAGCCGGACACATTAGAAACAAACAATTTTGTTTATATTAATCCCGCTCGAGTCCGCTTCCTGGACACTACACAAGTACTACGCCCGAAAAAAATAGGAATGTGAAGTTCATGAACGAAACCTGTCGAAGCTGGTATTCGAACTCAAGACCTTCAGATCAAAGGTCGGACACTCTACCTCTAGACCACAATGCCTCATATTTCTTGGAGGTAGGGATAATTACCCTAAAAAATCGCCGGAAACGGATCTTTGATCAAAATGCTTTGAAGAAATAACGAGAACACCTACTTAATGAAATGATTGTTCAAGCACCATATTTGAATACTATCATAAATGCTGATCCGCCTTCTCGTCTTTGGATAATATCAAATCAGTATCGTGGATCATCTAATACATGCAAACATCTGATGGATATTTCTATATAATTTTGCTCGGGAACTTTTATAAGCTGCTGTAGGAAATGTGGTTCATCTTGTAACAACAAGTATGTTCACCTTATTTGCTTCTATGTTAAGAATATTCATATACGCCATAGTTATGGAAGATTATTTGGCTGAAATCAAAAATAGTTTGTTTGCCCTTTAGTGTCAGTTCCTCGTGATAAGGACTTTATTTTTCAAGCAGTATCGATGGAGAACGAACGTATTTTAAAATCTAATCTACAAAGAATTAATATTTTTTTCACTGGGTTTAACGCCGTTTTTCAACAATATTTCAGTTATATACGGCGACTGGTTCACCTAACCAGTTTTCCTGGACTGTATACTGACTTACTACTAACTTACCCTTCCACAAGAAGCCGGCAACTTCTCCATATGTGGAGGAAAATCGACATTTTTTCAAACTTTCATAGAAGTGTATGACCTGCAACGACCGGTATTCGAACCCGGATCTCCGGGTTACAAGTTCAGCGCACTAACCACTGGACCACGGTCGCGGCTCATTTAACTATCTGAGATATAAACGGAGTTCCGCATTGCTCATTTGTCTATTTGTGACCCTTATTCACATGGCTGCTTTTAATCGGAGGCGGCTGCATTTTTGCAGGTTTGAATTTATGTATCTTATTTATTTAATTATGAATTTCTTTTACGATTACTGCCTCAGCTCTGGCGCCTTAGAGTTACATATACGTAAGTTTTTCATACAAGTGCTTCATTTTATGGTACTTTACCGAATTACTGCATAACCGCATTGAATTAACACAGTAACAACGACATGAATTCCACTGTTAACAACATCGCTCTTGATCAACTTTATAACATATTCTAATTAACATCTAAATGACTCTGTTAATGTAGATCCTAGTTTTATTCGATATATATGACCAGCAATTTGTTACAGCCACGTTATATGTTCGATTAAATGTAATATAGTCAGGAGGAAACGCTCGTGAATTATCGCTTGAGAATAGTCTCGGAGCTGAAATCCCCAGTTTTATGCTTAGATTGTTTTGAGATGACGTTATAGTTGTATAATCAATTTCAACAGTTTTATTTTTCCTAATATGGAAACATTATAAAGACTATAAAGATATTTCAGCTGAGAGATCTCATGTTTTAAAAAAAAAAGTTTACTCGATTTCACAGACATTAAGAAATAAATTGCAGACAACACAAAACAAACTTATTCGATTTGTTTTGAATCTTGAGTTGAGAAGTCGCGTGGAAAAAGAGCACTTTTTAAGACTTGGCTGATTATCCGTTTGTAAAAAGAAAAGATTTTAACATCTTGTATCATGTTTTTAAAATTAAGTTAATATGGCGCTTTCATATATACATGAGTACTGTATTCCTGTGATTGACAACCATCATTACATCCGTAACACATAATTTCCCCTACCGGCTCCGCCTTGACTCAATATGGTAATTAAATTGTATAACTGTCACATTAAATACAACACCATCAAATAATCAATACAGAATTTCATTCACATGACCTGAATAAAGTTTGTTATTGCTGTATTCAGAATTTGCAAAATGTTCTTTACTCTTAACATTACCATAGCGACCAGAATTTTAACCCTGAGAGACAACAAAATAGTGTTCATAATCTCAACTTTGTCACGTATTCACAAACTGACTTTCATCATCCTAGGTTGTTTAGTTATTGAGTTACCGCACGATTCAGAAGTTTTGGCCACATTTTTACTAATTTTGCTACCATAGTAACCACAATCATTTCGCGATGGAGAAAACAACATATTCTACCTATTCACAAACCAACTTTCATCTAGCTAGATTGTTTAGTTATTGAGTTATCGCGGGATCCAGTTTTGAGCGGACAGACGGATGGACGGACAGACAGACAGACAGACGGACGGACGGACGGACGGACGGAGAGACAAGCCGAGGGCAAACCTATAGTGCTCTCCGGTGTGAACACCGGCAGGGGACTAAATAGTCATTTACTGTGATAGGTTATAATTTTTAGTCAATTGCTGTGATGAGTAATATCTCATCTATGTATTTTTTATTAACGACAAAAATATATACGGTATCAATATGCATGATGTAACCAATAAAAAGGTTATACAATGACTATTATGACATTTTAAAATGATACAAAACATTTAATCATATGCAAAATTTATTATAAAAAAAAAATATTTACATGACCGGAAAGTGAAAGTGTAATATATGAATAATGACTCTCAAAACAATATAAACACAAACATCATAATTTATCTTCAGAGATGTAGTTAAAGACACTTTCTACTCAAGATCCAAATTTTTCATTTTCTTATCGGCATTGCAGATTTGTAAATAACAGTTACATAGAGGCTTGCGTAATGTCTACTTGCTAGTCCAATTAAGTTTTTTATGTATTTATTATTTTAAATAAATTCGATTAAATTTGATGCAGTATAAATCAGTAAAAGTACAATATTATATAAGACTTGTCATTAATACTTCTAAACTGATTTGTTGATATCATTTTATTCGTCTTCGTTTTAAGGGGTACAATTTTCATATTTACAATGCAGTGACATTTTATATCTTAATCACCTAAAGTACAATAAGTGTATATCTTTATAAAAACATGTCATGATTTTTTTATCAGTATATGACACGGTAATTGGTTCTTGCAGTTATATCAAATGCCTCCTAATTGGTAATGAAACAAACAGTTAATAAACAAACTTATACTAAATTGTTGTTAAACAAACGTGTGATGTGAAATTCAATGGTTTCATGATCACTGGTAAAATATTGAATCAGCTCTTACTTAAGTATACTCATGAATACTGTCGTGTTTCCGTGTCGATAAGTCGAATAAATAACATTTATACGCTGACTTTATTTCAATATCCCCAATGTCTGTGGAAAATGACCGTCGTCGTTATTTAAAATATTTTTTTGACTATCTTCAGAAGAATAAGACAGAATTATAGAGATATCATTTCATACAACCTGTACTGTATACGCAGTTAAAATTGCTATCCTGTTATAAAAAGAACGCCCGCTGTGCATACGGCCTAAACAAAAAACTTTCCGGTTACATGCCCAAAAGTATGGGTCGATAGGTATGGATGTTTTTATGTTTTTTTTACATATATCGGCAATACTGTTATGAAATTACAATATAGCACTAAGATTTGGATGCCGTAAAAACTTATGAGTCGGCAGGTAAAAGATGGGTCGGTCGGGTAACCGGAAACAAACCTTTTTTAGGCTTAATGAGAGACGCTCTCTGTAGGGATCCGATAAGCTCTGTATAATTAAAGAAATCCAGCTTTAAAATATCCAAAATTTATAAAAAAGTGAAAAAGTACTAAAACTTCATTGAAATAATCTAAAAAGAAAAAGTGCATGCGAATCTTAAGACATTCAACTTTTGAATGTAATTAAAGCAAATTTGATCTATGTATCGGAAATGTCTCAATTATCCCTTTGTTACAACACACGCCTTTATTTTCCTCCTTATTTCAATGTAACATTGTGGTATCAACTTTTACCTAATATGAGATCAAACGTGTATCATTTTACAAAAATAAAAAGAAATATCAGTTGAAAGAAGAAAATATTAATCATCGATGGAGTAAATTTCATTTTCAATTAATGAAAGAAATATACTATCCGATTGTAATTTTATTGATCACTAACGATCGCGGATGGACCTAAAAATTGGACACGGCTTTCTTAGGCCCTTAGATATGTCTATGAAACGGGCCCTTGGAAACTGACAACTATTTTACGTTTTATGCGGCGAATATGGTATTTTATGTCCAACACAGATATTATTGGTGTCATGTATTTATCACAATGAACGATAGTTTGATATAAGCTTCATGGTGCCACTGTGCATATGACATGTACACATCTATTCATTCCGCATCTCTCCGACTGAACTCCACCATTAAAGGCGCCCCGTTCTTAAGACCACTTCTCCAGAACCATTATTGTCTGTAATAGAGGAGTTTTAAATACTGCAAAAAAAAAATACTTCAAAAGTCCCATTTTTTCCTAAATAATCCATTTCTCTGAAATATGGGTCCAGTTTTCAGGGGTTATGATGTACTATTTACGAAAAAAACGGTGAATTGCAATCAGGGTTGATCGCAAGAAGGGCCAACGTTCAAAGTTGTAGCTCAGTAGGTTTATATATTTAGATTTCACATGAAGGGAAGTTGTCTGGTTAGCTTACGGAAAGTCAATAGTTCTATCAATGTGTACACCTGGGGTCTCCTGTCATCGTTAAAGTTTGGCAAAATGCCTATTGACACTGGATTTTGATGAGGTGTCAAAAACTTAGAATTGACTAAAATGCTATTAATGAATCAGACTTCTTAGGACTCTTCGGAATATGTTTATAATAACCCTTACTGAACGCTTGTAACTAGTTTTAAATTAAACAATGAGACTTGCTTGGCATTTGAGATATCGCAACCATATGTTTAGAAATAGATTTGTATTAACGGACATGTCGTCTGCAACTAAACAGAGCCAGATATATTCTGTGTTAGGGAAGGGGAGATAAGTCGATGTACTCAATAATTTTGTTGCGGATACTCACCTCCCTTGTCTATTCACTATTGAGTGTAAATGTTTAGATTTTGAACATGCGAATGAATATACATAGAAAATTTTCAGTCGTTTTTGTACATATGTATAATTTGAATACAAAAAAGAAGAACATTAAGAACATGTACAGTGTAACCACTCCGGAGTGACCCTCTCTGGAGAAACAACCTCCCTTCAACAACAGCATGATTTTCCCACTGTACGATTTAACTATTAATTGAACCTCTAAAAATCAACATCTATCATAAGTGATATAATTTTGCTTCCCCCAAAGGGATAACAATAACGTCAGCCACATTACACAAGCACAAATAATTTATCAGTATGTAATGTCTTAAAAACGTATAATGAGTCAATTTACAAACATAAGCTGACGATATGATTCTGATGTCATATTCTAAACAAAGACTGGACAACATGATGACCATTTATCTAAAATCTTTAATATTCCACCGGAATATAACTTGAATAAACGTGGCGTAACTCATGTAAAAACAGACTCTAAAAGAAAATCGACCACAAGAATTCAGGCTATGAGCGATGTTTATAATCATACGCATTGTGGAGTAATGCGTTAAGACACCTGTCAATGATGCATGATATTATGTGAAATTACTCGGAACTAACCTAAGCATGCATGTAGTGATATTCATCCATCAAACATCTAAAGTTAGTTTATAAACTTTCGTGATAACGAGGACTTTATATAGATACTATATATTTAATTCCTACAAGTATATGTGAATGTTCATAGCGTCACAGCGCCATGAACGATACAGAAAAAGAGATTTTGCTGAAGACATTATGGTGCTTCTAAATAATGTCAACACACAGACATTACAATGATGCAAATACATTTAAAGTGATTTTCAATGATCGTGCGCGCTATTTATATTTCCAAATTGATATTAAACAGATATGTAAACTATACATGCATCCAAACAATTCGTATGAAATCAAATTGGAAAATATGCATTCATTCTATTACAATGTATATAACAGCGGTAGTTAACCTGTATTCCAGGACTCTGTACTAGTACTAACCTTGTTCTCCGCAAGTAACTGCCAACTTATACAAAACGAATCACTTTTTTAATCACAATTGTCGTCACTGAATAAAGGTATGATATTAAGTTGGTTCAGAGATAGTAGATAGATGTAATCAGAGATTGTATATCGCTTTTATTACAATATTTAATGTTTTATTTAAAGTATAATGTAAGGTTAAATGTAAATTTAAGGCATAATTACATTATTTTCTGTTTATGTTCAACATAAAGATTAACTCTCGTTACAGTTTGTCACGTAGACTTTGTGGGTAAATTTGCAACTTAAAGTAAAAAGGAAGACGGGAAATCAAATCAAATCAAATCATGACTTGATGGGAAACTCAGCATTTGAGTGTCGTAAAAGTCTGCAATTAAAGAATTTATCTGACTGCCTGTGTTATATATAAGTTCGTATCTATCCCAAGCAAACATAATGCATTCGGCAAGTAGATGTCTATGAATGTCACCTGTTTTAGAATGACACATTTTGCATATTGATTGACTATTGAACTACAGAGACAGTAAAACATGGACTGACGAGATGACATTGATACCTTCACTGTTTTTACATGATATGACGATAAATGTAATGGTTTCACTGTATCATGTATGGATAAAACCCTGTTAAATTCACAGTCACATGTCACTCTATCTTTACATTTATTCAATTAAATATTGTGATTTTTATCCGGAAATACTGTATTTTGAAGATACACATCGATTGGATACCAGCCGAGGGTGCTCAGTACCATGTCGGTTCGTGAAGGCTCAGGGAGTTTTTTTTCCGCGACAATCCTTTGAAATCTTTTATTTTTTCGAAGGTGTGTCATCAACATATTATGCTATATTCAGCACCGTACAGTAGAGATTACAATGATACAGAACGCACAATGGATGTGAGTCTAATAGGATTTATGTCTCCAGCTTTGTTTTCTATTTAGATCACAGAATATAATGAACATTGTCCTTTACGGATTCTATTTTGGACAGTGTCTCTCACATTTAATGCGTTGTTAAGTTTTATACCTACATGAGAGACAATGTAAGAGGACGATATTTCTTAGATAGATATTTTTCTTAGATAGAAATTTAGTGTTCTTCCGCCATAAATTATATGTCAGCAGATACAGAATCAAAACTTGCTACTTTTCGTTTTTTCGTCTCCTTGATGCATGAATTTAGTTCACGATCGATTACCTCCCTTGTCAATATAAGGCCATCAGAATTATCGTTATTATCTCTCAAGTGGTTCATATTTTCCTCAAGATTATGTAGGAATGTTAGATCAAAGTGATCTTTGTCTTTGTGTGTAAACACTTTCATAATACGGTCGAACTTGTGTTAGAAGTCACCTCCGAATGAAGACCACCTTGTGAATGAAGGCCATTCTTAGCAAAACTGTCATTTATCATCTATAACAAATTGACCTCCGAATAAAGGCCATCTGTAAATAAAGGCCACATTTTGTTATTCCCAGGGGTGGTCTTTATTCACAAGTTTGACTGTAGCCTCTCAAATAGGGTGGTAATGAGGTCGCTAGATATCGTGTCACAACTTTCAATCGCTTTTTTCATCTGCGTTTATCACTGTTTTTCAACATGTTTTCATTTATATACAGCGGCCAGATTTCCTGGACTGCATTATTCTAACCAGTACTAACTTACCCCTAATAATAATTTCACGTCACATTCTACAACTGTGTTTAGTTAGCAATAGTACACAGCATTGGTCTCAGCAATCGTTCTATTTTGTACTTTCCTTAATTCGCGTTTTTGCTACTTTATATTTTGAGTGATATCCATTATTTTTGTTAGACTCTTTACCGTGTTATATCCATGCGATATGTTCATTTATTTGATGTTCGTATGAGTTTTTGACATCGGTTTTCCAATATGGTTTCGTATGAATATTTAATTTGCTTACAGGAAAAGTTCGATCAGAGCAGAATTTTATACAATTTCAATGTGTTTGTATAAAATCTTAATATTTACCGGACAATTAAGCTTAATAAGAATATTTACAACACAGAGTTCGTGTTCGAGCAACATTGAATACATATATAAATGATCAGTATTACATTTGTCGCAAGCAATATGGTTAATATATTAATATGTATCAGTGGTATAATACATTTGGTTAAAACAGGCTGATTATCAGATACACAACACCAGTTATTATATCATCGATAACATTATTTGAATATTGTCTTTTTGTAGTCTGTTTACTATAGTAAAATAAAAAAATATGCGTTGAACGAAAATAACGTTTTATAGGAATTGTATATTTTTTGTACTCAAACTATTGCTACTATAACGGGAGATAATCATGTCGGTAATTAAGCTAATTCTCTTCTTTATATCAATTGAACAACGTGGGTTTTTCTAATGTACGATATGAATTATTAGATACTCATCAACTTATATCGATGTAATATCAGAGCTGCAAACCATGTTTTACTATCACGAAACAGTCTAATCAATGTTATACTTAATGTTAGTTATTTCAGTCTCATATCAACTTCTAACTACAAGTTAGTAGACGTAAATTCAAGCCTAAACATTATACATTATTATATTACATGTTGTAATTCATTCTGTCTTTTCCTTGGATGGTGTGTGTATTGTCTATGATAAATCCCTCATAAACTTCTCACCAATACTATGACCGTATTTATACACCACCTTCTTTATGAAATTGTTATTTTATGAAAAATGTTTGTCATGTCTGGGATAATGAAATCCTTTTCATCAAAATTATGAGATTGATACAGTAAATGGATGGAGTGAAAGTACCCCAGCCATTATAATTTTATGGGTTTCTTTTATATTGAACATCAATATATGTCTTCCGTCATTTATTGTGTACTAAATAAATGACATTTACACATAATCTAAGCTTGTTGTTGTGATTTTATTGTTTAAGTAAATTTCCAAGTGCATAAAGAACTAACAGGAAAAGACAAAACCGAATCAGGAATAGTTGTGGACATAAAGCATATTAACAACCGTCTGTTTCACCTGGACTGAGTTCATTTGAACAAAGAATTAATTAAAACAACTTCGCATATCAGTAGAGGTACCAGATGAAATACCGTTAAAGTCACCACATAGGAAATACATACAGTAAGTCTCAGAAGAGTATAAGTCATAGAAACCTTGGATAGCATCGATACATTCTGTAAACCCGTTCATAGTATAGTTTATGGGTAACATACAAACACAGAATATGATTTTTGGCATAGGAGTAGACAGGAATGAAATATTCATACGCACAATGAGGCACGAGAAGAAAACTCATACGATATTTTGGTTTTACAACCTAGGTCGCAAATTTTTCATACGCACGTGCGTATTGTGCACAACGGGCGCCACGCCTTTATGAGCATATTAGCTCTAACAAGTTTTATACCTGATAACCGATTACAGTTAATGTTCTGTAGAGTGTCAACGTGGAAATCTACTGATTTTTTAACTATGCTAACACAGCCTCTACCAATTTCGTGATTATCACTGACTTCTTCGTAAATAGTATATGACCTGTTTTGTTTTTATGTGAGGTCATACCAAACCCTTTCTATGTTTAGAGTCTACCATGTGTCGAAAAGCTGTCTAGCTATCCTGAAAAAAACAAACAAGCGCCTATAAAAAAACGAAACAATTTTCAATCAGATTCGTTGAAAACCATAGCCACTAAAATGTTACAGAATACATTATAATTTACATATGTAACTGACACAAGTGGACCAAAGGATGCATATCATTTAATCAAAACTAAAAAAAATAGTTTCAGTATCTTTTATTTTTGATGAATTTGAAGCAAAACAAAAATCAAATGAGAATTTAACAACCAAACAAAAAAAGAATATTGTATAAAGCTGCATCAATTCAATACAGTGATGTACATGCATATTGTATGAACTTAAGACATTCATTTATTTATATGAAGTCACTAACTAAATGGCAGCGTTAATGAAACGAGTTAAGACAAAATAAAATGATATGAATGCGAGTTACAAAAACAAATGATTTTTTAAAAAAAACTTTGTCTGTATATTTAATCTTGACAACAGTTTTAATCAACCTTTTTGTAATGAGTTTTATTGCTATCAATGTTCAAAACTTCAAAACATTTATCTTATGTTTTGCCATTTTATAGACTGCTCGTCATAATTAACAATACATTAATACAGATGTTAGAAAATTGTAGTCATTCGTTTTCGATGGCAAAAAGAAACCTTTTTGGCCAAAACTATTGAGACATAAATCTACAGTGAATTTTCTCATGACGACAGTGTGGGAGATTGGTTATCAAAGATTGGGATTGATAGGTGTGTGATTTGAAGCAACACATGCTTGAAAACAAGGTTTAGACTAAGAGTCTATATAGGCAGCCTTTATAAACCCTAACTCGTCTACATCATTATTACGATATATGAATTTTATACAGAAGTTGCCTTCTAACAAATAATACATATACCAGGAAAAGAACGTGTTCTATTTTGATAATGGAAAGAATGTGTTTAATATGACATAATGTTGCTCTGCATATTATCCATGATAAACTTGAATAATTCTGTTGTCACACATTTTGATCGATTAAATCTTTCAAAGCGGTAGCAAAATTCAATATTACGAAATGTTTTTTTTCTGCCATGTGAGCCCAAAAACCTATCCGTCCGCGGACGCTAAACATAGATACAATTTGGCATGGCCTGAATTATTGTCACTGGGGTTTAACGCCGTTTTTCAACAATTTTTCAGTTACATACGGCGACCGGTTCAGGTAACCAGTTTTCCTGGACGGTATACTAACCAGTACTAACTTACCCTTCTACATGGAGCCGGCTATATCTCCACATATGAAGGAAAATCGTATTTTTTGTCAAAATTTCATAGAAGGGTATACCTGCCGCTACCAGGATTCGAACCCGGATCTTCGGGTTACAAGTCCAGCGCACTAACCAATGGACCACGGCCGCGGCTTGGTATATGACCTATACTTATTACGAATTGAGTCAAGAAAGGTAGCACAGTTTTGTGTAAGTTTATGTTCACTGATACAGGCTATATCAACATCATATTGATATAAAAACTTCGACAGCGATGTCGCTGAGGACATTATTTCTCTTACATTCCATGTAAATACATTTAATTGTTGTAGTCATGTCTATGAATTTCAGAATTACTCTTTTCAATACTGATATATGAACTAGAAGCAACAATAAAACAGGTATGAAGCTTAGGGGGAATTGATTAGTCAACATTTTCATTTTGACGCTTAATAATTTCATCGTTAGTATATCATAATGCATCCCAAGCGGCCTCAGAATACCATCTGTGACCTTACATTTTTCCTTTGTTTCTACTACATGACTGACTGATAGAGGGTAGGTTGTGCACCAAGGCTGCCTGCTAGTCGAAAGCTTGTCGTGCATCCAGGAAGGCCACATACACTTTTGTTTAATTTTAACTTTGTCAAACCTGTAAACAATGGCCACCTTGTGACCTGTACAAATATAACCTAAATATGCCCAGTCTAACTTAATTCGATAACAATATTCCTCGTCTAGGTGACATACTATTTGAGGCAATGTAAATGTTTTCAGTTCAGAGACAGCAGTTCTAGAGGAGAACCAATTAATATGTTGTTTTATACAGCATCAAGATACATTGTAGATGATTGTTGTTCCTAAGGTTACATAAGAGAGGGAGTGCTGACTATCGATAAATACGTACTTAGAGAGGACATAGTTTGAAGTGCCTGGTTTTTCTTATTCGAAAATGGTCGGCAATCCAAGTTCAACTGTAGAATAAAACAATTTACCCAATTAGAAGATATATTGTCTGTGCTTGATTTTACTACAACAACACAAACAGACCCGTCAATGAAATTCTACAATTACAACCGTACATATATAAACAAACACCCGTGTTTTTCATGTGATTTCAACAATGAATGGAATCCTCCCAACATAAACTTTCGATGATACAGTGATACCTCGACAAATTATTAATAATACCAATTTTACCGTACACAACCTTAACATATTTTTTTTTGCTTTTATGTGACTTTCTGCCTCTGAGATATAACGCCGTTTTTCAACATTTTTTCAGTTATATATGGCGACCGGTTCACCTGATCAGTTTTCCTGGACTTTATACTAAACAGTACTAACTTACCTTTCCACAAGGAGCCTACGACTTCGCCACATAAGGAGGAAAATCGACATTTCTGTAAAATTTTGATAGAATGATATCACCTGCCGCGAAAGATACGGGTTTGTGGAATTAGAATTACCCCTATTTTGGGATAGGTCTATAAGCAGGTTAGTATGATTATTGTAAAGAGCTCATCTAGACGAAAAAAATGATACCAGAATCTCAATATTATGGGGTTGTAGGAATAAGCCGACGATTTTTTTATCAATCTACGGTGAACCTCTCAGTATCATACGGAGAGTTAAGATCTTATGTATAATGTTCCTTATACTGGAGTGTCCTTGATGATTGACTTTGGTTTGAAAACAATAAGCATGGAAAGAATCATGCTGAATCACGCTCATGTGCTTAAGTATCTATGAAATATGCCCCGGGACCCCCCACCAGTGCTATGCCCTGTACCCAACAGGGACTCTGCGTCCCTAGCTTTAATACATTAAAAACACGGGGAATTCTCTGACCCTTGTTAATTTTGCTCAATAAGTATAAAACCGATCATCTCAAATAAATTTCACAAAATAAAAACAATCAGAATATTTACTCAACGGAGGAGTAGTTTGCTAAACTTAACATTTAACAATACATATATTAATTGTACATATACACCTGATCCCCGCCTTAAGACCACCCCGAAATTAAGACCACCACAAATACGGGCATTCTTAAGAACTAGTGCATAAATTCTGTGTCGTTGTCGCATTTTTTTTCACAAATGACTCCTATTTTAAATTTCCGTATGGACACAATTTTATTACATCGGATTAAACTTTAAATATTAATTACTTTCACTTTAAGAAATTCGTTAAAATCTTAGATTTTTTGCTGATTTTCTATCGATGTTAAAGGATAACGCAGGAACATCGCCGAATAAACTAATTATAATAATTATGAATAAAAGCCTGTCGTACCGTCCGATCTTTCAGGTATCAAATTGTCGTACGTAGATGTATTTTACGGGAAAACAATGGAATAGAATTTTTTTGTTTTATGCTTTATTTCTCCGACTATACTCACAAATCCTCCACCGCTGTGAGTTCGAAACCACCCGGGACCAGACAAATTTCATTTGTGAGGAAGTTGTTCAGCTAGCTTACGGAAGGTTGGTGGTTTAGCACAGGTGTACGCCTTGGTTCTTCCTCATTAAAGCCGGAAAAGTTGCTAAAAGACCCAAGATACTGTTATATTAAGCTACAGTGAAAAAAATCATAGTTCGTTGAATTAAATTTGGTGGAATATTTCACAGTAATGTTTCTGAAGCAGGTTTCGTTCGTAATAAAAATAATAACGCAAATTCATAAAAATGAGTTTGGTCAACTAAGTCGCATGCTAACTGCAAACGACCATATGTGTAAAGGGAGATAACTCCAGCAGCTTTATTAACGTTATTGTTACAAAGATCTCAGATTTGGTACTGCTGTTTGTGTGAATGGTGTTTCATGTCAAGCGATGAATATAATATGATTGAGACGTGTAATATCAATATTTAACCTATACAAATTGACAAATTTTGAATATGATATTTATTAAATAGTCATAACACAGACAGACTGTATCAATCTTCCGTTAAATCAAACCCCTATTTGGGGATTTTGACTGGGACTTAGAATGTTTAATATGCGGAGTACAAAACATTCAACTTTTACCAGATAAAAGGCAAGAATTGACGCTTCAGTGTCGATAAATGAACAAATAAATCTGAATCTACCAATTCCTTGTAAAAGAATCATTTGGAAGTGTGTGCATGTAAGATAATTACTACATTAATACGTATGCAGATTAAAGAAGCATAAAGAGATCACTAGATGAACAATTGATGATTTAGCTTGTATAAAAGGCCATTCAAATATACTACAAATTTTCTTTGTACAGTTAATAATACTCGTTACCCAATTACCCCCATTGACGTCATACATTCGTGTAACTCGAGAAAGAAAGTGAACACCAATATAACATAATATATTTTAACAATGGATGGATAAAAGGGTGATAATCGGTGTATTGTTCAATGTTATAAAATTTAAAAATAATACTTTCAGCTCAAATTATCCTATGACGTCATACATATCAATGTGCGTCATGAACTCAGTGAAATTCCTGTAACTGACACGAGCAAAAAGTGAGTTTGTTTGTCGCGACTGATAGTTTAACTATAGATAGATTAAAAAGCGAAAATTGATGTTTCCATTGTATTGAAAATTGTAAGTTACTCAAATTAACTCTTATGACGTCAAACAGACATACTTCGTTATTTGGTCCTTTCAGGTGCGTAAATACGAGAAAAAAGGTGAGTTCGATAATTATGTCTGATTTTAACAAAAGATAGATTATTAAAGGCGACAAATGGTGTTATTTTTTTCAATGTTGAAAGAAGTCTCAATTATTTACATATGCCGTTAATAAAAATAAATTCATAATTCTAAAAGTTAAAAATACAACGGCACATTGTCTGCCCTTGTCTTAACGTTCACCAACAATGTATATTCTGTTAAGTTTTTTATCAGTTTTTCCATCCTCAAAACTCACCAATCCAAACTCACCTGACACATATAAACATACAATTAATAGGGAACACAATCCTACCGTAATCTGAAAGTGTCTGAGCCACTGAATCGCTTTCTAATCCGATATCAACCTCATCTGGATCATTTAGATATCTTAAGTAAACATAACGCATGTACATATGCAGAAAAGCATTGCTGCTTCAAGGTAAAACGCTAAAAATCAGAGTACAGTAAAACCTCACATAGCGACCACCTCAGTATTATGATCTACAGCAGCTGCGAAACCGCATCGTTTCAGAATGGAACAAAATTCCTCAAATGTACTTCAGGAACTGTATACTGTCTATGAGACATCGGTGCCGGACGGTTATTTGAGCTAATTTAGGATATACTCATTTCTAACAATTTAGTAAGGAGGAGTCCCCTCCTGCATTCACAGACCGTCATTGTTTTTATTATGGATAACATTTTGTTAAAATCAATAAAACTGACCCACACTAGCCCATATTATTATGTTTTAGGTTTGAAGAATATGCCCCCGTACAATGTCGAGAAATTCACATTTATTAAGTCAGTGTAGTTGGTAAGTGTATACATGTATACATCCTCAAGAAATTATCAGAATTAGACTGCTCTAAAATCAATCCCGGACCATATAGTTCATGTATTAGATATATTTATAACATATACATGAGCGCTTAAAGTTTTGGGATCGTGACTGTAATCTTGTTGTAAACATAAAATTTTAGCATACTTTTACATTTGTATTCGTTACATAACATGATTTTATTTGATGGGAAGATCGCAACATTTCAATGATTCGTAATTTTTACACCAGTCTTTTAACTTGTCGATATAATTCATTTTTACTAGCTCGGTGTTTATAACGGTGAGTACGTTTGGTTATTGTAGTCAGTCTGTTGGATATTATCCGTGTGGTCTAAACGTTCAACATCGTTTATTAATTTCTAGGACTCTCGATTGCAGCGTACAGGCCATGATAAAGGCTTCTCTCCAAACTGACGAACTTAGTCTTGGAGTTAAAACAAAATTTTCCGGTTTGCGGTCTACGACCATGATAGAGGTTTGTTTTCCACGTACAAAGATATAGCACTTTCGGTATCTTTTGGTTGTTGGTATTGATAAGCAGGGGTGTAGAAACGAGCCGGGAGCCGGAAAAATCAACAGGCTGTATGAACATTTTCGCCGGCTACTTTTTCCCCACAAGTAGCGTTTTCCCTTCGCCCACTATTGAGGGAACCCTCAGACCCCTTCTACTTTTAGTAGCTTACCGGCTTCATGAAAGCATTTCTACACCCTGAATAAGGGTATTAGTATCCCGATAGCGGCATCGATACCTCTGCTGTCTAGTATAAGTACCGGGTCGATTATCTTGTGTATTTGTATATCGCATTTTGTGCGGGTTCGGGATTTGGTAAGTGTACATAAGGGCGACATCCACTTGATTGTGGCATATGTACCATGACTGAGGTTCCCATTCCCTAATATCAGTTCCAGGTCGTGGGCATATACAACTCAATATTTCACACTGCATCAATATATGTCAGATCATTTGTTTGAAAAAAAATGTGCTATATTATGAACATCTAAGATCAACATAAATGGTATTACTTATTTCATCGGAAATATTTCATTTACAAACGACTTAAATTATCATTATCTAAGACAAATGATTACTGTATATGTCCGGGTCTCGTTTAGAGAGTTTATGCAAACGGTTTATTCTATCATAGTGCTTAATTTATCATAAATTATTAAAGAAATAATTCAGTAAAAATAAACTGTACACAACAATCGCGGTACGCATATTTGTTTGTCGCACTCGATTTACACTAATCGCCCTAATTAATGAACTTATTTGATGAAAATAATCTACATAACTTAGTTCACCAACAGTCTGCATATCGCACGATATGTGTATCAATTTAAGTGGGATGCGCTGCTTGAAAACATGACTTAGTACATGAATGATATTTATATCGCGGCTTTGCTTACTTATTTAATGAGCAATAATTTCTTGAGAGCACACTAAATTATCAATATACATATTGAAATAAGTATAACATATGTCGCATCTTACGTTTGTTTATCTTATACACAATAATTTGATTACATACCAAACGAAATGATTAAATTAACGTTGTAGACGGTCAGTATATATCACGGGTGCTGTATATTTATTAATTTTGTGTTGTTTCGATTGAAGAACGTCCAAATTAATCATTATCTAAACTAATGCTTATTCAGGTCGCGTGTCTTGCATACTTTTTTTTAAAATACCCCGACACTCATACTTTATATTCGCTGGAGGTGTTATAAGATCGATTTGTGTTGCCAGGATACTGTTTACATGGCAATGACGCTGTTGCTAGGAGAAAAATATTGGAATGCTTCTGCAGTTATTGTTAACTTTGATATTAATGTATAAAAATCGAGTGTAAAAAATGTAGTGAAAATGCACGAATAACCGCATATAGTGCTAAATATAAAATTAGCAGCATTTTTATCAGTCGATCTTCGTTTGATCTCACAATTAAATGAAATTAAGCGGCACTCTTAATACGACTTATTCACTATCCGCGTATGAATAAGAAATCAAATTTGGATAGTGATGCGTCACTAGATAGAGGTCAGTGTTAGCTTTATGGCAACCGCTATTATAGATTGTCAATATCCAAGCATCATTCTATTCTAATGAGGCTTTAAACTTATATTTTGACTGAACCAAATAGCGTATCGTCTGCTTGCATTCGTAAATCCTACACCATGTTTCCGATCAATGAAATTCCAACCAAATGCATGTATTTATAAACGTCAAATGTTTCTCGTGCTTCCAGTGTTATTCAAATTCTCCCGACCTAAACTTTCGATGATACAGTGTAACTCTACGATTGAAGACCGCTGATTAGACCTATTTTTATATCCCTTTGTTTGAAATAACTTTATGCGTCTAAATAGAGTACACACTGTAAATGATTGTTTTGATGTAACTGATAGTTCAATTAGAAACAAAGATCGTTTTTAAATACTCGTCTGCTAACCATTAAACTATCGGTCAATGTTTGGTAACCGGTCGTAAAAGAACCCACAAGACCGTTTTTGTTATCTCCCCTATGTCGCCATAAGATATGTCTATTGTCAAAGTTAATGATTTACGAGTTAATGTTGTGTTCATTTGCTACAACGTTTGACTGAAGATTAAATTATGTATACAAGCCGCGTACACAAGAGAGTACAGTTTTTCTTCCTATCTTATTATTTACGACGATTGAATTATATAGAAGTGAATTCGGAACCAGAACATTTGGCCGATTTAGAGAGGAAGTCGGTTTATAGTGGAACCAGTTTAGAGCGTTTCCACTGTACTGGTTAGTATACAGTCCAGGTAAATTGGTTAGGTGAACCAACCGCCGTATATAACTGGAAAACGCCGTTTAAACCAGTGACAATGTCAAACAAAACAAAACAAGCTACTAAAATCACATATTCTCGCATTTTTCATCAACCTTTTGCTAATTCCTAACCTTAATAGAGCCGCATGTATTTAAGATAAAAATTAACGTTTTCTTTCATGATAAAGTTTGTCTCGTACACTGCACCGATATGTATACTAATAGTTTCAATCATTCACAGGCTGCCTGGAGGTAAAAAAACCTGGAGAACAAAATTACCACTTTTTTCAAAATTCCTCCCGGCGACATTTCCTCGAATATATCTTAACAAATTATAATGCATCATGAAACTCCCCATTTTATATCTCGATGCACTGTTAGAACAGTCAAATGAATCATCAGTTTTGTAACTCAATTTTTGCAAATTTCTAGTATTAGTGGAGCCACTAATATGCAGGGAATAAATTCACACTTCTCTTTATTAGGTAACGGGCACCATACTCTACACGGATATGCGCGTTGATAGAACATCGATCCCCGGGCTACAATGGGACGGGGACAAAAAAAGTCATTTTTTACAAAAAATCATATTACATCGACTGTTCTATGAACAACTATTCAGTTATTACAATGTACGATGTTTCTGCATATTAGCTTACGCTATGATACAAAACAGAGTCTTTCATATGAATTGAGTGACCCTGTACAGAATAAAGAAGTTATTAAAGAATTTACAATTTTGCCCGCGAGTCTGAACTCCAGACCGGCTCCAAGGCTATTACACGTAAATTTCACATACATTCTTGCACATTCAGGAACCATATTATTGACAGTATAAATCAAGACAGAGACTTGTTCATCTTTTAACGTGTAGTTAATGATACGTTTAAGACGAAAAAGACATTTATATAAACAAACCTAGCTCCGAACCCCATCTTCGTACAACAAATTCCCATCATAGAAACCAGAATCATTATGTAGCAATTGATAGTAGTTACACAACTAAACTACCGGTCAGGATCTGCTGTATAGTACTGGCAGGTATTTGTACCCCTGGTGGTACAAGGGGTCGGGTAATAACTTTGAAACATGTTAATTGGCAAATTTTTGAAGTATAAAACAAGTCTAAACGGTTTATGTGGCCGTAAATGAATTTTGTTATAGTTCCTCTGTGTCTCACTCAACGGCTAGTGTATATGTCTTTTACCAAATTATACATTTTTAAGTACATGTATACAAATAACTCAGAGAATCTAAAGGTCCGAGATCCCTTCAAAAGGCTGGGATTGTATAAAGTACCACGTCTGGCTGATTCCAACAGATTCTAAGGACTCTGGTAACATAACAAGCTTCAATAGACAGGTATCACAATACGTACAAAATCATATATTATACACTACATGTGATATAACACCAGGACAGATTTAGTGAAGAAATGTGTTAAAATCGCGTTTGCATCAAATTCTGCATTTTTTAAAGTCCGTACCGATGGATACACAAACCAAAATACGTATTTGTGGGCACGCTTTTGTAAATACAGTTTAACCTGCGGCCACCTCCGAACCACCATGTGGATAAAGGCCATTCTTTGAATAATCAGCATTGATTATTTAGAACAAACTGACCCCCGAATAAAGACAACCTGTCCATAAAGGCCATATTTGTCTTTCCAAAGGGTGGTCTTGATTCACAGGTTTGACTTTATGTTCAATACTTATCAGTATCAATGGGGTTGACATATGAAGGAAAAATAGGGGAAAGGAATCTTAAACTATATGTATATACAAATATGTATATATATAAAAGATCTGACACATTTACAACATTGAAAAGCAGAAAATTGTGTGCTGGCCATCCAAACCAAACTACCATTAATCTTTACAATTTAAATTAGTACTTTTTGTTTCGGATGAGGTGGAAAAAATCTGATTGTGCAAACAGCATGACAAACCTCATCATCTCCTGAATTTCTTGGATCCATAGTTTAATATTGTTGCAAGAAATATCATATCAAAATTGTAAAATATACTCATGCGTGCAATATAAGGAAGATAGTGAGGTTAAAAATAGCACAGCAAGTGTCATCAACAGACATTAGCCAAGAAATGCATGGTTTGTTAGGAGAAACGATGCTTAAGACTTTATATGTTCCCCAGCTTTTAAATTATGATCTGTTGTAAAAATGTTACCATCTACAGCTCAGACTACCTGTAATTTGAATTGATTCAACTACAAGGGCGTAGCGGTCATTACACACGATACGCACGCGCGTGTAAAAATTCCGCGACCTTAGTTGTAAAACAAAAATATCGTATGATGAGTTTTCTCTATATCAGGATACTGTGCATATAAACATTTCATTCCTGATTACCGGATGTGTAACAGTAGCTGGACAAAAAGTCGAGGTTGGTTTCTAATCGTCGATATTTTGTTGTTTGACAAAACAAAATGAAGATTCATACCAAATAATTTGAGTTCTTTGTACAAGAAATGATACCGGGTACAAGTCTTATTTGTTCACTTCCTCATTCCATTTCAACCATATACTATCCCACAAGTTGAGTGTATCATATAATGGGGGGATTACAGTGGAAACCTCTTCTGTCATATGTCACTGATAATTAGCTGTCAAGTCTGGGATTTGAACCAGTCATCAAAAGACGTGCGCTCTACCGACAAAGCTCTCTGATCGGGATTCAATGCGTTAGCTAGAATACAACTTAAACATACATTCGGCAAACGTTAACCGTCATATCAAAATACAGTTAGGTAGCGATTACTTCAATAACTGACCACCTCACTATAATGGACATTGGGCCGCGGCCGTGGTCCAGTGGTTAGTGCGTTGTACTTGTAACCCGGAGATCCAGGCTCGAATCCCGGTCACGGCAGGTAATAGCCTTCTATGAAAATTTGGCCAAAATGTCTATTTTCCTCCAAATGTGGTGAAGTTGCCGGCTCCTTGTTGAAGGGTAAGTTAGTACTGGTTAGAATGTAGTGCAGGAAAACTGGTTAGGTGAGCCGGTCGCCGTATATAACAAAAGTTTTCGAAAAACGGCATTAAACCCGGTAACAATAAGTCACATAAAAACAAACAAATATAATGGTCATTTATTTTATTAAACCATTTCCTAGTCAGTAACAGGAAGCACATTTTAAAAAGAAATTTCGTATCTAAATGTATTTGTACTGATGTTGGGTATTGACTTTAATACATGTTACAAGAAATTTGGAGGAGTATCTGGCTTTGATAGTTTTTGCATCGATATGGATACGATGTCATTTAAAACGTCTGACACAATGTATGTATTCTTGATTTTGTATGACTATGTTAGTGATTAGAATGTAATTCGATGGTTAAAATCGTTAACATTTCCATCATTGACTGTCGAGAAATTTCGAAATTTTCGCTCCTGGTTAGCTGTATAACGTATGTTTTCTATAAATTTAGCAGGCATGCACGGTATATTTAGTATTTTAAGCTCATTACGTTTGTCTATTGTTTTTTGCAATGTTAGTGCCCGATGTTAATGACTGAACCATTTTTGACAGTGTAGCTGTTTCGTATGTTTACTAGTTAGTCAGTCAAGTGATGATATTAGAATGATTTGCTTGTACATTAACTGTATATGGTGATTGTATATGTTGATAAACCACAGATAAACAAGACAAACATGCATTTGTTTCTTTTACACGTACATGTATGATAATGTAAATGTTCATGCGTATATGTGTATGTTAAACTATATAACTGTATTCATAATGTGTACATGTGTTACATGTTAGCTTTTGTAATGTAAATGTTCGGGTGTGTGGCAGATCTTTGGTGTGAGTGATATATAAATATGAAAAATGATAGAGGTATCAAGAGGAAGACTGCGTGTGGTTGTGTGTGTGCCTGAGGGTGTGTGTGTGTGTGTGTGCATGCTTTATTTTGTCTCGTAAGACGTGATACATGCAATCCAACCTGTGAACAAAGATCGCCCTTGGATAAGACAAAATAAGACAAAATATTAACGGGTGGCCTTCATCCGGATGTCAGTTTGTTCTAAATAATCAGCGTTTTTCAAAGAATGGCATTTATTCAGAGGTCGCCCTAAACACAGGTTTGAATAACTTTTATTGCTGCAAAATGATGTTGTCTGTTATACATGATTTCCGTTATTGGAGGAAATAAAGATCTATACCTGTTGTTATTTCCACAAAATTAGATATTAGTGGTGAATAGAACGACAGATTAATGTGAAGATAGGTTTAAACAGAAGAGTAAGGCAATTAATGGTCACACACAAACTGGTAATATAAAGTTTAAAGTCACAGGATGAAGTAAGGTCCTAATTAAAAAGTAAACATAGGAATCTAACCATTACTGAGAAAACATTCAGACAAACAACGGATAAAAACATAAAACATGTATACAAAATTACCACAACCAAGGTACAGTAAAACCTGTGAACAAAGGCCACCCCTTGGGAAAGACAAAATGTGGCCTTTATAGACAGATGGCTTTTATTCGGAGGTCCGTTTGTTCTAACCAATCAATGGTGTTTTTTTTTCATAGAATGACCTTTATTGGCCGCAAATTACGTTTTACTGTATTCATATCAAACAAACATAACTTCACCCTAAGAGATCCAGGTATGCAATGCCCAAAAAAGTGGGGGGAAAGTCATATGGAATAAAAAAAAACACTGGAGTGTATCTAATCCAATCAAAGTAACATCAAACAAAGAAACAGGATTTTTTTCAATTAAATAAGATTGGAAACCAGTCCCCATGTAAATAAATTCACCAAAGAAGAATGAATCCATTCATACAATACGTAATAACATTTCCCCTGTACTTACATAATTCTAACTAGACCATTAGACATGTGGTATGATTAGCACAATTTTCATGTAATACATTAAGATGCGGTGGAAACAAATCACATGTTCATTAACGTGGTATTATATTCATTAACGCGATCCTATATTCAAATAATGTGGTTCTATATCTATTGACGTAGTTCTATATTAATGTATTGTGGTTTAATGACCATAACTGGGCTTCTGTATTCACATAAAGTGGTTGTGTATTCATTAACCGTAGTTCCAAACCAATAAAACCCTTATTTATTCTATTTCAGGCGTCGTGGATAACATTGATTCTTGGTATTGAAGACCCATAAAACAATACGGTGAAGATTTCTTCAAGCACTTGAAAATTACAGTATGCAACAACTAGCTTTCCGTGTACCTATTGTCATTCTTGCTTAGACTTAAAAATTAAAAAATGATCCATTCTTTACAAAAAAAGACAAAAAAACTGCATTTTTCCTCTTACATTATATACACCGGTCTTTTCATAATTTTTGAATAATGTATCTATGGGCCTTTCGGGGACATACGAATTATTTCCTAAGTTAATATTGCTTTTCACGTTATTAAATTAGATAAATTGATGCGACTAAAGTGGATTGTTTCATAGTTTTTTTCTGACGTACCTTATACTTGTATACAATAAAACCTCATACAGCGACCAATTCAACATTAAAACCACCTCACTATAACAAGCACTTGTTCGCACCTCTTTTTAATATCTTTTGAATTTTACATCTTAAGGTTAAAATACTGTTGACGTTTTTATTACATTTCTGATGTGAATGATAATCCTCAGGTGTTTTCCCGATCAATGTATGTGTGGACAATTTCAGAGGTAAACATTAATTAACAACTTAAACAAGTAAATGTAGTACGACATTTAAAATAATCAAGAGTTTAACCCTTTCGCTGCCGGGGATGCATGATTTGCACACATTTGCCGGGGATTTTTTCTGAGTGATGCGAGGTTGGTTGGGGGCGGGGTGCCATTTGGGGTGTCCCCCGGACGGGTGTACCCATCCTGTAGGCAAATATACCGAAACTTGGGCGGTTGGTGCGGACGGTGTGCCCGTCCTGGGAGACCCCGTACAGTGTTCATTGTTCTGGGTCAGTTTCAGTTTCTTGGAGGGGTCTCCAACAGGTGTGTGTAAAATATGACGGGTATAGCGAAAGGGAGACTTTCTTATTTTATCATTAACACTATGACCAGGATACTGTTCATAGCGATAGCGATGTACACCTAGAAAACATCTGATTGCCCGATTTCGGATATTGTCTGTTATTGCTTGATAATTGTAACCCCAAACACAAGATCCATAATCAAGTATACGTACTACACAAGATTCAAAGAGTTTTTCAAACGTTTTTATTCCAAATTCTATGATGGGGTGGGTTTTTGATATTACTTAGCCCAATGCTCGACCAGCACTATTGTCTAATATTTCAGAATTTTCCGAGAAATCAGATTTACAATAGAAAGCAACACCAAGATATTTGTATGTGTCAACCAGTTCTAGTTCCTTGTTACCGATGAAGAATGTACGAACCGTTTGCTTGTCACGGCCTCTCCGGAAGTGAATACACTTTGACTTATCTGTGTTGATAAGAACTGCCATTTTTTACACCGCAAATGGAGTGTATTAAGCATATTTTGGAGATCATCCTCATATTTCGCGAGTAACACAATATCATCCACATGTAATGAGTCTGATCGCTTTCTTTGGCAGAGGTCGAAGCCGAGGTTAAGGTCATTCACTTTTGTAACAAAGTCATTGATGAATATTGAAAAAATGATAAAGACAGGTTATCACCTTGTTTAACAACCGTTTTACATTCAAACCAGTCTGTCAACCAATTATTTACCCTAACACATGCAGTGGTGTGATCATAAATAGATTTGATAGAGTTTGTACATCTTGCCATCAATACTGTTCAATAAAAGTTTATAGAACAGCATGTCTCTGCCGATGAAGTAGAAACATTTTCGTAGATCTATGAATGAAGCAAACACTGTCTTATTATTCCTCACTATACCATCTAAAGTGAATTCATGGTCATCACAAGAGTATTCTCGCCGAAAGACATTTTATTCATCAGCTAGTATGTTATTTTCTTCAAGGTGTTGTGTTAACTGTTTATTAATAGATGAACGATAGAATTTGCTGATGCAAGATAAAAGGCTAACTCCGCAGTAATTCATCGGGACTCGTTTATCACTTGATTGGTCTTAAAGTATTGCGCATATGATAGCTTTTCTCCATGCAGAGGGAACGATGCTACAATCAAGTATTAATTGGAATAGTTTTTGTGAAACTGCAATCACTGGATGACTTTTTAACACACAATAAGTTATTTCGTCATAACCGGAAGCAGAGCGTGATTTGTATTTCATAACAATAGATGTAATCTCTTTAATAGATATATTACAGTTCAAAACTGGATTAGATTTGTACAATAATAGCTAACACAATGAGGCCCTGAAGATGGTACAATAAATGCTAAAGAGTACAAAATATTTGACCGCGTGGTATTCTTCACGATTGCAGCCAACCCATGTTTTCGTGATCAAAACTTTGTGCAAATAGCATTTTAAGTGATATGTAGGTAACTAGGGGAATTAACGAGTTTGGTGGTATGCTAAATGCCATGTCGGTAACCCATGGTGCTCATACTGTACAACTACATGCATAATATTGTAAATGAATTCATGGCATACAAAGTTTGTAAGACCACCCGGATTCCTCATTCAAACTAGTTCTCACATACCATGACTTATACTTAAACAAAAATCATGAAACATTATCTTTATTTTATTAATTTTGTACATTTGTACAGATAGCCCGCCCAAAAACAACAATAGTCGTCCACGAATGATTAGTAGTAAAATAGTCGTAAAATCGACGAAAACGAGGAATTAGCTGAATAAAGAATCAACTGGAATATTGTGGTTAATACAGAATGTATTACATAGGAAACAAATCCATTGATTTCAGTTTATAGATACTGTCGTGTGCGTTAGTATACACAGTGTAACACTTTTATATATAAAATTTAACAAGGACCTCGCCGCACCTCAACGTGGCAGGCATGCGTGGTGCGACGTCATCCCCTACGTTACCATGTATTTTAAAATAGCAACAAAAATGCTATAAGAACAGCAGCAAGAACAACAACATCATTTTTACAAACAGGTCACTGTTTTATTATTTAGTTTTTTATACGAACACCCTGTACTCTTTAAATGTACCTTTGTAATAAGAACAAATTGCTGAAATAGTGTGCACAGTTTCCCGTTGTAAAGCAATCATCAATGTTTCAAGCGTTACCAACCTGAAAGATTATGTATTATTTGAATTTATTACAGCCAGAACTCATATTTACGAGAACAGAAACTACAACAGAAAATGAAATTCAAGGGTAACTTTATTTCTTATAATAAAATTATATAAACATATTAACTGTACTGAAATCTTACTTAAGAAAATAACTTAATTAACTATTTTAGTCTACAAATATTCACAACACAGGATTTAATTAACATTAAATACTGAATAATGATACAGAAATGTGCTCCTACAAGCATATATTACAAAACTGATAAACATCTAACGTCTATTGTTATCTCTAAATACAGCTTAATTTGTAATAAGATAAACAGAAAAGATCAGGTTAAAATTACAGCTTAACTTGTAATAAGATAAACAGAAAACATCATATTAGTATTACAGCTGCAAAATAAAAATCACTGAACTGATTTTAGATATTTTTTGTATTACAGAACACGACAATATCAAACGGTGCAGGTTCGGGACTCACCAGTAGAATAAAAGAACTTTTCTGGAGACATTATCATGAATATTGTTCTTACTCCGTTAAACTGTTTACTGAAATATAAGTTGATTGTTTATATACAGTTTTTTATCCACGAACATTTAAAAAATGACAGGATTTTAAAACGTATGGTTCTTGTGATATCAATGTTCGTAATCATGAAGTTCACTTGTACGAAATTAGGTGTTTACACAACAATGTTATGAAAATAATCATAAGGAGCTAGCACGTTGAAAGGATGGTGTATAATTGTGTATTGGTCATACGGACCAAAAACAAAGTTTGTTTAACGTTATGTAACTTTTTTCAGAAATCACTCAAATTTCTAATAATTGGGGTCTACAGATAACTAATACATTATACTACACATAACCAATAAGTACTTTGTCCTATTCAAAGCAATGAAGCAGATATCTAATATTTTTGTTCCGTAAATCAAACAAGAAATTTGGTTCCGACTGAATTTTGAAGTTGACAGTTACTTGCGGAGAACAAGGTAAGGTTTTTTACTACAATACTAGTCAGGTATAATATCATCTGAAAAACTGAAATACTAGCTTGATGACGTGCAATTTTGTAGCCACGCATTTCTGATGTTCATTTCTGGTGATTTCAGGTAAAAGAAGGCAATATTTATTCGTCATACCCAATCCTCAAAGAAAACGTTAACCTGACATAGATGAATGGTAAGAATTAGATATGCAATCAGTTAATCGGTTACTATTTTCACTTATCATAAATCGAGCGCACCCCGTCGTCTGCTGAAGATTAACACTGGTGCTCTCACGCGTTACCATGGCGGCGATCAAGCGACTAACACCTTGACAGCCTGGTCCATGCCGTGTGCGTGTCAATCAAACTCAGTACAGTTTGTTGCACAAACCTTTTGGTACAAATAAAGGCGCCGTAACTGACTTCCTTGCACTAATTAAACTTCGATGTAAGGTGTCCAGTTGTTTCTTACTGACTCCTATAAGTTGGTAATGTCCGCAGCGAACTTCGTCAGTGGACGGAAGAACCCGATTCCACTTCGTTTCCGAAATACTAAAGAATTGTATATTGTTACTAAGGATTCTTTAGTATTTGTTTTCTACTGTATCCCAATTTTAGTACAATGATGGTGTGTAAAATGTGACTTTTAATAAATTCATTCAAAACTTCATGTATCAAATAATTTGAGAAAGACAGATGATATATCTTTGTTTTTTGCGCTCTTTTACTCTTCAGAAAATTACACAGTAAAATTATTTCATATTTATCTCTTGACCCAAGGTTAACTATGATGAATAGAACATGTTTGGTGGCATTTCTCATATTTAACATTACGTACATCGTTCTTTTTTTGTTTTGTATAAATATACTTTTGATAAATTATGTTATTTTATAAATCACATTTTCCTTTGATGTATCTGTACACATGTTGTTGATATTTTTACAGGTGTTAAAACAGAGGTATCTGTTGGATGATCACGTGATGTGATGTGTGGAAATTTATTAATGATACCTAGATAATGTTTCTTACACGATCTAAAATCAGTAAATATCAGTAAAATTTCATAAAAATCATCCATGATAAAACTAATTCGTCGAAAAAAAATCCCCTAAACTCTGCATTGTTCGAATCTCACCCTGAACCAGGCGAATTTCACATATGAGGGATTTGTCACATTAACTGAAGAAGTGTCGATGGTTCTATCTAGATGTAAGCCTGGAGTCTTCCTCCACCGTTAAAGCTAGACAAGTTGCTAAATGAACTTTGTTTGATAGTGCGACGCTAAACCCCAGTGTAAAAAAAAGAAATTTCAGCGAGTTATTTCTACAATTCATGGAACAGTAAAGATTACACATGAACATGACCACGTAAATTGTCTGCTACACAGACTTACAGGACCAGCTTATAGTGTTCACGACATCGATAGTAGAAAGTTTTAACTCAACAATTTTAGAAATCACGATTTTAGGATGTTAGTGCTTTTATACAGATGTTCTTTGTGTTGACTTTAATTCATTACCAATTCATTATGTTTTTATTTGTCACCATGAACGATCACACCTCGGCTATCTTTATCAATTTATTATTTATTTAAACTTGTAAAGTACATACTCGTATCTGATTCAGATTTGTTTTTGAAAATGTATCCCATTAACTAAAAGAAACACCCCCATAAAAAACCCGACATATGTCCATATTTTATTTATTTGATTAGAATAATAATCAACTGATTATTTAGTTAAGATGATACTAGTACCAAAATAATTTTATCAAAACTCATCATATTGTACCAAACATGAAAATCTTCTAGTCCCCGTGGATGGAATGTTGGGGCGCGGGTTTCTGGAATTGATTTAACAAGCCGACATTTGTATTCCATACTTATATCTTCAAGAGACATTGGTTTTTTTTAATTACTCCGAATAGATATGAAAAATACAGTACATACATAAATGCACGTGTTTGTGGAATACTAAACACGCCCATGGCCCAAAGTTATAAAACTTGAGATCGGTCTCCAAGCAAAAATCTTATATTTATCATAAAACGCACTATAGCTGCTGACTAAAGTATTCAGAAAACAAATTATTAAGGACGTATGTAGAACGTAGAAGGGGACACAACTATTTTTGTGTACATTCATAACAATTAGAATTACTAGTATTACCTCCCTTGAACCACACATTGATATTTTTCACTCTTCGTTTTCGCTTGGTTGAATTATTTTGTGAGTGATTTTAAAAATCAAATAAAGTCTTATATTATGTTATAATGTACAGTTTTGTCTTCCGAATTAGTTAATATTAAATATCCATGTATCAAACACTGTTTGCAATGTACCAAGAACATCATCCTAAATAAATGAAAATCTACAACCGACAATATAATTCACTCCAGGGTGAAAATACATTCTTAAATCGACCATAAATAGCGGACAATTGTTAACTGCGGACACTGACAAGGATTTCAGAATCTGTATTTATTTCACAGAGGATTTGCTATGTTTTATTTTTATTTATCATATTATGACTATTTTTGTATATTTTTTTCCAAACACGTGTACATTTCTTTGTATTCAATACATTAAAAATCTTTAAAAATTATCGCATGACGTCATAAATTCAAAATGACCCATATGTCTGAGCAGAAGTTCACATGTTTTCTCGTGTTCTATGAAATGCACGAAGCTACATACGTCAATGGTCAAGTAGTATTTTTATAAATCTTACAATGTGGTCATTATCGAATTATGGCCAATTATTTGATGACGTTAATATACAACAATAAATACATTATACAACAACATGTTATTACAATTTGTGTATATTTACAGTGTAAAATAAGTTTTTATCACAAATAACTGAAAGGGTCATTGCATCTATTTATAGACAAGTAAATATATGTTTTGAAAGAAGATGTCTCGCATCAAAGCACTGAGAGAACCCAACATTTTGACGGACTATATTTTCAAAGAAAACAAAAACTACTAGATCCTCTAAGTACAATATATTAAAGACATTAGTCTGAAACATGTAACAAAAACACTGCAAATGTTGCAATACGTGTTCCGTAAATATATAATAAAAAGACGTAATGTGAACATGGTTATAACATGGTTAACTATTTTGTTTACAAACCCAATAGCTTTACCAATTACGTTATCAATGAGTTTTGTAAATATAAATCGCCCTGGCCAATTTATTTTGTTGAAATATTCTTAAAACTTCAATCTAAAACTTGCACAACAGACCTAAAACACATAAAACTTCGATCGCATTTACAGTAAAACCTCTCATAGCGACCACCTCAATGTTACAACCACTTTGCTTTAACGACCACTTTTTTCGGACCGGCTTTCAAAATGCCACTATAATTCAACTTGATAATAAGACCACCTCATTATTACGACCGATTTATCGAGTCCCAAAGGAAGTCTTATTATCGAGGTTTCACTGTATTAAACAAATACAAACATCATGCGTTTAACGACAATTCAGAAATAGAGTGCTTGAGCAGTTGTATAATAAAAGTACAGTCTACACTGTCATAGTGACCTCGTGTATATAGCGATGTTCTGTCCACAATGACCCGTTTTCGTCTCTCCCAACTGTTTTTGCTGTAAAAACGGTCTTTATATAACGACGGTCCGCCCGATCTGACCAAAGAACGCATGAACCAGATTGTGAACAATGACTTTTTCCAAGGGAGAATACTTTATTATTCTTAACATTTTAGAAATTAATTGATTTTTAAAATGATTTCTTTAACTTTTAATTTTATCATGTGAATATTGATATATATGTAATAAATATTTTGTATTTTATGTTAACATATACCCTCATGTAAGTAATATTCAAAAGTGAATGAACACACAATCTTTGTTTGTTCTTAAACAATAGCCTTGATATAAACTTTAATAAGTGAGTGAAGAATCATGCTGGAATGGCTCGACTCTGAATAGTGACCACCTGTCTACAGTGATCTTATTCTAATTCTCCCAAAAGAGGGTCACTATAGACAGTCTAGATTGTAGTATAAAAAAGTAGCGTACCCTACATTTATATACAATGATAAAAGTCTGAATTTATCTACATCAGGAGCCGCGGTCGTGGTCCAATGGTTAGTGCGCTGGACTTGGAATCGGAAGATCCTGGTTCGAATCCCGGCCGCGCAAGGTCATACCCTTCCATGAAAATTTCACAAAAATGTCGATTTTTCTCCACATGTTGAGAAGTTGTCGGCTCCTAGTGGAAGGGTAAGTTAGTACTGGTTAGTATACAGTCCAGAAAAAACCCAGTGACAATAAGTCACATAAAAACAAACAAAACAATTATCTACATCAGGACGTTTTTAAACATAGTGGCGATTTATACAAACAATGAGACATGCTGCTGTAATAATAAGATGTGTTATTTATTATCATTATTTGATAAATTAATAACTACAATACTGAATTATGGATCGGAAATATGGGGATTTGCAACCACAGAAGTTTTAGAACGAACGCATTTACATTTCTTAAAAAATCTCCGTGTATTTTGCATAAACATGTATATACCTATAATTTTTTTGTATGTCAGGTTATTATATATGTTGATTCATGGGCCGAATGCCTATAATCTTGAAATAAACTGTACTGTACTGTGTTTTATTTAACTACATGCTTACAGTAACAGTAATTATTTCAATATTTGTCACAATGCTTTAGTTAAGCAACTATCTAGAGACTGAAAAATTCAATTAATCGGTCATGTGAACAGTCGAACCACAATTACCATCCACTACAACATAACTAGACACAGTTTTCATGATGGTAAGTGATGAGATTGGTGACAGTAATAAACTATGTATCAACAAATGAGTATAATATAAACAAACAAGCATCAAACAAACCACAACAGATTAATCTAAAACCACAAAATTTTTCCCAGTCACGGGTATCTTTTGAAGGTTTAACTCTCCATATAAAGTTCTACGGCTTCCAAAGCTAATCGTGATGATAACGTAAATGGAAGGATACCAACTCGCATATTGAAGATATTAAACTATAGGATCTACAGAAGAATGTGTCCTATATATGTGAAGCTACATTGACTTGTACCCAGATAGTTCTTCAGGTTTTAGTCACTAAACTAATACTCATTATTTCTTCAACAATTTTTCAGTTATATACGGCGGTCGGCAACTTCTCCATAGGGTATGACCTGCCGCGACCGGGATTTGAACCCGCATCGTAGAGCTACAAGTCCAGCGCACTAACCACTGGACCACGGTCGCGGTCTCAACGGTACATGCTACTATAAGAGGACAAGGAGATTCCGGCATAAACGTCATACTTTGTTTAGATCTAAATGTAGATTATCCGTAAAGTTATACAAATTGTATGATTTGAAGAATAAATAATTTAGTGTTTAATCATTTGAACGCGGATCGGAAGATTCAAATCTGTGGTAAGATCCTTTCCACCACGGATATTTTTGTATCACCCTTGATGTAAATTGCATGTGATTCAATTATTAACCCACTAAGATAATAAACTATAAATACGTTCGTATAACAACACAAACAAAGTGTAGAAAAAAATACGCGAGCTGGACACATCTGATCCCAAAGATTATTGGAAATATCTTAATTAAGACTTTAAATAAACCAGAAACACAACATGGAAATACAACATTAAAACAATTGTACGCTTTAAACAAGTAAATTCTCGATACATACTGGTGAAAGTTTACCTGACATGGATGACAATTATACACCCATTATTTACTCAACAGAGGTCTTGAATAGACCTATTTTCAAGCGATATAATTTCAAAATTATAACAAAATGTAATAAATGCAAATCATCCTCTACGCATAATAACATGATCAATGAGTATTTAAAACTTACAAAAACAAAATGGAATCAATCTACATAAAATCTTTTTCCGTGACACTAAATACGGGGTTTTACAAGATTATTGGCTAGTTTGAACAATCCGACCAATTTACAACAACAAACTTCCAGATAATGAAGCTAGCAATTATAGACCAATTACGGTTCTTAGCTGCAATATTTTTACCGGAATACTTAAGAACTACATTAGTCCCTTCCTTGAATTTCACACTGAGTTTCGGTCTACTTACTCCACACCTGATCGTATATTTGCCTTAAAATTTTTAGTACAAAAAAACATAGATTTAGAACACTGGAAGTGTTTTTGATATTTCGGAGACTTTTCAGCAGCCCTCGATTTCATTTAGCGAGGAGGTCTTTGGAATAAATTTTTCAAAATCGGTACCAGGAGCCAAATGTTTAATATTATCAAAAATATGTACGCCAGTATAAAGTCTTTTGTTTCAGAAAATGGCGAAAATTTGGGTATTAGGATTGTTATGTACATGTTAATTTATTAGTAGATGACCAATAATTTTATTATTTATGTACAATATGTTATCGATGGGGTCAAAATGACTTTTTTAAAACTGCAGGAATCTGAATTAGAACTAGCATATTGACGCAGAACTTCATATTCCCAGAACAATTAGTTTCCTGAAAATAAGCACGTGATAAAATCTCATGTATTAATCGGTGGATTTCAGTCCACACTGAAACCTCATACATCACAACATTATAAAACATGATAAAATATTTTATTATGGAGTCAAAGTATTCTTTTCAGATACATGTATTGAATATATCTAGTATTAAGGGGCAGAGTCATTGATATTTACCTGCTGATATTTACCTACCTTTCTGAATACGAGAATTTGATTTTACATGAAATTTCGTACAAGTAGTCGTATACGATCTTTTGTCATGGATTAAAATGATAATTCTATTATATGTCTGACATGGATTAAAATGATAATTCTATTATATATCTGACATGGATTGATTACATTGTTTAAATTTATAGCATATATAAATGTATTTACACATACAGTTAAACCTTGACAATGAGACCATCTTCGGGACTGGAACAATCGGTCGTAATAATCAGGTGATCTTAGTATCAATTTGAATTATAGAGGTGTCATTGAACGCCGGTCCGAAAATAAGAGGTCGTTATAACAAGGCAGTCGTAATACTGAGGTGGTCGCTATGTGACGTTTTACTGTAGTTTAGTTCAAAGTCCTTCATTTCTCCGTTAATATCAGCACCTGAGTGTAAGTACTCACTTAAACCAAATGTTGCATCAGACGAAAAATGTCAAAATATCGTAGGTAGGAAATTATAAGTTTGGCTATATTTGTACATTACTAACTATTGACGTGTGCTATACTATTTATATCAGTTAGTCATATTGAAACAATGTCAATAATTACTACTCAAAATAAAGTGAAATCATTCAACTTGGATTGACAGGTCATAAAGATATTACGCATTTAATACAAATACGCGCGTGGTTGTCAATCAGTCACCTCCTCAGTATACATATCGTCTGGATAAAAGTTATCAGGTAATATTCAGGAACCAATGATTGTTCACGCTTCATTTAGCATCAAAGCCAGTGTTTGTGAGAAAGTACAGTGAGCGCCATAGATATCGCGGATTTAGCACAAAGTAGCGCTGAAGTCGTCAAACTCGGATTTCGCAGTAATTCGGAGACAAAAAAGGTTTGTTTCCGGTTACTTGCCCCCCAAAAATATGAGTATGCAGGTAAAAGATGGGTCGGTCGGATAACCTGAAACAAATCTATTTTTACGCTTTAAGGATTCGTCTTTGATAAATATAACTCCATCAACGACCTGCTTCTCCTTAGCCAGTTTACGAGCGTGAAATAGGAGTTCGATACCGTCTGTTTCGTCAGCTTCTTATTTAAGAAAACTTTTTTTTGTATCCGCTTTGTTTAAGTTTGGTGCTTAATTACTCTATCTGCAAAATTTGAAGACTTATGTATCATGTAATTTAGAGTATTATGACACTATTGTTTGTCGGTAAAAAACATTCATTGATACATATTTTGACCGCAAGTCATGAGCAACGACAGTATTACTTGTATATGTCATTTATATGACTGCGAAATTGAATGCACAACTTAGGAAACCATGGTACATGGCTTGAAAGCTATGAATTGTACAGATTTTTCCACATTGTGACATTTTCATTTTGTTCAAGTTGTTCTAATCAAACATCTTCGGAAGTTATTCGCTGATTCACTCACCGGTAGCGAGATACGCCCCTGATGCCTTCAGCTGACCTTTCTTTTGTTATGAGTTTGCTTACTTTTCATTGTACATAAGTGTTGTATATTTTACCAAGAAACATGTGGATTGATACGCTATTTACATGAGTACACCTGTAATTCAGCGGAACAAGTTAACATTACTTTTACGTAAGAATTATTCTATATCTCATCAAGATGGCTTGACTTAACATGAACACGATGTATAACTCTAAATACATTTTTTTGAGAAAATGACATTTTAAGATATTTAACGTCGGTGGGCGACGCAAAACCCGTCACTCAAAAATTGCGATTTTTTATTATTTTACAATGAGGAAGACCTGTCTACGTTACTGTTACTGCGAAAATACCGAAGTATATGACCAATAAACGGTGTCAGAAAACGCACCTGATCAAATACTGTGGCTGATGTGAGGTAATTTTTGTTCCTATGAAAATGCTGTAACCGGGCCACGCAATTTTAATTTTAAAGAGATTTGAACGCTAACAAAGGTAATGAATTTCTGTTTCTTGTTTTAAATGAGCATAATGCTCATATTTCATGACGAATACACTTTGAATATTTAATACTGACTTTGATTTGAGCATTTCCGTGGAGTTTATCGAATTTTAACGCGACAAAATGTTTATTTTCACGATTTAATGTGTATATACGTCTACTAGCCTAACCATACTGAATTAATTCTTGATATTAATCATTTGTTTTATAAAGTTTGACAAATACCCGCGTAAAAATGAGTTTTAAATAAATAAGTTCTGAACTTAGTTTCGGTGTTTGTTCTCTAGTTTGTTGTGCTGTTAGTCAGCTAACTAAATTAATTAATGATATTAATACACGATGTATTTTGTGTCCGTTAAACAGCCACATATGAACTTAGCTAACTAGAAACTTTTATGACTAATTGATCCATTATATGTATTGAATTATTAACTTGCTGGTCAAACTGTTTTGTGATAGGGAGATAACTGTTAAAAATGTCTGTTAAGTTGCTAAGAACGGACATTTACTTATTCAGTTACTTAAGCTATCTTGATATATCGCACTAAACGAGTAAGCTAAGTAGTTTTCCCAGCTAGCAAGCAGGTGTTTCGCGTTATAATCTCGCCGAAAGGAAACTGTATGTTGGTTTCCACTGTTTACACTTAAAATCATACATTTTGTAAGTTTAAGGGTTAACTTTTATTTAGATCAAAGTAACTGGATATCTGACATTTTGACATTTTTCATGTGAATATGTGGCTGGCAGAATTAAATTTAAATCATTATGCCAACAAACATTTAAAATAATCGCATGTTGCCTACATGTATACTGGTTAGTATGCTCCATCACCGACTATACTACATGTAGTATGGATCGTATTAGGGACAATATGTAATTACTTGTAGCGGTTCATTTGTCTAATGCGGTAGCTGTAGATGGGTGGTTTTAAGCAGGAATTTACGCGTGACAAAGTAATAGCAGAAGATACTGGAGTCAACTTTCAACAATAGAATAATTCCTCATAACCTACGTTTTGTTAGAAAAAAATACATGTGACAACTGTCGTACAAAGTACTCGGAGTAAGCGACACAAATAGGAATTTATAAATATAGTCTTCATTTAAATCATTGCTATTTACAGAATGTCTCCTGGATATGTACCAGACTTGGATCAATGAGTATGTGAAATATGCCTCAATGCTGCAGGTGATCCCCTAAAATTAGAAGTAGCTTCACTACCCGGTGATAAACAGATTTTAACAGAGATTTAACAGGTGTCAGATATTTTCTGGACAATAACTTTGACACGTGTCAGAATATATCAACTAATGTAGTACAGGCTAGTTGCTGTACACAGGGTCCATTCCTGTATTACATATATATACAATGTATGTTTTTAAGGTTTTAATATACTCGCATTGATCAGTAACAACACGATACTAACACGTTCAGATCTTTAAAATCACATCGGCGAGAAAAGATTTTATTCGTCAAAATTATTATCACAACGTTTTTACGGAGTTTTGTTTGTTCGCTGATATTTTGGTCCCTTTGCAGATATAACCAAATCAATTATTTTCAAAAACATAAAACTTACGCAATTCTTCCAAAAAAAAAACATTATTTCTAATTGTCCGTGACAAGTATTGTACGCTCTTCATCAATGTAGCCATCAAACAATACTTAATTAAAACACTAAAATACAACAATACGAGCAAGATAAATTGACCGACAAATCTAACCACAACCAGTCGACGATCCGTGTAGTAGTTGGGCTATTTCTACATTTTGTAAATGAAAAATGACAACGTTTTGCTCGCTATGTTGGAGTACTTATAGATTTCGCGGTAGTTTATAAATTTAATTTAATAATACTTAAGACAATGTTACAACTAGACACGTCTTTGTTTGCTAGTAATGGATTTATACATAAAACAATTTTTTCATCACACATACAGAGAGAAAAATATTTTTTCTTGCTCATGATATTCAAACAACATCAACAAATCACACCAGCAAACGGAGGTGTACACAGTACGATTGATAGTCGGTTATCCTGTAGTGACAGACATCAGAGTCCTACGTTACAGCCCAACAAACTCCACTGTAATGACGGTTTTCAGCAACTGTCGCAGAAACGACGTGCTAGGATACATGAGGCAGGCACGGTATCAGCACTGTACTCAGGGTCGCTGCTTATTAAAATGACAAAGTATGAACATTGGCAACAACTGAAACAAGTAATACCTAGAGATTACCACGGATTCTATGACAGTTTGTACATTTATAACCTTGCCACATAACATCTGTTTACATGTCTATGTATCATCATTAATGCATGTAGTTTATTGACAGGTTGGGTCAAACACATTTGCATAATAATTACACAGACAGAACATATTTATAATAACAATGAAATTACGACGATACACACATACACACAAAAAAATACAATTGTCTATTTCCACTTTCCTGAAAAATTAAGATTTTGAGTTACGGATGTTGCGTCACCCTCCGACATTATATTGTCACAAATAGCAAAATTTGGTAAGGCATCATACGTGACGACCAATTGAACGATACATTATTCCAAATGAACGTTACATAATAGAATATCTACAAAATGACTAGTACAAGGTCATATATATATATATATACATATATATATACAGCTAATTACCTTTGTATGTACATTTTTCCTGTATACAATCGGACCCATTAATTTTCTCCTCATTAAAATATGCAACCTTTCCAAATTCGTATCTTATTTAAACGCACGCTTATCAAGACGAATATTTTATATTTGTAATCCACTACACCAAATAGAAAATCGTATTTCCCTCAAGGTGCTATCTAAATTCTTACCACCCCAAATAATAACAATAATCTCTTAGAGTATTTACTTTTTTTCCTTATTTACACACGGATTTTGTCTGAAAGTGGCGTAGCCAGCGATACGCACTTACACACGAGTATATCAATTTGAAAAGTGAAAATATAAAAGTGGACAAAATGTATTCAAGTCGAAAGTTAAGGGGTTAGACCATAATTAGATCTAATAACAGTGCTTTGAAATAAAATGCATGATCCAAACAAATCGTATTCAGTGGCGCTTACTCATTGTAATCACCTCAAAGCTCACCATTTTAGTTCTGTTTTTTTTTAAATCGCGGATCCCCAGCAGCAGAAAGGGTTACTACCATCGCACCCCTTTTTGTGTGGGTAACATTCATTCAAAGTTGACTACGCCCCCGATTCAGCTTTAACATATTTGGTCTAGAATACTTTCTCACTTCTTGGTAACTCATTAAACACCTTGTTTTAGCATTATTTATTCATTCATAGAATTTCTTGATAGTAGTTATTTCAATTAAAAGATTATATTTTATCAATTTCATACTTGATCACAAAATGAGCAGTACCTTATACTGGTGAGTTTGAGCAGTACCTTATACTGGTGAGTTTGAGCAGTACCTTATACTGGTGAGTGTATAATGTGATCAGTACCTTATACTGGTGAGTGTGTAGTGTGAGCAGTACCTTATACTGGTGAGTATGAGCGTGAGCAGTACCCTATACTGATGTGTGTATAGTGTGAGCAGTACCTTATGCTGGTGAGTGTATAGAGTCAAACCTGTGAACAAAGGCCACCCTTGGGAAAGACAAAATGTGACTCTTGGCCTTTATTCGGAGGTCAGCTTGTTTTAAATAATTAGTGACTTTTTTTCAAAGAATGGACTTTATTCACAGGGTGGTCTTTATTCGGAGGTGGTCGCAAACACAGGTTTGATTGTATGCTAAGTTTTAGCATAATGTTTTACACTTAATCAAGAGAACACCGATAGTTTTCAGTTTTTCCCAAAAATATTAGTTTGATTAATTGAGAAATTTCCCGTGTAATTAAAACAGTTCCTTAATATATAAAATCATTGACAACCTTCACTTCAACGCCTTTACACGTTAAAAAATCATTTCTAAGTAAACCGTCACCCTTACGATAAATCATTACCTCAGTTTTATGTGTGTTAACTGCATGTATTAAACTCCACTTTAATAATCCTTTAATAATTGTAAGCTTTTATTAATTTTATTGAGTTTCTTACCAATTATTATCATGTCATCGGCAAACAGAAGCAAAATAAGGATTACATCTTCGAAAGAAAATCCTGCATTTATATCATACTGAAGGAATAACGTTGAACCATCAATAAGCGACAATAAAACAAGGGACATAACTTCGAACTGCTTACTCGAGAAAGTCTAAGTCAGTACGATTTACACAACTTGACACAGGACATGTAATGTACTTAAGTTTTTCAGAATTTCAGATTCAAATGCGCTTATTTGCAAGTTAACACTTTAATGTGTTTACTAATAAACACGGGAAGTAGTGACTTCATCAACTTTAGATACAGTTCATCAATAATTTATTATCTTTATACAATCTTAGCCTATTGTTTTTTTTTTACCAGTCTTACTATCTGCTGGTTAATATTTTGATTAAACATGTACAGTCGAACCTGCAAACCATGGCCATCTTGAGAATAGAACAAATATTACCTATATGTGTCCAGTCTAACTTTATTAGATAACAATATTCGCCGTCTACATGACATACTGTTTGAGACAGAGTAAATGTTTGCCGTTCAGAGACAGCGATTCTTGAGAGGAGAACGAATAAACAAGTTGTATTTAGATAACATCAAGATAACGTCATCGATTAATTAGAACAAACACATTTTGTCTTTCCAAATGATGGCCTTTGTTCACAGGTCTGACTGTATACACGTAAACGGATACTTTTACACAACGTACAGAAATTAGCAGTAATCTCATTTAATGATTCGCCATCAATACTCCGTTGAAAAGACCGTCAATTTAAACTTGGAAACAACATAAGTGAAGCATCCTCCTATATTCACCGGGGGTGAACTTGGATCTTAACTTATGTACTTCGCAGTCACTGAATGATGCGTGCGTCAAGCTATGAAGACATATCACAATATCATCGTTTACAATAGAATTTCTTCGAGTTGTCAAAATACTTAAGAAACATGTTTGATGCTAAAAACACCATTAAGATGAAATTTCAGGTAGCAGTCATGTTTCATTATACATTTACTATGTAAATATCAAGTTTCGTCAATATAAGTCCCGTATTTAATTCATTAACAGCGTTTTAATTTTACCCCACAATTTTGTGGGGACTCCGCCATTGTATATTTGTTGAATATTGAACATATTTTTTGTGGACACCACAATTTTTTGTGGACCCCACACAAAGTCATCTTTTTTGTGGACATATTATGATGCGGGATTGGTGGGGGTATAAAAAGCTCCGCGAAAATTTCTAAGATTACTCCAGATTTTCTTTTGCTACATTAAGGCCATATCCATTCTATCTGAAATTTTCAGTTCAAATTTTGACAATTTTAGATTCTTTGTGCATTAATAAATGGGAGACGTTTTATGCTAACGGATTATTTTATTAAGTAAATTTATTTAGCTCTAGATTTTTGTTGAATTTTATTGTTATTCAGGACCGTTCTCAAGAACCAAAATTTGAAAAGAATAAAGATAATAGTCAGAGTGGTAAATGAATGATTTTATTAGCAAACTTTGGTGTGTTAATAGTAACAATGGTGACCTTAAATCGGCCATGAACACAAATGGCTACATGAGCGTGGTTTTATATTATACACTCATGTATCACATTTATTTTACGATCGAAGAATCATAGTAATAAATGTTCTCATTATCAAGTTGAATTATAGGAGAGTTATTGAAAACCGGTCTGAAAGTAAGTGGTCGTTATAACAAGGTGGCCGTAATATGGAAGTGGTTACAATGTGATGTTTTACTGTATATACTAGTATGTCATGTTTCATTCTCACTTTATCGCTTTTTATTATATATTTTTATGGCAAAAAGCGATTTGCTTAATGCTTAATAAATTGTGTTGATGTTGTTTCAGGTGATAACATTTTTCAAAATGAAAGCTCTAAAGAAAATCCTGGTAAGTAACATTAGGTTAATAAAACAGGTCTGTCGTGTCGTATCTTGTCGTGTCGTGTCGGTGTTCTGTTCTAATTTGGATGTTTTTTTTAAAAAAATATTGTTCATGATATTGTATCTAGTGACGGTATTGAGTCTTTCTCTAATTTATTGTACACTTGTGTCTTGATAGTTATGGTATATCTGGCGATGTACACAAATCCAATCATAGACAAACCAGGAAGTATCGGAGTCCGTGGTTTTATTGTGATCGTGAGAAGGCTAGACGGTCTTACCGGTCTGCGAAACGATTATATTATCGGCACAAGAATGAGGACACACGGACTAAGTTTTTGAATGCCAGAAAACGTTTTAGCAAAATAAAAAGAAAAACTAAGCAAATTTATTACAAGCATCAGAGAACTAATCTACATGAGTACGCTAGATATCAGCCGAATCAGTTTTTGAAGGAAATTAGGAATATTAATAGAGTTAAAGAAAAAAGTGACGTGTCATCAGATGCCTTTTTTGAACACTTCATGGATTTGTTTTCAAATAATGATGATGTTGAAGATGAATTAGCTCATTTATTTGGAGCAGAACATTGGCGTAGCTTATCTTGATGATTTTACAGTAAGAGAAGTTATTGGGTCTACATCGCCTTTAAAGAGGGGTAAAAGTGACGGGATAGATAATATGATACCTGAAATGTTTATCGATTTTAGGGAAATTTTAGCGCCAATCTTATGTAAACTTTTTAATCACATTTATACTACGAGTAATCATCCTTCTCTGTGGACTAAGGGTATTATAGTCCCAGTACCAAAGAAGGGAGATAAATCCGACGTTAACAATTATAGAGGAATCACGCTTACGAGTATTTTCTTCAAAATATGTTCAATATTATTAGACAACAGGCTCAGGAAATGGGCAGAGAGTAATAACACCCTAAATGACTTTCAGTTCGGATTCTGTAAGGCTAAAAATACTACAGATTGCATATTTGCTTTAAATACAATAATAAATAAAATAATTGATAATGAAAAAGGAAAATTATTTTGCGCTTTTGTTGATTTCAAGAAAGCCTTTGATGCTGTCTACAGAAACGGTATTTTGTTGAAATTATTACAAACTGGTGTTTCATCATTCGTGAGAAATATCAGATACATACATGTATATGTTAAATCTCGTGTTAAGTCAAATGGTAGTACGGGTGGTACAGTATTGTCTGTTTTTTTTTTTGATAGCCATACTGGCGTTAAGCAAGGAGAACAATTTTCCTCCGTTACTATTCATTATGTTTATTCGTGATATGTATTCATGTATGCTTAACGAAGGTGTATGTACTATACCAATTGATAATGTTGAATTGTTTTTATTGTTGTTTGCTGATGATACGGTCTTATTTTCTCGTTCGAGAGAGGGTTTACAATTACTTTTGAACAAATTATACAGTTATTGTACATATTTGGGTATATCTGTAAATACACAGAAAACTTGTATAATGGTTTTTAATAAGTCTAGTCGTTTGTATGATATTGACATATTTTACAATGGTGTTAGACTTGAAGTAGTGAATAGTTTCAGACGGTGATTATTTACAAGTACAACAAGCTTTGTCTCAACAAACATCTACATCTTTGTATTCATTAAACAGATTGTTTGATAAGCTATCATTCTGCATATCCGAGAAGTTGAAACTTTTTGATGCTACTATACTTTGCTACGGAGCAGAAATATGGGGATTTCATGTAAGTCCAGATTTTGAATAATTACATTTGAAATTTTTGAAACAATCACTTGGAGTTCGACAGCAGACCCTATCAGCTGCTGTGTATGGTGAAGTAGGTAGGACATCGGTAGAATTATTTCGGAAAATATGAATTGTTAAGTATTGGGCTAAGTTAAATCTGCTCCAAATACATTTTTGTCTAAATTGCTATCGTCATATGACGTTGACACTCCCGCTGTTAAGTACTGGATGAGAAATTTAAGAACTATGCTTCAAAATTTCAGACTTTATCACATGTATGAAAAAGAAACCATTACCACAGCTGATATAATTGTACAGCGTCTTAAAGATACTTTTCAACATAAGTGTTTACAGAAGTAAATACATTTTCTAAGTTGGAAACATACAAACTTTTTAAATGTGAGTTAACATTTGAGGATTATTTAGATAAATTATTATGTGATAGAAATAGAACTAGTTTGACAAGATTACGTTGTTCGTCACACAAGTTAATGATCGAAGAAGGACGTCATAGAAATATACCTACAAACGAAAGCGTCTGTACGAAATGTAATATGAAATGTAAAATGATAGAAACTAAATATCACTTTTTATTAGTTTGTCCTTATTATAGAAATATAAGAGTATTTTTTTTTCTCACAGTGTCCGTAATCTACGGTAGCGGTCATTATGACGAACTATAAATTTTCATAAATTGTGCTGTTATAATACATATACATAAGTGATATTTATGTTTACGGATTAACAAAGGAATAAGGAATCCATTAACCGCAAGTATTCAAATTTGATACCAAGACTTTTGTCTTAAATCAAGTAAAATAATGAGTAAAAAAAGTGACTTGATGTCCTGACTGACTGGTATTGCGCTAGTTTTCTTGAGAGAATATAGCATGTTCGGCGACATAAAGTCTATTAGGTCAGAATGGATCACAAATACTGAACTGTACATGTCAGTACCTGACAGAATCAATAGCTTACATATAACAGGGTAAAGAGGCAGGGGGCTATGGAAACAGAATATAGAACTCGTGATGTTTCAAAATCCCAAAACATAATTATAACTTTACTGAAATATTTGCTCTGCACGTATTCTTGTTTAACCACAATTTTATTTTCACATACAAGATTGTGTATAGTAAAACACTGTTATTACTTTACATATTTCGCATGTATTTATGTTTACCTCTTGTTTTATTTCCTTTCAAAACACGTTCATATACACGTAATTATGTTTCACCACGATTCTCTATCCCATTTTTTTTTTGCCTTTTTTTTATTTTTTTTCTTCAAATCGTATACATGTTTATGCATGTTAACGCATATTTTTGACCGATGGGACGTATTCCCGCTGTCAGGCACACATACTACTCTACTATCGCTCATACATTTATGCTTGATCAAGATTACCTTTTGTCTAGATCGGAAAATTATGTGTAAGCTACATCTACCCATGGATGTATTTATGCTTAACTATTTTTGAGAATCTTTATTTCACGACCAAAACCATGACTGTTTAACGCTTTTAATAACGCTGATTATCCAAATTGTAAAATTTACCATAATACATGTCTGATACAAAAGAATTAATACAATTAATTTCACTAAACAGTCTAGGTTTAGGGGATAAACAAAAACGTTGTCGATTAAAAAAATACATAACACAATAGAAAACAGATTTTGCTTTTCTACAGGAAACACATTTTACACCAAAACTTATAATGACAGAATTTTTAGAATGGCACTTGTTTCGTTTATTTGGGGAATCCAGTAGTCGGGGACGTACTGTTATGTTAAATAAATCACCGAAATGTAGAGTAATTGACGCAATAAGTGATATAAACGGTCGATACAAACTATTAAATATAGAAATACATGGTACTGTATACTTATTTTTAAATATTTATGTGCCTAATAACAAGAGGTTCGTTTTTCACGAAAATAGACAAAAACTTATCCGAAAAGCCTAGTGGGATTATCATATTAGGTGGTGATTTTAATGAGACTCTTGACAAAAGAGATAGGATATCATTATCACAAAATCAAAACAGTAAACCAAAGAAACGTCTTACTTAATTAATGAAAACAAATAATCTAAAAGGTTGTTTGGAGAAACATAAACCCTGATAGATGTCAATATACATGGAAAAGGAAAAACTCAATTGAGAAAAGTGGGATTTATTTTTGGTTAATAGACTCAAACTTACTGACAAAGGTTAATTCTTCAGATATCTGGCCAGTGTGTATTAATTCTACCAATCATATGGCTTTATTTTTAAAACTGAAATATCCAAAACAATAGAAGGCCGGGCTATTGGAAACTCAATAACGCCCATTTAGACAATGAACACTGTTTCCATTTAATTTGGGAGGTTATCGACTCATGAAAAATCACCAGATATGCACAATAAATTGGAAAAGAAGTTAAAACACATTTACTCTTTACCAAGTACTAACAATAATCAAAATGTAATAAATGATTTAGAAGCTGAAATTAGACAAATATATTATTTCAAATCAAGAGGTGTTCAAATAAGGTCTAGAATTCAAATTCTTGAAGAATTGAAAAAAGATCTAAATATCTTATAAATCCTGAAAAAATCTCGACAATATAGAAAATTAATTTGTTCTTTAAAAATAAACAACCAAACGATCACAAGAGACGACTTGAAACTTAACAAAAGTTCTGGCTCTGATGGCTTGACAGTAGAATTCTACCGAAAAGTTTGGCATTGAAATTGAAAACTCTTAACAAATTCATTCAACGAAAGCTTTCAAAAAGGTGAACAGTACGTTATTCAAAGACAAGATATTCTTTCTTTATTATATAAGAAACCTGATCCTGAGAATTTAGATAATTGGCGTCCAATATCATTATTGAACTTTAATTACAAAATTCTAGCACATGTATTAGCGAAACGATTACAAAATAACTTATCTAAATAATAAGTAATGACCAACAAGGCTTTATAAAATCATTTTATTGGCTTCAACATCCGAATGATCCAAGATGTAATAGGTTATACATATTTACTTGATACAGAATGCATATTTTTATTTCTCGATTTTAAAAAAACTTTTGACTCGGTCGGATGGTCCTTTATTTTTAAAGTCTTCAAGAAATTTGGCCTTAAAGAAACATTTATTCAATGGACAGAGGTATTATATACAAATATCACTTCAATAGTTGTTAATAACGTTCGGATATCCAACCCGTTTTCCTTATCACGTGGTATCCGTCAAGGCTGTCCACTATCTGCACTACTGTTCGCTATAGTTGCAGAAATTCTCGCGACCGAAATTCGAAAATCAACCGCCATAGAAGGAATAAAAATCGTTTCTGAAAATTCTGATAATCAAATTAAAATATGTCAGTCAGCGGATTATACTACATTGTTCCTTAAACACGAACATGACGTTAAAATGCTCTTAATATCATTTATAATTTTGGAAACCACACAGGCTTAAAAATTAATATAAACAAAACTGAAGGCATGTGGCTAGGAGGAAATAAGAACACAGATGATAATATAGTGAATATCAACTTCAAAAAGACGAATATCAAAACTTAATTGGGCAGCAAAAATTGACCAAATCAAAGAACTAATTAAACGATGGGAAATTCGAAATCTTACGTTTTACGGAAAAATAACTGCAATTAAATCCATTTTTTTTTTGCCTAAGCTTACATACTTATTACAAAGCATTTCGATCCCGAAGGGGTATTTAAATGAACTAAAAATAGTGTTTTTATAATTTTTATGGAGCGACAAAACCGAAAAATCAAACGGAAAACACACATTGACCATAGAGAATAAATGGCAGATTAGATATGATAGATTTGAATATTTTCACTAAAATGTTAAGAATAAAATGTACATGTATAAAGTTTTTGAAAAACAAAATAAAAGCATCTTGGAAAATAATACCGCTCTTCTTAACCAATTCGGTAATAATTTACTACTGTTTAACATGAATATCGATTCTTATAAGTCTTTACCAAAACCAAAAAATCCACTCCCGATATTTACAAAGAACTAATCGAAATATGGATTTCAATTCTATCCCAAAATAGTGCATCTTACACTAAGCCGAAGACATTCTATGAAATACGCAAACAAGTTTTTTGGGGGAACAAATACGTAAAACTAAATGGCAATTGTCTTATATTTCACAACTGTGTAGAATCCAACATCAAATTTATTCATGACATTCTATCCAATGAGAGCACTATAAACGAAAGATCTATATTAAATAAATTAAACAAAAAATGTAACTGGGTAAGTGAGATTTATTCCGTCAAAAATTCTATTTCCGAGAACATGGTTAATAATAATAAAACAAGAAAACTCCCAAAAAATCACAAGTAAAAACTACACTGACTGAAGGGGAATATAACTGAACAGAACAGATCAGACCGGACCAGACCGGACCGGACCGGACCGGGACGGGACGGTGCGCAACGGAACAGAACAGAACAGATTACTGTATTTTGATTTTATACGTTTTCAGTACCTTTTCATCAAAATAGATATCTTTAATTGGTTCTATGTTACAGTTTATACATTTAGTCAAATTCTAGTTATGCTTAAAGAAGTCTTTGTTTCCATATTCTTTTCGATTGTTTAAGTATAAACAGTGATGGTCGGTTTGTGAGTATGACAGTTTGTGGACTATTTCATATATGATTTGGAATCCATTTTATTTTCACTTTTTAATTAGCATTATACCACCATTCTCGATAAGTTATAATATATCGTTGTTTTCTATATTAAAGGGTTTCAGACAAACCAAAGAGATATTACATAAATCACATTACGATCGAATTTCAAAATATCATTGTTATGTAATAGGAATTATCGTATGACGTAAACAATGGACTATATCCATAGAAACTGAACTTACGTTCACATGCTTTCTCGTTTTTCATGACATATACGAAATGGATGCGTGAATGTATTCGTAAGTTTCTCTACAAAACTAACATTGTCAGTTAATCTTTTAATTGACCAATTATTTGCTGACGTCAATATATAACAATAAACCGTATGTAATAACAATACACGTGTTAATGCACGTGTCAATACAATATAAAGAAATGTTTTTTTCTAAATCACAAAAGAGCAGACAACTCATGATTTCACTCACCTAAAAACACGCATTACCCGCCCTGTTTTGACGTCAATCCCACCTAAAATAGACAATTAAAGGATTTTCATGATAATACTATGTCTAGACATAGTGTTGGTATATACAATGACCCATATTTAGATTCATGGCCTTAACTATTTTTATGCATGTATAGAGAAATATACACAGCTTTGACAAAATGTCTAGAATCAAAGCACTGAGAGAACGTTTTGTTTTTTGTTTGATTGTATTGTATAACGTCACTTACATATAATTACTTTAGTTGTTTTGAAGAAGATTACGATATAATAAGCAAAGTAGTGGTGTTACCAAAATCTGAAAACAACAGTCAACGTGCACACACACGATTGTATTCTTATATGATGCCGAGTATATAAGTTTGCGAACACAATTTCGATATCTTTTAAAACATGATAAAAGTCAAGTCACTTATTAACACATCATACTTTGTTTTGGAAATGTGTACAAATTGTCTTTTTTGCCCATTATATCATTTATGCGGGTTATTATACTATTTAAGCGTAAAAATTACACAATTTATTTTAAAGACAACACAAAATTTCACGACAAGGAATAACAACAAAATGAAAAATAATGCACATAAAATACACAAGTTATTTACTTGATTTGAAGTTTGGTGTTTATTGTTCTGATGGAGATTTGTATTTAATATTCCCACGAATACTAAAGACATGCATAGATATTACTCGTATTACACTATATACTAGTGTATAATTATATCATCGGACATCACTGTTTTCATTGTTTTAATTTAACATATTAGCTCATAAGAGTCTGTTCATATTTTTCAGTTTAATCTCTGAATACTTCTGAAAACTGCCTTAAGGATTCGGTTTCTGATAGCCTGACTATAACAGACAATGAAAGAGGTAAATATTTGGAAAATTTTCAGTAATTGTTAATAGCTTTAGTAAAATCAGCTTCTTTATCAATATGCATTAGATTATGAGGATCTATGTCCGTTTGAATGCGAGCTAAAATTGAGATAAGTTATGTCTCTGTATATTCTTTCTCCCTTTATTTATTGCTTGCACTTCCATCTGTCATAATTCTTAATTGGATCCAGTGTTTAATGTTACACACTTTTTTTAACGTTCTAGAGCAGAGTTCATGATAATTTTATAGTTACTAATGTCACTTTTTCTTCATGTTCAGTTATTTAGTATGACTTAAAAATCCCCATTTTTGAAGTCCTTAATTTTAATGAAGTCATAAACATGCACAAAGGCTATGTGATCTTAAGACCATTTGTTTCATGGAACATTTTGGATTATGAACCGCAGTCTATATAGTCAAACCTGTCAACAAAGGCCAACTTTGGGAAAGTCAAAATGTAGCCTTTATTAACAGGTGGCCTTTATTCAGAGGTCTGTTTTAAATCATCAATGGTGTTTTTTTCAAAGAACGGCCTTTATTAACAGGTGGCTTTAATTTGGAGGTGGCTGCAAACACTGTACATTCTTTGTAAATTTTGTTTACACTCAAGAAATCACAATAAACTCTGTGTAAATATTGTCTTAATAAAACAAATTCATTTAGTTCATTTCTGCATTAATGTGGTATCAATAAATCAAGGAAACTTTATTTTTACACTAAAGTTGCATTTTTATACGCCTGTTTGAAAAACGGGACGTATTATTGTTTCACTTGTGGCAGGAGGGCGGGCGATGTCTACCGTGATGTCAACTCAATAACTTGAGTATTTTACCTACATTTATGAAACCTCGTCACTAAGTGTACTTTGGCATAGCGCAAAGGCTTAGTTGGATAACCAGCCAGTTCTGTTCAGGCAACTGGGAGTTATTTCCCTTTAATGGTCAAAATTTTGTAGAATTGGCCTTGTCCGCTCTATAATTCATACAATTTTAATCCAAACAGTACCAAACTTGGGAAGGTTGTACACAGGCATGAGATCTTGCCTAAGTTAATAAATTTGCGCACCAGTCAATTTGGAAAATTTCCTCAAATTAGCAATTGTCTGCTTTGTAATAAAAGACATTGGAAATTAATATGTGTGGATGTGTTAGTTCTTGTTACATAGTCATAACTTTTTTACTATGATACTAATAAGGTCCAATTTTACACATCAGGTGAAAAAAATTCTCAGACATTTTCGCATAACTCAGAAATCTCTACTTTGGTTTAGTTTGATAACTTAATTGAATCTACATATACAGGGGTGTAGATATGCGCCGGAAGCCGGAAAAATCAACTGGCTATTTGAGCATTCTCGCCGCGGTTACTTTACCCCCACAGGGGACGATGCCCCTTTGTCCCAACAGGGGGAACCCTCAGATCCCCCTTCCACTTTTAGTAGCTAACCGGCTACATGAAAACGTTTCTACATCCATGCATGTATTCATATTCTACTTGCTATCTCAAATTATAAAAGGGTATATTTTGGGATAGTCAGCGCACTTGTTATGTCATGTTTGAATTATAATTAACAGTATGTATAATCCGAAACTGAACGATGCTATTTTCGAAGAGAAAATGGATCCATTGGTGGTACAAAGCTGTCATACACCTAGCCTGCATATTGTCAAGGAGAACGTTTTGGGTAAGTAATAGTGCTGATACAAATACATTTTTCAATGAATGTAATAAAATCTGACAGTAAATAATAAATATAGAGAACATTCTGAATGAATGAAATCAGTTGATGATGCATTTTTGTTTCAAACATTGTTAAATCTAAATTATTCATACTTTCATAAAACACCGAACGTCTAGTTATACATACTATGAAAGGTGAAAGTTGAACTAAAAATTTGTCTCTCTATTGCCCTTCGGACTACCATGTACAAAAATGATAACTGTGAATGATAAGCAATGATTTATATCAGCACGAGCCACTTATCTGACCATTAATGTTTCTCTGATTTTTAATAATTTGTGCATTCAGTGCTTCTACCGTCTTTTGAAGTTTTAGATGTACACAAAATTTTTATGCTAAACAATGTCAGTGTTTTTTAACCAATACTTGTTTGTCATTCATGATGATTACAAATAGTTAGATCAACCACAATTTGTATGTATAATACAAGACAGATCCTAAATAGAAATTCATTGTAGTAGTTGTAAATGTAGCTTTGATGAATTAAAACTCCGCTTTTCAAATGGATGGTGCCGGTTTCATTGTCATGTATGAATGATAAAAACCTCATAGCTATATTTTGTCGTTAATAAGGGCTAAAAAAGGTTGGTTTCCGGTCACCCGACAGACACTCCATCAGAAATATCAAAGATGCAACCGTTTAAGGAACTTTAAATTTCATCATATGAGGTATAATTAAGTTACTGTGGTTGGGGTAATTGTAATAATAGTCATAAAAGTAGGGATGTCACCATGGTAACTACAATTTTACCCATGGGAGAAACAAAAGGACGTGCATAATGTACACATTGCCACCTACTCACATACCAACTTTCACCATCTTAGGTTATTTAGTTATTGAGTTCCGCAGGATCCTGAAGTTTTGGCCACATTTTTACTAATTCCATTACCAAGGTAACGACAATTTTCTTGCGATAAAAAAAGAAAATGACGTGTGTAATGTACACATTGCCACCTGTTCACATACCAACTTTTCATCCTCCTAGGTTGTTTAGTTATTGAGTAACCGCAGGATCAAGATGTTCTGGCCTCATTTTTACTAATTCTGTTACCATAGCAACCACAACACTTTCGCAATGGAGAAAACAAAATTACGTGCATAATGTACACATTACCACCGATTCACATATCAACTTTCGTCAAGCTAGCTTGTTTAGTTATTGAGTTATTGCGGGATCCAGTATTGAGCGGACAGACGGACAGACAGACGGACGGACAGACGGAGGGCAACCTTATAGTCCTCACCGGTGTTCACACCGGTAGGAGACTAATATTGATTAGTTAAAACACCAAGTAGGTTAAGTTTACATACTATCTATATTGTTAGTAAATAAAAATACATTCTTGTTTCTTTCTAGAATGTAATTAAGTCATTTTATTTTATGCTTTGAGTTTGTACTCTGTTGGGGAAAGGTTCGGGCAAACTATGAGCCAAATAACGAAGCCCATCCAGCTATGTGACAACAATTATATGAAGCAGTAAGTTAATTAAATACACGTACATATTTCTCAGATTGCATGCTGTTTGACACATCTTGAATCATATTTTAGTTGAAAAAATAAGTAAATACTGTATATCTTTTTCGTTTATGTTTAGAGAACACAGGCTGTATGTGGAGGTAAAAAATAACTTATTTACCAAGCTCACTTGAATAAGTTTCATATTAGGTTTGTACAAGACACATGCTTCATGTAAATTAATGTTTGCAAAAAATATTTATGTTTGGACAAAATTATTATTTTTGGTCATCACAATATTTCAATGTATACAGTAACATCCATAAAAGATGGCATCATAAACAAAGTTACTGAGGATGGTTAGTCGTAGTTTCAGAAAAAGCAAAGTACATGTAAATTAATCCATAAATATCATCATTGTACATATTGCAAATAAATCTATTCTTATTTATCATTCTTAAATGTATTTGTTTATATTTGTATATCTTCATATGTATGTATGTTCATTTGTTTAAAATGTACAATTTATGTCTGTACAAAAAGTTAAAATTACAAGGATGAAATCTTTAATTGCTGATAATAATTTTTCGCAGGAATAAGATTTAATCGATGGCAATTTTATGATGTTCTGTGTCCTGCTTTTTAGTACAGAATTTTCCCACATATTATAAAGTGCGTAAATTTACACTCTTCTTAATAGTACTGAAATTTCTCACATAATATGCCCTTCTTTATAGCATAGAAATTTCTTCTGTTTTATAAAGTGCATTTATGCAGTACTGTATTGTACAGAAATTTCCTATATATAATATAGTGTGTAAATTTACGCAATACTTTTTAGTACAGAAATTTACCCTGTTATGGATAATGCATATAATTTTGTCATAAATTTTGTATGTACATAATAAATCCAGTGCGTAAATTTCCACCCGTATAACTGAGTTTCTTTGTTCTGTCTTTTTCTCTTACACGGTTTTGGATGAAAATTTAGCCAAAGAAATACGTAAAAATGGTGGCATTTATTTTTGCGCACTATTGAACATAGTACACATACACAAATAGTGATCCTACTGAACGAACCAGTCTCCGTTCAATAATTAGAATATCGATAAAAAGAGATAAAAACAGGGAACTCCATAGTCCCGGACGGTACCAGGACAGAATTTTTGAAAGGCACACTACTAGATTGATCACATTTTACGGACATCTTTAATACTATATACAACTTAGATTTTCCGACCATGGTTTCATAAGAAAAGTTCAGTCGATGTCCTGAATAACTACTGTACAATTTCATCAATTGACATTATAAGTGAAATATTTACATCGATCTTAAACTCTAGATTTAGGCCTAAAGTAAGAATATGTTCGTTTGCTCTTTACCAATCCTGAATTTTAGAAGGTTGGTAGGTATTTTTTTCTTGAAATTGACCTTCACCTGGCATGAAATTGTACTTGTATCTATACACATTTCCTGTATTCTACTGCCATATAATCATTTATTGTATGCATTAATCAACCATATGTACGCATAAAGCGTTGATGTTGAAGATTGCTTTGAGATCAGCCTCACTGGACGCGTACATTCACATGGTCAGTTTGCATGGAAAGGAAAATTGAATAATAATTCTAAAGACTACTTACGCGAACCAAATTGTAGTCCGAATTAGTCCGAAACCTTATTAAATAAGATTTAACAATTACTGACTAGTGACCAAAAATAGAACGTGAAAACATGGAGTGTCAATACTTTGAGCACTTATTTTTTTATTTCTATTCGTGTTATGAAGATTCCGTCATTTCTGGCCGCTACTGTGGTCCAGTGGTCAGTGCGCTGGACTTGTAACCCGGAGATCCGGGTTCAACTCCCGGTTGCGGCAGGTCATACCCTTCCATGAAAATTTGAAAACAATGTAGATTTTCCTCCATATATGGAGAAGTTGAAGGTGAACTGGTCATCGTATACAACTGAAAAATTGCTGAAAACGGCGTATAATTCAGTGAAAGTGTCACATAAAAAAGAAATAAGTCATTTCTGGGTCAATATTCGTCCTCAGAAATAATTGTTTACATTTCTTAATCATATATAAAAATATATGTAACGGAAACAGAAAACCTTTTTGGCCTGATTTCATTTTATGAGGCAAAAAAGAAGTTTTCAAGGGTATATTGGAGCCATAGTCTGTCTATTCACCAATCCATCTGTTTGTCCCCTGACATGCACACAATTTTTTGTGTTGTGAATTTCACTTTATATCAATGGAGTATTATTCCACTCAGATATACATATATACCCAGTGCAGGTGTACCCTGGTTGAATTTTATGACCTCTTTATGAAATTTGACGAGAATTTGCAAATTATTATTTAATAATCATTTCATATTAATCATTATATGGAAAAGAATGTATGATTTCAATACATCTGTTGAAAGTTACCTTACTTTGATAGATAAATACATAACAAGCAGCTTCGAACTTGACATTCGCTCATCTACTTAAAGTTTTAAAGTTGACATGTTTATCATAAATGTCAAAAAAGTCAATTAATAAAAAAGTGGATACTGGCTTTTCATAGAAACAACATTGCTGCTTATATTTGAGTTCGACATGCAATTTTGTTTATCATGTATTTTTTAGTTTAATGTTTAGTTATAAGTGTTAACTTCTAAGTTTTCAGTGTTAAGTAATAAATGTAAACTCACAAGTTTTATTAAGTTTTAACTAATAGGTTTTGAGTGATAAGTAATAGATTAAACTCTTAAGTTTTAAGTGTAAAGTCATATTTTCAACTCATAAGTTCTAAGTATTAAGTTAATTACTTAATTATACCCACACAGACAAACGTTTATGATGGTATACCGGATTTGCTTTGTATTAACTCCTACCAGGAATGAGATTTCTTTGGGACATTTACACTTTATGTAGAGATAAATCTCGGATAACCTTTTTGGGTCTGATGGGTCACGTTTACTGTTTCTAAAAATAGGTTTTTGTTTTTGCAGAATTACTTTTAATAGGAAATACATATTGCAGGGATCATTTTGGTGCGATTTCGCGATATATTCTCGCATTTTGTTTTCGTTTTTGTTTTACTGAAACCGCATAAAAAATCTCTCAATGAGAAAAAAATCACATGTCGATTTCTTCGACAAAATGTTCTTTTCGGTCTTTTAAAACACTTTTCTGTGCTTTTATCGATAGAGCGAGGATAATCACTCATCTATTGTTAATCACCGCGGAGCTTTCATCTAATCTCCACAACTAATTACAAGCGTGTCCTCGTCGCGGCGATCATGCGCCTTTCATTTGAATGCATTGAATTCACTGCCTGCAATTACAACACTGTCCTAAAAGAATGGCAGTCAGAGAATTTTCAAATATAATTAATCTCTTACCATACTCTCTAGTTATAATTAAGGTTCTGTTATTGTCAATGTTTTATTGAAATTGTGTTGTTTTAGCTCGTTTGTTTCGAAGAAAATTGTCGAGTTATTATGATCGCTGCGAAGTCGTTGTCGGGCAAAAACTTTAATGTAGCCCATTACTCAAACACTTTTAACGATATCAACATGACACTTGGAATTGGAATATTGGTTATCGTGACAGGGCGAAGTTGCAAGACAAGGGGCATGATTCTGAAAGCTATATTTATGGAGTTATGTCCTTTCTTTCAGATAGAAATTTGATCAAAATTGCTTATTAAATAAAATGATGTAAAACAGACGAGCGTTGGCACCGCTCTGTGGAGCTCTAATTTATAATAAAGAAATACACAGAGACACAGGTTTGTACTACAATGTATTAAATTTGGAAATATCTCACTGAATTTACATTAATGGGATTTTTCCTCACACAAATTGCGGTCAGAATGATCCCTGATATTTTGACCATGTTTTGAACATAAATTCTTCATGAGAAGGTTAACATTATGACTACTGCTGGAGTCTGTTTGTCACTTTGATAGGTGGAGGTCACCATAACCAAAAATAGATTTTTGTTTTTGCTAAATAACTTAACCATATTTTGGACATATATCCCTTGTGGTCAGGTAAACATTGTGATTGTCATTGGGGTCCGATAGGTCAAGGTCAGCAATTACTAAATATAAATTGTGTTGTTATTTCATTTTGCTAAATATCTTTTTACCGATATATTAATGCTTGGGGTAACCTTCATGATAAATTTTAATCCCATGTTTGTTTTAAACTCTCGTCATGAACAGCAAAGTTTAGGATACTACAGCGTAAAAATGTGTTTTGTGTAACTCATTATTTTACATAATTATGTATTTGTACTGAAAAATTGACAAAATCATTACAGTTGCGTTTTTATATTAATAAAATTTAGATATTTTCATTTGTTTTATTTTTTCTGTAGGGTAGACACCAGTTGATAATACCACAATTTAGACCATGTAGAATTACAAACTACACTTCTAACATACAAGCTAAGAATAATAACCCAAGGTTGGGATTTTTTGCGGGGGAAAGTGTGGCCCTTCTTGAATTCAGGAGATATTCTATGAACTTAATATAAATTCATGTTTAACTTTACATATTTGGTTTGGTGATGCGTTTGTGTGCCATTAATCATTTAGCAAGTTAGTACTGGTCAGTATACAGTCCAGGAAAGCTAGTTGGGTGAACCTGCTGCCGTATATAACTGACATTTTTTTTAAAAAATGGCGTTAAACCCAGTGACAATGTCACATAAAAACAAACAAAGTAACCGTTTAAGTTGTTACTGTAACAATAATTAATGCATTAAACTTGTGATTTAAGATTTTTTTTCGAAGTTTCCATAAGTGCACACGTGTGACCCCGTGGGAAAGGTCATGTCTTTATTCAGGGGCTTATATTAAACAGTCTTAGTAATTGTCCTCCTATGTAGTTGAAAAAAAAAATAGAAAAAATAATAGTTTAAATTTTAATATTTTGAACGATTTTATGACAATAATGAGTTCACGAACGATACGTAGTAATATGCCTGTCCCAATCTGCAAGTGATAAACGGTTATAGAAACAAAAGTAATATATATATCTACCTAAAAAGAGATTCTACCAGGACGATATGAATGGAAACGTGGGCAAGGCGTAGATACGAAGAAAAGGTGATAAAGATGAAAATTCTTTACTTGATTCTGGTAACTGGAAATATAATTCTAACTCATTACGAACATTATTTGGAGATTGTATATTTGACATAACAATAGTTCTAAGCTCAATGAACTCTGGGACACAGACTTTTCACTAGAACTGTACAGATCGATGCAAGTCTACTTCCGTTCCATAGTTAGAAGAATTATTCATAAAACCGTATCGGATTAATTGTGTAAATTTACAACTCTCATGTCTTTAATTGACTTTGTCCACTAAACGACGCATTGCTTTGTTCCAAATTCCCCACCTAACCTCGATTTTTCGGTTTGATGTACTTTTTCATACATAAAGCTTGCTTGTCCTGGGAGAGAGAGAGGGGGGGACTGAGAGATAGAAAGAGAGATAGAGTTATTGTCATAGATACTTAAGAAAGAATGAATAACTGTAAATGCGAGTTTTCTGTACCAAAATCACATCTATGTAAACGATAGACAAGTCCAGTATACTTCAAGGCATCGAGATAATATCTTACTATTAATGAAGGGTCGCTGTTTATCGTTGACACTTCTGACCACAATATTTTTTTACTAAAACCATCGATTGACCCATGAATACAGAAACCAAACGGTTTTGGCTTATCATAGCCATCGGCTTGCCAAAATGAAACATGGACCACCAATAATACTGTATTTCGCTCAATCGACGAACTTTTCGTAAATCAACACAGTCAACGGTTCGCAAACCATGCAGCACAGTAATTTGTTTTACGTGCATCTCATGGTCAGTGACTAACCTACGCCATACAGCTCTGTATCCATAAGATCAGCCACTAGTTTGTAATTCACGATAAACCATTTCAATAGCATCGTTGGTGGGTGTTCATGTATATACACGTACATGTCTGCGCAATTTGTTTTTCTTTCAGATGCGTTTTCATTGCCGAATGCAAAAATGAATTCCAAAACACACTAGCAACATACACACTATTTCTTAATGTCGGAGTACTTGGTAAAATATCAGTGCTAGCCTCAAAAATCCAGATTTTTTTGGTATTGGGAAATACGGTAGAAAGACAGCAAGGGTAACTGACGCATGAATTACAACAATGATAAAGAATATAAAAAAAAAATGTAACACACACTTATACAGTTTTATCCATGTTGTCTGCTTTAATGATTTTGAGCGTGAATTCTTAATTCATAAGGCATCAATCTTAAGTTACAAGTCTAGAGATTATCTTAATTCGTAAGTCTAAAATGTCCCTCCAAGGCTTCCGTATATTTGCGTTAAAACAAACACCTACTCAAATTCTTGTTTCTGGAAAGCACAGTGAGGTAAAAAGACGATCAAGCAAGTTTTGGTTTTTATTTTGTCTAAAATTCCGCGTTGTGCAATCGATTGCCTGACATAATCAAGCGCTGGTTCATATCTATAAAACATAATGTGTTCAGCGTCTGGGTCACTCCGCCACACACTCTTATGCCCAATTAAACATTGACAGCTATGGAACAGTCTAATTTCTAATCATTCTAATTAACGACTATGTTGAGTTAATGATGTTATAGTTTCACGAGTACCTGCTCTAAAGATCTGATTACATCACATGTCGAGTCACTTTCTGAATAAAATCATGAAATCTTTAACAATATTAAATTTCGACGTTTTACTTGCGTATTGAAGTGAATAGTATAGTCTAACCTGTGTTTGCGGCCACCTTCGAACAAAGACCAGCCGGTGAATAAAGAGCATAGTTTGAAAAATCATCATTGATTATTAATAATAAATTGACCTTCGAATAAAGGCCACCTGTCAATAACAGCTGTATTTCGTCTTTCCCAAAGGTGATCATTTGTTCGCAAGTTTGACTTTATACATTATAAAATCCGGATCCGCATATTATGCACATAAATCTCGGTCAAAGACATTCATGTTTCAAATAAACATTCACTGAAGATTGAAAAGTTCGAAGCTATGTGAGGAATAAAAGTATTTATTTTGTACATATATAAGGGAGTGTACTACCAATGGTCTGTCATGATGTATACGCACATGTACTTGAAGATAAGACAAATATTCCGGGAACAAACTACTTTTGTTCACGACAAAATTTATCATTTACTGGTATAGATCGATGTCTGATCAGCCTCAATCTGTTCAAAATACTTTTCGGACGGTAATACTTTCGTCTAAGAAACTGAAGGGTCAGCACATTTTTCAGTATTTGACATATCAAAAGGTCGGTAATTAGCCTTTGGGGGGCAGCGACATCGCAATTATTTGATCGTCTGCTTACCACGGTTCAAAGCGGGTAACAAGTAAGTTGTATAATCATAAAAACGAGAGAGTTATTCTAGAAATGTTATTTAAAAACTAGCATTTTTTATTTGGCACGTCAAATATATGTCACTACTTTGAAAAAATGTACCACAAAAACGCCCAAAAATGATGGAAAACGAAAAATATTATGAAATAACAGAATTTTTATTATATGTGTGATTAAAATACCGTTGTTAAAATTTGAATATCTTATGAAGTGAACATTAGGTATTAAGAAGTGGTGATTTTATCAAGTATAATGTCAAACATTAAACGTCATGTCTTTTGTTAAATGAATAATAACAGACTCTGAATGAACCACGACATCTAAACCACTGATTTGTGTTTTATAAATAGTTTGATATTATCAGATTAAAATAGAATGTTAACATGTTACTGGACAAATCTCGTCCATGAGGACAACATATTTTCAATGTATATACAACCAATAGCATTCACACATTCATACATGTGTACATGAAGTAGAAACTCGTTATATCAAAGTTCTTCGTAAAATTGTTCGACATAAACGAACTTCGATATATGAATAATCGGAGAAATTTGATAACAGGGTTTGCTTTTTAGAGCGATCGTCTGTGTGTTATAATTATTATTTAATCGTGCTATTTTTTGTACGGGATAGGAACGAAACACGGCATTTATACTTTCCATGTATTTAAGACATGCAACATTTATGTAAAAACATTTACATTATTTATATCGAACAATTTTGCGCGGTCTCTTGAACTTCGACATACTAACGTTATGTACTGCTATATAATTATGTACATATATCATATTGTACAACAGTTCATGAAGTAATGTTCATGGTAATATATGACACGTATCATAATATACATCAAGACTATGCTCTCAACGATGACCTTTGTCCTTATAATTAATTACGGAACCAAACAACGAATATGAATATCATTTCTCAAAAGAAGGAACAAAAGTTTTGCAGTTCCAAGAGGGGCCGTTTTTGATGAAATGCTGATCTTTGGTCAAAGATGGTTATTACATTTTGTTAGACTGTATTATGAGATGTTATGTCAAACGATTCGTCTGCTACAAAATGTACAACTTGAATACACGCTTACCCGTTAGTGAAATTCAAACCAAACGAATACAAGCATGTGCCCCCGTTTTTCACGTGTTTTCAATGATAATTCAAATTCTCTCAACTTAAATAATTTACAATACAGTAAAACCGGCCAAATGTTCTAACTCTAACTCCTCCCAATGAAAAAAATTATATCACTAATATTAAAATTACTCTACAATTGTAAACAATATTCGTGTTTGTTAATCACTGTTTTTAGTGTGTTTAATCATGTGATATTCTTTAATGGTAACCTGATAGTGGCTTATAAGCCCATTGGACTAGGTGAATTTATCTATAATATGTAAATAAATCTGCTATACATGTATTCATGATACTTACTGTACTGACTGACTGGCTAGCTGGCTGACTCGCTCGTTCACTGACTCACTCACTTTAAAATAGTGATTGAATATAACCAACTACTCATCAATAATTGAATATCAGTATTTGAATCAGGATTCAACCACGCGTACAATTTTTGACGCGCACGCACGCACACATGCACACACGCCCGCACACACACAGAGAGAGAGGTTGGTGCACCTATCATATCGAGGAAGCTCCTGAACTTTGGTAATTTCTAAGGGATTCAGGCACATTTCCAGAACCTCACCTGTCCTTTCCCAGGTTATACAATAAAATCTAACTTATTATGCTTTGACATTTATGTATATTTTCATGTAAGTATCACATTTCATGATAGAAAAAACTTTGCTTGGGCAATTTTCTTTTTGGGGGGGGTCCGTCCTCCCCCGGATACGCCTATGGATAGAAATACTACTTTCCTAACAAAACTTACATTGAGAAGCAGAGACAGGAAAAAATAGATTCTACACCTTTAACATTATGTCTTGCAATATCAAAGAATTAAACCACGAGTGTTTGGGATGTGAACATTCTAATTGCACCTCACAAAGTTGTAACTCCGAATACATTTTTTCATTTTCAAAACTGTTCTACATATCAGCAAACGTGCATGAAAAAAAACAATATGAGTTACAATCACTTTAAACATCTGTGAAATTCGTAATGTTCCATAAAACAAAATAAACGATAGACAGTTACTCCTTTTCAACACCTTTCACCTTTCAGACAGTATGCCATAATCCAATGAAAATACTAACATGGAAACTCGCCTTAGTTAAATGAGTTTAAACACAACAACAATCCATCGATTAGGGTAGTACACCCCTAGACTCAATTTTATACGGTTATTTTTCTCAATTTGGAAATAAAATGAACTATACATCAAGAAAATGAAAACATTTGCGACCATAATTTCATTGAATAAAACTCTATATTTATTCATACATATTCAATACAAAAAGAAATGTTAATATGACAAAGGTATTTTTTCTATGTAAATAAATTGATATATTACTCCATTGATGATTTAGTCTATTTTTTTTATTTTTGTGAGAGATTTCGTTTCTTTTAGTATTGAATATACAGTAAAACCTCGATAATAAGGAAAAAATCAAAACTTTATAAAAATGGAGTACGAGTGAAATAATATGATCACATATGACTTTATATTGATGTAGTGGTGAAAATATTTCACTCGACTCGAAAAATAATAACAGTGATACGAAAAACATTGTAAGAATATATCTGGAACATTTAACCAAGAGGATATGTTGCTAGTTTTCTGGTAGTAGGGGGAGCACATGTGGACTGGACCGAAAATAAGACTAAAATGCCTCATCATACAGAAACTTAGCAGGATTTAACTATAATAGACAACCGCGACTTTGTTATATGTAAAAATATAATTATATATTACTTTTGAAACATATGATTAATATGAAAGTTTTTAATCATTTAAATACTAAATAGAATATATTCATAATGCTTTATCGACTTAACAATAAATGATAATTAGAGTTAAAAGACGCGGCTCCTGTGGTAGAGTGGTTATGGTTTCTGACTGGTAATCATGATCCCTTCACGCCGTGAGTTTGTATCCCACCCTCGACCAACAAATGTCAAATGTGAGGAAGCTGTCCAATTAGTTTATAGAAAGTCGGTGGTTCTACCCAATCTGCCTAATTTGAAAATTCTTATCCTTAGTTTCAAAAAACTGCAGAATGAGTTTTTAGAAAAATAGTTCATCATTTTCAATATACAGTAGAACCTTTCTAATTCGAACTTGCTCAGAGAGACAAAATGTTCGGATAACAGAGGTTTCCGGAATACAAAGGTTCCGGGTTCTAAAAGATTGTTTAGCATTAAATACACAATAAAAAAATCGGGACTAGCTGACTTGTTCGGTTTAGAGAGGACTCCGGATTGGAAAGTTTCGGATTAGAGAGGTTCGACTGTATTATCATTACAAAAAGAAAGCCACATTTGTTGTTATTACGTTTTTGAATGTAAGAATGTACGTAAGTCGGTACATTAAACAGATGATTTAAATAAATAGAAATTTTACAACATAATGACTGTTTCTCTTTGTATCGAATACATGTACACTGAAAAACTTAAACATTAAGACCATCATTAATTGTCTAATACACGACAACTAGTGGTCTTAATGTTGAAGTAGTATAGATCTAAGAGAGGTTTTACTGTTGTTAATTTAATGTGATAAATGACCATTAACGAGAACAGTGAATGTTACGGTGCAAGGTCGATATTATGCTCGCCTACCTCGAGTTCAGATGGTTGATGTTGTATAATAATCCAAATTTATGGAATAAAAACACATTATTCCAGCACTATTATGTAGAAACGCACATATTAATTCCACAGCATAACGAACACAAAAACACTTTAAGCACATATTTAATACACATTTTACACTAAAACACTACTTTTACTCCAAAACGAATAGAAAACACTGAATTCCTGAACCGAACTCCTGAACCGGACTCTTGTACTAGACTCATGAACAAGGCTCATGAACCGGACTCGTGGGCCGAACTCTTGAACCGGACTCCTAAACCGTACAATGCAGATTCGAATCAAGGCAGCAGCTAACGAGAGCGGTTAATCAAAATTGTTATAATTTCTATGACCACTGACTGACTCATCTGATATAATTATGTACATGCTGTTCCATACAAACGTCTTTTTTTTAAGAAGCCTTAAACTTCTCATTAATAACTTGGATTCTGTTAATACAAATCATGATAAAAAGTCACATTCAAGTTGATATGTACATACTATCTATAAGTTTAAGCTCCCCATCTTATCTAACACCCATAACAGATAAATGTATGTGCATTGCCAAGATCAGTGAAGTAACGTTTTATTTTTATAAAATCAAAAAAATACGACAACTCTGTACTTGAAGAATACAAATCAATTTGTCCCAGACTACAGACCAAGAGGTTAATTTTTCAAACGTGTTAGTCATTTACACGTCGGAAAGACATCCTGTTGTTTATTCAAGGCTCAATGTTCCACAGTTCTCACAGATATCCGTACTGTTGTCATAGCAATGAACGAATCCAATCTATAATATGTTACCATGGGAACGATATGTACACGCAGAAAGAAATGCTGAATCCGTAGTTTGATACCAACAACTGAAAAATACATAAAAATATATGTTCATATTATCGCTTAGATAATTTATTGTGTATAGGAATATAAAGTTGTGACAAGAACTGGTCAATTAGATCACGAAAACGACCATGACCCCAAAAAACCTTACGACATTACTACACTCTTCATCTATTAGACATATTTACAGAGGAATACCAACATTGAATATTACAGTCAGTAACTCATTGTTTGAACATCTTAATCAACACCGTTTAGTCTCCAATATCCTGTGCTAACCAGGCATGCCCATAATAAAGAAATATAAGAAAACAAAAGGTTCTTAATTTTTCCTGCCTAGCATGATCGACCAGCTTTGTCTAAGGATATGAGCATGACATAACATTGTTTTGGATACCTGTTAGTTGGCATTCTTAGTTAAGCTCACCAATAACGAATACAGTCGGTCCAAGTAAGGGTAATCTTCCACATTTACCTAGAACCATACATGTATTAGTGGATCTACGTACGTGAAGGATATTCCTACAAAACTTGTTATGCACAAATTCAGTTAAACCAGCATATTAAAATCTCCAAACTTGTCGATATTCATTCGATGCGCATTCATAATATGAGCAAAGCTACCCGCGTATGAACCAAATATTAACTCACGTATCATTGTTTTAACATGTTATACTAGATTAGGAATCATAATTATTGGAGAAAAGACAAAACCAATCAAAACCAAATGGAAAGTTCTCCACCATGATATAAATAGATGCACAACCCAAAAGCCCGGGCGCTCTGAAAACCGGAATTCTCCGAAAATCGGACGATTTTTCAAGACCCATTTTTCCTCTTCGATAATCAATGGTTCTCAGAAAATCGGAATTCTCAGAAAAACGGAATTCTCAGAAAACCGGACTTTTGGTCAAGTCCAGAAAGGGTCCGGTTTTCAGGGGTTATACAATATTTTCACAAAAACATGCAGTGATTACACGTGTGTCTAATTAATAAATGAGCGTTTCTTTGCGTATCCTATTTGTTACTTTTGCCTTGTTTTCAATGAAACATACACATTTTTCTTTCGGAATTCACAGTTTACAGATCTTCAGTCCAATGATTTCACAATGGTCTGTTTGAATAAATATAGTAAAGTCACATCCGTATTGTATATATTTGAACAGTACTTAGCTAATAATGTATTAGAACTGTGTGAAAAATGTACTCTAGTAACGGGCACTACCAATCAACTACTAATTAATAATGTACAAACAAGAGTACGCACTTGAAATGTATATCAAGGATGTATATGGGTAAAAAATATTTATATAGTTATATCCGAGGGACAAGGTTCTCTTGTTGAGTATTACAGGTTCAATGATAATAGTTGTCTAAATCATTAAATTTGTTAAAAAAATCAAGCGCTGTTAAGTTCCAAATACTACACTAGTATATATTAAATAGTTTTGATAATGCGTATAGAATGCGTATTGGAGGCACCGTAGTCAAGAGGTAGAGCGCCAGACCTCTGATCCGAAGGTTTTGAGTTCGAATACCGGTTTCGACGGGATTCGTTCATGAACTTCACAATCCCATTTTTCAGATGCAGTACTGTTGTAGTGCCCAGGAAGCGGATTATAAGCAAAATGACTTGTTTCGCAATCGAGCTAATATGATTTATGATTAACTACTGTGTATGGTTGATTTAAACAAATCGGCATAATATAGCTACAACTTGTACAACAATATTTAGCAACCGAATGATTATAGCATTTTGTTGCCACAATCACACGATACGCCCTGTTAAAGGTCAAAGGTTATTGTATATTCAAATAAACATAGTACTTCTAAATAGTAACACAATATCATGCAAATGGGTAATATTAGTTCGATAAAATGTTTGATCAGTAATGGAAGGGATTCCAGAACTATTCAGTTCTATTTAAAAAGTTTAAATGTCTGAACAAAAAGAAAATGATTTGCCTACTTACATACATTATAAAACTTCTCAAATTTCAACACGTGGCGTTTTTATCCAAGGGTCACAAAATGCTTCGTTTGGTGAACAATTAGTAGCCATCAGCTTGATTGTGTCATATAGATATACCGTAATATGTGAAGCCGTCCAATACAATTATTACTGAATTAAAAAAAAATGTTGCCCCATTCAGATAAAACTATTGTTCACGTGTGTTATGTAAACCAATCTTGGACATGTGTAAGGTGTCTGTGTATTTTATCAATTGAAGGATTAAATGTCTCGTGCTCATATTTTGTTCCGTTATCAACTGTGTGTCAGATTATAAAACAAGCGGGACTATGGTTGTTTAGGTAAAGGTACTGAAAAACCTGCAGACAGGGACCACATAGGAAAGAAATTTTGACCAATAGACAGTTGGACCTTCTTCTAAATTGTATTTGGTCTATTGTATGTACCTTAAGGAATATGGAAACTGCTGAATTGTCTCTTTTTTTCTAATTCTCGTGAAATATTCGAAAAAATAACACCGTATATCAAGTTCTGTTTGTTTGTTTTTATGTGACATTGTCACTGGGATACAACGTTTTTTCTTAAATCAGCATACACAAGTACTCAGCATACACCGAAGATTTGTGTTTTCAAGTCAATAAAGCCAAAGTCTTAAAATGCAGCATATAAGTTAAATTTGTAATTTTGGCTCTTAATCATTGAAAAACTCGGCCTTCATCTTAAAGCAACAAAGGTCGATCTTGAGACAGTAAAACAGAATATCAGAGTTACGTTTCCGTACATCTTGAGGATAAAATGAGGTTAGAGTCTAAATATCATTTTTCATAACAAGTAAAAGACTTAGATTTCGTTGCGGAACTAACACTAATTTCAAATGTTATGCATCAGTATAAAACGCTGCCGCATCTTTGTCATCATTCATTCATGCGTATGTAAATCATAAAAAGTCCTTCATGAATCAGTGAATTACGTATAAAAATTCTCAACAATTATACCATCAAACCTAAGAACAAAGGCAATCCTTGGGAAAGACAAAATGCAGCCTTCATTGACAGATTACCTTTATTTGGAGGTCAGTTCTAATTAATCAATGACGATTTTTCAAAGATGATTTGATTCACAGTGTGATCTTTATTCGGAGGTGGCCACAAACACAGGTTTGACTGTGACTTAAATTAAATGCTAGTATAGATTAAAAATATATGCATATGCGAAAATCCGATGATGTAAAAGTTGTTTTTGAGCATTAAACAATATTTTAGGTTAGTGATATAATGTCAGTTTTTGATGTAGGAAACGAGACGTTGAAATACAATCATCTCCATAGTTATTTTGGTTTTCAATGGTTGCTTTAAGACAGAATGATACTGTGTAGGTTTCTGAGACTGGGCGTGGTATCATGTCACGTGTTTATAGCATACATCACAACTTGACTTGGTTATATCTACAACAATCATGAATCTCAACATAACTGAATATTTACCAGCGTCACGTAAAATAAAACACAAATAAAAAACATTTTTTAGATGATATATATCATGAGATTTTTGTTCCTCAGATAGCACTAATTTATCTCTCCATAATGTTTAAATATCCGCTTTTATGTAACTTATTGTCAATGGGGTTTAACGCCGTTTCTCATCAATTTTTCAGTTATATACGGCGACTGGTTCACCTAACCAGTTTTCCTGGACTGTATACTAACCAGTACTAACTTACGCTTCCACAAGGAGCCGACAACTTCTCCACATATGGAGGAAAATCAGCATTTTTCCCAAATTTTAATAGAACCGTTTTTAGGACCCGCATACATATACACACATCTCCGCAGAATACTTTTACACCATATTCTCATGAAGATTTTTTCACAACGTAGAACATGTGTAATCATTTAATGTAAGGGACATGCACACCGGAAAGTCTCATATCCATTATGAATAAACCACATCCTTATCTGGCTTTGCATGCTAAATATTTCTGGGCTAAATATTTAACAGTCGATTCAAATTTTGTAATTGTCAACGATTTCGGGCCAAGTGTTTCAGAATTAAGAACATACTTGACCAAACCAGTCTCGACAACGCGCTCAATATTTTATGCAAAATGCACGAGGGCTTTCAACAGAAATCGATGCTTGAGACTGTAAGCAATTAGATAACATTATTCTGCATTGGATATTTTCGGATTCAACAAAACTATGCCTACCTTACTCTGTTTTACATAGAATGCAGAACTATATTATTTTTGGTCCTTTATCGCATTTATTCCATTCCGGTTGTGCGTTCTCGGGTATAGAGCTATAGTTGGCCGATTCGTGGATGGAATACTTAGCACACATTTGAAAAACATAGGCATTTTAATACTACAGTTCACAACCGTTATTTCGACATTTTTGGGCCGTGAAAAAAATGTAGAAATAAGCGAATGTCGAAATAAGAGAAATGACGAAAAAGGTACTTCGACGAAGGTTCATAACTAAATGTCGAATGGACTGTGTGCTAGTTATCTCACATGTCTCGTGTTGTGTAAGTGATGATTACGGCAGAGCCGCGTGTCGTATTATTTAATCAACTCGTTTAATAAAAATGGTAAGGAATGAGCACCCATTCAAGAATCTCTATTTTGAGTGAATTTGAATTGTCACGGAAAACACGAAAAACGTCCTGTGTTGTCCTTGCTAGGTTTGAAGCGTGGATTTTCATTCAAAGATTACAGAGCGTGTAAAATTTAGACGGTAGCAGACGAAATAAAACTTAAATTTTAATTAATTTTAAGTGCTGTCTAATAGGAATACACATTATGATTACGTTTTTTTCATCGTTTAAAATGCGTTTGAACGTTCTGTGCACAAGGTATATAGGAGATTAGTTAATTGTGTCATTTCTATTGTCGATTTTCTCTTAAGGGTCTGGTCATTTTACATCAGTGATGCTGCATTTAGTCGAGTAAAAAAGAAATGTAAAATGTCTATACAAATCGCCACTCGATAAAATCTCGATAATGCGGACACCTTCGGGAAATCGGTCGTTATAATGAGATGGTCTCATTATCAACTTGAATTATAGGGGAGTTATTGGAAGCCGGTACGAATAAGTGGTCGTTATAACAAGGTGGTCGTAATACTGAGGTGGTCGCTATATGAGGTTTTACCTATATATATGATAATACATATAATATCTAAATAAACTGTTTAATTCACTTATGATAATACCACTCGTGAGTTTTATGATGCAGTATAACCACTGAAAATCGGCCCCTTTCCGGAATGGACAAAAAACAGGTTTTCAGACTATTCCGGTTTTCAGTGAAATATTGAATATAGCAGAAAAAACGGGACTTGAAAAATTATCCGATATTCAGAAAATTCCGGTTTCCAGAAAGTCCGGTTTTCAGGAGTTTTACTGTATATTGATATACCCTGACTATTACACTAGATGTACATTATTCAATCAATTTTACTCCCGGTACGAATCTGTTGTATGAGTTACTATTTGTACAATGCTTAACTGTATTAAATGGTTATTTACAAATCCTACGGAAAATGACACCTAAAAGTGCACTGAGAAAATCTCCGGTTTTAATTTGAATCTGAATATTAAATTGATATATAACCAATAATAAATTATTGGTTTATCGTACAATAAAATCGAGGTTAAGGTTAAGTTTGCGACATTGATCCCAGGCTGATTGTTGAGAGAATATTCAGAATAAAAAAAAACACAAGATAAGTTTACTCGTTGATAATTGAAGGATTTTGTGGAATCAAGATTGTTTAAAGAAAAAAAATAAAGTGTTAGGCTCGGATTTGAAATTTTGAACTTAAGCATACCGTTTTATGGCCTGACCTATCTTTTTACATATACTTATACCCACATCGTTATAACATTCACTTTATATTTTCAGATGACAATTTCCTCACAAGCAAGTAACGACGGACCCTGTTTTATTCTGCAATGGACCCCTGTGTAGTAGTTAACTAGAAATCTGACACATTATGGAATTAATCCCAAATACAAAAAAAGATAAGTGTTGTGGAGAACGTTGATTTAATAATGAGCCAGGAAAAGCCGCTTACGATTTGATGTCTTTTATTTCCCGCGACAACTACAAGGTGGGCGGAAGTAAGAAGACGAAAAAATGTACAAAATAATAGAACAGTTCTAAAATTAGTCGAACAAAAGTGTCATAATTACATCAATTGACATAATTAACAAAACGTAATAAACTAAAGTTAAACTAACAAATATCTCCTAGACAATAAGAACATCAAATTAATCCAAACTAACTGATGAACAGAATTTGAAACCGTGTACTCAAACACAGAATGAACGATGATAAAAAAGTGATAAAGCTACAAAGTTATTTCATACAGATAATTTTGTCGTTGAAATCTAGGTTTGGAAAATCTAGCTAATGGTTTAATTTCAGTAAATATAGAAACAACCACCAAATTGGGTTGTCCTTAAGTTGACTAGCTACCTTTTGAAGAGAAAAGCAATACTTGTTGCTTAAAGTGCAGTAAAACCCTTGAAAACCGGACCATATGCGGACTGGACCAAAAGTCCGGTTTTCCGAGAATTCCGGTTTTCAGAGGACAATTGGTGATTGAAAGGAAAATAGCAGGACTTGAAAAAGCGTCCGATTTTCAGAGAATTCCGGTTATCCGGGGTTTTACTGTATATTCATACTGATGAAAAATAGTGTAACGGTGCTCGTTAAATATAGATTTACAGTTGTTAGTTTGTTTTACGAAATTTAAATACTCGGCAGTTTTATCACTGATATATAAATCTATTTGTACGAAAACAAATGAAATAATGAAGTAGCTGTTCCCAAAATAACAACATTCGCCACTTATTAGATCGCGCATGCGCAAAAAGGTCAGCCTGCTTAAAATATTAAGACTGGTTCAGCGGCACTGCAAACGTCCATTATTTAATTTATCCGATTCTATTTCATTCGTAGACATTAAAGTGTATATAGTAGAAACTCCCTAATCCGGAACCTCTCCAATCCGGAATCCTCCTCAATCCGAAAAATTTTCACGGTCCCGTTTCGTTCCTTCTATAATATATATGAAAAAATCCTCCCTAATCCGGAACCTCCGTATTCCCTAATTCGGACAACTTTTACGGTCCGAAATGTTATTTCATACTGATTTTTTAAACTCCTCAATCCGGAATTTATGCTTAATTCGGAATTTAAGCAAAAAGATATAGTACATGTCATATTGTTTATTCGATCGACAATAGTTCGCAAATTTGCCTCGGGGGTTTACTGTTAGCATCAACTTTGTGTATTTCCGTATATTAGGGTACGGGATAAGGTGTCATTTTGTAAATAAATGTTTCGTAGATAAAGAATTCAACTTAGTTTAACCTCTCAATACCGAAAACAATTACATTTGTAAATTAAAATGTCTTTACATCATTACACAATGAAATCAGTTCGTAATTGCCTTTATTATTGACATTTATAAACAACGTATAGTCGGGAATACGGTAAGATATTTTGACAGGAAATGTTTGTGAAAACAAAACGTTGACCATGCGGTAAAATCAAAGGTTTTTGCGAATTAATGACCCCAGACAAGTATAAGATAAGAAGCGAGGCCGATGGGAAGCGTGGACAACTTGATGGCGAATTAAAAGTGTAAGCACTTTCAACGTGTTTGTAACAAACTTCGTCCAGTATGAATTTGACCATCTTATGAAAAATAATATTTTATCATTTTATTCTAAATAAAACAAGAAAAATGCTCATCTGCAGACGATATAAGAACAGGAACTACAGTTGTACTTACATATCAACAATGGCATACAACAGATGAAGTAAATATTCTTTACAAACTATAAATGGACAAAACCTCTCTAATCCGAAATCCTCTCTAAACCGAATTTTTTGGTCAGTCCGATGGGAGTTCGGATTAGGGAGTTTCTACTGTACATCGTTTTGTATACTCGTTGCTTTTTGGAAAGCGATCATAATTATGTCATCGTTTCTATTTGCACGGGCAGTAAGTCAGACGAAAAATATCCAAAACTTTGTATATCAAAGTAAATCGAAGCCAAGAATCTGCAAATCCGCAAAACTCAATGCGGACTGATCCACGTTTTATAAATACACTCGTATATTCATTGTTTTGGTCATAAAACCTTTATACATGGAAGTGTTCTTTTATCCAGCTACCGTCATCTGATATGCCGTCATATGTTATGTTGTGATAAAGATAACCCTTCTGCGATTAAATGCTATATCTGCCACGGAACGTTTTTCGTTCTTGGTTTAAAGTAAATCAGCCAAAATCTGCCCATGTAGAATCTATTACTGTAATAATAAAAGAATACAAAACAGAAAACTAACAGGTGTTCTCTTTAGACGTACATGGTCGTGTATTCAGAATATTTGAAGTGAATCTGCTACACTGGCAGTATCACCTTGAGCAAATGGCGGACTTTGAATTTTAAATCATGATGTCTGGAAAGCGATTCACAGATCGATAAAACTGTGGTAACGATCTCTAATGTATTTCTCTGCAATTCAAGGTATTCATTCACTTTTCATGGTTACCACATAAGGCATTGACAATAAATATGGTCACATGTTTCACTGTACTGTAGGCCAAGTACAGCTCCGACAGCATTGTTTTATTACTCAATTAACTAATTTTGTAATTACATTGTTTATGTGTATCGGTGCTTGTTTAAGTGCTGTTGCCTCATACTTGGAATTCCAAGCGTTCGGTCAAGCGTGATCCAATTGTGGCGCAATATCTCGCCTAATAAGGAAGTCTTAAGACTGAACAGAAGAAATGAGTTGAAGCAACTGCTATAGTTATTAATGAATCGAGTAACTTTATGGTTAATTAGTCCTTATAATCGCGTTTACACCTGGCGATTCCAATTTGCCGAATTGCTTCCAGTCTCAAACATCGATTTCTGTTGAAAGCCCTCGTGCATTTTGCATGAAAATATTGGGCGCGTTGTCGAGACTGGTTTCTAAGGACCTTAAAGCGGTTGCTATGGGCGCTAGAGTGGTTGCAATGAACGTTAAGGCGGTTGCTACGGGCGCGAGAATGGCTGCTTTGGACCTTAAGGCGATTGCTAGTGGCTAGAGAGTAGTTGCTATGGGCATTCAGGCGGTTGCTAGGGGTGCGAAACTGGTTGCTATGGATCAAAGGGTGGTTACTATGAAGACATATTTGTCCTACGTAATACTTGTGCCTTGTTTAGGTCGATACTAAATTATAGTAATCAACATTTATAAAACACCATTCAGTGTAGCTAAGCCATAGTTCTGTATAACAATGTATTATATATGTGAGAATATGATATTACAGTAAACCCCTGAAAACCGAACCCTTGCCGGACTTCGCCAAAAGACCGGTTTCTGAGTATTCCGATTTTCAGAGAGTCCGGTTTTCAGGGGTTATACTGTATTATGATTTCATAAGGAAACAAGTTTGATTTTGACCGGTCAGACAGGTTATCTAAGTTCGAGTCGATACAGCCTCAGAGCCCAGTGTTGAAACTGTTTAATACCATTTTCTTCTAGAACTTGAATAGTTCTTTACGTTCATTTGTGATTTATTGTGATACCGTCATATGTTTTGATGCTTTTAACCGTTGAAAATGGTCGATTATCCGGTATTCAATATGCGGTATCAAATCAATCGAAATTTAACCGTTTTTCACGACAAATTTTTCTCCATCGGATACTTTATAAGTGATTTACATTTTCATATGACATTTATTTAAACTAAAGTAATAAAAACAAATTTCATGTGAATATCTCGTTGCTTTTTTACATCAAGTTGAAATTTGTATAAAACACTCGAATACCAAACCATGCCACGACTCACGTTGTATGTTATAAGAAAACATTGGCTTGTTTTCCAGTTATTTTTCCTCAGCCCACTGGTTAAAACCAACACACGTTGTAACACACCCTCACATAAACTGAAACTAGCTGTAACACAAGCTTTTGACAGGAATGATTCTATGTATATATCTTGGCTAGTATTAGCAGTTACTGTGATGGTCACATACCGTAAAATCTTATCAAATTATCATACAAAACACGGACTTTGTTTTAAGAACTTGGCGGATTTTCTAGTTAGTTTTATGTTATGTGCAATCGCTTCAAAACTAACTATTATAAGTTTACCCGTGTTTTTAGAAGGTTACAGAACAAGAGCCCTGGAACTAGCCCGGGAACAATGTCGTTCTTACGATGACCCTCCTGGATTTTAAATCAGGCACATTGATGAATATATAGGAAAAATGGCTTTATGAGTAAACCGTATGCTTAACACGTTTATATAGATTTAAGCTTTACTTACAACTATGTATTACATACAGTTTCATATGTTTGTTAATCATATCCTGAAACAACGTTAAAGCTTTATACAAAACACACTTGTGACAAATCTGTTAATGTACATGTATAATATATTAGTTGTCGATCTGGGACCACACAGTTGATGTTTGATTGTAACCAAACATAAATACACTATATAACACCCCACTATCGTAATTTTAATACGGTAAATCCCTTTCCCGGACTGGGCCAAAAGTCCGATTTTCTGAGCATTCCGGTTTTCAGAGGGTTAGGTTTTCAGGGGTTATACTGTATACTAACCAGTTCTAACTTACTCTTCCACAAATAGCCGGTAACTTCTCCACATTTGGAGTAAAATCGACATTTTTTGTCAAATTTTCATAGAAGGACATGACCTGCCGCAGCCAGGATTCGAACCCGGATCTCCGAGTTACAATTCCAGCGCACTAACCACTGGGCGACGGTCGCGGCGGTATCTGCTTTAAAAGTGAAACTATTTTACATTACAACATAGGGAAAACTTTTTTAAAAGCGATGAATAAAACTTTAATTCATCGTCACAGTTGGTAGGTGTTAAAAAGCGATTTTTTTTAACTTTATCAGGGTAGTAGTTTTATAAATATTTAATGTTCATTGTGGTTCAGTCCTACTGTAAACTGCCTGTACTTATCTATTATGAATATAATCTTTAATAAAATAACAGTGTATTTATATTCCCTGTATTAACATGAAGATGATATTTTCACTCAACGAAGAATTTTGAATAAAAAGTTATTTTCATTCATACAAAATACACAGTACTATAACTAATACTCAGAGTTAATATCTTCATATTTTGTATAATAACATCATGTTATATTCAGTTTGTCATATAGATATTCATATATTAATTTTAGTGATACACGGGGCTTACAATAGTCACGCTGTAATTTGATACATATTTTCAGAGTTTGTATCAACGCGTGGGATTTGAGCTGAGAAAGAATTTTAAAAAAACGTCTGCCTTCATCAAAATTTTATGTTGAACACGATATGTGTACAGTGCGCATGCGCATGCGCGATGATAATGATTATACTGGAATAAAACAAATACTAGTACATTATTGTAATGAAATGACTTGATGGTGGTTAAATGTAAGTAAATGAATGATACAATGATAAATGATGAAGTTAATTGGCAAAAAAATAACCGGATGTATAAACTATGAGGCATGGTGTTCTATTATGACCACCTTAAGACCTGACTCCGGGACACAAGGCGTAAAATATAGGTTTGTTTCCGGTTACCCGACCAACTCATCTTTTACCTGCCGACTCAAAAGTTTCTACGGCATCCAAGTCTTAGTGTTTATATCGTAATTTTCACCACAGTATTACCGATACATGTAAAAAATAAACGTAAAAGAAAAAATCCCTACCTACGGACCCATATTTTGGGGGGCATTTAACCGAGAACAAACCTTTTTAAGGCCCAATGTTAATATCGGCATGTGAGTTTGCGGGGTGGTTTATACATGTACGAGTAATCGGGAACCAAATCATTCTAAAAATATGTTTTACATAGCAGTACATGAGTTTATTAGTCAATTAGAAAGAAGGGAAGTTTTCGGTGTTGTTCAAAAGTATTCCATTCTAAAATTGTGTTCCAGATAAACAGTTTTGGGGCTCACTGAAGGTGAAGAAAGACGGGAATTATTTTGATGATTTCCCATGTATTCAGCTGTATCAGCCACGGGAAGGTGAGGATTGATTTTAACTTCTTCCTACATAAAAAATAATGTTCGCAATTTTCTGTGTCGCTGTGTAAAAGGTAAATTTCCTGAAAATCGCTGACGGAAATACAACTAAATTGTCTTACCGCTTATACGAATAATTTAACGGGGAGGTATGTGTATATGTCGGAGAATACAGAGGTTTTAGTGCTCTTGTGTATTGTTATACGGTCGATGTTGAATATCGCCCCTGAATTTGATTTATTTCGTCCCAAAGCATGTATATATTGATGCACTATTTATCACCAAGACAAGTTGCTGACAAAAGTATGCAATCATAGTCAAAGGAGGCTTCGTGGGGTATGGCGCCCGCCCTCTAACTCGGAGGTCGTGGGCTCGAATCCCGGGTCCATGGGGGTCCGACTACGACTTTTACAAATACTGTCTTTCGAACACAATACTCGTTTAATGTCCAGGTAGTGGACTCGAGCTGATCAATATACATGTATAATATTATTGTAATAAAACAAACATAGATCATTGAAATATTAACTAGTCTCGTTCCTTTCAGTTCGACTCGTTAAGCGGATGACTTTTGGAATCGTCGTAATTAAGCGTGTAAAATGATCTACGCAAACTTTGTTTTGAACTTTATTTTGATATACTGAATAGGTTTAAAACAAAGAGGTAATTACCTTGCTACCTTTAGAGAAATACGACTAAGTATCAAAGAAATATTATTGCAACACGGTCTTATCGTCACAGCATTTATAATACACAAAATGTATATCCAAAAGAAATGCATTGTGCAATTTTATTTCTATTATGTCTCTTGTCCCTGCCATTGTGGTTTGAATTATCAGTTTTCAGTACTATATATATATAATAACATTTGAACGTTTTAAGGAAGGAAAAAGTTAAAATAGCTCACAAGCACTTACAGATATGTTACATCTAGGGTTCTTTAAAGCAGATGGTGTGTTACTTTATCGTGGATTTCGTTGTTTTCAGAAAATTGTCAAAATAAATGACACAACGTGTACACAAACAAAAATGGTATATGTTACAGAATCAAGTGATGAAGATGATTATTTTCCAGACAATTCTGATGACGATTTCATTTATGAGCAACATCAGGTCATTAATATTTCCGAGAATAACTATGAATTTGGTTTGTTTTTGTTTTATGTCATACTGTTTTGTTTTATGTGAATTATTGTCACCGGGGTTTAACGCCGTTTTTCAACAATGTTTCAGTTATATATGGTGACCGGTTCACCTAACGGGTTTTCCTGGACTTATACTAACCAGTACTAACTTACCTTTCCATTCATAGAATCGAGAGAATGACCTGCTGCGACTTGGATTTGAACCCGGGTCTCCGGGTTACAAGTCCAGCGCACTAACCACTGGGCCACAGCTGCGGCTAGGAATTTGGTCCCGCTGAGAGTGGGCATCATGCAGGTCAATTCAATCATTGCAAAGTCATGCGCTGGTTTTCCAATATTTACAATTTATAAGAAAGTGCGTTTTGTGTCATTTTATAATAAGACACCTACTGTCTCATATTGTAAATACAGTAGTATATCTTTATCATTCAGTAACGGACGTTAGCAGCGAGTCCGATCAAAATGAAAACGATTCTTCACTATATGCCGTCGAAAGTAAAATTAAACCTGGTCGATCAACTAATCTAAGCAAAACAGATATTTTAAATTAATAATGTTATATGTTATTAATGAAATGTTATTACATTGTCGTTTAACGAGACTGTGTGAATGTTTACAATCAAGTTTATTGATGGAGTATAGAGATCATTTTACACTATGTGATCTGACTTCTCCGAATACTCTACCCATTAAATTATTTGTATAAATTGCAATTCGGGTAATCTTCAATTTTAAGGCTATTTTAGTCCGCGAGTGTACAAAACGTGACATTGATATCGAACGGGGCTGACAATAAAAAAAAACAATCATTGAAAGGGCCATTAGCACCGAAATTTGTGTTTTGTGGTGAAAACAAATACCTTTTAGTTTATACTAATTCATTTTAGCTCGATTGCGAAACAAGTAATTTCGCTTATATTAATCACGCTCGAGTCCGCTTCCTGGACACTACACCAGTATTGCGTCCGAAAAATGGGATTGTGAAGTTCATGAATAAAACCCGTTGAAGACTGGATTCGAACTCAGACTTAAATTAATCATTATGATGATGATGATGATGATAACGATGACAACGGCAATGAGTTGCTGTGGTTAACGTGTCTCTATATTTGATATTGAATATATTTGATATCATAAAATATATTGACAAATAAACAAAACGATAATAATAAAGGACTTGGATCACTAACGGTTGAAATGTCCAATCTCAAAATTAGATAAATAACAGATATATAATAGAACAATGTGTATTCTATTCAAAAGCAACATTCATTTCCACTTTCATGAAAATATATTGGTTATCATGGCAACAACGCAAAATACTATATAAATCCGTTTTAACTATATTTGACATGTAACATTTGCAACCAAATAACAAACAATGATATTATATTCATTAACGACACAACAACGAGGAAGTGCAAGTTGCTTCGATTTTCGAGTTAACTTGAGCTAAGTTGCTATGGCAACCAAGCATTTGATATTTTTTTTTAGCTTACAAGATAACAATTGTAGAGGTCATTCACGCGATTAGGCGCTAAAATTTTCACATAATTAATTATAAGTGTAAATTGTAGCGCAGACTATCAAATAAAGCATGAAGTAAGTGAACTTGTTTGATGTTGCTTTGGCTCCCTTAAAATGTAATTCTTTTTATTCAATACCATTGGAATATTTAGATTAGAACACAATGACCTGTTTCAAACTATACATTATCAGGATTAACATAGTGTTATATTTTTGAAAGAAAGTCCAACAATTCAAAGTTTATATATCAGGGATCGTTCCCTGTCGCCATGGTAACTGTATACACTATTTTTTAAATTGAACGGTCTTTCAATGTTACTTGAACGGTCTTTCAATGTTACTGAGTTTATATATCCATAGGAAACTCAATCGCTGTCACTTTCTGAACTGCACCTTGATAAACTCTCTTCAATCTTGAAGTTGGCTGCATCAGAAAGATGCTTGCCCCAGTCATGTACACCGTATGATTCTCTCTCCTGGAACCTAGCAAACGACAAATACTATACCATGGCTGCAACATGAGAGCATATACCCACAACCCGAGCTCCCTCTCAGTTATTGCCTTGGCAGAAAATTTTATCCAAAGCATGTACTTCCTGCTAGAGATATGCCTACTTTGTATTTTAACAGCAAGGAGGTTCGGCACGTCGATGTGAAGCTTGATGTCACAGTTGCCATCTAAATGTTCTTGAATGTAGCTTGAGCTCAAGCGTAACTGATACACTGCTATAGTGAGTTGGCTCAAGTCTTTATCCGTTAGGCGAAACATATCAAGTTCGAAGTTGTCAACATTTTTCCATACCTTGCTCTTTCTGTTCAGACCTTTTTCTCTTTCACCACAATTTTTTCAAACATTGGATTTAGCACTTTGTTCCAGCATCTGTTTCTCCATTTGTTCATCCTCTTCTCTATGGAAATACCTACACATAAGTTATAAAATATTTAATATTAGACACATTAGATATAAAATTCGATATGTCGCTACAAAGGTGAAAGTCGCATGACTTCCATTCATATTGACTGTCACATGAATGAAAAACGTTAAATTACAACTTCAAATACATTGTCATATCATTTAGACCTATGATTACATAATTAGGCTCTACGAAATAGTAGTGGAAAGCCTAACTTGCAGTTATGCTTAAAATTATGCTGTAAGATCTTTATCATTGCCTCTAGGCAAAACATAGAATCTTAAAAGATTAAATCAAAATATGTGAGAAGACATACTTGTTTGATAGTACGCATACGATCCGTATATAGTCTCATATGTTAGAGATCTGACTGTTCTTCATTGTTTGTCCAAGATACTCGTATCTCTTGATTCTGGAATTTGCCGATTCAACCACCCATCGTATCTAATAATAGATGCATATGAAAGTTGTCTATTTTTGCAACACTTCTTAAATAAATAATCATGTAAGCACTATCAGTTAATACATGTCGGGCACTGTCTATTGATACATGTACAATGTGTCATAACAAGTACATAGGAGTTGAGTCTTATGTGTTGAAATAATGACTGGAAATGCTTTTGAAAAATGATATATTATTAAATAACTGACCTTTGTGACAAGGCGACTTGAATTTGCTTCTGTAGTGGTCTTTTGTTCCTGACCCTTGCTGAGCAACGATGGCATTTCTGCCAAGATCTGCCAACAGAGACAATGAGTCCCTAAATCCCCTATCAACAATAAATACATCTCCTTCCCGTAGATTACTCCTAATATTCTGAATATTTTGTTGCAGCATATGATTAAGTATTGCCGCGTCATTATTTTTCCCATCAGCTAGGTATGGTCCCACAATAGTGACAAAGTGGCCAGTTGCTGTGACCACAAACATTGTTTTGACGAGAGGACGACCTTTGTGCATACTATAGCTTCTCCGTTGGAACTTGAATTTGTTGGACTTGTCGATGTAGATGTATGTACCGTCAAGAACCAATATAATATGTTCATCACTTGTTGCAAACAATTCTTTTGCTAATGGTCGGGTATGTTCAGTGATGATGTTTTCTCTAGTGATGCACTCTAAACCTAAGTATAGGGGCACAAAACTTCGCATAAAAACTTGTCTGGCTGTATGGATTGCCCGTCTAACACTAGAATTACTTACGCCGAATATCGTTGACAACACATCATTGCTCATCCCTGAAAAAAGCTTCACTAGGAAGAGACCAACACTGGTTCTTGATGATCTATTCGGCGTGTCCTTCACTATATCAACTACGTGTCTGCATACATCGTCGAATTGTGCGCATGTCAGTCCAGTCATTGATCGGCAAGTACTATCATTTATAGTATCAAACTTAAGGGAATTACTCTGGTTCATACATGATATGCGTAATTTTTGTAGTAAGTCATTAATTGCAGACCGACTTAAGAAAGATGTATCAGCTAATGTCTGTACATGTCCTACACATTCTGGACGTAAAAACCAACAATCACTCAGATGTACAGGGCAACATCTTGCGTCTGTTATCATGATGTTATGTTGCACAAATGAATTAAAACGGCTTTCACTAGAGAGGTTCACCAACATCGGTCCCGGTCGTTTACACACGAAACGTCTCAAATGTGACCGTCCAGTGGATGGAATCTGCAGTGTTACCTAAAAAAGAAATTGTATTTGTATACAGACGTGTTTATTTTCATAGACAATCTGTTAAACATGCATCTCCGTATATGCAAACTGAGTCGGGAGACTTAATGTCAATCATTTATGCTTTTAAGACCATATGAAAAATAACATGGTAAACATCACAGGGAGCTAGCACGTTGAAGGGATGGTGTATAATGGTGTATTAAGCTTAAAATGGCCATACGGACCAAAAACATCTGTGTTACATACATTTTGTATATACATATACAAGGGTTACAACTTCCGAAATGACAGCATCTGTACCAAGTTTGTTTAACACTACGTAACTTTTCAAGAAATCGCTCGAATTTACCATACTAAATACACCTTAAAACAACAGGTACAGTAATGACAATGCATGCTTACCATGAATATTATTAAAATACACTGATTCAGCGCAAAAATGTAATCCAGGAACGTTCTATTCACGTTCAATTCACAAAAAATCGTCGCATGATTGAAACTTCAAATATTACGATGCAGTGACCTTTGCGGAAAAAGATTGAATATCTGCTTCATTGTTTTGAATTGGACAAAGTGCTTACTGGTTATGTGTAGTATAATTTATTAGCTATCAGTTAATAGAAATTTGAGCGATTCCTTAAAAAGTTACGAAGTTTTAAACAAACTTGATGCAGTCTAGTCAGACACCTTTTAAATCATATTTAGGACGTGATATTAAGTGTTCTTTGATATAAACCCAGTTTTGTATATAAATAAACGAGTTTATAAGCTAAAATGAACCATACTCTCGTACACGTACATGAATCTAAACTGTCCAACTGGAGACATATTTTATAAAATTTTGAACACCAGCGCATTTGAGTACCAGAATAAAACACACATCATTTGGTCGGTTTATAACTAACTTTTCACTGTTCAAAATATTATGGTACACGGATGCGCTGTTACGTAATTCTTCATTTCAATCGTGAAAAAATATTAAAAATATGGATTTTTAACAACACTATGGGTGGATTGAAGGAATGTAAATGTTCATCAATAATTAATAGAACTGGTATACATGTATTGATATTTTTGAAAAGCATTTATGTTGGTCTTGATGAAAAAACACTTAAATCGTAAGTTTTGGCGTCTTTAGTTTCCTTCAAATTCCTGGGCAAAATAGTGGTGTTAGTGAACAAAGCCCTTTCAGTCATATACAATACGTACAGCATTTGTTTAGAAAAGAAATCCAACTTTAGTCTTTAGCATTTACAACCATGGAAGACGTGGAGAGGTTGCACTGTACCTATTTTTGAAGAAGTCGCCAGCGTGAAATTAACATTCACAATAGTATTGCTTTACAAATGGATATTTCATCAACATAGCAGTTTCTTAGAAGCAGAACACAACCGAAGAATCACTTAAAGTCCAATCCGAAAGAATAAAACTAGAAATCTAGAATCTAAAATTGTAATTTTAATTACAGGGATTACATTCTAGACGCATTATCTTTTTTATTTTTTTCGAATTTTAGCCATTATCGTGTTTATAGTCCTACCTACAGTTAACAGTTAAAATACAGTATGATTCTACAAGATGAAAACACATTTAGAAAGAAGTTGTTTACACTTACTTATTATCATCATTATAATTCATAGTCTTCTGTCAGTTTTGCTAAAACAAAAATAGTTGATCCCTTTAAGGAGCCGCTAAATCTAAAACAGAAATACATTTTTGTATTTTGAACGTCTTGTTGTCATGAACCAATGGACGGATCATCACTAAACTTGGTTTGTCATGTAAGGGAAATAACTCAGGTAGCTTTATTGACATAAGACAAAAAGATTCAGATTTGGTACTATTGGGTGTGTAAATTGTATTTCATGTTTAGCGGTAAATGTGATATGATAGACGTGTATCTATAGTTTAACTATACAAATTGATAAAATTTAAAATATGACTCGTATTCAATGTATTTCAAAATATAACAAAGACAGGCTGTTTAATACATGTATATTGTAAGGGGTACAAAATGGGCAACTTGTACAAGGCAAAGGGCAAGAATTTACGTTTCTGTTTGATAAATCAATAAATAAACCTTAATTTATCAGTTTTGTTAAAATAATCATTTAACAGTTTGGGTAAAAAATGATCATTACTGCACTGCATGCGTATAAAGAATAACGAAGCAAGAATAGATCACAATATATGACTTGTAAAATAGGTCATTCAAATATACTACAAAACTTTCTTCATACATTTGATAATACCCGTTACCCCAGTTACCTCCATTGACGTAATACAAACCAATGTGCGTCATGCAATCGTGGAAATTCGTGTAATTCGAGAAAGACAGTGAACTCCAAATATCGCGTAATATACTTTAACAATAATGGATCAAAGGGTGACAATTGTTGTATTTTTAGTGTCTAAAATTGGAAAAAAATACTTGTAACTCAAATTAAATTAATGACGTCATTCAGACCAATGTGCGTCACGCAATCTGGGAAATTCGTGTAACTCGGGAAAAAAGTGAACTAAAATATCACATAATTTACATCAACAATGGATGGATTGAAGGGTGTTTTTTGGTATTTTTCAATGTTAGAAAGTTTACTCTTATGACGTCATACAGACAGAGGTCGCTTGAGATACGTAAATACGAGAAAAAATGAGAGTTCGATAATTACGACTGGTTTTAACAAAAGATAGATTATTAAAGGCGACAAATAGTGTTTCGTTCAATATTGAAAGAAGTCTGAGATAATTACACATAATATCAATTGAATTAAGTTTAACTTAATAATTCTAAAAGTTAAAAATGCAATTCATTACTGACTTTTCAGAAACGGAACAGAACAGAATAGAATAAAGTCGTGTACATATTACACTGTCGTACAATATAAATAACATGAATTATATATATAAACATCAAGCTGTTAGAGGTAAACCTTTATTAAATATTTGTGTAGACGAAGATAGTTATCTTAGACGAACCATTATTTAGGGATTACTGGATATGTTAAATAAAAACATTGATATTCCCCGAAATCTTGGACGCTTCATACACTATGCTACTAAATTCTAGATAATTTGTTAAATACATGATATGCTTGCCTAGAATTATAAAAACGCTGTACCCCTGAATTCAGTAAATCATTTAGAGTGATTGATAAGGTATTTATAATCCAAGACAATTTATGCGTTAATATGATATGTAACATTCTTTTCGACATTGACATGTATGTAGCATAACAAAACCGTCCGGTTTCCGGAATTCCGGGAATTCCGGTTTTCAGACAATATTTTACATTGAATTATTAAGAGAGAAAATGGGACTAAGAAAATCGTTCAGTTTTCCGAATATTCCGGTAATTAGGGAGTCCTGTTTTTAGGCGTTATATTACCTTTATACTGGTATGTTGGTACGTTAACAACATCACGTTATTTTACTTCACTTTGCCTCAATTATGTCCTGTTCTATTATATCCTGTTCGATTATGTCCTGTTCTATTATGTCCTGTTTTATTCTCTCCTGTTCTATTATGTCCTCAGGTATTATGTCCTTGTCTATTCTGTCCTGCTCTATTATGTCCAGTTTTATTCTGTCCTGTCCTATTATGTCCGGTTTTATTATGCCCTGCTCTATTATGTCATATTTTATTATGTCCTGTTCTATTAGGTCCTTTTCTATTATGTCCTCTTCTATTACGTCCACTTTTATTCTGTCCTATTCTATTATGTCCTATTTTATTATGTCCAGTTCTATTACGTACTGTTTTATTCTGTCCTGTTCTATTATATCCTGTTTTATTCTGTCTTGTTCTATCGCGTCTTTTATTCTGTCCTGTTCTATTATGTCCGGTTTTATTAAGTCCTGTTCTTTTATGTCCGGTTTTATTAAGTCCTGTTCTATGAAGTCCTGTCTTATTAAGTCCTGTTCTATTATGTCCTATTTTATTATGTCCTATTCTATTCCGTCCCTTTCCGTTATGTCCAGTTCAATTATGTCCTATCTTATTCTGTCCTGTTCTATTGCGTCCTTTTCTTTTATGTCCTGTTCTATTACGTACTGTTTTATTCTGTCCTGTTCTATTATGTCCTGTTTTATTCTGTCCTGTTCTATTATGTCCTCATGTATTATGTCCTTGTCTATTCTGTCCTGCTCTATTATGTCCGGTTTTGTTCTGTCCTGACCTATAATGTCAAGTTTTATTATGTCCTATTCTATTATGTCCGGTTTTATTCTGCCCTGTCCTATTATGTCTGATTTTATTATGTCCTGTTCTATTATGTCGGGTTTTATTAAGTCCTGTTCTATTATGTCCTGTCTTATTAAGTTCTGTTCTATTATGTCCGATTTTATTATGTCCTGCTCTATTACGTCCTTTTCTATTATGTTCAGTTCAATTATGTCCTATCTTATTCTGTCCTGTTCTATTACGTCCTTTTCTATTACGTCCTGTTCTATTAAGTCCAGTTTTATTCTGTCCTGTTCTATTATGTTCGGTTTTATTAAGTCCTGCTCTATTATGTCTGGTCTTATTAATTCCTGTTCTATTATATCCGGTTTTATTAAGTTCTGTTCTTCTATGTACGGTTTTATTAGACCTGTTCTATTATGTCCGGTTATTTATGTCATATTTTATTATGTCTTGTTCTATTACGTCTGTTCTATTGTGTCCAATTTTATTATGTACTGTTCTATTACGTCCTTTTCCACTATGTCCTGTCCTATTATGTCCAGTTTTATTAAGTCCTGTTCTATTATGTCCTATTTTATTCTGTCCTCTTCTATTACGTCCAGTTTTATTCTGTCCTGTTCTATTCTGTCCTGTTCTATTACGTCCAGTTTTGTTCTGTCCTGTTCTATTATGTCCAATTTTATTATGCCCTGTTCTATTACGTACTGTTTTATTCTGTCCTGTCTTATTCTGTCTTGTTCTATTATGTCCTCATGTAGTATGTCCTTGTCTATTCTGTCCTGCTCTATTATGTCCGGTTTTATTCTGTCCTGTCCTATAATGTCAAGTTTTATTATGTCCTATTTTATTACGTCCGGTTTTATTCTGTCCTGTCCTATTATATCCAGTTTTATTATGTTCTGTTCTATTACGTCCTTTTCCATTATGTCCGGTTATATTATGTCCTATTTTATTATGTCTTGTTCTATTACGTCCTCTTCTATTATGTCCTGTCCTATTATGTCCAGTCTTATTAAGTCCTGTTCTATTATGTCCTATTTTATTCTGTCCTCTTCTATTACGTCCAGTTTTATTCTGTCCTGTTCTATTACGTCCAGTTTTGTTCTGTCCTGCTCTATTCTGTCCAATTTTATTATGTCCTGTTCTATTACGTACCGTTTTATTCTGTCCTGTTCTATTATGTCCTGTCTTATTCTGTCTTGTTCTATTATGTCCTCATGTAGTATGTCCTTGTCTATTCTGTCCTGCTCTATTATGTCCGGTTTTATTCTGTCCTGTCCTATTATGTCCAGTTTTATTATGTCCTGTTCTATTACGTCCTTTTCCATTATGTCCGGTTATATCATGTCCTATTTTATTATGTCTTGTTCTATTACGTCCTTTCCTATTATGTCCTGTCCTATCATGTCCGGTCTTATCAAGTCCTGTTCTATTATGTCCTATTTTATTCTGTCCTCTTCTATTACGTCCAGTTTTATTCTGTCCTGTCCTATTATATCCTATTTCATTATGTCCTTTTCTATTACGTCCTTTTCTATTATGTCCAGTCCTATTATGTCGGGTTTTATTAAGTCCTGTTCTATTACGTCCAATCTTATTCTGTCCCGTTCTATTATGTCTCATCTTATTCTGTCTTGTTCTATTAAGTCCAGTTTTATTCTGTCCTGTTCTATTGCGTCCTTTTCAATTATGTCCAGTTCAATTATGTCCGGTTTTACAACGTCCAGTTCTATTGCGTCCTTTTCTATTATGTCCTTTCTATTACGTCCTTTTCTATTATGTCCTCTTCAATTACGTCCAGTTTAATTTTGTCCTGTTCTGTTATGTCCTATTTTATTATGTCCTGTTCTATTACGTCCTTTTTTATCATGTCCTGTCCTATCATGTCCGGTTTTATTAAGGCCTGTTCTATTATGTCCGGTCTTATTAAGTCCTGCTCTATCATGTCCTGTTGATTAAGTCCAGTTCTATTATGTCCGGTTTTATTAAGTCCTGTTCTATTATGTCCGGTTTTATTAAGTTATATTACGTCCTTTTCTATTATGTCCTATCCCATTATATCCGGTTTTATTAAGTCCTCTTCTATCACGTCCTTTTTTATTATGTCCTGTCCTATTATGTCCGGTTTTATTAAGTCCTGTTCTATTACGTCCAGTTTTATTTTGTCCTGGTCTATTATGTCATATTTTATTAAGTCCTGTTTTATTATGTCCGGTTTTATTAAGTCCTGTTCTATTGCGTCCTTTTCTATCATGTCCTATCTTATTCTGTCCTGATCTATTACGTCCAGTTTTATTAAATCCTGTTCTATTATGTCCAGTTCAATAATGTTCAGTTTCATAATGTCCTGTTCTATTACGTCCTTTTCTATTATGTCCAGTTCAATTATGTCCTATCTTATTCTGTCCTGTTCTATTCCGTCCTTTTCTATTATGTCCTATCTTATTCTGTCCTGTTCTATTCCGTCCTTTTCTACTATGTCCTATCCGATTCTGTCCTGTTCTATTACGTCCTTTTCTATTATGTCCTGTTCTATTACGTCCAGTTTTATTCTGTCCTGTTCTATAATGTCCGGTTTTATTAAGTCCTGTTCTATTGCGTCCTTTTCTATTATGTCCTGTTCTATTACGTCCTTTTCTAGTATGTCCTGTTCTATTACGTCCAATTTTATTCTGTCCTGTTCTATTATGTCCGGTTTTATTATGTCCCGTTCTATTACGTCCTTTTCTATTATGTCCGGTTTTATTAAGTCCTGTTCTATTACGTCCTTTTCTATTATGTCCTATCCCATTATGTCCGGTTTTATTAAGTCCTCTTCTATTACGTCCTTTTCTATTATGTCCTGTCCTATTATGTCCGGTTTTATTAAGTCCTGTTCTATTACGTCCTATTATATTAAGTCCAGTTCTATTCCGTCCTTTTCTACTGTGTCCTATCTTATTCTGTCATGTTCTATTACGTCCAGTTTTATTCTGTCCTGTTCTATTATGCCCGGTTTTATTAAGTCTTGTTCTATTGCGTCCTTTTCTATTATGTCCTGTCCTATTATGTCCAGTTTCCTTTTGTCCTGTTTTATTATGTCCTGTTCTATTACGTCCGGTTTTATTCTGTCCTGTCCTATTATATCCAGTTTTATTATGTCCTGTTCTATTACGTCCTTTTCCATTATGTCCGGTTATATTATGTCCTATTTTATTATGTCTTGTTATATTACGTCCTCTTCTATTATGTCCTGTCCTATTATGTCCGGTCTTATTAAGTCCTGTTCTATTATGTCCTATTATATTAAGTCCAGTTCTATTCCGTCCTTTTCTACTGTGTCCTATCTTATTCTGTCCTGTTCTATTACGTCCAGTTTTATTCTGTCCTGTTCTATTATGTCCGGTTTTATTAAGTCCTGTTCTATTGCGTCCTTTTCTATTATGTCCTGTCCTATTATGTCCAGTTTCATTTTGTCCTGTTTTATTATGTCCTGTTCTATTACGTCCTTTTCTATTATGTCCTGTTATTTTACGTCCAGTTTTATTCTGTCCTGTCCTATTATGTCCGGGTTTATTAAGTCCTGTTCTATTACGTCCAGTTTTATTTTGTCCTGTTCTATTATGTCCTATTATATTAAGTCCTGTTCTATTCCGTCCATTTCTACTATGTCCTATCTTATTCTGTCCTGTTCTATTACGTCCTTTTCTATTATGTCCTGTTCTATTACGTCCAGTTTTATTCTGTCCTGTTCTATTACGTCCTTTTGTATTATGTCCTGTTCTATTACGTCCAGTTTTATTCTGTCCTGTTCTATTATGTCCGGTTTTATTAAGTCCTGTTCTATTGCGTCCTTTTCTATTATGTCCTGTTCTATTACGTCCTCTTCAATTATGTCCTGTTCTATTACGTCCTTTTGTATTATGTCCTGTTCTATTACGTCCTTTTCTATTATGTCCTGTCCTATTATGTCCGGTTTTATTAAGTCCTGTTCTATTACGTCCTTTTCTATTATGTCGGTTTTATTAAGTCCTCTTCTATCACGTCCTTTTCTATTATGTCCTGTCCTATTATGTCCGGTTTTATTAAGTCCTGTTCTATTACGTCCAGTTTTATTTTGTCCTGTTCTATTATGTCCTATTATATTAAGTCCAGTTCTATTCCGTCCTTTTCTACTGTGTCCTATCTTATTCTGTCCTGTTCTATTACGTCCAGTTTTATTCTGTCCTGTTCTATTATGTCCTATTTTATTAAGTCCTGTTCTATTGCGTCCTTTTCTATTATGTCCTGTCCTATTATGTCCAGTTTCATTTTGTCCTGTTTTATTATGTCCTGTTCTATTACGTCCTTTTCTATTATGTCCTGTTATATTACGTCCAGTTTTATTCTGTCCTGTCCTATTATGTCCGGGTTTATTAAGTCCTGTTCTATTACGTCCAGTTTTATTTTGTCCTGTTCTATTATGTCCTATTATATTAAGTCCTGTTCAATTCCGTCCATTTCTACTATGTCCTATCTTATTCTGTCCTGTTCTATTACGTCCTTTTCTATTATGTCCTGTTCTATTACGTCCAGTTTTATTCTGTCCTGTCCTTTTACGTTCAGTTTCATTTTGTCCTGTTCTATTGCGTCCTTTTCTATTATGTCCTGTCCTATTATGTCCAGTTTCATTTTGTCCTGTTTTATTATGTCCTGTTCTATTACGTCCTTTTCTATTATGTCCTGTTATATTACGTCCAGTTTTATTCTGTCCTGTCCTATTATGTCCGGGTTTATTAAGTCCTGTTCTATTACGTCCAGTTTTATTTTGTCCTGTTCTATTATGTCCTATTATATTAAGTCCTGTTCAATTCCGTCCATTTCTACTATGTCCTATCTTATTCTGTCCTGTTCTATTACGTCCTTTTCTATTATGTCCTGTTCTATTACGTCCAGTTTTATTCTGTCCTGTCCTATTATGTCCGGGTTTATTAAGTCCTGTTCTATTACGTCCAGTTGTATTTTGTCCTGTTCTATTATGTCCTATTATATTAAGTCCTGTTCAATTCCGTCCATTTCTACTATGTCCTATCTTATTCTGTCCTGTTCTATTACGTCCTTTTCTATTATGTCCTGTTCTATTACGTCCAGTTTTATTCTGTCCTGTCCTTTTACGTTCAGTTTCATTTTGTCCTGTTCTATTACGTCCTTTTCTATTATGTCCTGTCCTATTATGTCCGTTTTTATTAAGTCCTGTTTTATTACGTCCAGTTTTATTTTGTCCTGTTCTATTGCGTCCTTTTCTATTATGTCCTGTCCTATTATGTCCAGTTTCATTTTGTCCTGTTTTATTATGTCCTGTTCTATTACGTCCTTTTCTATTATGTCCTGTTATATTACGTCCAGTTTTATTCTGTCCTGTCCTATTATGTCCGGGTTTATTAAGTCCTGTTCTATTACGTCCAGTTTTATTTTGTCCTGTTCTATTATGTCCTATTATATTAAGTCCTGTTCAATTCCGTCCATTTCTACTATGTCCTATCTTATTCTGTCCTGTTCTATTACGTCCTTTTCTATTATGTCCTGTTCTATTACGTCCAGTTTTATTCTGTCCTGTCCTTTTACGTTCAGTTTCATTTTGTCCTGTTCTATTACGTCCTTTTCTATTATGTCCTGTCCTATTATGTCCGGTTTTATTAAGTCCTGTTTTATTACATCCAGTTTTATTTTGTCCTGTTCTATTATGTCCTATTCTATTAGGTCCTGTTCTATTATGTCCTATTTTATTATTTCCTGTTCTATTACGTCCTTTTCTATTATGTCCTGTCCTATTATGTCCGGTTTTATTAAGTCCTGTTCTATTATGTCCGGTTTTATTAAGTCCTGTTCTATTATGTCCGGTTTTATTAAGTCCTGTTCTATTAGGTCCTGTTCTATTATGTCCTATTTTATTATTTCCTGTTCTATTACGTCCTTTTCTATTATGTCCTGTCCTATTATGTCCGGTTTTATTAAGTCCTGTTCTATTATGTCCGGTTTTATTAAGTCCTGTTCTATTATGTCCGGTTTTATTAAGTCCTGTTCTATTACGTCCTTTTCTATTATGTCCTATCCCATTATGTCGGTTTTATTAAGTCCTCTTCTATCACGTCCTTTTCTATTATGTCCTGTCCTATTATGTCCGGTTTTATTAAGTCCTGTTCTATTACATCCAGTTTTATTTTGTCCTGTTCTATTATGTCCTATTATATTAAGTCCAGTTCTATTCCGTCCTTTTCTACTGTGTCCTATCTTATTCTGTCCTGTTCTATTACGTCCAGTTTTATTCTGTCCTGTTCTATTATGTCCGGTTTTATTTAGTCCTGTTCCATTGCGTCCTTTTCTATTATGTCCTGTCCTATTATGTCCAGTTTCATTTTGTCCTGTTTTATTATGTCCTGTTCTATTACGTCCTTTTCTATTATGTCCTGTTATTTTACGTCCAGTTTTATTCTGTCCTGTCCTATTATGTCCGGGTTTATTAAGTCCTGTTCTATTACGTCCAGTTTTATTTTGTCCTGTTCTATTATGTCCTATTATATTAAGTCCTGTTCTATTCCGTCCATTTCTACTATGTCCTATCTTATTCTGTCCTGTTCTATTACGTCCTTTTCTATTATGTCCTGTTCTATTACGTCCAGTTTTATTCTGTCCTGTCCTTTTACGTTCAGTTTCATTTTGTCCTGTTCTATTACGTCCTTTTCTATTATGTCCTGTCCTATTATGTCCGGTTTTATTAAGTCCTGTTTTATTACGTCCAGTTTTATTTTGTCCTGTTCTATTGCGTCCTTTTCTATTATGTCCTGTCCTATTATGTCCAGTTTCATTTTGTCCTGTTTTATTATGTCCTGTTCTATTACGTCCTTTTCTATTATGTCCTGTTATATTACGTCCAGTTTTATTCTGTCCTGTCCTATTATGTCCGGGTTTATTAAGTCCTGTTCTATTACGTCCAGTTTTATTTTGTCCTGTTCTATTATGTCCTATTATATTAAGTCCTGTTCAATTCCGTCCATTTCTACTATGTCCTATCTTATTCTGTCCTGTTCTATTACGTCCTTTTCTATTATGTCCTGTTCTATTACGTCCAGTTTTATTCTGTCCTGTCCTATTATGTCCGGGTTTATTAAGTCCTGTTCTATTACGTCCAGTTTTATTTTGTCCTGTTCTATTATGTCCTATTATATTAAGTCCTGTTCAATTCCGTCCATTTCTACTATGTCCTATCTTATTCTGTCCTGTTCTATTACGTCCTTTTCTATTATGTCCTGTTCTATTACGTCCAGTTTTATTCTGTCCTGTCCTTTTACGTTCAGTTTCATTTTGTCCTGTTCTATTACGTCCTTTTCTATTATGTCCTGTCCTATTATGTCCGGTTTTATTAAGTCCTGTTTTATTACGTCCAGTTTTATTTTGTCCTGTTCTATTGCGTCCTTTTCTATTATGTCCTGTCCTATTATGTCCAGTTTCATTTTGTCCTGTTTTATTATGTCCTGTTCTATTACGTCCTTTTCTATTATGTCCTGTTATATTACGTCCAGTTTTATTCTGTCCTGTCCTATTATGTCCGGGTTTATTAAGTCCTGTTCTATTACGTCCAGTTTTATTCTGTCTTGTTCTATTATGTCCTGTCCTATTATGTCCGGTTTTATTAAGTCCTGTTCTATTATGTCCAGTTTTATTAAGTCCTGTTCTATTATGTCCAGTTTTATTATGTCCTGTTCTATTATGTCCTTTTCTATTATGTCCTGTTCTGTCCTGGTCTATTATGTCTTGTTCTACTCTGTTTGGTCCGGTCCGGTCCTGTTCTGTTCTACTCTCATTCGTTTGGTTCTGATCTAGGTCTGTTCTGTTCGGCTCTATTCTATTCTGATCTTTTCTGATCCGATCTAATATGATCTGCCCTGCTCTGCTCTGATCTGCCCTTCTTTGCTCTGATCGGCTCTGCATTGGTCTTCCCTGTTCAGTTCTGATCTCTTCTGGTCTGTTCTATTCTGTCCTGTTCTATCCTATTCAGTCCTGTCCTGTTCTATTGTGTCCTGTCTTGTTCCATTCTGTCCTGCCCTGTTCCGTTCAGTTCTATTCAGCCCTGTCCTGTAATATTCTGTCTTGCCCTGTCCTGTCCAGTCCTGTTCTATTCTGTCTTGTCCTGTCCTGTTCTATTCTGTCCTGTCCGGTCCTGTTCTGTCCTGTCATGTCCTGTTCTATTCTGCCCTGTCCTGTCTTGTAATATTCTGTCCTCTCCTGGTCTATTCTGTCCTGTCCTCTTCTGTTCCGTTCCGTTCTATTCTGTCCTGTCCTGTTCTATTTTGTTCTGTCGTGCCCTGTCCTGTTCTGTTCTATTCTGTCCTGTCCGGTCCTGTTCTATTCGATTCTGTCCTGTCCTGTTGTATTCTGTCTTGTCCTTTCCTGTCCTGTTCTGTTCTGTTCTGACTGCTTTTCTTTCCTGTAATGAATCGGTAATCTAGGTAAACATTCTGAGAGCAAGTGTTTAAAGGGAGGTAACTCAATTAGCGACGATGAACAAAATAAAGGTTCCTGTGGACGATGTGTGCACATTTAAAATTTGCTAACATCTTTTGTTGCGTTACCCAATTTATTCTGGCCAGTATCAATTTACAAAGGGCTTGCTTATTGTCAAGTCTTGTCAAATTATTGTGATACACTCGATATGCAAGTCATAATGCAGTAAACGCATCTATTATAACATTTAGCCAAATTGTTTTTCTTAAATACACAAAGTGATCTAAACTCTTCTAAAGGTGAGAGTTTGGCATTTTGTTGAAGAAATAACATAATTATCATTTTTTTCACAAGAATTCTTCATTTTTCATTCACCAATCTGTCCCTAACCCGGAATACACAAAGTTCTCCTTGTATCGTCATTACTTATAAAGTAAACGAAATCAGTGTCAGAAAATATTTTTTGCAGTTTAAGGGTAGTGAATTAAACAAAAATTACCTTCCCTGGTAATGTCGGTAAGATAGGTAGCATTACCAGAATTGGTGACGAGATTCTCGTGAAAGGTTCAAATCATTCAGCTTAGGGTTTAACTCACTGAAAAACGTTATTAAATATATATAATGTATTGCTAATACTAGTAAATGTTTGCTGGAAATAGAATAATACCGTTATGAAAATTTGTTATTTGTTAAAACAAATTAAAATTTGAAATATTGCTTATACATGTATATTGAATACAACGTAGTACATTTGTTACTTAGCTTTTCTATGTATACTTTAATTCTTGTTAAATAAATTTGTGCGAGGCCAGAGAGTCTTAGTTAATAACGCTATGGTGATGTTAGCATGTTGATACACAATATGCAATTGACGTATATGTATGCTTGTTATTGTCATATGTACGAATGCATATGTTTGATTAACGTTTGATTGACGATGTAGTAGTATAATGTAGTAATATCAATCATCCGAAGTATAGGACATTAATGTATGTGATCACTTTAGAATATTATACAATATTGCCTCGATTCAAATATGGGTCTGGCTACGGCACTACGAAGTATATAACAATTTTGTATGGTAGCTAAATTGATATGTTAGGCGTGGCTGCCTTTAGAATTCGCCAGCAAGTTTGAGTCTTGCAGGGAAGTATGCTATGACTGTATGTTGATGTGTGGAATCGTTCATGATTCGATTAATATATCTGTTTTTTGCCATTTCGATATGTATGAATGTTTGTTAGAATATACGGTACCAGACAGTCCGTACATTCAACTGTTATATAAAAAATACGTTTTTGTGTTGTCTTTTACATGTTTTCCCTATAAGGATTTGTGTTGCAAGAAAATCAGGAATTATGAGTATTTCTAACCAAATAGACTCACGGCATGATGAAAATGACAGAATTTTACACTTATATTTGTCATCATTTGCTGGGTACACAACAAGCGAGCATCAAGTTCATGGTGTGACGGTATTTTGATATCTTATGTTTGAAGAATCTAATTTATCACTGACATCCCGAGAAACACGTGACATATTATATTTGTAATCATTCGTTTCGGTGGAACCTCATTGATAGTTTACGCTGAGTGGAAATGTTTACACCAGAATCTATTTCATCAATACAAACGCAACCATAATTTTGGATTTTATGCGAAGCCAGAAATTCTAAAATGATGCCGTATTCATGGTTTAATTTCTATATCTGTACAGCAAAGCAGCAATATTCAAACACCTTTTCACTGGGGTTTAACGTCGTACCAAAGGTCAGGGTCATTTGGAGACTTTCCAGCTTTAACAGAGGAGGAAGATCCCAGGCTTACAAATGGATATAAACACCGACCTTCATTAAGCTGGCTGGACAGCATCTCACATCCGAAATTTGGTCTCGAACTCACAGCGAGAGGGGTTAGTGGTAACAAGTCTGAGACCACAACCACTCGACCTTGGAGTCCCCCTTTTAAACACTAATCTTATGCTGAATGTTACAAATGTTAAACAATTCTTTTAGTACTTATGGTACTTATTTACCTCTTTCTCTTTATGACTAAACTGATGCAAATGAACTCTAATTTTATATTCTTAGCCTTATATAATTATTTTCACATTTATTCAGCTTGTGAATTTTTGTATTAAATTCTTCTCTATTCTTTAAAGTGTTCGCTCGTAAAAAAAAACGGTAATCTGTACAATGTGTACACCCAGGTCACATGCAAGTACGTTGAACATTATATTTATATAACAATTAACATGTTTGGATGTCAACTCTACAGATTGTTCCGCATGTTTTGTGACACAACAATCACAGTCCTGAACCGGATGGAACACAATTTTTAGAAGTCTTGATACAAAAGATAACTTACTAAACGTTTGTGCCAAATACATGAACCAACCAACCAGTCGGCCAATCAACCAGCCAGCGAACCCATCCAACCAACCAGTCATCCAACCAGCTAACCAACCAACCAGCCAGCCAACCAGCTAAACAACCAACTAGCTAGCTAACCAACCACCTAACTAACCAACCAGTCAACCAGCTAACTAACCAAAAGACATGATCGATAAATCAATTAATCATATCTGGATATATCATATATATTGGTCCGAATACATATATTGGTCCGAAATGAAGTTTGAACTCAGAAACCAAATTGATATTTTGTAATGTTGGTGCTAAGGTCATGTGCAGGATGACAGAATCAAGCATGCAGATAATTCTTATTGTTAGCATGTTGTATCTCCGTCTGAGAATTAGTGATGAAGCAGTGGGCATTTAGGTTCATATGTTTTACTTACTACTTCAGTTCTGTATACTTAAATACAAAATAGACCATATGCCAATTTAGGTGTATAGATGTACAGTTAGGAACTCCAGAGACCAGTTGAATAATTCTAGTTTAAAGATAAACTTGAGTTTTAACTTTATTTTAACAGATGTCATTTACATAAAAGTAGTCTTAACTAGTCCCAGATCAGGCTTAAACTAAAGTGAATTGCATACATGTTGTTTAGACAAAACCCACGTTTAATTTAAATCTGAGACGGGGTAAAAAATAAACCAGCCAGAGTGGTGTTTAATGACCGAGTTAATTAAAGCATTCATTGACTTGGTAAAGAACAAAGAAATACACTGAGGATGTAAACTTAAAGATGCTGTGACACTGGCCTTAGAACGCAAAATCAGTAGATCTCCTACTAGTTGTGACCAATATCATTAATGTTACACAGAATAATCCCTGAAAACCCCTTCCTGACTTATCCAGACGTCCGGTTTTCCGAGAATTCCGGTTTGTAGAGAACTTTTGAACATAGAAGAGAAAAAATGGGACTTGAAAATCTTGCGATTTTTAGAACATTCCGATTTTCAGGGGTTTTACCAAAAATGCGTTGTTCATTTTTACGCTACATACTTTCACACGTTCAATAGAACTGGGGCCAGAAATTCAGTTATATCTTTCATCGATCGAAAATGTGTAACAAAGGGAAGGAAGTATACATGACTTAAACATCAACATGATAAATATTACAATGAGTAACTATAAACATAATTAAAAAATCAGCTCCACTCAATAATACGAACTTCGGTAAGCGAATCAATCCATTCGTTTTTCAACATAAGAAAACAGGTATTTCATGTCTATAGGTAAGAGATAACAGAGCACCCCTCCGATCATAAACTCAGCATTGTTTTGTAAGATTCGGGACTTTTATATTATTGATATCTTCATATTTCATTGATATAACAACAAGTCATTAGTTAGTCATGTGCATGTTTACCTCTAACGAATTCGCTTCGCTTTATTTTATTAACATTAATCTAAATTAAGATCAACTTAAAACATGATTTGCGAGCTACCTACAGTCATTAATCTTAGAAACTAGAATCCAATCAAACAACTGGGAACTTGAAATTTTTTTGCTGACGGAGCTCAAAACCTAGGCGCACGCGCACGCTCAAGAAAATAATAAAACAGAAATCAGAATTTCTAATTGACATCTGATATTTATTGAGGTTTTCATGAAAAGTATCTATTAATACGTCATTCTTCCATTAACAAATTTGATTAATATCTTAAATGACGACACCCGCACACAAATCTGTCAATCAATACCGTTATTGTTGTGACATTGCAGAATCATATTACTATGACATTTACAGATTTTTACAACTATCAACACTTTGTTTTACGCTTTCTTGGTGTACTGTCAAACCTGTGTTTGCGACCACTTCCGAATAAAGACCACCCATAACTTGTACAAGAAATACAAATAAAATTCTTTACAAAATTTCACATTGTTCCCTTTCCTACCGGCATTACTATCAGCACGAATTAAAGGCTCCAGTAATACAGCTGACACATGCACTCATTTAAACACAGCCCATCAAATCAATAAACAGAAGTGTCAACAGTGACGGTTCATCCAGATGTGGTCTGTGAGATTATCCCGTCTTGTGGCAAAGCTGTGGGTTATGACGGAATTCAATATGAACACCTTAAATCAATGTTCTGTTGACTATCTTTCCAGTGTTCTTGTTAATTTGTACACATATATGATACGGACTGACTCTATTTCTGATTCACTGAATTCACTGAAACATGGAATGATTACAACTTTACATAAAGGTGGTCGCAAGCGAAAGGTCGATCCGAACTGATACAGAACGATAATACTGACATCTATTGTCTTGAAAAAAATTGATATGATCTTGTTAAACAGATGTAAAGACAATATGATATCCAATCTAGGTGTTCAACGGGGAGATTTGATAATGACGTCATACGTGAAGCCGAGACATACACTCACCTGGGATTGATTTGTGATAAGTTCTTGTCTACACGTAGAATGATACAGGACACCTCACGTAAACTAAGAGGACTTCAATGAGACTTCCAACACATTTTAAGCAAAAAGAATCTTCGCAAATCGGCTTGCGCGATTCTTAAATTATTTTCATTTATTCAATTATTTTATTTTCAAATATTATTTTCTTATGTTCTGAAACAGATGGACAATTGTATTCTAAACATTTGCATCTTTTGAGAACACTTTGCTCTATATTTTATCAATAATGTATCATATATGACATTATCACCGCGATTAGTTGTAATTTACTATAAACGGTCTTATGATTTGTTCAAGTGAAGGATACTCAAATTTTAGTTTGACATTAATGTAATGTATGGAGAGAATGATTTTCTACTTTGCGTGTCTTGAAACATATAGTCTACATATTATTCATAAATTTTATACATTTTGTTTATTTATTTATATTCATTCATTTTGTTAATTTACTGCAAATATGTTTAACTCTTCATAGATTGGAGGAATAAAAAGTATCTATGTCTTTCAGGGATAATTTGCCTTGATTTAGAAATTGTGTGTTCTCGTTCAAATAGATATGGATGGATTGATGGACAGACGGACGGACGGATATTTCCCAAATCTGTCAGGTCAATTTGGCCAATGAGGACAACATATTTACAACATATTTTCAACATATGTACAACAAATAAACCTACACACATTCATACATACACACAAAAGCAAAACATTTATCACAATCTTATAAGTAATGAAATATTAATTAGGTAAAAGATATGAATATCTGTAGAAGTAGAATTTTTTTTGCATCTTGTTACACTGTATTATGAAATATTTTGTCAAGTTATTCGTCTGCTATAATATTTGCAACTTGAATACACGCTTACCCGTCAGGCCCAAATTAAAATATTGTTTGTTTGCCGCTTCCGGCCGACCCACCCAAAATCCGCCGGTCCGAAAAAAAATTGACTAAAAAATTATGTATTTTTTTATTCTTTTTCGTGCTTTAAAAATATTTCGTTTGCGCTTATTTTAGTATCTTTTCGGTAATAAGTAGTCTCGATCATTTAGGCGCTACATGTTCATGAGCGATATCCGTTTATAAGCGTCCATCGATTGAGATTATTGAATTTGTCACGGGTCTTTGCATCGCCAAAATCTCCGATGGAAAGTGATTGATAAGGGCATGGAACCTGCAGGTAAACGTTGTTAACACAAAGACGATGTGGTGTTATGTTTCAACATAAACATTGGGTCTAAAAATGTAATAAATAACAGAATCTAAGCCTATGATCCAGAATGGTCTTGGGATGATGTCATGAATGGTTTGTCCGGCGAGTTGGAAGAAGGGTCTATTTTGAGAAGAGTGAGAGTATTCAAATTTCAGTATCTGCTAAACTTCATGGGTCCGAAAAATTTTATTCAGACAAAGATGAACCAATCAGAAATACTTCACATTTTGAACAAGAAGGTAAGTTGAATGCATTTAGTGTGTTAATGGAGGAAAGTACTGCTTTTGATAAGAAGCCCAAATTAACATCAACAGATGGTCCAAGATTCACAGGTAAAACATTTTTATTTGTAAAAATAACGAAATATATCTCTTGGAAGAGGAGGTATTCTGTAATCCATTAGGATAAATGAAATACCATGGCCCAAGCATCTTTTATTTTCTTTGTCCTGTCTTTACCTTATTAATATAACATTGAAATAATTTGAATATAAATTTTGAGGTGAACCCCTGCCCATTTCCGAAAAGTGGATGGGGTAATGGTGAATTATTCGGAATAATAGAAGAATACAACCATGTTACATGTAATTATGATACAATGAGAGACCTCTGTTCATAGAGGAATAATTATATTTCATATCACTTCTCCATTGAATATACAATTAAATAACAACTGGCATGATTCTTTTTTAGCCAAGGACTGGTTATACAATGATGTATATCTCTCACATGGTTTCAAAGGAAGCACTTTTCCCAAGATCAACAGATGATAATTCAATCAGTAAATATGTTGATACTGTTGTAAATGCCCTGTGGTATGTAGATGGACCCATGGATAAGCTGATGACCAGATTGACTAATGAGCTAGTTATTCCAAAGAGGTTAGTAGATCTTAAACTTGATGTATGTCTTTACCATATACTGTTATAATGCAGAAAGAAAAATGAATGTACAACTTGTTGATTTGTCAACATATATTAATTTTGTCAGCAGAAAATATTATTTTGACTTTTTGACCTTTTTAAATAGATTTTATTTTGTAAGTTCATATAAAATTGTGTACCAGTATCCTAATTGTTTTCATCTTAATAACAAGATGATTGCAGATAAAGAATTTTGTTTGTTTCACTGGGTTTAAAGCCAACTTTCAACAATATTTTAGTTGTATACAGCTGCAGGTTCACCTCACCAGTTTTCCTGGACAGTACTAAAATTAAAAAGATTTATATCAACTATTTTTAATCATCACATTTGCCTCAATCATTAATTTAAACACTGCAAATGATTTCTAGTGATTTTGCACATTTGTCTCTGTATTGCTATTTCAGACTTCTGTTGTTGTACAGTGGCTACAATGATTGGAGAAAACATAAGAAAAGGGCCCCCAGCTGACAGCACAAACTTTAAAGCTACACAGCTCATCACTTTTTAAGATGTTGATGTTGCCATTTACATCTAAGTGGGGAGACTTTGTGACTGATTTGAGGAATCTTGCCTTATGTTTTGATGAATATGCTTCATTCTTGGACAAGTCCAATACTTCACAGAAAGCAAGGCAAGAAATGGATGGCCATGTGCGAGAAGTTGCTAAGAATTTGTATCTTCAGCTTAGATAACCAGTAAAAGATGTTAATGATAAATACTCAGTTCTAGATGTAGCCATTTCATAACTTGACAGTTATGAAAGTTTGTGTTTTGATGAGGAATATCATTTCAATAGACAGTTTAAGAATACATTTGAGAGATTTGACTTTCTTCAGAAACATTGCTCTTTCTGAACCTATAGATATTCTTCGGTATGACCCTGGTGGCTCTATTGGGGCCACAGTGTTTATTTGGTGAACCTCTCATGATCGTGGCACTAATGAAGTAATGAATGATACATTACGTGTTGTTGAAAAACTCAAATCAAACTTATCAGAATATCATACTAGAAGGATGAAACGTGATTTTGTAAAAAGATACAGTTCACTAAGCTGATGTGACAATCCATGTTCTACATGCCATGTATGCCGAATTATCTTTAGATGCAAGTTGTGACCAAAACCCGACTCTAGATGCAAGAGTAAAACAGGCAATTTTAGCTGATGATCCTGATTTAGTATTAGATTTTAAGACATAATAATACTGGTCGGCCAAGTGATGAATTCCAGCCTTTCTTTGATCTCCTTGCAGCAAAGGTAGAGGAGCTCTCTGTTGCTGATGATAGACACCATAATGTTGAACATTTATCTCACCATGTTTTAGTTAGAGATCTCATTAATGATGTAAGAAAAGATTTGCCTGAGGATGCAAAAGTACCTAGTGAATCTACAGTACTGTTTTCTTTTGCTCCTAAAAATGCTTATTTAAGAGTGTATCGGCTGTACAAATAAAAGGTTCCGTTACAGTTCAAAGTTCAGACAAGACAGTTGAGAGCTTCTCATCAAGATAACTTTTAGGTGATGTATTACATGGGAAAGTTTTTGTAAGACTCCAGATTAGCTGTCCATCCCCCATAGAATATGCATACTATGCTACTACAACCATTAGTGTAAGGAAAGACATATGTAGTATTTGTGCCAATGAAAATGCCGTGAAAGATCAAGAGTTCTTAAAAAATACAGGATAGTTTTACCCCTGTCCCAAACTTGCAAGATTGCTGGGAAGGAGCCCTTAAAAAGGAATTCTATAAAATGAAAAATACATTTTAAGAGTTTTGAACATTACAATGAATATACATGAAGAAACATGTACTCAATGAATTAAAATGCTGTATTTAAATGCTTGTATTTTTGTCTTTTATCACTAGGATTGTAATAGCTTGAATTCAAGTCAAGTGTTAATATGTTTTTTGACAGAAAAAAAAATTAAAATTTACCTGCCTGCTGTTGGAAGTGGCAAACAAACAATTTTTTAAGTATGGCCTCAATGAAATTAAAACCAAACGAATACAAGCATTTATATATTGATATTACTCTACAATTGTAAAATAAGCAATTTTCGTATTTGTTAATTACCTTTTTCATGTGTTAAAATTACGTGATTTTCTTCAATTGTAATCTGATAGTGACTCATAAGCCCATTGGGCTAGGTACTTATCTATAATAATGTAAATAAATCTGCTATGCATGTTCTCATGGTACATTAATATAAAATACTGACTGACCAACCCACCGACCGAAAAAACCGACTTACTCACTCACTCACTGACTCACCGACTCACTCTCAGACTGACTCACTGACAGACCGACTCACTCACTCATTCACTCACTCACTGACCAACCGACTGACTGACTGACCGACCCACCCACCCAATCAATCACTCAATTACTCACTCACTCAAATACTTGTAGGTCTATTTTGCGGAATAATTTTGCGTGACTCCCTCTAGGGTTCAATACAAGTTTTAAAAAAAAATCAACATGTAAGTTATTACATGTACATGTAGAAAAACATTTCAGACTACATTTGTGTATTTTGTATTTGAAACCTGCAAAGATAGCTTCACCATCTAGACCAAACTTAACTATGTATACTCTATATTGCTTTTATCCGTCCACATTGAAATGAGACCTGACCAATTCTACAGAGTATTTAATCTCTAACAATATCGTTCATTTGACCTTAAACAATCACGTGTATATTTCCAGGATTATGGGCAATTATATCGACAGAGATTCAGTCATTAAAAGTGTCATCATGTCAATCTGGTCGGATAATAAAAGACATAGACAAGGTTCTGTTTTCCCAGGTTTCACTGTATATGTGTGTTCATTTGTGCTAATTCAAAATGACGATAAAAAACAAATATTATATATTAGTGAAAATGTTATTTGCAAATGACTTATGAGTTATATACATAACATCATACATAGTAACATCATCTACAACAGATCTACAACACAATTATCAGTACGTGTGTGTATTTAAGAATAACCAATATCCTGTGTTAATGTCACAACTATTCTTGTTTATATCATCACTTTACATTTGTCAATATTATCTACTAGTATGTTTTAACATATCGTCATCATCATCATCATCATGAGATATCGTTACGTTAGACTGCCGCATGAAACTTTGAACACTCATCTAATATTTCGTCAATGAAACGTCAAATGTACACAAGTCACATTTCACTTCTAAATTCATTCAATAGATAAATTCTAAACACTACTCCGAATCAAACACTCGCTTATACTCCAAGTTTACAATTAACCATCAACACTGAATGTCAAGCAGAAATAATTGAAAATCAATATTTTTTGTCATATTAAAAATAGCAGAAATACAATCTGAATCATTTGAATCATCAAATCTAACCACGTGTACAACATAAATTCTTTGTAAGAATCTTCTAAAATAAGAATTGAAATAAGACCATCATTAATTGTCTATTACAAGACGTGGTCTTAATGTTGAAGTAGTATAGAGCTAAGAGAGGTTTTACTGTTGTTAATTTAATGTGATAAATGACCATTAACGAGAACAGTGAATGTTACGGTGCAAGGTCGATATTATCCTCGCCTACCTTGAGTTCAGGTGGTTGATGTTGTATAATAATCCAATTTTAAGAATAAAAAAAATATATTATTCCAGCATAATTATGTACATACGCACATATTAGTTCCACAGCATAACGATTACAAACACATAGTAAGCATATATTTAACTCACATTTTACACTATATTTACTCCAAAACGAATAGAAAAACACCGCATTCCTGAACCTGACTCCTGGACCGGTCTTCTGAACTGCAACATTCTTCTGAATTAAAGAACGCTATAAAAGCAAAAATCTGTTTGAAGTTCTGTTTAGGGAGTATCAATCCACCCCTTTTCATAAATCAAAGAAAAAAACACCGGGGCTGCGTCGCGCTTTAGACATGGAACTGATTCAGTGATTGCAGCGGCCTCTGTGATATGTCTTGATTTGGTTGTCATCAAAGAAGATGAATTCCCACGGATTTGTTATTCAAAGGAGATGAATCGGTTTTTGTTGACTATAAAGCGCCGCTTTTGTTTCTGTGCGTGTCTAAAGAATCCTTAAAATATCGCGGTTCGGTGATGTCGTACCGCAATATACCGGTATATCGTTGCTGCCTTATTTGATACCAACAACTGAAAAATACATGAAAATAAATATTCATATTATCGTTTAGATAATTTATTGTGTACAGAAATATAAAGTTGTGATAAGAACTAGCAGATTAGATTGTGAAAACGACCATGAAACGTGAAAACCTTGTAAAATTACAAGACTGTATGCGTGCGAGGGTGCGTGCGTGCGTGCGTAATGCTTCTAATAGAACCCCTAAAATGTTTATTGTCATGTATGTAAGGCAATATAAACCAATTAGATCGATTCTAATCTTTTGCTGGATAAAATCATGGGAAATCATGAATAAATTTTATATAAATAATGCTTATAATGAGAGAAAACATTCAAAATTTAGACAAATTTTAGATTTATGGATTATAGACAAACCAACGTAGCTTAAAATACATTTATTGCTTGTATGTTCTAAAATAAAGCAACATTGTATTAATCACCAGTAAAATAAGTGGAACGGATTATTTAGACCGGGAAACACGGACGGATTGACATTTTCAGTGGTATCTGAAAAATGTACTTGTTTTTCGTGGATTTGACGAGTTGAACATGTCGGTATAAGGGAGATAATCACCACATTTTATGTAAACTTGTCAGTATACATTCAATGCTTATTCCTTGATGAACAATTACACCCGACAAGGTGTTCTTGCTATGTATTACATATTCAATGATAATCATTGTCTACATCATTAAATTTGTTCACAACATGGATAATTTAAGTTTAATAAAATGCTTGATCAGTAATGAAAAGAATTTCAGTACTATATTTTATTCTAATCAGTTTTATTTAAAAAGTTCAAATGTTTGAACAAAAAAAGAAAGTAATTTGTTTACTTACATTATAAAATATCTCGAATTTCAACATGTGGCACGTTTTTATCATATGATCACAAAATGCTTGATAGTCGTCAACTTGATTGTGTCAATCATTTATACTGTAATTCATTTTGTGAAACTGTCCAATACAATTGTTACTGAAATAAAAAGTGGTACAGTCTAAGTACAATGAATCATTTTTTCATGACATGTTAATAAATTTAGTCATGGAATTATTAATAATTTCATACGGGCGTGATATCGTGTCTCGTGTTTATGGCGTACACTCAATAAACAAGGAGGTGAATATTTGAAAAAATTGACTTTTCATTGGATTAATATGTTGCTGTTTAGCTGCAGACGACATGTCCGGTAGTACAAATCTATTTCTAAACAAGATAACTAAAATATTCATGCAAACACAACCGCATTGTTTCATTTTAATCAAGTTACAAACAGTACTTGAAGTGAATACAGTAAAACCTCGATAATGATACTACCTTTGCGGTCCAAAATTTGGTGATCTCATTATCCATAGGCGGATCCAGGATTTCTAGTTAGGGGGAGGGGCGGAAAGTGAAAAAGTAGGCTGGGGGTCCATGGGGCCTCCGCCCCCGGAAGCTCCTGAGTTTTGGGTCATTTCTAAGGGATTCAGGCACATTTCCAGAACCTCACCTATCTTTTCCCAGGGTATACAATAAAATGTACGGGAGCTCTAATCTACTGTGTGCTACTGTATGAATCAAACGGAGACAAAAATATCTTTGCACAATATATAATTTAAGTGTTTGCGTGTTTCCCAGTGGGAAAATCGAATTTCAGTAGATTGTAGAGTAGGTCACGATGTTTTGTAAAGCATCTAGATCTATCATATAATTTTCTATACAGCCGTTGGATCATGTTTCGACGAACAAGGTTAAAATCTTTAAAAAATGAGAAGGGATTGTTTGTGAAATGTATGTTATGTCATTGTGTTATTGTACTTGTAACTTATTCTGCGCGTAGCTTGCGAAAAATTTTTGATATTTAGGTATATTTTCATGTAAATATCATATTTCATGATAGAAAACCTGACGGATACATTTGCTTGGGCAATTTTAGGGCGGTGGCGTACGCCGGGCCTGCCCTTCCCCCTGGTCTGCCTGCCTCTCCGCCTATGTTATCAACTTGAATTATTGGGGAGTTATTGGAAGCCGGTCCGAATAAGTGGTCGTTATAACAAGGTGGTCCGATGGAAAATGATCCCTAAATTGAACATTGAGCAGTTCTCCTGTTTTACTACAATTACAACACATATATAACACGCAAATATTTATCAGTCACTGAATATATTCACTCGCGCTTTACATCACAGTTCATTTACGACAGTCACAATCATATTATCAATTTTTCAATATCGAGTTCATAAAGGTGATTTTAGTTATCGGATGTAAGAAATTGTCTGAACTAATATATTTAACCGCTTTTTGAACTTTTGAACTTCACTTGTAGCAGCTTTTACAGGATCAGGCAAGGAATTGAATTCTACCATTTTGCATCGGTCACAGAAATTGATCTATGAGCTATTTTGGTTTGTTTTCTGGATACAACAAATAGAATTTCACTGCAGGATGATCTTAATAGGTTGCTGTACCAATGACCACACGGAATACTTTGACTAATGCTTTGAACATGTTTCTGGCACTAACCGGAAGCCAATGTAGACTTTTCAGGATTTCAACACTGAACCTTTCATACGATGCACCGTTAATAATTTTTTTGAACTCTTTGTAATTCGTCAATTTGGTATGTAGGGATTTAATGACTAACCCTATGCAAAAATCAATGTGTGAATGTATTGGGTCACACTATGTACTAGAATTTCTGCTGATTTCCTTGTAAGATGATTACGTATTTGTTTCAGACTTTCAATGGTGGACCATCAAGTAATGTAATGTGTAATATCAATACTTTATTATATACAAATTGATAAATTTCAAATATGACATTTATTCAATGTATTGTAAAGAAAGAATGTTTAATATACGGAGTACAAAATAGTCGAATTGTACAAGATAAAGGGCAATAAATTACGTTTCAGTTTCGATAAATGAACAAATAAACACTAATTTATCCTTTTTGTACAAGAATTATTGAATAGTTTGGGCATAAAAGATAATTACTGCATTGAATGCGTCCAAAGATTAATGATGAAATGCATCACAAGAGGCGATAATCGATGCCCTATTGATAATTTAGCTTGTGAAAAAAACCATTCATATATACTACAAAGCTTTCTTTGTACAGTTAATATTACTCGTTACCCAAATCACCTGCATTGACGTCATTCAGACCAATGTGCTTTATGCGATCGTGGAAATTCATGTAACTCGAGAAAGAAAGAGAACTCGAAATATCACGTATTATACTTTAACAATAATGGATTAAAGGGTGATAATTGTTGTATTTTTAATGTTTAGAATTAGACAAAAATACTTGTAACTCAAATTAAATTAATGACGTCGTTCAGATCAAGGCGCGTCACGCAATCTGGGAAATTCGTCTAACTCGAGAAAAAAGTGAACTCAACTATCACGTAATATACTTTCACAATGGATTGATAAACGGATAATAATGGTTGTATTTTTAAAGTTACAAAATTAACTCTTATGACGTCACACAGACAGAGGTCGTTTTAGGCACGTAAATACGAGAAAAAAATGTGAGTTCGATAATTGCAACTGGTTTTTACAAATGATAGGTTATTAAAGGCTATAAATGGTATTTTGTTCAATGTTAAAAGAAGTTTCAAATATTTACACATACTAGTAATTGAAGTAAGTTAATGATTCTAAAAGTAAAAAGTGCAGTTCACAATTGACTGCTCATTGTATTTTCTAGTTTTAACATTTAAAAGCCAATGTATGCAACAATTATAAATATGTACTTTGTTCGGATATTTTACAGTCAATAACGAAGATGCATATACAGAACAGAACAGAACACGTGCACATAATACATCGTCATGCAATATAAATAGAATAAATTATAAACATGTAACATCAAGGTCAGTAATAATAAAAAGACAATCTCTAAAATTACATAACAACCTTTTAAACACGTGTATTATGTATCAATAATAAATGTAAAGTTTAATTGACGATTTGCTTGACAATGTAACAACATAGTGTTAGTAATATTTATCAATGAAATTAAACACAAATATGTTATTTATGTCAATGAGTTTTATTATTCTTACCTTCTTAAACGCGCATGGTCCGTATAGTTAATATTAGTTGAGGTCATATAGTCAGAGAGAATGTGACCCGACATTCTAGTTATCTGACATGGAGTTGTTACAGGTTTTAACTATAATTCCTTCTGCCAATCATAAACTTTATTTCGGTCGCGGTTAATCTTTTTCTGGCCAACATCAACGCTTTTTTGAGATTTTAGTGTGAACCAGATACAGTACAACATTTCCAAGCTACACCCTTCGGGAGAAGCAAAATTATGTTGTTGTTGTTGTTGAGAGGTTCGTCTTCTTCAAGATACAACACTCATTCAGTAACTGAAGATTATGTGTTGGAGCTGATTTTAAAATTAAAATAATAATAAGTTAGGCCTACTGATGGCTTGATTTAATGTAGGGTAAAAAGATTTAAAGCCAAGTACAGGTGGTTGACGTAATAGTGGAGGACTTGAACAAAGGCGAGCACAGTTACAAGGGATCTACATCGACTGTACCTGCCTGTTCTACATTATTTCGCAACATACTCCATTGTCTTTTTGTTTTGGGATAGAATGAGAATGTGTACGAATCTTTTGACGATCATATATGTCTAAATTTGTGTACTGAACCATATCCCTGTCTTGTTCTACTATCAGATAGAACTAGTACATGATATTCAGTTTAATGAATGCTGTAGAGAGGTTAAATTAATAGTAACATCATACAGTGGAAAAATAAAGTTATTGTGGAAGGGAGATTGTTGCTCAAGAGAAGGCCGCTTTGGAGAGGTTGCACTGTCTATTTTTTGAAACCTACAGTCCAATGCGGTACAACTGCGCCAGTCGGCCGGACTTCTCAGGTTCTAGTCGCTAGGATAATATGCAAAGCTTTTTTTTGTTTTATGTGACTTATTGTCACTGGGGTTTAACGCCGTTCGATTTAAGTTATTTTACCAGAGATTAAGCTACACTAAAAATATGTAATTTTATAAAAAAAAATTAGCTAATTCTCAGCTGCACTGACTTAAAACCTATGGCCATTTCCTCATAAATAACCTTTTATCTACAGTCACTCTCTTATAACATCTACCTCTCCACTACATTAACCTGATAACTGCAGCCACTTTCCATTACAGTAACCTGCACAGTGCGACTGCTTCGTAATTATGTACTAGTATACCTTGTCCAAAAGCAAACGAGTTTACACTATATATGTATTAAAGGTATATAAACATAAGAAATCTAGATTATTTTTCATCGTTAAATATCAAAGTTTGTGTTCATGAGTGGTTAAGTGACGCACTGGTGTTCCACATGATTATGTGCACTCAAAGAAACGAACCTATTTCTTGGTGCGATACAAAAGGGCAAACTTATATCCGAGTCTAACATTGAAAGCATGATACTTGACAAATATATAACGCTACCATTGAACGTCTCTCTGACATGATTTATCAACGAGGGTTAGGGTTATAGTTAGGGTCCAGGCCTGCTGCAGGGTTTGTTGTATATACAAATCTGACAAGAGGAGATAACTCCCGTAGCAATCACAAGAACACCGTACGACAGACGAAAATTACCGATCATATCAGACGGGAAAAAAGGATAAAAAAAATGTTGGCAGGTAAAAGATCACAAAATTTATACAAACCAATAAAGATAATGTAGAGATTTGAACAAGTCACGTGTAAAACATGAAACAAATATGAATTCATGTCATCAGGTATTGTTGGATATATCCATGGACTTGTTGAATTACAATGTTGTGAACGTCATTAAAGTATTTTAATTTCGATAACAATGTTACTAGTACATGTATATCAGGTTTTCATTTCATTTACTTCCAACTATGTTTTCATGTTTTATCTAATTTTATCAAGTTAATATAGTATGTGTACTTAGTACACAAATATCTATTTCTAATTGATACATTTTTACTTTTTTCAAACAATAAATTGGACATATTAATGTAAACTAATGCAAACATGTACATCTTTCTGAGTTGTCTCCCTTCCATCAACAATCAAACAAAGTACAGTAAAACCTCACATTGAGACCACCTCCATATTACGTCCATATTGTTATAACGTCTATTTCTTTCCAGTCAGACTTTCAATAACTTTCCTATAATTCACCTTGATTACGAGTTCCCCTCATTATTACGACCAATTGTTCGGATGCCGAAGGTGGTCAGATTATCCATTTTTTACTTTAGTCTCTTTTTTACATTAATTTGTAAAATTTTTCGTATTAAATAATTGTTTTATTAATTAATCATGCTGTTGATTTGAAAGTATTATAATTTAGCATTAATCCATTATTATTTTCAAGTTTTACATGTCTTTTCACACTGTTTTTATCTGCGATGGTCCTGCATGAAGAAGATATTTCAGCATGTGCTGATATTTTCATCTAGAGTACATTTGTAAAGTGTACGCATATTTACCATTTTAACATATATTCAAACTTTATACCTTTGATATCGGGCACATTTTTATTGATAACCTATGTTGAATTATCATCTATCTTAGTACAATAAATCTACGTAAGGATTTGAGCACACTTGTATTGTTCTAATTTCACAAATGATTACCCTTTGAAGATTAAACTTTTCCTTAAGAAACGTTTTATGTGAAATACTGATCTATCTTAATCCTGTGTAACCCAGATCTCTGATGTCTTTTCTCTTATGTATAACCTCTTATGTCTTATCTCTTATGTATAACCTCTGATGTCCAATCTCTTATGTATAACCTCTTATGTCTTATCTCTTATGTATAACCTCTTATGTCTTATCTCTTATGTATAACCTCTGATGTCTTTTCTTGTATGTATAACCTCTTATGTCTTATATCTTATGTATAATCTCTGATGTCTTATATCTTATGTATGATCTCTGATGTCTTATATCTTATGTATAACCTCTTATGTCTTATCTCTTATGTATAACCTCTGATGTCCAATCTCTTATGTATAACTTCTTTTGTCTTATCTCTTATGTATAACCTCTTATGTCTTATCTCCTATGTATAACCTCTTATATCGTATCTCTTATGTATAACCTCTGATGTCCAATCTCTTATGTATAACCTCTGATGTCTTATCTCTTATGTATAACCTCTTATATCTCATCTCTTATGTATAACCTCTGATGTCTTATCTCTTATGTAAACCTCTGATGCCTTATCTCTTATGTATAACCTCCTATGTCTCATCTCTTATGTATAACCTCTTATGTCTTATCTCTTATGTAAACCTCCGATGTCTTATCTCTTATGTAAACCTCTGATGCCTTATCTTTTATGTATAACCTCCTATGTCTCATCTCTTATGTATAACCTCTTATGTCTTATCTCTTATGTAAACCTCTGATGCCTTATCTCTTATGTATAACCTCTGATGCCTTATCTCTTATGTATAACCTCCTATGTCTCATCTCTTATGTATAACCTCTGATGTCTCATCTCTTATGTATAACCTCTGATGTCTCATCTCTTATGTATAGCCTCTTATGTCTCATCTCTTATGTATAACCTCTGATGTCTTATCTCTTATGTATAACCTCTGATGTCTTATCTCTTATGTAAACCTCTGATGCCTTATCTCTTATGTATAACCTCCTATGTCTCATCTCTTATGTATAACCTCTGATGTCTCATCTCTTATGTATAACCTCTTATGTCTCATCTCTTATGTATAACCTCTGATGTCTTATCTCTTATGTATAACCTCTGATGTCTCATCTCTTATGTATAACCTCCTATGTCTCATCTCTTATGTATAACCTCTTATGTCTCATCTCTTATGTATAATCTCTGATGTCTCATCTCTTATGTATAACCTCTGATGTCTCATCTCTTATGTATAACCTCTTATGTCATATTTCTTTTTAATTATTCATAATCTCTTAAATATTTATATGTCGAGTGGCTATATATAGTAAAGTTGACTTTACGAGATGTGTCAAAAATCACTAAAGGTGATTAATGCTCTCAGAAAGTGTTTTTTTTTCAATCAGGCCATACCAAATCGCGTCTACGTTTAGCGTAACATCGAGATTTAAAAACTTATCTAGATATCCGGAAAAAAAACAAGTGCCTCGGGAAAAAAACACAAATTTCCTACTTAACTGCCGCAAAATATTAGCTTCTATCAAAAGTTCAAACAGTCAATCAATGAGAATAAATATGTATCATTTCTTAAATCAAAACAAAAGCATAATATTGAGCAATTTTGACGACTGGAAAGCATATTGATACAAAACAAATCGTTCCAGCATGTAATGGTCCAATAAAGATATTTCAAATGATCAAATATTCAATATTACGTTATGTTTTTTTTATTTGACTCAGGTGATCAAAACCTTTCCGTCCGCGGACGCTAAACATAGATATGATTTGGTATGGCCTCAGCTACAATGGGAGATCTGTAAAAAAGTGAAAAATTCTATATTTCTTACCTAACACATAATAGCTAACAATTTAAAAAAAGCACATAGGACATAATTCCTAATACTCAAGCACTAAGACAAAATGCCCCTAATAGGCTTCCGTAAAATATAGACCAGTTTCGTGATGTTAAAATTGCTTCGAACAGAACGATTTACGCGTGCAATGATAGAATCATGAATAAATATGTTACGGAGAACATGAGCGACCACTTCACTGACAGGGCTTTTTGAATGTTTTCAGTTGTTAGTTTGAAACCCTTGTAATTTGTTGTGTTAATTTCAAACTTGTACCAATATTTAGATTATCACAACATTGCCAATTACACACGGAAACTATTGTATAAGAAAATCTCATGTTCCCAGGCGCAGTTTATCATATCAAATTCTTTCCACGTAATTGAACAGTCTCGAAATGGGTAAAATAAGACAATACACGTATATGTGCGGGACATGAAGTTAGTACATTTATAATAAATACACATGAACGACAACACGGTACGTGATATTAAAAATTAACTGATGTCTACTAACGAAGTAATTACATGTATTCAGTTCATTGTGTAGAGTAACTGTTATTTTCAAGACAATTGTTGTTAATATCTGAGTATGCAAGTATACTTTAAATACTTTCTACACTGGTATCTACTACCTGTGACAAATGTCACAATTTTCTATATTGTAACAGTCGTTACCAACAAAATGCAATCAGATTCTGAACATCTCGACTCCCTTCCTTTATGTTTTTTTCAGTCTTGTTACTTATTCTGGTCATTTTTGGTCACAACATGCATCTTCATCATGTGTATTATGAATAGACGTTGTTGTCAACAAACAGAATGCATAGTTATGTCTTACTATTGCATATAATTAATACCTACATGATATCATATGTTTAGCTACAGACTATGAATATGTAGATTACACATTTACATGCGTATAACGTAATTATGATAAATCATACCTAACAATTATAGCATTATATAAGACTTGACCAGTAATTTAGCTATTAGACTGTCATTGCTATCATCTAGGGGAAATATAATTGCCATGGCTACTGTATGCAAGTATTATATAACGCATTAACTTAAATATTCCGCTATCATCATCAAATATGATATTAAAAATTCCCTCGATAATACAGCTCAATCATCAACGTCAAACATATTCGCGAAAAAAGGACAATGAATAGTATTAACTGTAATATTCAAATTATATGGAGCAATTGATCGCTCGATATTTTCTTGCAAAAGGCAGAAAAGTCTATGTTAATGAGACAAGGCCAATGTAACTCGTTTGTATGACTAATTACACAGCTCTGTAATACAAATACATGTATATCATATACAAATGTACATGTAAAATTTATAAATTTAATCTGAAAGACAACATACACCTAGTATTATTCCTTAACTTCATTTCAAATTTACTTCATTTGACGGCGGAGCTGTGTTATATCACAGTGGCTAACTACATAGAAGATATTTTGTATGAAGAACTTAGACCGGAAAGAATTATGAAGAACTAGGAACACGAAGAATCAAAACATTTGTTATATGTGTAACATTCCTTCACGTACACAGTTATTATATGTGTAACATTCCTTCACGTACACATTGGTTATATGTGTAACATTCCTTCACGTACACAGTTATTATATGTGTAACATTCCTTCACCTACAAACACGCATGCAAATAAGTATTTTGTGAGAACTCCTTACCTTTGTCAAACCAGTCTAATTCATCCACGAATGTAGCTCCAACAACTAGAATAGAAAATCTAAACACAAAAACTCATGTAACTAGAGCAGTAAAATGTGTCCGAAAATGGAGCACGTGTATTAGGTGAGCCACGTGCTTTAACAATTTAAAGAAGGACGAGGAATGAAAATCTAGTGAACAGTCAAGCAGAAAACACGTTTATATATAAGCGCCACTAAGTAAGATCAAAACAGGGAAAACAGCGCTTTAGTAGCTGATACATTAGCCATGTTAACTAGGTTTGTTTTTCCAAGAACTCAGTATTAACTGATAATACTAAATTAAATGACCGGATTTTAGAAGTAGAAAAAAAATATTGCATTGTCGAGTGTTCTGTTTATATTATTCTAGATCACAATGATCACAATGATCCAAATTATTGCCAACATTTGATACGTATTAATTATAAATCATACACATATTATATATTAATGTGTCTGTTTTCAGCAATAAGGCTATGCCAAATTGATTGTATGTTTAGCGTCTGGATGATTTCCAAAAACTTACCTACTAGACCAAAATAAGGACACGGCAAAAACATATTTTTTATAAATCAAGTTTATTGAACTTCAAAACATTATTAAAGGTAACGATTTGTTGCACAACCAATTAATTATATGGACCACTGTTAATAGGACTAACATGCGAGCACAAATACACAGTAAAGCATATCTTATATGAGTAGAACAAAAAAAATCCACCCTGCTTCAATTGCTGCATTGTCCTCTGCTTAGGAGACCACACATTGGGTGAAGGAATTGTCCTTCAAGTTAATTTGGTGTTATTTTTTTCCTATATTGGCTGTCCAATTGTATAAAGGAATGTTGAACAACGAAATTATCAATGAATGTTATACATGTATATCAGAACAACAGAATTTAGGAAGACGTTAGCTTATCTCAAACAGAATTACCAGTAGATCTGTATTTGTTCTTTTATTTTAGGACTTATGGTAGTTAATATTTTGTATTTCTTGTATAATTTTGTGAGGCTCAAAATTTATGTATTTATGTTAACATATTTTGTTTCAAAAAATCTGTTAATTCTGTCATTTGATTTAGTTATAATTATGATCATATCATCTGTATCATAAACATGTATTACGTATTGTATGTGCAATGTGTCCAATTTAAACAGATCTGAAAACAGACCTGAAATTTGGCCTGTCATATTTTATGTTAGTACAGTGCAAACTCTCCAAAACAACACCCAATCATGTTGTTTTGAGACGTTGTTGTCCAAATTAATATACTGAGAGAAAAATGTTATGCAAGTTTTTACGCCTTCAGTTTTCGTCTATCAATCAATGTCACTAAAACGTTTCCGTATAGAACAATTGTGCCCATTAATTGACAGCATGATTTCACTTGTCTTTGTACACTAGACCATTATGTAATCGTAAAACGTCACTTTCAAGAAAATCATCCCATAAATACAGTCGAAGCTCCCTATCTGGCCCTTGTTAACAGCATGGTGCATTCAGCGTACTTTTTACATTATATATGTCTGGGTTAACAAGTAAAAGTAGCTTTTTTGATTATTATACTGATAGTGTTTTATCTGTTGTATTTTAGGGAACAGAACAAAATGGCACAATTTTCTTAAGTCCCCTAATTTACATCAACTAACTTAACACATGTCAATACACTAAATTCCTTATACAGCCTAGAGTGTACTGTATACAATAAGGGGCCACACTTATAAAGTATAATGTCTGATCAAAGGGGTCTCCTGTTGGCAGCAGGGGCCATCTGGTTTATTTATCATCAATCTTTTAGGGGTCACAAATAGATTTTAGCACTAGAAATATCGATTTAAATGATTAACAATATAAAACATTAAGGATACAAATATTTCAGCAAATATCATGATAATGTATCACATACATTGTTTTACTTGAGTTTAATATTACTAAATTGAGTATTTAGCTCTGTAAGATATAAAATTACTAAAATCTTAGTTTGTGTAGCTATGTAGTCATGATGACTTTCAAAATGACCAACTTTTAATGTAGATAAACATATGTGTCTTAATTTTGTGATTTGTGCAGTGATAAAATTGTTAATATTTTTGTATTTTGAGAACCTAATAACAGAAGCACTATTCTTAATGTTGAATAACTAAATTCTAAGTTTTTGGAGCTGTAAAGTCATGCTTAGATCCAAATTAAGCAGAATTTTGTTCTGATTAAGAACATATTTTTATTTTATTTTAGGATTTAATCAATAATAAGTGTTTAGCAATTGATTATATTGTTTTTATTTGTTGTTTACAAGTTTGTCAAAATAAGGAGTCATTGCAAGCTAATTAATTCAATTAGGCAAGGCTTATCAAGATCTGTCCAAGACATATCCATTATTAATGACTTACTTGACCATGGCTTATCAGCCAATCATAATAATGATGTGAGCTAAATTTGGCTAATTGATTGATCAAATGATTGCATTATTTTACTATATAACAGTTGCTTTTTTCCTCACCTTGCTACTGAAATTTGGATTTATTACTGGTAAAATTTTACTGCTTGCTCTAAATACAAATTATATTTTAGATGCTTAAAAAATTCGGATCAAGTTGGTTTAAGACATTTAGAATATTTTCTAGATTTGTTCAGATCTTCGTACTCTATTACTTAGTAAATTTATTTGATTTTGATACTTCAGTGTTTTGACACTTCGATGATTTTGAATTTAATTCATTAATTTAAGAAATTCTATGCAAGTTGGAATATTTTGTTTGATTGATGGAATATTAACTTAATCAGGGATCGACGAATCAACTCATCTGCTAGTAATAACAAGTAGAAATCCACTCAGGATGAGTTGAAATTGTTGTAGAACTATTTAGAATTCTAAGCTGGTCATCTTGCATGTTGAGTAGCCTGAGAAAAATTTGTCAAGCCCTGTTAATTATGCCGGTTCTTATGATAGTAGTGATATTCTGAATCTTTTAAGCAACTTGTCTGTAATTTTGTTAATTTTGATTGGACTTAAATTCACTCTACATTTATTTGTATTTAACCCAGACTACTGATTGCTGCTGTACGGTCCTTTGCAAAATATCGTTTTTGTTCTAATTTCATAATTAGGGAATAGTGATTTTTAAACAGACAGTGTAGTTTGTGAAGTATATTTGTGGAACTATATTGTTTTTATGATTTTTTAAATATTGTTTTGCTGTTATAAATATATAATAACTTTTTACTGTATTTCGTTCTCCTTTTCAATCATCATTTATAGTCATAATTGTGTTTTGTACTTTTTGATGAATATTTGTTGATTACCGAAACATTAAAAGTAGATTTCTTAGTTAATTTCTGCTTTTGTCTTATCTTATATTCCAGTTTGTAAATAAATTTCATTTATCTCACAGGTTGGCCCAAGTAATTGTAGCCGTATTTTTATATTGTATGTTTTTTTTTTGTTTTATTCTATAATACTTTGTAACATAAGATGATATACCTGATGACGATGTTGAGGTTACTGCTTAATAGAGAAGACTATATTCATGGCTAACACTCTTCTAATTGAAGTCAAACTGTCTACTTTTAATGACTACACAGCAATACAAATAAAAAAATAACAAAAAGTAGTAACAAATATTTATAACCAGATATATTTCAAGTTGTCTCTCACAGAATTTATATCAAATTATAACTAATGATATACACAATAACCATTTCACTCCAATTTAGCTATGAACTACCCTGGGATACAATACAACATACAACTGACACTCTATGGATTCTTGGCAAATTAATCTGTCTTGCAGTGAATCATTTAAATTTTGCACCAAACTCACAATGTTCAACAATATCTGAGTGCAGCATGACTTCCCTTGTCATTTCATATAAATGGAACACTTTGTACTTGTGTCTATTCTAATAATACAGGTAAAACAATCGTGATGTTTCATCAAAGGCATGGTTAATCAATACACACATCATAGTAACCATATGATTTACAGAGCTAAATAACACAAAGAAGTTGGTACTAGTAAAACATGTCTTGAGCATCACTAACCACAGAACAATATTCAGTTTTTGAACTGGTAAACAAGTTTCTAGTTTAATTTGAGATATTGGGCAACAAAATTATTTATCAGACTTCAGCTACATTTTTACTTGTACATACACCAAAATTATTCACAACCAACTAAAAAAATGGGTGCAAGTGGAAAATTTCTAAAAAATCTAAAAATATTGCTAGGGGCCTTCACATGAGAATGCTTTGCATATGTCTCAAAGAGTTATTTCCCTTTCATTCTAGTCTTCTCAAAACAATAGATAACTCCTCCTGGACAATTTACCATTTACTTGCCGTGGGAATGTAAACCCCCCCAAACACACACAAATCAATTTCTCATGGATTTAGACAATTTGAAAAAATTTATCCTCGGACCCTTCAAAAACCGGAAATCTGGTATAAACCAGGAAAACTTGCACCCCTGCGCAAATCCGAAACAAAACCAACTATGCCTTTAAATTTGTAACAAACCATACCTAGATGAGATAGTCAAGGTTCAGAAAGATAAAACATGCAAGCTATGGTATAACAAATTATCTGGAAAACTGCAACTATTCACCAAGGTATACTTTACAAACAAATGTGTCAAATCTAAAATTGTGCCAAACAAAGTGTTATCCTCTAATGAAACAAATTTTAAACCATTGGTTGATACAATATAAACAAACAAATAATTTATACATACAAGCTGACAGTCACCAAACTTTGAACTTAAAGATATTAAATGATAAATGTTTTATTGTACACTGAACAGAAAACTCCATACTACTTCACTGCTGCCTATTACATTTTACTCAAAACACAACCGATTGTCTCATGATACACAAATACTCTTTGTATTTATGAACAGTGATGACCTATGTTCTGCATATATATTGAGTAACTTAAAATTCCTCAGAGTATAGTAAAGCCTAAACAAAAAAATATTTGTTTCCAGCTACATGCCCCAAAAAATGTGGGTTGCTAGGCAGGGATTTTTTTCTTTTTTACATATATCAGCAACACTGTATGGGAATATGTGCACTGTAATATTAATGAGTTGTGAAATTTATGAAACTTATGAATCAGTAGGTAAAAAATTGGGTCAGTGGAGTAACCGGAAACAAACCTTTTTTTAGGCCTAAGTAACTGGCAATCAGTAAACAATAAAAGCAACAATGCTGATAATATGAATATTACATTCTCAATGTTTTTATACATGGCTATAAATTCACTGTCCAGGAATTTTCATTACACCCATAACCATTTGGTGTCCAAAAGTTTAAAGTCAAATATTATAGTAGAAATATAGTTCAAACAAACAGGAATACTTCTCCTTATGTCAGTGAGAAAGGGGGAAGTAATGGTTATATTGTAGACCCAAGAAAATCATGACTGTGTCTGTACCTGATTGGGTGTAACAGTTGCACACTATCTCTAATCTGTAAGCTCAATATGTGATGTTTTCTTTTACAAATGAAATCCATTGTGACTGTAATGTAGAGTACTTTTTTACATATTTTATGTAAAGGCAGAAAAATTCTGCAACTGACTTTAGGCATGTCATTCTGTACTTGACCAGTGAATGGGTGTAACAGGACACAAAAGTGTTTGGTTTTACATCTGATAGTGCTGCATCTTTGTATGTAGAGTGTATATGTTTACATAAAATTTGTATTGACTTGTTGCTTATTGTTGTGTCTACTAGCTATATGCACTCTTAACCATTCACTGCATGTTTTTGTATGTAGTATAATCAGCTGTATGTAGCCTTTAACCCATTAGGTATCTATACACATGCTAAGGTGCTAGTAATGCAGTGCTAGGGTAGACGGATTTCACACTTAACTGTGCTGGGTAGGGGAATTCTCAGTACTAAAGACAAAAAAGTGGATGCAAACAGTATTTCAATCTGTTTTGCATTTGCTTCTATTTGTAAGTTTAGCTTTAAAATAACATAATAAATTCATATAGAAGTTTTCAATACCCAACATAGTTATCTTTTATTGATATTAAAAATGAGCACAAAAAATCCAATGAATATCATCAGTCAGTATCAAAGATTGACAGCAAGCCATCTTCATCTGGAATTAAGAAAACAGAAAATATTTTTTCAGTATTCAGGTAGTAAATTGTATCAGAGGATATGTATTGATTTCAATGAATGTACCTACCTGTACACAAACTTAAGAATGTTTTAAAGTTAAGATGTTCACTGAATATGGGTCCAGATCAAGCCTGTGCTTGAGAGCACAATGTGAAAGTGTCACATGTCAGTACTGTAAATGAACAGTGTCAATTAAACCAAGATTGCTATTTTGGTGTTTTGACCCTATTAAAGGGATCTACATTCTGGAATTTATTTTCAAGATAATTACAGTGCAACCTCCCATCAACAGCCATCACTGGGAAGAACAAAATGTGGCTGTTATAAAGAGGTGGCTGTTTTTGTGAGGGTCAATATACAGCTAAATAACATTCTCAGTCATCAGGCAACATGCTGTTACAGGGAGGTGGCTAATGTTTTGGGTGAGCATTCAGGGAGGTGGCATGACATTAATAAAGTTATAGATAAAGCCAACCATTTAAGTAAAAAAATCACAGAGCCAACCTTTTACATTTCAGGGTTAATGCAGAGTGGTTTATTACTAAAATATACCTTGAAAACAATTAATATAGTATTCTTGTCCCACATACAACTAAATTTGGTGGTTGGACTTTGCAATATCACCAGAAACCACAGGGTGTGATACATCATTTAAAGCCCACAACCTCTTCAATAACTCCATGGCCAGCTTTCAACCTGAAAAACATGTCTGTTAAATAAACACTTGCAACAATTCTATATTTGAGAAATTCAACTTTAGACAGGTAAGGCCAACTCCACAGTGAGTCATGTTGGAGTGTACAGCAGTTACTCTGAAATCATTATCACATTTAAACATAGAAGAGAAAGCACCATATGAACCTGAATAAGTATTTCTTTGTGAGGTGCCTTAACTACTGGGCTGGTATAGGAATTTATTAACCATGTCAACATTTTGTGCTATTCTGTACCACTATGTATGACAACAACTCACTGTCGAATTTTATGTATAAAAAGTAGACTCATTCATGTGACCAACTTAACAAATAACAAAATCACATGACAACCTATTCAGGTAACATAAATTTTATTCAACATCTTGTTATTCATGTGAAGATTCAATAAATTTTAGCTTAAATTGTAAACTGTAAACTTTTGATCAGATAGAGGAAGCATGTATGTTCTCAACATATATGAAAACATGACAACAATGAATTGGAAGTTTAGGATATGATGTACATGAATTGAAAGATGTATCAACAACAAAAAGTAACAATGACGGATGAAAAAGCAAAAAAAAATGATGTCAGAACACATGCATCAAGAAGCTTACATTCAAACAACCATTAACTTAACAAGACTTACAACAGCAGGGTAAAATACTGTCCATGCTTCACTAACACATAATCTCCTGTCTCAAACCTGGAGTTATTAAGAGGTAAATGTGCTTGCATATATGAATTTATCAACCATTGTACACTAAATGTATCATAGCACATGATTTGCAATCAAATGAATGAACAAGCGCCCACTAGAATACCCATCAATCATACAATTTGCAACACAGATATCATATTATTTAGTTGTCTGACTGAAATTGCCTGGTCTTGTATGATAGCTTTTGCTGTTTGATGTCTAGCTCTGGCTGTCTGATATCTGGCTCGGATTCATCAAGTATCTCCATTATTGAACTGATGCTAAAAGAGAGATTTAAATCTAATGATTTGTTCCTAAACAGTAGAAAAAAAACTTTAAAATTTGGCGATAAATTAAAAATATTTATAGGAACAATACTGAATTTTCATGAATATTCAAAACCCTAAATTGCCAAAAATTACACAACCTTTACCAATAACAAAAAAACATGGTGTCCATGTTGCACCAACTCGCAAACTCTGAATATGATTATCAAGAAAACAATGCCTTTACACAAGGGCAAGTAAATATATTTGGAATATATATATATACCCAAGTAACTATCAATTTACCATAAACTTCAAAATGAATACTTTATACTGGGAAATTGTATTGGGTCTAACATGGACACTTATTCATAAGTCTTCAATACATCCCTTACTTTTCAACAATTATCTGACAAATCAAAAATGTCAACATCAGTTCTAAATCAGATGTGCTTAATTTATCAGCATGCATCATTTCTAAATTACTGAGTTCAGCTGATATGATTTCTGGACGAGTTATTTCGCAAATTGACTTTCAAACGTAACATGGACACGGCTTTTAGAGTCATAATTTTAGTGTCCATTTTACAACCTTAGTTGGCATCTTAGGGTCCTAGTTACATCCGAATATTTTTTCGACAAAGACCATTGTTGATGCCAGACAATAGCCAACACCTACCCATCCTAATAGCTCACCCTGAACCTTCAGTTCTGGTGCGCTAATAAAGTGAGTATGCAATGAATTAACCAATGGTATCCTTTGTAAATACAAAAATATTTTGCATGGTATCACAAACTGTTTTTTTTTTTTACTTAAATGTACAACCACTTTGTGTGTTTATGGAACAATAACCTGTCTATATTTTATTCAATTGTTAGTTGGCGACAAGAAAAATATGGGTATGTTGCAAAAAAAAAATAACTGGAAAGATGAAAATGTACAATGTCTAAATGATATGACACCTAGTTGATACAACCTGTAAATAATATAAGAAATTATATGGATCAGGGCAATTTGGTACATCTGTTTATAATTACTTGCAATGTAATGTCTGTTATAAGTCTTAACATTGTCGTTTGAGGTTTAGTTTATAAATTTACGTGCAATTTGAATGATTTCGTTTTTTAAATAAATATTATCTGTATGTTTGTGAGAATGTTAGATTTACAATGTAGTTAGGAGTTTGAATGTTAAAAGCTTTTGAATGTGAGGAATGAAATAAGTCACGAAAAGTCTTGAAAAATTGTTTATTTTTGTGTACAGATATATTTTATATATGCATAACTATATTGATTAAAAATAATAGTGTCATTTTGAATCATACCTGTTGTTGATAAGCTAACCTATAAAATCATGTTTATTTTATATTATACTATACAGCTAACTAACTGTGTAATGTTATAATTCATAAATTGATTTTACATTACAGATATTGCTGAGGAAGAGACAAAGAAAGCTAGAGAGTCGACAGATTTTGTGGTTGAAGACCTTGGGCTTGCACTACTTCCTGGTGCATCCCCTTCTGTGAAGTATGTATTATTATATTAATATTGTAAAACTTTATATTTCTTAATTATTTTCTTTTTTTATTGGATTATGAATTGCTTAACATCATGTAACAATGACAATTACTTTCCCTTTAATTGTTCCATGTAAGGAGATAAGAATGCATAATATTTGATGTGTTTTACAAATTACTCTTGGTGTTTTAGGATGACTGGTCAGATGTGGAGGAGAAACATGAGGAGCATTCAAGTCAACATGAGGCGCAATCAGGTCATTGTGAAGAGCAATCAGGAAATTGTGAGGAGCAATCTAGTCATTGTGAGGAGCAATCAAGTCATTTAGGGTAGCAATCAAGTCATTGTGAGGAGCAATCAGGTCATTGTGAGGGGCAATCAAGTCATTGTGAGGAGCAATCAAGTCAACACGAGGAGCAATCAAGTTAACATGAGGAACAATCAAGTCATAGTGAAGAGCAATCAGGTCAAAAGAAACTATCAGATCAGCGGGAGATGCGAAACGGTGTAGATTTAATTTCTTGATTGTTTTTGTCTGCATTAATAATAAAAGTACACTGTAGACTACATGATTATAACCTTTTAAATTAGTTCAGATTCAAACACTTACAAATTGTCACACCTGATTGCAGCTGACTTCATCATGATTTTGGTTTTAGTATATAACATTTATAAATACATGAGCACAGGATTGCCTAGTTGAATTCATTGTGTAATGAAAATTACTTTAATGAGATATATCCAAAATAAAAAACATTATTCTTCATTTCATTGACTGGTATTGATCTGCAACCCTGCGAATAATTATCATCATAATAAATTTGAATGTGAGTTTTATATATTGAAGAGTATCCTGAAAAACTTGATAAGCTTGTTTTGTAGTAGTAATTTTTTTATAGAAAACCTACAGCTAGCTCGAGCCAAATACATGTTCCATGTGCACGTAAAAATCTTGCTAAATGCTTTCCATGTAAGACACGTGCAGGAATGTCCTGTGCCGTCGATACTGCTTGGCAGAAGCAAGGATTTGATAGCCTTACATGTAAGTGTCTATCTTATGCTTTCAGATGTGGGTTGCTGTTAGTAAATTATTTTTGATAATTATACATATCATTTTTTTCTAATGGTTTGTTGTAATTATTTGTCATTTACAATGAACAGACTATTTATCATTTAGTACTTCCTGTCCATCATTGAGGGTCATGCCATTTCTGTGTACCGTAAAAACAAATAGTAGTGCATTCTTTTCACTCTTTCTGAAACAAAGAATATTATTTTTATTTTTATTTAGAAAAATTATAATTTTAATATGTTGTCAAGAGCATATTCTGAACTATCTTAAAGTATGTTTGAATGTTACAGATAAATATGTATTTCTAATAAACATTATCATTTGAATTATGTATACCATTCATCATGTAATGATATGTGTATGATGATGAGCTTGTGATACTTAAGACAAATAAAATATATGTTATGTTATGTTTAAGCTCACACCTTCTTTATGAGCAAGGCCAGATATGGTAAGAAAGTGGTGAAGTCAATAGAACAGCATCGCACATGCGCAACATGCAAGTGGTGGCGAAGAAACAGACCTGGTAAAAAGATTAGAAACCACAGATGTGTTCACATTCATTATGGAAGTGCTAGAATGATGGAAAGTGTGAGTGGTGGAAAAGGTGTAGTGGAACTGGCCAAGGAAGGAACACCTGTAGAGTATATAGAGGGGGATGGGGACAACAACCTGATAGCAAGCTTATGTTCAGATCTTAATATGAAAATGAAAAAAAGGTTTGACAGACATCATGTTGTTAAAAATGTTGGGAAGCATTTGCTCAACCTTCAATCAAACAAAGTTAAAAATTAGCTGAGTAACAAGAAATCATCTTCAGAAGTGCTTAAAGTACACATTTGCCAAAAACCAGGGTAACCCTGCAGCAATGGAAGAGATGCGAAATCAATGTACTATACATATCCAATTTGTCTAACTTGCTACCAGACAAACTCTCCAACACCTACATAAACATTGTGCCAGCATATATATCAATCTCAACCAACATGCAAGACATGTATTGTTAATTCATAGTACCATATCTTATTACATTTATCTATGTGACCATTTTTGGTCCTCTTTTATTTAATGTTTTATGACATCTCATATTTTATAAAATTAGTAAATTACATAATTACACAAAAGATTCAACAAAATACATGCAAACCCAGACAAGTTCAGGCTATTGCTGTTCGAAAGAAATCACACCTCAAAAATCCATCTTTTAAAATAGGCAATAGAACAAAAGCCTGCAAAGAAACAGTCAAACTTCTTTGCGTCGATATAGATTACAAACTGAACTTTGACAGCCATATAAGCAACATAATTTAAAAAAGCTGGCAACCAATTAAATGTTTTAAAAAGAATTGGCAAAAATCTTACAAAACTTAACAAATTTTGGCAATTTTTTATACTTTATATTATCAAATTTTATTTTCGGTTCAATGGCTTGGTACTTTTGCTCCAAAGAGTAACACAAAGAAAATGCAGAATATTCACGAAGGGGCATAACACTCTGTCTATGACAATTACACTTCATCTCACTTTGAACTGTATACATCATCTAGTATTTATGCAGATAAGATTTTTATAACTTTCTATGCCATGCTTTTAGTTGTTTTAGTGGCTAATTAATTAACCATCAGTTGTGACCATTAACCTTTAGTTGTAACCATTAATGTTTAATTGTAACCATTAACCTTTAGTTGTAACCATTAATGTTTAATTGTAACCATTAACCTTTAGTTGTAACCATTAGTCTTTAGTTGTAACTATTAACCTTTAGTTGTAACCACTAACCTTTTGTTGTAATCATTATCTATTAGTTGTACCCATTAATGTTTAGTTGTAACCATTAACCTTTGGTTGCTTCAATTACTATTTATGTTATCTTTAGTATCTTATGTTGTTTTCAACTGTTTTTAATATTTGTTTATATTTATTATATAATACATGCATCATGCTTGTGTCGGTTACAAAAGCTCATAAGAGCTTATGTTATTTGTTACTATAGTCTTGCCAAAGTCTTGTTAAATAAATCTTAACTGTTGTAAATGCACTTAAGGTAGTTTGTGGGTGGAAGTTATCACATAGAAGCTTTCCACAAGTGATTAAAATTGCAATTTAATACGGTGCTAACACTGTCATATTGTGTTTAATATGCATGATATTGACATAAGTTGTTTTGAACATCATTGTATGTGAAATATTATCCTTAGTAATATTCCTTGATTGTATACCAGCCCTATGTTTTATGAATGCAGCTGGGAACCATTACTAGTTTTGTTTACATTCATAACAAGCATGACTTCTGGATTGTATACCAGCCCTATGTTTTATAAATGCAGCTGGGAACCATTACTAGTTTTGTTTACATTCATAACAAGCATGACTTCTTGATTGTATACCAGCCCTATGTTTTATGAATGCAGCTGGGAACCATTATTAGTTTTGTTTACATTCATAACAAGCATGACTTCTTGATTGTATACCAGCCCTATGTTTTATGAATGGAGCTGGGAACCATTATTAGTTTTGTTTACATTCATAGCAAGCATGACTTCTTAATTGAAGTTTCAGGGTTGTTTTACCAGTTATAAACAGATTACTGCTGCTTCAGCTCATGATAATACCAGGACATTTATAAGTTTTAAAATTTTATAATCATACCGTTGTGTTTTTATCAGATTCAGAGACAGCACAGAGTCAACACACAACTACAAAAAGAGCCATGTTGTGAATTGGAAGAAGGGTAGGCAGATAGTGACTCTGCATCATCTTGCAGATCAACATCATAAAGGGTGTTAAAGCTGTAAAATGGAGCTATGACTTATTGACACCATGTCTGATTAATGTAAAGGTGCAGGAAGCCTTTTTAAAGTAAAATGCAGGTATAGCAACAATGTCACACAATATTGTTTATTGTATCAGTACACATTTTATATTTACTTATTATTTCATAAAAAAAAGTAGATTCTAATATTATTTAAATTTGAATTTTACTGTCTATTATCAACTCATTGTACATAGTAGATATTGCTAATCATTGACCTCAATATTAACTGACATGAGTCATTGTACAGGAAAATGTTCCAAAAATTTAATGTATGTTAGTACAAAGCTAGCTTTCAGTAAAGTTTTCTATAATTCGTGTAGCCTTAATATGAAGTTGTTTTTAGACAGTGGTATACCAGGTTACTTATTCTTGTTCTGAACTCTAAAGATACATGTTATAAATTTCCATATACAATACTATCTGTAAACAAGTATTATTTAATTCATTGATGTCTTCACAGGAGTCATTCATGCAGGCATTGTGAATACAAGCTGTATGCTGTCCTAAACCTGCCTTATATTCCCCACTCAACACTTAAAAATAGGGTGATTGAAGCTGGACAGATGGTTGAAAATTTGGCAAAAAGATCTTGTGAGACTGTGATTAACAAAGAATTGATGTCTTCTAGGTATGATGTACATACATGAATTGTTTACAAAACATTCATTTTTGCACGTTGATACTGTCTAACTGTTGGAAAACTTTGCTTTACTTCTTGTTTATATTCGGCAAAAATTCATGTGTTTGTATGTAATACTATGTGGCACTTACTCCATGACTGACAATATGATACAGCAAATTAGAGAAAAATATTTCAATAATTTTTTAGGATTGGAAATGACCCAGAGTCTTATGAAAATGACAAGAATGTCACAAAATTAACAGCCAGTTTTGATGGAGGCTGGCAAAAGAGAGGAAGTGGACATTCATATAATAGTTATCAGGTGCAGTATGTTAATATTATATGCAAATATACTGCTGAAATATGAGTCATTATAAAGTACACTGCTGTTATTGTTTTCACCAGGTGCATGAGTTGTAATTAATTAGTCTTGTTTCAGTGTGTACCGCTCTGATGTCCATTGGATGTGTTGATATCTTGTATCTTTATAAAACTTCATTTCTCCAGTTTGATTGTATTTATTTTTATCATGTTTCATAGTCTCACCATTGATTGTTTTTTTTCAATTCTTTTAAAGGACTTGCAAGACTCTTATTGGAAAAGTGACAAGTAAAATCATAGTATATAATGTCAGATGTAATCATTGCGTGTCAGACTGCTGAGGGAGATGGCTGGTCACCAAGAATTCATAATTGCAAAAGAAATTGGGCTGGGTCATCAAAAGCCACAGAGTCTACTCTGTGTGTATCAGTGATATCAGATCTGAGTAAAAAAAGAATAAATTTTGGACTATTAATCATGGACAATCATTATCTTCTATTGCTTAAGTTAGGACAGAAGTGGACAGTTCAATAAAAAAGCTTGTGATGCATACCATTTAAAAAAACATTTACTACAAAACTGTTCACCATTAGCAAAAGAAGTACAAGCAATTGACTGGTTCAGTTATTTCTCATATTGGAACATGTTTCATGTATAAAGCAAAACAGTACTGACACCAGCAAAATAAAGACAAAATTGAGAGCAATTGTTTCTCATCTATTTGGTTATTATGCTTTATGTGACAGTTGGTGCAAATATAAGTCATCACCTACTTCATACTTGCCAAAAAAATTGCCCTACAAAAATATCTTACTGACAGAAATTGGAAAAATGATCTTTTTCAAGGAAATACAGCATTAACTATATTTGTTTTTGCGGGTTTTTTCTTTTGTGCATTCCAAATACTTACTTGTGTAAATATTACAAAATTTTATCACTGTATAAAAGTTTTATTCACGATTATTAAAAATGGAACTTTTTTCCAAGAAAGTTCCTGTTTCATGAAAACGGTATTATATGTTTGCTTCTATTTTCATGCCATGTTACTCTCAGTATGGTGTAGTATGAGTTGAATATGGTTTATATGACTTTTCAAATGAAATAGGCCTGTAACGAACTACTTTAATCAAATGTAATTGTAATTAATTATTATTAAGTATTAATAATGTAAATGTAATGTAAAGTTTTTATTCAGGTTCGGTGAACCATCAAGACATGTGAGGATTTTGTTCAGCAAATCTAAGTATGCGACATATGAATGATAAAATCATTTTAAGTTGAAATTAGTGGAGATTACTCTGTCTGTGTTTAAATTTTGCCTAATTTCCAAGTTATAAAGCACAAAAAAGCCATCCATGAGGTAGATTTTAATCATATTTTTGTAGCAAGTGGAGTTTAACAATATCTTTCAGTTGAGTCCAAAACATGTGTATGTTCCACTTTTAGATTTTTTTATTTGTTATTTACTGATTTTTTTTCAGAGTTTGACTTTTTTCAAACATTGATATTTCAAAGAAATATGATATTAATTATTTTAGTTTGGACAATTTCTTCTTTCATATATACAAAAAAATGATTCGTGTTCATTTAAAAAATGGGACTTTTTCTTGGAAAGTTCCGGTCATGTGATAACGGTGTGGTATCTTTTTTTTATTTTTATGATTTTTCGCTCTCATTATGGTATATTTCAATTTGATTATGGTTTCATATTACCTTTCACACGAAATAGGCCAATAAACAAACTACCGATACATTAACATCTAACCTTAAGATTAACTCTCTCAAATTGACTTTGAAGTTTGAATCTGTTCATATGTTGTTTGAGATGTTGTTTTTGATATTTTTTCTCTGGGGTTTAACATGGCACCTACAGCAAAGGTCATTTAGTGACTTTCCAGCTTTTACTCAAGAGGAAGATGCCAGGCATACTGAGTAGAACCACAGACCGTATGTAAGCTAACTGGACAATTTCCTCACATGTGAAATTTGGTCCTGTGTGGGATTCAAAATCCCAGTGGTGATGTTTGATGGTGAAGGGCTAGTGATAACATTGTTCTTTCATATTTATTGAAATTCAAAATTCTGTAATGACTGTAACCATTAAAAGTTTATGTAACAATAGCTTCCTCTTTTCTCCTTTTAAAGGTATAAATCCTGCATTGGCTAATGTGTATTCATGATGGATTTTGTAGCGCTATGAATTAAAATGATTGAAAATTACTGCTTAGAAAAGGTTACAGGCACAACACAAAAAAAAGGCTTAAAATTAAAAAGAAATTTTTTGTGATATCATGGGATGGAAATGGTGGATAAAAAATGATGCATGCAAGTACATGAAAAACTAAACTTAATTGTATATGGAATACAAAACTTTGTAATTAACTCCAAGGGAATATGGTACCTAAAAATTCACTTTTATGAGTAGGTGAGATTATTATCAGCACCAATACTGTGTTTAGCTGTTGTTTTTGTACTTCTTGCAGTTCTGTACCACCTTCCTGGCTTAATAAAGATACATTTTCATGGTATATATGGAAGAATGTCTCTCTCATCCTCCCAGACTAAGAACAGTCTTTGGAATATGAGGGATGAGAGGTTTTCCTTTTTTTTCACTGGGTTTAACACCATGTTTGAACATTTTTTCATGGGATGCTGTGATAGTTCAGTGATGTTCATCACTGTTGCTCCCCATCCACCATGGAGTCCATGAAGGGGACATGACCTGTGGATGCCAACACCAGTCACAACAGGGATACATCAGTGATATCAGTGACTCTGAGTGACAGGGTTAGATTTGAAAAATTGTATTCCTGCAGAATGTTTTCCAAGCTAAAACTATCTTTAGGAGATTTCAAGTGTGACTCAAAGACCAAACATTTCACCAGATTAGCTCATGAGCCACCACTCTCAGGTCATTTCTAAAAAGGGAAGTCTACAAAGAAAAGACATGGCAATGGTCGGATTGGAATGAAGAAGAGGAAATGAAAAATGATCTAGAGCACAGCATGACCAGCCAATTGATCAAAATGGGTTTTTCTGACCACCTGTTTTGCCCAAATTAATGGTGTGTTGCAGGGGCTGAGAGTTAACAACCATGCTCTGGCCCTACTCAACCATCAGAATCCTGTAATCAGGCAATACAGACTGCACAATGGGCAGGCACAGTTGGGGATCTTACCCCTCTGTGTGACAGCTGAGGAACTCAAACCCTCCCCCAATGTTAATGGTAAAACCCAGTTTACCATGAAATAGCCTATTTAAAACATTACAAGTCTGAATCCTGTCCAGATCAAGATCAATATGTATATAAACTAAACCAATAAGAATCCTTTAAGAGCATCCAATACATGGAAAAATGAAAACAGTAACTTCAGTTTGATTGAGGTTGTTCATCAGTGATAACAAAAGTCACAACACCCCTGACACCTCTTGCATCACACACTGAGATAGTACCAATCAATCTGTCAACACGTGTGTTTTTCTACAGGTCAAAGTTAGTCAACACCAGTCCTCTCAGTGCTTTGATTGTTGTATGCCAGATGTAATAATCGAAGATATATTACACAGGGTACAAGACTAAGGAATGTTGGCCCATGCATGGACATGGCTTAACACAGTTGTGTTTAAAACCCATTGAAAAGCATCTGCATGGTATGCATTCTGGAGAAATGCAGTTGATACATGCTAAGGTCTTTTGTTTTATTCCAGTAATGCCCCTCATCCCGCACTAAAGCTTGAATGAGGGTACATTATCAAAACATGTATGTCAAGCAGAGTTTTATGGCATTTTATTGTTTTCAATCTTACACATGTGACAATGTTCCACACTAATTTATATCAGTAGAATTAATTTTCTAATGGGCAGGGCTTACCAACTGAAGAACAGTATGACTCAACTTATCACATCCATTAATTGATACCATATTATAAATTACAACCAATTATCAGTTTGTGCTAGAACACCCTAGTGATTATATCATTCAGTTGACAAAGGCTTCCGTAATTCTCAGACATTATAATAATGGATGAATTTTTATAATGATTCTGAGCAGTCCAATTTTTCTGATTTAATCTGTCTGATATAGAACTAAATTCAAAGGAAATTTTTTCTGATGAGTCTGATAATGATTTTGATGAAGAAATCATTGCTGGCACCGAATGGATGAGCAAATTCACTACTCCAATGGTGCATGCTTTTACTTTCATAAAGCAAGTGCAGTTAGTATTAGATACATGGTGAAATATATTTTTGAAGCTGACACATCTGTTGAAATTCACATGTACTTTTGTCCTTGTTTACAAATATTTTTCTCAAGTATTGGTGATACTATTTGGTAATGAACCAGTTTAGCACTTTTTCATGTGCGTTAGTTGTGTACACTTCAGCTTTTAAAATTGATGCACTTGCACATTAGATTTATAATATTCAATAAGCAAGAATATTTTGGGGAGAATAAAACAAATACTTCCTAAAACTTTACCACGTTCGTTTCATAATTCTCATTCTGTTTCAGGTGGAGTTTTTCAAAACCTCAAATAATGACCACCTAAATATTACAACTACCTTGTTACAACAACCACTTATTTTCTGTTGAAAAACTGTGTTAAACCCTAGTAACAATCAGTCAACTAAAAATAACTTATTTTCTGACCAGCTTTCAATAACTCCCCAGATTTCCAGCACAGGTGTTTAGATATTACACAATTCAATCAACACTAGAATTCTGACCAAGACAATCTTTAACATCAGCCAATGCTTTGGATGTTTTGGACAGCCCCAAGGTTCTCAACAACCACAGCAACAAACAGAAGAGCAGACCTATACCAATTTTTCTTTTGCACATGTATTGAAGTAAATTATATTCTTTTTCAACATTGATAAAAAGAAATGAAGAAAATTATTATTACTAAAGTGTGTTTGTTTGAACGGGACTGAAAATTAATTTTATAAAACATCATTTCTGAAACATGGGGAATTATTTGGAATTTTGTTCTTGCCGATTCCAGGGATGTCGGTTCTGGAAGATTTTCCAGAGAAAACAAAAAATGACTCTGGTGGGATAGATGAAGTAAAGTCAAACCTGTGATTGCAACAACCTTCGAATAGAGATTACCCTCTTAATAAAGGCCATTGTTTGAAAAACCATCACTGATTATTTAAAACAAACTGAATTCTGAATAAAGGCCACCAGTCAATGAAGGCCACATTTTGTCTTTCTCAAGGTTACCTATGTTCACAGGTTTGATGGTATATGAAATTGATAACACATATACTCTCATGTGTATGGACACTCTTACTTTAAAGCAAAGTAATGAAAAGTTTGTACTTAAAAATGTCTCACACAGAAATAATTTGTACAATTATGATAATGCAAGCCTGACTTAGCAGTTTGTTGTCATTTTTAATGAGTTTAGTCAACTCATGTAGCTTTTAAGCTTCGTGGTCCATTTATAGTATTATGTTGTTGCTGTCATGTTCTAATAACTTGCTTTTGACTTTTTCAGTTTGAGGCACCTAATAAGCTTGCTAAGTATAAGGATGCCCACAAAGAAAAGGAGAAAGACCTTGAGTTTATGACAAGAGAGTTGTTTGAATTAAGAAGGGAGTTACAAGAAGCAAGGAAATCTTTAGAACAGTGGTAGGTGTCAGGTTAGATTCTTTGTTGCGCACTCCTTTATTCAATTTTGTCATGTTCATAATGATTAAATATTTTGCATTTGTTTAAAACGGATGACTAGCAGACACAATGTGATGGTCTGACTAGAGCATGTATTTTTCCAAAAGAATGTATTGGTGTAAGTTCACTTAAGCAATTGTATTTATCAGATACAAAAATGATCCATTAAATCTAACATTGACTGTAGAATCTCTGAGGTTGTTTTAACGGCTTTGTCTCTTTTTTTTCAATTACAGGCCTGGCTTATGACTGTGTTTCACACTGTAGCTCTAACTTTTTTGCCAAGAAGACAAATGGGACAGAAATTTCTGGCTATCTGATGTCCATTTTCTACACAACTGAGTTAATAAGGAAAGGAAACTTGACTGAGGCTATCAGAAAAGAAGGTCTCAACAAACAGATTGTTAAGGCTATTGTTGGTAGAACTTCTAAAGCCAATCAATAAACTAGTCTCTATTGTCATTAAGAAGCAATAATTTCTTTTCACATGACCATCAGCAGGTGCTCTATTTTTACATTTGCTTTCAGTTGGGATACTAATGCTTATATTAAAGGATGTCTCGCAATGATATTCAATCAGATACAAATGATCTCAGCTGACTACAATAACTGTATTTTCTGTTGGACAAGCAACTCAAATAATTGAGTCATATTGAGTATGTCCTTTATCTTTTAGAGCAAAGAAAAACAAAACAACAAAGTTTGGAAGAGAACTCTTATGAACTCTTGTAAATATATGTAAATAGTTATAGTATAGTTTAATTTTTAATGTTAAAATATTTATGTGTTTAAAATAAATGTTGCTTAAATGATTTTGTTTTTACAACTTCTTTTATAGAATGTTTTAATGTTATAATATCTATATTAAAAAACTTTCTTGAAGAATAATAATAGTGCAACTGTTGCATATTTTTATAACTACAGTGTAACTTTTTTTAACAAATTAGTGTTTTGTATGCAAACATAACTAATGTGTAACTTTTCTGTATAAATATGCAAAAAAAGTCACATATTAGAAACTAACTTTTAATAAGCATAACTATTGCAAAACTTTTTGTAACTTAAATGTACCAAATGTTAAAATATGTTGAAATAAATGATGCAAATTTATGTATCACTTATCAGTTGTAACTTTTTTGTGAGTCGTGTTTAAAAAATTGTTCTAAACTTCTATTTATTTATTAGTTATGCTTTTATTTAACTATTTATGACTCAAAAAGCATAACTTTAGTGTAACTTAATTCAGTATGGTATGACAGTGATATATTTGAACAAGAATCTAAATCGAAAAAAACTATCCAGCGGGAGTAAAAATACAGTAAATTTTCACATTATTTGAAGAAAAGATCATAGAATATTGTTCTTTATCCATGAGAATGGTTAAGAGAATTGAATGTAACCAGGACTGAAACTTGTTTGTATAAGAAATAAAACAATACTAGTCAGTATTATGTCCCTACTGAAATTGATAAGAGTTTCTTGACTCAGGTATGTTTATCAAGCCAAATGAAGGATGGCACCAAAGATTCCAACAAAAGAATGTCTACTGTCTTCATCATAATGTGCATACTTATAATTATATTGTTCAATTGCCACTTTCATGCTAAAATGATTTCTAACATGGCCATAGTATTATATTTCATATAAAAATTTCATTTTCAGTTTAAATATTGATAGCATAGTGGTGAGTAACAAGTTGTCAGGAGAGTTCAAATATGACATGGGGTGGCAAAAAAGGGTCAGCAGAAGGTACGAATAATTGTACTTCTTGTGGGAATATAGTCTTCTCCTAAATTGCTTTAACAATTTCTCAGAGAGTAATACTGAATACTTAAATTCAAAGATGGGTTTGAAGCTGATGAGTATGAGTGTTTTTTATGAAATACCAAAATCTAATAATTTGTCATGACAATTGATTATTGATCTTTTCTCAGATGAAAAAGAAAATGCTTCTGATTGGAAGATACCAAAAATAAAAGCCAAGCCAATGGGTTGACCAAATACAGAATCTTTAGCGCTAAAGACTGATGGACACTGCATGTACCACACAGTGTGATATTAATGATTGTGTGAGCTTTGTTCATGAAAACTGTAACATGCTCAATCCTTCTTCAGTGAATGAAGAAATGTGGTAAATTTTTGACAAAAGATCAAGGTCTTACAATAGGCTTTTTATGACATACAGAGTACTTTAGACACAGAAATTGTGTCTATCTTAAAATTAAGTGAAGTTCTCAAACCTCAAATTACTGGTAATAATGAAGCAAGAAAATTGATTTCTGACTCACTCACTATTCTGGGAGAGGTTCAACACAAGTTGAGTATAAGAAGGTGCTATTTGATTACACCAAACATTAATCAAATAAATAAAAGCCGATGCAATGCCAATATGCCAGTTACAACTATGTTGTTTGGTGACATCTCCAAGGAGATGAAGACTCGCAACGCTCGTGTTAGTTTGGGTAACAATCTTGGAAAAGAAAATACACTGCTCAGTATGGCACTCAAGGTAGAGAATATTATAGGGGAAGAAGTAAATACCCTGGAAGTTATGGCTGTGGATGAAGCCATTACATGCCTTATGCTCAGAAAGGATCACATGGGAATGGTGGACCCTTCAGAGGTGAGAGAAGACTCAAACAAAAGATATCAGCTACTGTCACTGCTACTGCTAATGAGCCTAATGTAGAAAGTTGACTGGTAGGTAACTTAAAGAATCATAATGAAGTATGGAAATCTTTTACTTAAGACCAAAGGATACTGGAGAGTGTTACAGAATTTGTTTCTGTTCTAAAATAATTATCCATTCCAAATCAAAATAATTTTGATGATGAGAAAAAATGTGTTATTGATAAAGAAGTATCAGAATTACTGAGAAAGGGTGCAATTGTTAGGTCATTTTGGGAAGAAAATCAGTTTATTTCAAACATTTTTGTTGCTAAAAAGCCAGGAAATAAATTTAAACCTATCATTAACATAAACAAGAGCTGTCAGAGGACAGCACACTTGACTCCAATGTGCTGATCAGAAACAATGAAACGATATAATATATTCATCACATGTTCATAAAATTTTAGTAATTTACTAGAGTATAGTTGATGGCCCAGTTCAACCCTAGATAACCGGGACAGACAAATTTTTTCATCATTTAATCACAAACCTGTAGTAAGCCTATTACTTGGCCACTTACGTTAGGATATTGCTTAATTACCACTTCCAACCCATACTTTTAGGGTAAGAAGTTGCTGGGAACAATATTCATCCGTCAGATATATTATAACCATATTGAAGGGCCTCAAACAAATCATTCTGGAACATGTAAACAGTGTTTTCAAGACAATATATTTCAATTAAGTATTTTCAATTTGTTCAATTTCATTTATTTTCACGATGACCAAGACTTTAAAATTGACCCCATGGCCCCCAAAATAGTTTGCATCAAGAGTGTCATGCAAACTCATGTAAGTGAACAATTTGGTTAAAAATATTGATAAAAAATATAATTGATCAAAAACTATGAAAAATAATTGATCAAAAACTATTTATTTCAATTTTGCTATCAGTGAACTTTACTTTAAAATTGGCCCAGCTGTTTTCCACATCAAGACCTTCAAATAAACTGTTACTGGTAATAACAAATATGGTCAAAAAATATTAATCCAAATCAAAATATTTGATAAAACACTATTTACTTCCATTATAGTAACAATTCACTTGACCTTAAAATTGACCCCAGTGGCCCCTATTTATTACATGAAGACCTTCATCAATAAACAATGTAACAAATTTGGTAGAAAAATATTCAAAACAAAAATAATTTATCAAAAACTATTTAATTTAATTTTATTAGCAATGACCTTGCATTTGACTCCAGTGTGGCCCCATCACTTTACACATCAAGACCTTTATACAGACCATCTTGGTAACAAATTTGGTTGAAGAATATTCATCGAAAGCAAAAAAATTTATCAAATATTATTAATTTCTAGTGTATTAACAATGACCTTGGCCTCGAAATTAACCCCAGTGGTCCCAAACATTTGTCACATTAAGACCTTCATACAAACTGTCTAAGTTAAAAAGATGGTTGAAAAATATACAAACAAACCAAAATAATTAATCAAAAACTATATTGAATTGGATTTTACTTAATATGACCTTGACCTTGAAATCAACCCCTGTGGCCCCAAATATTTGTCAAATCAAGACCTTCATACAAACTATCTATGTAATGAATTCGTTAAAAGATATTCATCCAATCAAAGTTATTTAACAAACATTTTTTGGTGCAAAAAAGCTAAGTTTACAAGGTCCAAAACTTAAAAGAAATTTTTTTCAGGGTCACTAAGTACAAATAACCTTAGATGAGGTATACCCTGACCTCTATGCAAAGTTTTAAATTGACAAAAATGAAAGAAGTTATAAGCATTTATACTACAATAGGCCAAAGGTTTAACCAAACGCAACACCAACACTGACGCTGATGCTGAAACTTGGATGAGCACAATAACTCTATCCTAAAGAATAGTTGAGATAAAAAAAGTTGAAGAAATTGGTTACTTACAAACACTTTAAACAAGAGCATTTTAAAACTGTTTCAGATTTAGTAAAATGGAATTAATTTTTTTCTGTTCAGAAGATGCTTACTTCTCAACTCAGGGACATGTACTTAACTTTATTTGTAGAGATATGTTATATCATTTTGCATGTAACAGTACTGCACCATAAGTATTTACAAAAATTTTAAAACCCATTTATGCATGGCTCAGGTCAAGATGCATACAGTGTTGTTATTATACAGACGATTCACTGAACATGAATGAAGATAGAAGGTAGTTATTTGTGAACGAAACACAAAACTATACTACACTCTCCAGTCCTTACATTATTGTATAAACAAAGAAAAATCAGTTTTAATACCAACACACAAAAATAATATTTTTGGATTTTAATTGAATTCTGTTAATTTCATGGTTCATTTAAGGTCAATGAGACAGTTGCTGAAACCTTATTAGGAGCACAGTATGCAGTAGAAAGACAATAAGGTTCATTCATTGGTCTTATAATTAATGGATTTCATGCCATTCTTGAAGCTTCATTACATTACAAACAGTTGGAAAAGTGCTAGAATACAGGATTTGGGCTTGAATGCAATTATGGTAATAGGGAAATATTAGATAGTATCTGTATTTTAGAGTAACATTGGTGGATATTTAATGTAAGGAATAAGAATGGTAAGAGAATAATTATGTCCAACCCAAGTTGAATTCACATATCAGTCTGATGCGTCATTAAGTGGTTGGCTTTGTTTTGATCAGGACTCTGAGCAGTATGTTAATGGTCAATGGACAATTCAAGAAGCAACAAATCATATTAATTACTTAGGACTGCAAGCTTGCCATTTTCTTTGGATTGGAATCTATATATAGTGGGGTTATTATATGCATTTTAATTCAGACAGCATTCCTGCTGTTGCATATATTAATGATATGGGTGGTATGGCATCTGAAAAGTTATACCAGCTAGCACAAGATATTTTGGAACAGTGAATTTAAATAGGAATTTTTATTTGTCAACTTCATATTTAAGAGGATGTAATAATGTAGCTACAGATTGGCACTCAAGAATTGTTTCTGGTTCTAGTGAGTGGAGATTAAAATGGTATTTTTGGAGGAATATGAGTTCTTTGAGCCTGACATTGATATGTTTACATCTAGAATCTATTTTCAGATTGATAAATATGTTTCCTTTTATCAATCAGCTGGCTGATTGTAAGCATTATTTATTTCCCCCATTTAATCAGGAGAGTATTACAATAAAACCTGTGAACAAAGGCCATCCTTGGGAAAGACAAACTGTGGCCTGTATTGACAGATAGCCTTTATTTGGAGGTCAGTTTGTTCTAAATAATCAATGATAGGTTTTCAAAGAGTGACCTTTATTTAAGTTTTTTTGACTTTTAGTGTTATAGGTTATTCTTACTGCAGGAGAATATCCTTCTCTTTCTTGTTTTCTAGGACAATTGATTTTGTCTACATAGAGGTCTAATCCTGTTTTACACAGTCCTGATTTTTGTGTCTACAGCAGATAGCCATATCATACAAAGACTTAATTATAGTGCATTATTATGCAGGAGGGCAACAAGGATTTCTGTACATATTTTTGGTGTACAGTAAACTAATGAACAAAGGGCACCTTTGGGAAAGACAATTTGGGGCTTTATTGACAGGTGACCTTTAATTGGAGGTGAATTTCTTCTAAATAATCCAGAATGGTTTTTCAAAGAATGGCCTTTATTCACAAGGTGGTCTTTATTCGGAGGTGGTTGCAAACATAGGTTTGACTGTATTTTTGTTTTTGTGTAACTTACGCATTTTGTAATATTTATATGTATTTGCAAATTTTTATATGTATTTCATTATTAAAAACAGTTAAATCCCTCAATAATACTTAAATTTCTTTTATGTAATTATTTTTCTGATAGGCTTAAATGTCAGTCAACTATTACAAAGATTGGTCTTTTGTAATTATTGTGTTGTTAGCACCTTTTCTTGAGATCTACTATTCATCTGTAACAAGTTTGTTCTTAGCAAGCAAGTAAATTAGTGTGCTGTTAAACATGGTAACCAGACTGGACACCAGGGTAACTAGGGCTGCAACGAATCCATTTTTTTGGACTGAATCCAATCAAATCCAAATGAATTCCAAATACTACAGATCAGATCCAATTGTAACATATTGTTATCTAGATGTAGATAAACAATTGCATTCATCTCTTAATTTTTATAACAAAAACTTCATACAAGTCAACCATACAAACTTATTGATCTTAAGTCCTAGAAACATGACATTTGTACTAAAAATATGAATAAGTCAACAACCATACAGACAAGATAATTTATACCGTCATGTTTAATGTATTCAAATAAGGGAGAACATTATTTAACCATCATGTTTAATGTATTCAAATAAGGGAGAACATTATTAAACCATCATGTTTAATGTATTCAAATAAGGGAGAACATTATTTAACCATCATGTTTAATGTATTCAAATAAGGGAGAACATTATTAAACCATCATGTTTAATGTATTCAAATAAGGGAGAACATTATTAAAGCAAGCAGTAATGTTGCTTTCTCTGTCAACATTATCAGACTACAGAACACAATAAATGAGAAAATGACAGTTTTAGTCATAAATACCAAATGTTTCATAACTAAATACTCATATATTAGTGATTGATGAATTATTACCACAGGAAACAACAATAAAAGTGTACAACAACAAAACATCACTGTGTTAATAGTCTAGCATTTTTGTTTCAATCCAATAAGGAATCGTAATTACAAAATTTGAATCCATACCTGCGAATCTCAAGACAAAATCAGGTAATTTGGATATTTCAGGTACCTGTTACAACCCTATTGGCCACCTGGGTACATAGGGATATTGTAGTGTATTATTTATACTTTGTGTTCATTTGTTCATTAAAAAGTTATTTCTATCATATGACATATTGTTACTGGTAAGAGTTATGTTTCTTATCTTCATATTAAGTTTATTGTAATTTTTCAAGGTTCTTATATTCTATTGAAATTGTGTTTGAAAATTTTTGAAAATTAGTTTTGATGTTTAAAAACTTGTACAAGCATAATAATAATTACTATACTATGTACATAATATGCTAGCATTTGTACATTAAATATTATTTGTAAAAGCTATGACATATTGTTACAGTTGTATTTTCAACAAACTAACCTGAAGAAACCACAGCTCACTGTTGATATTTCAGCAAAATGTATAAGGTGTTAACACAAAGTAAGAACAAACATTATCAAATATACAGTAACATCCAAGTGTACAAAACAATACTATGAGAATGTCTACCATGGTGCATATTCAGTACTAGAGAATAATGCTTTTTTCTGGTCATTTAAACAAATCATGCCAGCCAGGCAATCCAATGGATGTCAAGGTTTGGATGCAGTGTGATGCAAAAAATGTCTAACTCCTGCCTTGACTGACCAGCTCAATCACTCAAATTGATGTGCCTACTTTGACAACTTTTTCACCTTTTTGGAGGTATGTGGCAAATTTACTCAGATAATATTGCTGGTAAAGTCACTTTGGTGGTTGATGGGGTCCCATTGAAGGGGAAAAGTAATTCCTGTACTTAGTATGAACCAAAATCACATGGACAGTGAGAACACTATGCGTGAGCTAATTAAACATATTCTACTTTCTGTAGATGATGGTGTAACAATTAGAAAGTTTACGCTGAATAGCATGGACCTATTATCTTGGATAAGAGAGAACTTGAGGGTCTGAGGATGGCTTACAAATTGTGAAATAGGAGATAGATTCTTATGCTTGAAGGACAGATGCCTCCAAAATTTTAAGCAGTTGACATTAGATCAAAGGTTGCGTAATATATTTCAGACAATCAAAACCAATGGCTGCCAGGCCAAAGGAATCCAAACTGTGTTTAAAATCCAGGCATTCCTTCCCAGAATGCCCCAATGACAGGGTTTGCCAGAAATGCCAACTCAAGAGGATATAAACAATCAGAGTGTTTCTTTGATTCAGATGGTAGTACCACTGATTCTGAGGATAATACAAGCACAGGGGAGCATTCCTCTGACTCAGAGGATAGTGAATAGGACATGAACCAAACAATTAAATTGTACTTCTTCGTCACCTAAACCTACCCAAGCTGAGGAGCATGTGATTTTCGTGAGTCAGGAGAAATCTACACCAACCAAAGTGAAGCAACAAATGGATAAATTCCTAGTGTTTAAAGGCAAGATGCAGAACAAAGGCAGACAAATTAACACACCAGAGCATTCACCACCTACACCACCGAACTGCTCCATGACCAACATAGAAGCAGACCAAGAACAAAAGGAAGAGGAAAAATAAATAACTCTCAGTGAGATTGTGTTGGTCAATGACTTTACTTCATGAAGTCAACAAATAACTCTTAGTGAGATTGTGTTGGTCAATGACTTTCCTTCATGAATTATGATCATGATGAAAATATTAAACATGCATAGACATTCAGCATTTTAGAATTATGCATGATTGATATGTGTATATTATCTTGTTGTCTAAAACAAATGCACAATTGCAAACTATATTTAATGCAAGTTAAAACACACTTGAAGTATATTTTATCTTAAACCAAGTATGCCTAATTAAACTTATTAAACATATGGCTAAAACAAGATATTGGTGCTGATCAGGTTTTTTATGTTATATCGGTGGCACAGAAAAAATATACATGATAGGAACTATTTTTGAAAATTACATAGCTTGGCAGTTACCCATCTTACTTTCCTAAAAATTTCAAGAGGTTAGTATTATCCATTCTTGAGATATACATTGAAACATCTTCCAAAAATGGCCATTTTTAAGCATTATACAGTCTCACCTGAAAAAAATGTTTTTTAAAATCCAATGTGCTCTGAATTTCAAGGAGAATTGGTGCATACAATAGTACAGTTTTATTCAGACTGCTGTTCTGCAAGTTTTGTTGCTTGAATTTTTAAAATCGGTAAAATATTACTTATTTTACAACTGAAATGCTATCGGCTGTGATTTTGTTTTAACACAAAAAATCAAACATATGCTCATTATTATACTCAAATAATTAGTACAAAATAAGGGCTTTTTAAACTTAAATTGACATTAATTATTTAGTTATTGATCATGGTCAGTAAAAAAATCATTTATGGTTCAGGGTTAGTCCTGGTTTTAGCATGAATGATTGTTCTTTTGTAAATATCGAGAAGAAAAATTTCTTAGTGTATGTAACCATGAAAATTTATGTTGCAATAGTTTCATTGTTTCTTGTTTCATAAGTGTTAATCTTTCATTAGCTAATGTGTATCCATGGATTATCTAAGTTGGCCAAAATTTGTATTGCTATGAATTAACATTTCTGAAAATTTCTACATAGAAAAAGTTACAGACACTACACGATAGGGTGTAAAAATGAAAGAAAAAAGTCACTGTTGCTTTTGGACCTAAAATTTTACTTTACTCTAGAGAAATACCTATTTTTTATGGTGTAATGTAGCATCATACATTGAACTACTGAGCAAAGTGCAAAAAAAGTGATGTAAGAGCTCTTATTATGAAATATTACAACAGACTTGTGGTATTGTGTTTATGAAGACAAAATTCAAGCAAAACAAGGTAACCCGGATTTCTTACCCAAAAAGAATTGCCCTATCTAATTTCTATAATTTTTACCATGGAACAACCCTAAGGCATGGAGAGAAGACAAAAACAGACCTCCAGTAATGATCCAGGTATGATTCTGTTGTTCAGAAATATCTACACTGTATTTTGTAGTGTCTGTAACCAAAATCTCCAAATTGTTAGTGAAAGGCCTTTTCCCCTGTATGTGTATGAAATGAAAAGAAATGATGTTCCCTTCTACATTTTGGATGTATAAGGCATACAACTGAAACATTTTTGGTCTGACAATTTTAGTTTTAATGTAGATACATGCGTTTCTATTATAGATTTAAAACAACTGGCAAGATGTTCAAAAATATCTTTCAATGTACAATGGAAAAATATTTTTTTAACAATAACTAGCATGGGAATGGTAAATTAAAACATAAAAAATCTAAGAATTCAAAAAGACGTAACAAAAATAGGACTATTCGTTCTAATAGTCAAATGGCTACAGACACTACGAGGCATATGCATTAGACTGATGGTTGTTTATGATACTAAAAAATGTGTACAATTATTTTAAAAGCTATAGTATTGACCAAAAATAATGGTAGATTGAAGTGATTTCTGTTTCTATCAGATACTTTGCTTTTTAGAGATAGCTAATTTTAGTTTGTTTGAACATGAATTCATCATTGCAGACACATGATTAGTATGCTTTCAACTCTCTAATTTGCATTCATACGCAAATATGAATGAAGAGATCACAATAAAGTTGTTTCCATGTTCAGAAAGGCAAATTAAAGATGAGCAGAAGGTAAAAATCGATAGACGAGAGAAGAATCAACTTAAAGTACAAGCATGGAGGAAAAAGCAGTGAGAGAACAAAGAAAAATACCAGCAGCTGAAAAAGGTAGACAGGGAAAGATGAAAGGAAGCAAGATTACGAAGAAGGCAGCAATCACTGCCAGACCCAAAAATTTTACAAGAACTGAAAAAAGAAAAAGCACGACGAAATGAAAAAGTACCGTCAGAAAAAGAAGAAAAAGCAGGCCTTTCATTACCACTGCCCAAAATTGATTAATAAACAAGGAAAAAAAGAAGAAAGCTGTGAAAAGAACCCAGGCATGGTTATTATACAACAAGAATCAAGTAGTTTGAAAAATGATGAACAGAAAAATACTGAGTCGCCTGAAAAATCGCCGAAAGTGTTACCTAAAGCAACTTCGTATAGACAATTAAAAAAGGTTAAAAAAGAGTTACATAAGACACCAAGGAGTAAAGCTATCATCATCAGTAAACTCATTGAATCTCCTTCAACAGCTAAAGTTCTCAATAAGAAGAAAATAATTATGACATCAGATTGCAGAAAAAAACTTGAAATGACAGATTCAATTTTGCAATCTCTACCAGAGAGCATTTCATTAGTGAAAACCAGAAAACATGGTGAAAAGAAACATGCATACAAGATTATCTGTGACTCAGTATTAAAGAAATATGAAAGGTACAGATTAAACAGGTATTTCAATGTATCAGTTAAAGCACTAAGATCCAGGAAGGAAAAGTAACAAAGAAAAAGAAGAAGAGATGCACTTGACTCTTGCATAAAGGATTCTGTGAAGTTTTTTTCTGAGCCCAGAAATCAGTAGAGAGGTGCCAAACAAACGTGAAACTGTCAAAGTAAGAAAAGAAGGCCAGAAAGTAATACTCCACAAACATGTTATGACCATGACACTAGAAGAGGCCTACAAAGAGTGCAAGTCAAGAAATCCTGCTCACAAGATAGGACTAACTTCATTTTCAAAACTGAAACCAGTAAACGTTAAGAAAGTGTCCGAAACAAGCAGGAGATCATGCTTATGTCAAAAATGCTGCAATGTGGCTCTGAAAATAGAGGCATTAACAAACCTGAAACAGGGAGTAAAAGAAAAGGAAAATGTGGATGACATTTCAGTGGACAAGAAAAACTTGTGTGATGCTACATTTTGTAAGTATGAGGCGAGTCCAGATGTGAAATGTTTAAGAAGAGAATGCCAACAATGTGGAGTGAAATGTCAACAAAGTTACCTTAAACCATTGGTTGATCAAAGTAGTGATGGAATGGTGTCTTGGCATCAGTGGGAAAGTGTAGAAATTGCAAAAGATGACAAAGTCAAACGCTGTGTCTCCTGAGTGCCCAAAGAAGCTGACATTGAAACATTTATTACATGTTTAGAGAATGATATGCAAGAATATCCAGAGCACATCTTCAGAGCCACATGGCAACAACAGCAGATGAGAATTTGTGTAGACAAAACCTGTGAGGGTTCTTTTGCTATGGTCATGGACTTTAGTGAGAACTATGGATGTGTCTTTCAAAGTGAAGTACAATCAGGATTCTTTGACAGGAACCAAGTAACAATACATCCCATGATGTGTTACTACACGGAAAAGCAGGAAGATAAAGAATTAAAAGTGAAACATGCCATCCTTGGCATAAGTGGAGATACCAAGCATGATGCTGACTTAGCAATTACTTTTGAAAACAAGGCCATAGAAGTTCTTAAGAAGAAGGGAGTGAAAATAAATAATATTCATGAATGGACAGATGGATGTGCATGCAATATAAGGGGAAGAAAGCCTTTGCGGACATTAGTCTGAGGAAAAACCCAACAGTAACATGGAACTATTTTGAAACATCTCATGGGAAGAATGTGTGTGATGGGCTTGGTGCAACTGTGAAAAATGCCTGCTACAGAGCTGTAGTCAGCAACAGAAAAGTGATTGGCTGTGAAGACGATGTGTTTGACTTCTGTACACAGAAACTGACAATGGACAATACAGATATAGAAGCAAGCACAGTTTCATGAAGAGAGTTCATCCTTGTTACAGGAGCAAAAAGAAATAGAGATAAAACAAATGTTCAGACACTTGTGGGTACAAGAAAATTACATGCTGTAAAGTCTGTAGGAAACGATTATGAACTGAGCATTAGAAATCTTAGCTGCTATTGTGAGCAGTGCATGGAGGGTAGTGCTTCAGCAAGCATGTTAATGCCTGGGAGATGCAGAAGTTGACAGTCGTTAGTGACACTTCAAATCAGACAAAAGAACAAGACAGCAAGCAAAATGATCAAAACCAAGCAAAACTAGAAAAACTTCCTGAGAAAAGAAAATCAACTGAAATTTAGAACACTAGAACAAAGAAGAGTAGACTTCACAATAAGGTGTCGACTGAGACAGAGACCAGCAGAATCCAAAAAATACAACCCTGGTGATTTTGTAGCTGTTGGGCTAAAGCCTAAGAAGGGACCTCTCTGTGTTTATTTTGCAGAAGTAATGGATGTCTTTGACACGGAAATTCGACTGAAATACATGAGAAGTCAGGTAAATGGTACATCTGGCCTGATAAAGAAAATTGTTCACAGGAGCCGTTACACGTAATCTTGTGTAGTGTGCAAGCTCCAGAAATAGTGAGTGGAAGGGGTCATTTCCGATTCAGGGCCAATGATTTGTTGAAGCTGAAAGCTGGTCTGGAACAGAATCACAAACATTTCTATCTGAAGTGAATACTATAGTGCAAGAATACAGCTTATCTAGAAAAAAAACACAACATCTCTATTCCTCATGACATCTATGTAGTGTCTGTAACCAAATGTGTTATCACGTATATATGTCTGTAAGAGTAGGCAATTTGGAGGAATACTTACTTAAATGACTATGGTTTAACACACAATCATTAACATTTAATATTTTACAGTTTTCCATTACTGTCCAGGTTTAAACTTGTTGTTTTGTTCACATTTTCATCATTTCAACCTGCAGTTTGCATATATTCCTTCTAAAACATGTTTGCACTATAATTTTAACCAATCAAAAATCACTTGGTATAATATTCTAGTCAATATTCTTTATCCTGCAATGCTTTTGTATTGAATTTTGTCATTATTTAAATGATTCTTCAACTGCAGTGAAATGTTACAATTTGGTAGTGTCTGTAACAAAATATGTGTGCCTTGTAATTTTACTTTTCATGGAAATTTGTCATTCTTTAAACCAGTATTAATGGTTTTGTTTGTTTTAATATTGTTCTTCATGTATCATAAATGGCTAGATAACCTTCTGGTAGGTCTATTATGAATGTGAAGCAGAAGTTTCTAGCTTACTTATTTTTGGGTCTGATACCTGCTGCTTAAATGTTCTGAAATTTTTCATTAAGATGTTTATCACTTCCAGTTAAGTTTTTTACTTTTAATGTTCATATCCTGTTATAGATGCTACAGTTGAAAAAAATAAAGTTTTGAAGTTTTTGCTGGTTTTTCTTGCATGTTATTCACCAAGTGTAGTGTCTGTAACTTTTGTTATACCATAGGATCAAAATGGTAGATAAAATAACAATGCATGCATATGTACAAAAAAATAAACTTGATCTGTGTAGGAGATGCCTTGAGCATTATAATTAACTCCAAATTAATGTGGTATCTAAATTTTTATTTTTTTGAGTGAGACTACTATCAGCACCAATACCGTGTTTTAGCCGATGTGTACTTTTTTCTTAATGATATTAAGGGGAATACCTTGACCAAATAATCAGAGTTTGCTTAGATGTAATAAATGAAGCAACTATCCACCAGTGAGCAAAAATCATTCAAACCTAAAGCATTCACAAATTCATTTCTATATCCAAACCTTTTACCACATAGTGGTATTACTATGTCAGGCCAAAAGTTGCCGGACTGTCGAACATGTCAGGTAAATTTCGAACAGGTTAAATATCTTTTCAACGAATATTGGGCCAGATGTCCAGTAGTGGGGCACAATTTACAGCATTTATCACCTATTTTAATATATTCAGTCAGACAGCTTTTCATCTGGTTAGACAGAAATTCTAAATATTCTGGCAGTTTCGAGAAGCCTGACATGTGCAGTGGTGGTTGGAAATGGGGGAGGGTACTAAAAAATAACAGGTAGATAGATGCACCAACTGAACTAAACCATTCTGATTTGCTTCCTGCGAAATTTTGTGACATAAATACTATTAGAAATTCCACTCATTCCTTTGATATTTTCTGTCTGAAAATTATAGTTTTTGTGATAGATTTACTCCCACAAAGTTTGGAATATCATAAGAAATTACATAAGGTGAGTTAGGCCTAAAAACATAGGTTTGTTTCTGGTTACCCGACCGACCCATCTTTTACCTGCCGATTCAAAAAGTTTTTATGGCATCCAAACGGTAGTGCTACATTGTAATTTTCACAACAGTGCAGCCGATATATGTAAAAAAAAAACATAAAAGAAAAAAATCGCTACCTACCAACCCATGTTATTTTGGACATGTAACTGGAAACAAACCTTATGTTTATATATATCAAAGGATAACATCTTACTTCCATTTAATAAATCAGTAAATATATACAGTGCCCCCTAAATCCTAGGACAAACATATAATTTGTCATTTACTAACAAACTTCATTTCAATATCTCTTGAATTAAGCAAAATTCATTATCATGCAGTTAAAGGATGTTTAAGTAAATATAATGTAAAAATAGCTTTGAACAATTATTTAAATGTTGAAGTATAAACTGTACTTTGTAAATGACTTCCAGCAAAGGCATTGTGATCCTCCCATGTCACATAAAGCACATAGGATAGTGTTGGTCATTATCCACTACAAAATACTGACCTTAAAAGAACATCTACGGTGCCAGATTATAAGAGAGTGGGGGAGTTCGGTAAAGCTGAATGTTTTCACATTTTCTTGTGTTTGTACTTAATAAGCATTTCAAATTATACTTTTTTTTAAACATCATCTTACGAGGAAAAACAACAGCAATAATAGTGTGTTCAAGGACTTTTGGAGTGCACTGTATATAAATCATTTTAAATACATTTTATCTTTTATTGAATTATTATTTCAATACTATTTTATTGAATTTCTATCATGGCAGTAAAATACTAATTGACTTGTGTAAATATAGTATTAAACTATAAATTGGAGAAAAAAGTCCTCCAGCTTTAATCATTATTTTGAAGTAGTAGTAGATTTTTAATTGCATGGCAGATGGGGGTAAGCTGCTGCCATATGTCATTTTTAAAGGAGAACGCTGCACAAGACGGCAAAATGGCCATAGGTGATCGTTATGTATTTTGCCAAGGCTGGATGGATCAAGCTCTTGTATTGACTGGGCCAGGAAAGTGTGGGTTAGGCGGCCAGGCAGGAGAACAGTCCTTACTGGTCTTGAATGCATTCCATGCTCAGCAGACCCTAGTTGTGAAGATGATGTTACAGAGAATTGTAAGACAACACTGTTATCATCCCAGGTGGAATGACTTCGGATTCACAACCCCTAGACCTGCCCATCGATAAGCTGATGAAGGGTACCCCAACGGAAATGAACGGAGTAGTATGTGGACAGCCAACATACATATAAACATACATACATACATACACGTCGAAAGGCAAACCCGAGCTGTTGAGATCTGCAAATGGTTGGTCGACACTTGGGATGAAATGGACACGGCCATTGATGTTTAAGCCTTCAAGAAATTTGTATAGTAAACCCCATTGTCTCGAGGAGTCATCAGAATAGATTAAATGCACGACATAAGTCTGGTGCTTGTACTAACAAGGGACATGTTCGTTGACTGAATATGTTTTGTGCCATGTGCCAAAAAACGAGCGTATTTACATGATGCTTACATAAAATGAAGTCAAAGAGAAGTATACATGCTTGTTGATTGTTAAATTAAGCTGATTGATTAAGTCAAGTTTTCTACTCATGAATAATAGTATTTGTGTTTTAAACAGTACAATTTCACGTCCGGTATTATTTCTCTGTGGTGAAATATCTTAGTTTTACAAAGTGAAATTTACTTTATAAAGTCAAAAATGGTTTGCAAATATACCTGAGATTAATTAGCAATGTATTTCTTCATTAACATAATGCTTATGGTTGTATTTCAGGTAACTAAATTTATATAATAAATTTTTAACATAAGTCTTTCATAATACAAGGTACTACTCAATTAAATTTCTGTTCTTTATTTGTACAACTTGCTATCATCGGCACATGAATATCATTGTATGAGGTGAAAGCTGGATACAACATGACACCTTTTGAGAAAATCAAGGTAATTAGCACTTAAAGTTAAGTCATGGGACATGATCATTTGTGCTGAAGATATTGAGATGACGATGCTCATAATAAGCATGGAAAATCATATACAACTAAGAATTAAATAGTCACTGGAGTTTAACGGCACTTTTCAACTATTTTTCAGTTATATACAGTGACCGGTTCACCTAACCAGTTTTCCTGGACTGTATTCTCACAACTAAGAATTGGATATACGGGACTCAAAAAACTCCTCGAGACAAGTCAGGTGTTAGTGACAATTATGCTCACAATAAGAAGTTTTACTATGTGGTACTGAAGACGACTCACACTATGAGGAATTCTTGTAAAAGCAAGGATTTGATGATCCACTTCAGAACAATAATGATGATGATGATAATGATGATGATGACAATGATTGTATTGGCATTAGAGCTGAGTATTGCTCCTTAAAAGCGTATCATGATATATCACAATATTGATATTGATCTGGACAGTGTTTACCCGTTAATGATGATAATACCAAGCTTTTTTGTACCTGAGAAGCCAGACAACACCATAGAGAGAATGGGTGCCAACACTTGCAAGATTAGCAAAGTGTTGAATACAAAACTCAGGACAGATGGAATAAAAAACCCAGATTTACAACCATGGAGGAAAGGCAGGACAGAAAGGAAGAAAACAAAATAGATTCTGTAAGATGGCAACAGTTGGATACTTCATTCCAGGAACTGTATTTTCCACATTTTGAGGGATGGGATTATACTGACAATATGTACATGTATACATTTATACTATTTGGAATTTGACGTAGGTAGACAAAAACACAACTATTACAATTCTTATTGACAATTACACCTGATATATGTAAACCTGTACCCCAAGATACACACAGTCATGTCATGATTTTAGAAAATCAACATATCTAACATTAACATAAGTAATTTGGAATAATTAATGTTTAATAAGTACATGTAAGATATTAATATTGTTGTTGAATGCACAAACCTTATACACCCCTTATTCAGATTCAAAATGGAAGAAAATCACTTATAGTTCTCACTTTACATAAATTCACACAGACTTTATGACAGAAGGGTTAGTGTCAGAACTCACTCTGTTTGAATTACCCAGTACACAAACAAGCAGGATGAGTACTACAAAGAAGTGACATCTCCATCTCAGGCAACAAGTAATAGTTCGTTTGAATTTTTCGTCTGTCAAAACAAAATCTATGGACTATTAGGAACTAAAAAACTCTCAGTGGTACATCACACTGACCACTTCCCTAGCAAAAAACATATGGCTAAATATACACATGTCAATTAACTTTTTATTTCTCCTCATCAATGACTTTCTCCCAATGCACTGGTGATCATAATAATAATAACTCTTGCACATCATAGCTTAAAAATTGTACTCCAAAATTTGGGCTCTGAACATTACTAGTACCCAAATACTTGCATGTATCATTTAAGCCTAGTGCTTAAGTTGATATACATATTGTCATCAATATACATCAGATGACTATCACAGGTAAATAGTAATAGAACAAATACCTGCTGTTTAGTGTTAAAAATGGTATTTTATTAAGACATTTTTATTTCTGTCTTGCTAAATACCATCAGGAGCTATTCCACATTTTTTGCCCCTTTTTGTAACTTTGTGCTCTTTTTTAGTTCAATATTAGTCACATGGTTTAGCAGTTCCTTTCAGACATTAGTGACCCAGGTGCCTGGCAATTTTATTCTGTACTGTACGTATATAATGTGAAGGTATGCAGCACTTCCTTTGTGCATGTACTATCCTAGTGCTACATATAGTACTGTGTCCATTCACTTAAAGTAAGGTTTTTTATAATGACACTGTCCCACCATTATAAATTCTGAGTTTTGTTTTAGTTTTTTTTCTACCAGATGAATGTCAGTAATAAAAAGTTAATCATTGAGTGACTTCCCATATATAACTAAGGATATTGTTCATGCTGTGGTTAAAATTTCAATAAATTTGCTAATCCCTCAGTAAAGTCTTATATGTAAAAAAAAGTAAAATAAGTAAAAGATATACTTATCTAAACAGTAAAATAGCTAAAATATACTCATCTAAAAAGGAAAATAGGTAAAAATACACTTATCTAGACAGTAAAATTGGTAAAAATGTACTTATCTAAAAAGTAAAATACTGTTTAAATTTCTTAAAAGTGACAGAAATGATCATTTAACCTCTACATCCAAATCCATGTTCCCCTGTATTTCAATGTTTCATTCCCAAATACACAAATGTGTGTGTCCCCTGGGTACAAAACAGATAATAAAACTTTTTAACTCAAAATACAGAGCTATTTTCCTTCTAAAATATTGGGCGACTTACCATTTACAAAAAAGCCTCTTTTTTCCCAATTTGGTGGAAAAAAAAATCCCCAGAATACAATATTGAAATTCCCAATAGGTTGAAATATGATTCTCCCTATATCTTGAAAGTCTGTCGAAATTTCCCAATTTTGCTGAAAATCACATTTGAATTTCCCAAAAAGAAAGTCTAAGGCCCCTTCCCAATTTTTGGAAAAAAGGCCCGGAAATACTGATAAATGTACCATTGTCAGCATAAACTTGTCATTAGGGACTGTATTTTGAATAGGTCAGTTTCTACAACCATCTTGCCAACCATGTGACATTCAAGTAACAAGCCTTCTGACCGGTTGATATTAATATTTTTAATTGATTGTTGGTTTCCATTGATAACTGGCTCCAGCATTTGAGCACAAATCTATAGTCAGAAATGGTAACCAGTTCTATTTATGTAAACAAAAGCAGAACATTGCATAAAGCTTAAAACCGAAAATGAATGCTGAACAGGAGAAGGCTGTTGATCTAGTAATAATCTGTTGATTTTAGGCCAAGCTGGCACAGGACAATCTTTTGTTTTTAAAGGAAACACAAAAGAAATTTGCTGAGTCCTGATGTTTCTAGGCCTAGCTTGTGATATTTGTGTATTTCCGGGCTAGTCCTGAGTTTTGTGTGCTTCCAGGATTAATTCTAAGATTTATGCATCAGATTTTTCAGGCCAAGTTTTGAGAATGGTATAACACATTCTAGTGCTCTGTTAAAGTATAGCCAGGAACTGCTTTTTTTTTCTTTTTTTTTTTTGCTTATAACTGGCAAGTTGATCCGCTTTTATAACAATTGTCATTCATTTAAGTTTTGTAGGGGTTTCAAGTACAGAACTTCAATCATTGTTCATGTCTCATATAAATGTATCAATGTGTAAAAATGTTAATTCCCATGAAATACTCACAATCATCTGGCTTTTCAGCGTAGCAGACAAACAAAAAATCAAAGTTCAGTTTCAACTGTTCACTTGGTAGAACAGGTTGAACCAACCAATGTAGATGAAAGTTCAAGTGAAGACTCAAGCATAAGCATTTCTTGAGAGGATTTAGAATTTACAGGTATGGAGAGCAATCTTTTGAAACAATTGATCAATGGAACACAACCTTTCAAAAGTTCAAGGCCATGTACTCGAAATATCATCCATCTAAAACTTATGCCTTGATAAATATGAACAACTGGTAAGGGACTTGGCTGAAAAACATTCAGTTAGGGTTTGGTCCACATATGACAACAACTTTGTCTGCTTAGGGAGCATATCCCTCTCTTATGAGACCATTTATATTCAGATTTTGGATCAGGGCCACAACTTCATCCCTTTGAGCCCAATCATTTCGTTATCATGCAACCACATCACAAGCAGGGTTTCAGGAAACAGGTCAGATACATGTCCTAAGACAAAGTTTTCATGTACAAAACTATGATCCTTTTTTGAGCAAAGAAAATTAGCAAAATGGACAAAAAATATAAACAAGAGGACCATAATGGCTCGGCTTCACTCACCAGAATAATTTTTTTTTTTGGCTGGGGGGGGGTGACTTATTGTCACTGTTTTTCAACAATTTTTCAGTTATACACTGCCACCAGTTCACCTAACCAGTTTTCCTGGTCTGTATACTAAACCAGTACTAACTTTCCCTTCCACAAGGAGCCTGCAACTTCTCCACATATGGAAGAAAATCAATATTTTTGACAAATTTTCATAGAAGGGTATAATATGAGCAAATTGCAGTTAGAACATCAAAAGGCTTCTACACAGCAAATTTGAAGATTGTTGACGCCAGACGACGGACACCAGAGCATCCATCCACCCATCCTAATAGCTCACCCTGAACCTTCCAGTGAGCTAAAAATGGCACCATTTTACTTGAGTGCTTCATAAATATAGTAATAAAGTGATATTTACTTGTGGTACAAGGCAAATAAATCTTAAGAACAAAGGTACCGAAGGACCTGAGAGTAAAGGAGATATGAATTATTTAAAAATTAGACTATTGCATCAAAATGGATGTGTAATAGTTTACAATGTTAAAAGAAGTGTATGAAAAGTTGTCACAGTTTATTGTAAAGTGAAATTTCCTTTAAGTAGATGATAATTGTTTCAGGTGAAACAGTTTTGAAAAGGGCATTTATGTTTTCTACATGAAAATGCTAGGTATAGAATCATCATCATCATCATTATTGTTCGTCTTACAGTAAACTAGTATCATCTTCAGTGCCATCAAAGTTTTTAGATATACATTTTTTGAAGGCTTTAACAATGATAGGTATGTCCAATTCATCCAAGAGGTTGACAAGTGTTTTGCAGATCTTGTTTAGCTCGGGATTCCTGCCACCAGATGTGCATGTATGTAGGGTGTCCACACACCACTCAGTCCATTTCCGTTAAAGGATACCCTCCATCAGCCTATCGATGAACCTGCCTAGGAGTTGTAAAACCAAGGTCATTCCCCTAGGATGATAGCAAGTGTCATCCTACAACCCTCTGTTAACATCATCCTCGCAACCAGGGTAAGATGAACAGGAATACATTCAACATCAGTAACGACTTTTGTCGTCCTGCGTGGTCCTCTCCCCCACACTTTCTTGATACAAGAACCTGGTCCATCCAGTCTCCCTTGGCTACATACAACAATCCTCTTTGATCATTTCACTGTCGTGGGCAGAGTTATCCATTTGAAAATGATGTATGGTCATCTCAGTGCCACTAAGTTGTATCTGACGTTTTATTCAAAATTGACTTTTTTGTAGAAAAAGATTTAATATACTTAAAATACATTAGTGAACTTTTGTTATTAATTTGAACCTGTCAAAACGATATTTTAATGTTTAAATTCTTTGGTGCAACAGTGTTGTATCTCCAGACTAAGGATTTTTTTTGTAAGTTTTATAAATATTTTTTCAAAAATTTATTAACATTTTTTAAATGAAAAAAGTAAATAAATGCATCTAAAATACTTCTGTAAATGAAATAAATAATAAAAAGATAATGTATTTTTTTATTTAAAGGAAAAATTTAAGTGAATTCTCAGCAAACACTTAACACTGAACATAAAAAAATGTACTGAAATAATCTTGAACAATAGATAAGAAAGGATTCCTAGACAACAAAACAAAAATCAATTCAACTATCAGCAAGTAATATCAAGTAGAAGTGGTCAAATTAAAAGAGAGATTAAAGTTTTTTTAAACAAGTAGAATCATCTGGTCATTTTTGTATTAATACAATTATCATATTGGTATTTCATCTAGTTCAACAAAGTAAAACATTGTTGCACCAAATAAATGGAAAGAATATGACATTTTCATGCTGATACAACCTTGTTACACTGAGGTAATGACTGATTGAGAATCATGCAAATTTAGAATTCTGTAATAATAGTCACAAGTCAATAATAAAGAAGAATCATCAATTTGTAATCAGAGCAACAGATAAGCTGCGTATTTGCGTATTTACTCAATTAAATTTACAAAATACGCAATTGAAACTATTTTAGATGTGTATCAAAAAGCAATTACAAAAGCAAAATACCCAATTAAAATATTTATGATGCGTATCGAAATCAATTTTCATACATGCACTTAGTCATTTTCGTCTGTCAGTCGTACCTCATAGTCTCAGACAAATGTTGTAGCAATGCAGTTCAAAAACAACCAAATGTGTACAGTTTAGATTTGATAAGTAAGAGCATGAATTCCCAATTGATAAAAAATCATAAACTAATAGGTTTCAGGAAACCCAATTATACTTAGCAAATACCCAATTCAAAATGAAATGATGGAGTAATACCCAATTCACTGAAAAAGCTTATCTGTTGCTCTGTGTAACAGAATAAATTTTCTCAAATTGGCCTGTATATTTTCACTTCACAGTAATTGCATGTTCTACAAGTAGATCATGAAACTTTCACCATTAATATTAGGTTTCAATATCTTTAATTGCACCTAAACCAACCATGCACAGTAACAAACAATGATAATCAGGGTTTTCACTAGACATCAGAAGTTGAGGGTCAAAAGTGACCCTTGGTTGATGATAATTTTATGAGTCAACAAAATCTTTTTTCAATCTTATTGTAATTTTGAGCCTTTGGCACAAATTCTCAAGAGTCAAAAGCTTTATGATACTGTTTTCAAACCATAAAAATGCTTTTTAAGGGTCAAATGAAAGCCCTGAGTAATAAATAATTTCACTGAAAAAACAACAACAACTTACCTAATATTGCCTGCTTGTTGTCTTAACTCCAGTCAGCAGCCGTCAAGGGGAAGTTGAACCCTGGACATGCTTTCATTTGTAGAGTTTGCTTTGATCTAAAAACAAAAACGTTTTCAATAAACTTTGTGTATTCATATGTATTAACAGCATATTAAAACAACATAATTGTTGATAAAACCTTTTGCAAAAAAAAAGAAATACCAAGATGACTGATGCTAAACAAAGAAGAGAATTTTTTGATATGGCATTTTATAATTTTCATAGTAAAAGAAGAGTGGAATTAGACTACAATGATTCAGATAAAAATCATCATTAGTTAATGAGCTAAAAATGCTATATAAAAAGTAAAATATTAATAAATTTCCCCTTTTTTCTGATTAATCGCTATATTTTCCTCTTCAGAAAGCCACAGGTAGTTTTGAAAATGAAAAATTCACCATTTTGTCATTTGAAAAAATGCCTATATTCAGCCTCTATTTTATGCAAAAAAAATCACTGGATTAGTCTTTGAGGCCAACTTGAGTTAAGTCGGTGAAGAACTTGCTGGTTAAGTCTGCTGCAACTCAAAGCCTTCATACATAACTTCTCTATGTGTTTCCCCAAGTGTTTGTGTAGTACATATAGCCTAATGTATTTCTTTAAATATAAGAGCCTGATATGATTCAATGATAATAGTTCTAGAATTATCTGCAGAAAATGATTCAAAGAAATACAAAACAGAATGAGAAAAATGTGAAAATGCAACAGAACAAAAAAACAGTAGACAGGCCATTATGTTAGAAAAGCACACACATCTCCACAGGTTAATTAGTATTATGAAATATTTGACAGAATTTTAAAACAGTTGAAATGATTTATTGAATTTATTACATACCTTTTTCAAACTTTAAATGTGTAAAACTTCACCAAACTGTGTAGCAGGTCTTTCATCAGGTGTAGAATTACATTATGTATGTGCATTGCAAATGTTGATTAACACTGACTGCCTGCATTTGTCATAGTAAAAATCCTATGTTTTCATAGTACAGTGGACTATATACTAACTACACATATTATCACCTGTGGAATATTATCCTGTGTGTTATTCTACCTGTTATACAAGTTGTGAAATAGCCCATGGGCGTGTACTACTAAAGTGAAAATTACAGATAAATAAGATGTTGAATATCCTTCATCACAACAAAAAAGTTTTTGTATTCTTGTATTTATAATTGAATTATAAGCTTTAAAATGATGTATCATTATCACATGACAGTGATTTTGAAGGATTTGGGGGTTTTTTGTCCGACCTTCCTACACAGAGGCAGCACAAAATTCCACAGCTTTCAAATACAGACAAAAATAATTGTAAACTAACCTGTCATTGCGAACAAAAAATTTGAAATGTACAAAATAAATCTTTAGACAAAATAAATCATTCAAGTTGTTATGCTCAGTGATTTGTACAGCCGAATATCAGCAGTTTCCCCAAATCCAAAAAAAGTTATATTTTCCCCTAAAAATGTTATACAAATGAGTGATAGTTTTTCAATTTCCCCCACTTTTTCTGATTTATCATGCTATATCAGAAAGCCACAGGTAGTTTTGAAAATTTCAAAAAAAGATCACAGAAGCTGATCTATAGTTTTTCATTTTTTTTAAAGTATTATCAATTTTTTTACCAATGAGACAAATTTCATATGCCATTCACTGATTAAGTATAGTTTTTTTTAAAAAAAAAACAACAACAACACTTAATCGTAATATCTCCAGGATCCAGAATTAAATGTATTAAACAGATCTGCAATAGATTTATATGATTTATGCAACATTTATATTGTTGAAACTATCTAGGTTCTGAACCACCCACCTCTACCACTTCAGCCTACAGTACAGAATAGACAAAGAGCCCATTATACTTTAAATAGTCTTTTTATGGTTTTGGGGAACAGGTATTAGGTCCCTAAGGTAGGGGAAGTTTGCATTGTGAAATACCTAATTGGGGAATTATTAAAGGCTTAAATCATAATCATGATAGAACAAAACACAAAGTTATGTCTAAACCATGCATTCAATATTTACCAGCGCACTTATCACAATATTTCACATGATCAATTCCAGGAAAAAATAGTTCTCAGTATATCCATATGATGACAAAACAGTTTCATTCTTTTTAATTATAGGGGATATTTTCTCTTTCAATGGGGAAAAATATATACCTTTTTACTTAGGAGAATGGGGCCGAATACCGGGCCCCAAAAAATGTCATAAAAAGGCCTGTAATACCATGAAAACCATAAACGTGAAAAATCCAGCATCAGACATGTCAACGTTGACATAAGAAACAGAAATAAGTATTGTTACTTGTAATGTTAAAGGAGGCAGGAAATAAAGTTCCCGATGTGGGGCTCGAACCCGCGACTTTCTGCTTGCAGGTCAGCTGCTCCACCAACTGAGCTGATCGGGCAGACAGGCATACAAACTACTATAAACACATATATTATATATACAACACTGTTACATTCCTCCTTCCTTTAATCAATTATTAAACGACAACCTCAGGTTCTTTAAGCTAACCCAGCCTTTGCTTCACCCTAGCTCTAGGATTCCAAGGCTAGCCACACACTCACGGCACCAATGTAATAGGAGGCAGAAAATAAAGTTCCCGATGCGTGGCTCGAACCCGCGACCTTTTGCTTGCAAGTCAGCTGCTCTACCAACTGAGCTAATCGGGCAGACAGGCATACAAACTGCTATAAACACATATATTATATGCAGATTTCCCCTAAAATTCAGTTTGCATCATGTTTTGTTTTCCCTTTCGCAAAAATACTGTTTTACTTTTTCCCAAAATTTAAGAAAGGCCCATTCCCGTACCCATGAAAAAAAAGCCCTAAATAGACACGGCAAATGTTACTTTTTCCACAATCTTATTTCTATCGTGTAAAGACATCAAATGATCAATGGAGTACATGAATGATTGAGCGATTACCTAGAAAATCACCACTTCAAGTCAATTGGAAGAACAGTAACAACAACTAACCTGAAATTGTCCGCCAGTGTGTAGTTTTCCAACTTCAGCTGGTCACATAACAAAAGCAGTCTCCTACGCCAAATAACACATACAGTTTCATTAAAGAAATATCACCACACCAAATGGAGGAATTCCTCCGTTAACACAAGTTCATTCACAAATCGAATATGCCTCATCTGTCTCTGTGTCTGGTATGACTATATAAACAGAATCGGCTCCATGTCGAGTCATTCGCTTGGTCCTATTCGCTTGGTCTTCATTTCAATGAATTCAAATTCTGGTGTCATTAGTATACAACATAGATCACAGACGAATTGGCGCACGTAAAATGATGATTGTTCAGAGCTAGTTCACATCAATCATCCAAATTACGAATTCTAAACACAGGCATCCTCACATTGCTATGCATGCGCCATTCAAAATTCAAATCGCACGCTTTTGTTGAGGTACGAATGAGCGGGATTATTGGTTGGTTCTCGGGTCCTATATTGTCTACCAAAACAAGTAGAAAGCGAGGTGTGAAAAGGGAACCATTTGGTTATTGTTTTTTTTCGTGCTGAGTAATTTCGATCCCTAACACATAATTGTCTTGAGTTTTTGCATGTTTGTTTTATCTAAATATTTATGAACAATCATCATGTAATATTGTACAATTGCTATACATGTATTCACTTTTTCATGTAAAGTTTATGATATATCACAATTATTCGGCATATATTAAGATGTTGTAGGGAAGTTGTTATAAGATATTGTACATTTGTGATATTCCGATTTTCTTGTGCTTTTGTTATGTATTATTGTATGAGTACACAGGGAGGGAACTAAAAAAGAAACCTATACAAGGGAGATAATTATGTATCGACCAATAGTGATGTAAAGTTTTTTAGGTCAGCCTTTGTCTCCTTTGTTTACTGTTTTTACACAAAAAAGTCACGAAACACGAAATCTCTTCACCAGTGTTCTACAATTATATGAATATATAGGAAATTATCAAGTAAGAACTTTATTTGGTGGTACTTTGTACACCCTAATAAAAAAGAGGGCCATGTTGGTCCCTTATTTGTTCACTTGAGCGAAGACTGCTACTTCTTCCGTGGTTTTCTTGCGTTTGACCCAGCGACCTAATTTTTTTAACCTAGATGACCCATGTTCAAACTTGTCCAAGATATCATTAAGACAAGCATTCCAACAAAGTTTGATGAATATCTAATAAAAATTGTGACCTCTTGAGTGTTAACAACCCCTAAGTATGGACAATGGACAAATGGTGATTGACACCGTGCTCAGGTGAGCTAAAAATTATTTGCTGTGATAATGGACTGGTTGACTTGTGTTTTTCTTGAACATTTAGGATTATGATAATGTTCTTCTATTATTAAAATGTTAGTAAAACTAAAAGTTATCATATGATGAGTTTATACACTACGTAACTTTAGGAACAATATTTACCTGTTTTTTTTGTTCTTGGAATAGTTAGTCTTATCTTATGAACTTAAATTAAGTCAGTTTCTACATTTTCTGTTTTTCTTTTCTAGGTATTTGACAAACTACAATACTTATAACATCTGTCTAAATGTAATGAAATGTCAAGACCATTAAATTAGAAATTAATTGTTTAAAAACGGAGTACATCTTTCATTTTGACGGAATAATAATTCGTGAATACGAATTACTATTTCGTAAGTATGAAATATTGTTAATTCATAAATAAGAAATAATACTAGTACTTCATAGTTACGAAATAAATTAGTGTCTTTACAAGATGGACGCACGACTAGAGAAGATCAAGCACTATTTTGATCTCGGGTGGAGGAACAAGAATATCGTTTCTGTGCTGTCACTTAATCTTTGGCGCCTCATTCGAATATTGCACAGAAATGGTCAAATACAAAGAAATGTTACGATGATATTTTGAAGGCGGTGGAATTCATAGACGAACAATGGAACAAATCAGGATATTTGTATGGATACCGATGAATGTACGAAAAGTGTAGAAGGATGCTACAGCTAGAATAAAAGTGTGGAATGTCACTGAAAGGGCTCCGTACTATGTGGTAATTTCCAATTGTTTACATGAAAATTACATAAATTGAATATTTCAGCTCGAGTGGAATGATATACCATTCAATTGCGGAGGAATTCACATTTTGCACTATTTTGACTGACAATTAGCTTCATTCTCTGATTCATTCTTTCATATTTTCACGCAGTGACTTTTCTGTTGATTAAAATACAATAAAATACGTGCTTCCATTAATTTTGTTACATCCACGCGCAAATATCATTGATAATGTACAGTTATTTCCCTTTGTATACTTATTAGAGTTTCGCTGTTTTCAAATACAATGTAGTTCAAATCATTTATAATAAATTGTCTGTTTTGCAGCGGCCGAACAAATTTGAGACTAACTCTGTTTTGTGGTCGCTCTTTCGCTTTTGTCGATTTACTGGCGGTAATCAGAGCCAGGATGTAGCGCAGAACTCCGGATTTTTATAACATTTGCAATAAACAGCATCAAGAGATGAATTATTAACTAACGTTGAAATTGATCCGGCTTGTTTAATATAAATTAATAACATCGCCAAGAAGATGAAGACGTTGTCAACAATGTCTGCATTATGAAAATTGAATTACAATGAAACCTCACCTAGCGACCACCTCAATATTACGGCTACTTTAGTGTAGCAAACCACTTATTTTCATGTTACTGAAGCTGTCTTTTTCTGTATTTAGTTTCATGGCTTGGATTATACCTTGGTCCAAAGGTTGAGACAAGGCAGTTGTATTGGGTGGGGAAAATTCTAACTTAATGTTTTGATATGACACTTTTGGATGAGAGTGGGCATTGTCCAATAACAGAAAAATGCGACGTCCTCATCTTCTCATTTGGCGATCAACAAAATTAAGTCACTCAGTTATTAATTCAGAGGTCATCCAGGCCTATTTGTTATCACAATAAATCACAGGGAGATTGTCTATCTTAATTTTACTAAAACATCTAGGATGGGCCGATTTACCAATGGCAAGAGGTTTGAGTTTCTCTTCGGTCATACTAGCGCATAGGGGAATTGTCAATCTTTCTTTGGAGATCTTTTTCCTCCGGCAAGCTCTTCATCTAATAAGAATAAAATTTAAACAATAAGAGATAATATTCTATAAATGTTACAACAGAGAACTATGGACAATTTATGTACTTCAAAACATGTCTGAAGAAGACATTGTGTTCCGGGAAAACGTATGCCTATAAATAGACAACAAATGTCCTACGTTAGTAATGAGGCGCAAATTTGGGAAAATTAAGACAAATGGTAAAAATACATCCATCGTCATGTCGTTATCTTTAACCTTGTAAACATCACGTAATACCCATCCATCTTTATTTACACCAAAAATATGAAATTAATTACGTCATACGTTCAAAATATCTTATATTTCAACTTACTATATTGCATAGTAATCTTATTATAATAATAACTTGTGTTAACAGGTCCGTCGGTTGCCTCAATATTGACACACGTGATGTCATCGGCAGCCGCTATCTTGGATTATAGCTTGTGAGGCGTAACAACAATCACTAGATGTGCAATTTATATTTAGAAATGATTCAAGGTTTATTAGTAGGATCTGCTACTTTCACTAAGGTTGTCTTCCACTAAAACAAACGCACGAAAACATAAAAAAACATTACCTTTGAAATGATAGGACTTCTTATTGTGTCTCTACAGAACAATCCTGTTTCGTCCATGTTAAAAATGTCCTTGGGATCATATCCTTCACAGATCGTTGGAAGTTTACTTTTCCAACTTTCAACACTATTCTTACTTACATCCCCACGTTCACCTGGCATAGTTCCAAGGACAATATTATGGCGTTTCAAGAAGCTAGCTAACCGGTATATGCTTTAAATGTTGCATTATCCAACTCACTGTCAAATTTGAGTGCTTGTTGTGAAATCAATGGGCCTGACAATTCCTTTTGGTAGCGTCTTTAAACAACTCAAACACAAGATCGTTAATATATCCTCGTTACTGGTAAATATACGTACACGTTTTCTGTCCCCTGATACGTTGTTTTCAAAGTCAATCAGAACCTCCGCTTTCTTTTTCAGAATACATTGTATTTCATTCCTTTGAGATAATCCTGTCTAAGATCACCAATATAAACATATGTTACAGGCAAAGGTCTTTTAAAAGAAAGCAAAACGAATTTCTTAATTTGTTACAATTTATAAGAGCATTGATAGCAGAAGCTTTATCGTGCCATTTCTAACATACCACCGGGTATTTAATGCCAAGTCATTGTTTGGAAATTGAAAGTGGAAGATGGAATACGCCTACTAAAACACCTAGAAAAGAAAGGAAATGCAAAGTTTGTAACTCTCCTGAAGAATGTCATTCATACACAAATATTCGAAAAAATTGCATCGATAAATATTTTTGGGAAAGACGCGTGGATATCCTATATATGATATAAAAGAAAAACGTTCGCTGAACACTTTTCTCATAAACTTATAAGAATAATGTTAAATTGTACTTCTTTTTGTTTTATAGTCTTTTATCGTTGTTTATTATATTATTTACCGCCTGTTACCATTATTACTTATCTAGAGAACCTATAAATATGTTTTGTTTTGTTCAGTTATAATTTATATGTGATGTATTGTATTCGTATAGCATTGACATGTAAACATTTGGCTGTATGTCTTATGTTTGAAATAAATACGAGTTTTTATCTTGTTTATTGCTACAATAAATACAATGAATAGTTAATTGGCATGGTGAGATATATGCGTAATTCGTATCTATCTAAATTTAGTGAAATTCATCTTTGAATATGTAAGCTCTCAGCAACGAAAATGTTAATAAAACACCTCTAAAGTTTTCTATAAAAGGGTTTTAGAAAGTTTGCCGAATGCATCAAACCATTTCAAACAAAAACACAAGGAATTTTATCACGATTTTCGAGATAATATTTTTGCTCAGATGTAAAGAGAAGAATTTAAAACCATTGCTCTACAGTGTTGAGAGATATAACCATGATATTGAGAAAATTAATAATCGCTCGCGAAAATCGTGACTTAGAGATTTCGTATGTTATATACAAAATAAGTAAGTTTCAGAATATGAAATTAAATAGATGTTTCTACCATGTACTTTCTCATTTGCGAAATTTTCATCAAATCGAGTAAGAAACAATCCTTATATGTATATAGCCTTGGAAACTAGCCTAGTCTATTTTCAATATACTACATGTACTGATATAAATACACCACATCGCTCAGAACGATGTGATTAACAGCTCGATTTTAGGATTTCTGAGGCTTTTATATTAGTATTGAATTTTTATAGCTAAGTCTTTTGTTTATGTTCCTGATAAGTTTAACAAAACAAAGTTTACGTTCTTCACAAATCTTCACCATCAAAGACATTGAATCAAGCATGGCATCACGCAAATAATGATTTTTTTCTTTTAGTAAATACTTGTATACGTAATTAAGATATATGCCCGACATATCAGGTTAGTTATGCACCTTCTGTTGTTTTAATGCATTTACTTGAATATACCTTATGGGTCTTGATCCATTCAGTGGCTCATCTATATGGACGACCATATGTGGCAAAAGCGTTTATAAATAATGTTTGAAGTAAATTATCAACGTATCAAGATTTCAAGAACAAATACAAATATTTAATTAGCTGAGGGTAACAAAAATTACAAAAGTACTAAATATCAAGCCGCGGTCGTGGTCCAGTGGTTAGTGCGCTGGACTTGTAACCCGGATATCCGGGTTCGAATCCCGATCGCGGCAGGACATACCCTTCTATGAAAATTTGACAAGAATGTCGATTTTCCTCCATATGTGGACAAGTTGTGGAAGGGTAAGTTAGTACTGGTTAGTATACAGTCCAGGAAAACTGGTTAGGTGAACCGGTCGCCGTATATAACTGAAAAATTGTTGAAAAACGGCGTTAAACCCCAGTGACAATAATTCACATAAAACACAACAAAACAAACTAAATATCAAAAGTACATGTAATGAAAATTAATGCTTTTCATATTTCAAATAAGCTGAAAATTGTCTCATAATTGCGGGGTAAATTTAATATACATATATATATATATATATATATGATGTATTTCTGGTATGACAAACACCATGCGTTCTCAGTCAATTTAGGGACTTTCAAAACATACTCGAGAGTTTTGACTTAAGAACGGCGTTATTCGAATATAATTATAATTTCACACGGTGGATACATGTATTTCTCTATATTATTTTACAAGAAAATTTGATATTGTATAACTTGGTAATAATGAGTATCTATCTATCAGTGAAAGAAAAAGATAAAATAATACAATCAGTTCATTGTTTATTGCTGCAATGTATTCAAGTTACACGTTTCGAACACGAAAATATCAGAGCGGACAAAACTTACATACATAAATATTAAATTTAACTAGAGTCTTATGTAAGCATTTCAACCTCAAAATATACAGAATTGAACTATCTTGGACGTAGTTTTTGTATTGATTTATGGTACGTATAAAGTCAATGATTAAAAGCTACTGACGTAATGTACAACAACTGTTAACATTATAATGAGGGTAGTTGTGCGTATACAAAAAATCAGGTGCTATAGTTAAACAACATCCATTCAGAACTGTTTTATTTAAATTATACTCAAGTTATCATCCTTTAATTAAAAAAACAATGTACGTAATTGGATAAATGTAGAAAGCTAAGTTACTTGAAGTAAAGGCCCCGTCACAAAAATGATAAAATATTTTACATATTTATAAGAACAAAATTGACACATCATTTTGAAAAAATAAAGTACATATAGTACGATAGAAACGCATTGTTTACATTATTATAACGCATAAAAAGTTATTTTTATATATATATAACGATATTACTATCAATTGTTCAGTAAATAATGAATAAACAATACAGACCGTCTACAATAATTCAGACCCTCTAACCCAGATATCACCTAAATCAGGACTAGTTTCACGTACGGAATTCTTGAAATCAATACCTTACGTGAAAAGTTTGTATATTTTCTATTAGAAATTAAAACCTTTCTATACCGGAAACGCATCTACCCAGGACTTCTGAGCTACTCTGGTTAAGTCCGGTCTAGAGATGTTCTATCACAGCCTTATTAACCAAACACTTTCGTCCTATGTCCAAAGTAACCTACACCACTAGTATGTGACTATATTTATGACCTGTTACGACGGTAATGTGGCCATGTCTTTATCTTGGAATACAGTTTATTACCCGGACAACTTGTGCTAGATACATCACGGTGCCCGTACAGACGATAATTACGTGTCAGTTTATTGCGTTCAACACCACACAGTAACAAATTCTGCAGCGCTGTAAATATAAATATAAGTAAAGTATTATATGGTTGAAAAACGAAAAATAAAAAAAAAATAATTACATGCAAATAATTTCATAAAAGAGACATTTACATGTATGAATTCGTAAATACATTTCTATCGAAGACCATCACGTGACAGATATGTACGTTACGGGACCTGATCAGTATTATCCATTCCCAAAGATCATTGCTATGCAAATCTTTAAATTCATTTTCTGCCAAAAAGTTTCGCACTTTATTTCATCATTTTACGAAGAAACATACCAGCCAGTGCTTTTGAGTTAGGAAGCATTTTTTCAAAATCCCCAATTATAGCAACTCCTAATGAACGAACGTTGTTCCGTCCTGCATGACATCCTATGCGGTCCCAACCACGTCCTTCGTAAACATTACCGTCTCCACCGACCAGAAAATTGTAGCCAATATCATGCCAATCTGTAGAGTTTCAATAAGAGTTTGGAAACATATTACCTCTTTAAATTTTACCCCCCCCCAATCCATTTTATTAACGTTCCAACTAACGACATTTTACTAACATGCATTTACCCAGTTACTTTCATATTACAACAACGGTCGCATAAATACACAAGAAACAAACTGAACAACAGGAATAGTCGTTACATAGACACAGAGCACTGATGAATATATAAAAAAGTGCCATTATGAGAAATATCGAATGTCGAAAACTGAAGAAAGTATTCATCTATGGGTGATTCGAAAGAAATGAGCTAAACAGTTGAAAATGATACTACAAGTCTGATTGGTAAAGTTTCCAAACCATATTTCGTGTTTCAATGTGTTTATTATTCCCTCAAAAATTCAGAGAAATCGGACAATTGCAAAATAAAAGTTATCAATCAGGACTTGTGTTATGATTTTATTTAACATTAATTGTTTGGCTTCTTTTTTTGGAATCACCCCTGTTAGAAAAGTAAATAAATGTTAAACATATTATTACAACAAGTATTAGCATTTCCAAAAATGCTTGGAATCGCCGATCAGCGAAGTATAAGAGCTAAGAATAAAATATAGAATAAAGATTTCCTAAAGATTTCATTTCAGGTTTATTTCTTATTGAGAGTTTGCAACACATTGTATTTACGACGATATTAAACTTGTTCCCGTTGACCTGAGACAACGTTCCTTTGGTGAACTGCAACATGGAAATGGGGCCAGTTAACGACCATAAACTGCCCATAAAAGTGCATATGTAAAAATTACGATATAAAAATGCTCCAAAATAGCATATGTAAAACACATATCTAAAATATCGAAGTATCGCATTTGACAACAGAGGAAACAAAGGATTTTACGATGAATTAAACTAGCATTCATATCTCAATATTCATCAAATAAAATCCTCCTTTTTTGTAGAAATATACTCGTTTCTGAACGATAAAAGCTAATGTTTTGAGTGAAATATTCGAAATATTGTTTACCCCGCAGGAGCCTACAAACTGGTTTCGAGTTTCATACATTAAATAGGCATGTCAATTATGCAAAGGGATAACCCGACAAAAACATGCCGGATGATGTGCCCTGTAGGAGACCATTTTGAGGTTTTTTTGTCCGCCATTTTTTATCATTCTCCTGTCTGACTGGCTTAGAGCAGGCGGTATAACGGAAGAAATGGTCAAATCTGGTTAATTGTATATACCCCCGTCAGTGAACGGCGACTATAATGCATGGCTGATGACATGATTTGGTTCTAATCCTATCTGTCTGATACTTACGTTTTGTATTCATGTGGTAGTTTTGTACTTTCCTTACACGATATGAACATGCAACAACAGATGAACACCAGGAAGTATCGGTATGGTGCACGAAGAATTTCGACACGGGCGTTCTCAAAGTGCTTGTACCCCTTGGTCGTTGTGCTCTCCATTCTGAGCGTGAAATTATGCTGACGTCTGAACATCCACCACTTACTGTAAATATAATTGTATAATTGTTAATGTATGGTTTGTGAATTTAATAAAGGTAGTTATACCGTCTCCTTGGGTGAAATAAATGCAGCAAGACTACGCCTGAAATTAGCAAAGTTTAAATAATCAAGAAGGGCCTCTGTGGTCGACTTGTTATGGTGTCTGTCTAATAATTTGTCTTATACTCAACATCAGTTAGTCCAAAATTCGTTAAGTTTCTTCGAATGTTCTCCTTTCCTATTTGCATTTTGACAAATTCAAGCACTTCAGGTTTCACTTCATGATTATATGCTAGAGCTTCGAAATCAATCGTAAGTACACCAGTTTTGATAGCCGCCTTATTTTAATTAGTTTCTAACTGTATCAGTCTTGATTCATGATTGCACAACCTGCCTTCAATACAATCTACTTCAAACTTTATAAATCACACACCTCTTCCTCACTTACTGCATATTTCATCTGATACATAAAACTTCATTCTTAACGTTCGATTTTATCATTTAATACGGCGATAGCATCAAAGATTTGCTTTGTCTCATTTGACGGACCCGAGTTTAATTCAACAACAGAAACTAAAAGTAGTATTCTGCATACAAATAAGGTACATCAGTTATGAGGATGGGAAATTCTCAGTTGATATTGTCCGAGATCCAAAGCTCATGTGCCGTTAATATCGTGATGTTATACCATGACGCGGTGGAATATTTAATGATTTGCCCTCAATGAAGTTGTGTATATGCCTAATACTTGAAAGCAATCCTAAACTTCCCAAGGACGTTACCGAAGTAACCACACACGAAACAGTAACAATAATATACATCTTTACTTGATGATTATGGGTTGTATTTCTGATTTTTCCAGTGTTTCAATCTACTTCTCCGTTTGTCACCACCACGAAGTAATTCAATACGGCTTCTGTAGATTTCAGAATCAATTCCTATGACTGATATGGTTACAACATAGCTTTATAACTGGTGAGAAATTGCTGTCACTCCACCTCTTCCGTAGTTTAATATTCAGTTATGTTTTGACAAAACCACTATACACATTCTATCGCATACGATGCTTCACTGATTACAAATAATCTTAATGATTACCTGATGTGTTTATTTATCATTGTTCTTATACAGTATATTCTATAGTAGTATATTGTCATCATGACCATTTCAAAATTACCAAAAACTTCTGCTTGCACTCCCAGAAACAAAAGTATACTTACCAACATATAAAACCATATTTTCATAGTTACCGCAAATGTGTTCTAGTCTAATTCATAGAATATTCACGATAAAAAGGCAAATTATCCAGAACACAAAATACATAATATTTATCGGCCTTGTTTAATATGACCTTATTGGTATATTTGAGCAACTTTTTAATCAGTTTGATCATAAGTACCATGGGAAAATGCATAGCTCTTCATGCATTTAAAAACATAATTTGAATATAAAAGTTACAATAGAAACGTATACATGAATAAAGGTGTAAATGTACTCACCAAATGCGAATGTAATCACCAGAACCGTGAAGTGTAGTAGTAACATTTTCGTACGAGAGATATCCACAAAGTCAAAGTTTTTTCCGAGCTCCCTGTTATATATTAGTTGCGTGATACAGTTGAACATCTCTAACTCGATAATGTTTTGACGGGTAATTGATCAATTTTCAACGTTGAAATAATGCAACTGTTAAATAACGACCCTACACTTTTCACGCGTGAAAATTTTACCTTCATTAAAAATTATCAACCTTAATTGGGTTATTTTTCACGCACAATGGGTACAAATATGCAGTTTTTGGGAGGCGATGTGTTATCGCTTTCCTAGGTCATAGTTTCTATCTACATGGGCCCAAGAACAACAAAATTCATACGCATTCAATATAGTTCCATGACGTTCAAGTAAACCAGGCCAAAATATTCAAGTTTGTGTAAGGAAGTAAATTGAAACAAAAGAAACTGCAAAACTTTAATCAGAATAATCAATATTTCAAAAAAAATATCGTTGTTTATACGTTTCATAGCAAGCGCTGGGGACTAATCCATTTTTTGACTAAAATGTAAATTAACTGATTCCCGTTGACTATAGCACGTCATGGAACCAGTAATTCGTAATGCGCAACATTTCTGCAATTAAGGGAGACAATCAAACTCTTGTTAGCACATCACATTAAAAGAACGAAACCCGCTAATTCCTAAATTTTGATATCTAATCAATGTCCAACATGTAAAAACTTTTTCAATTGTTTTACTAGATAAGGTACATATCTACTTTTTGCAAACTGACATGAGGCAAGATAAGTCTACTTGACTAAATAATTTCGCTGATATAGTCCTTAAACAGCGAAAAACCGTGTCCAGACTGTGGGTACTATTATCTGTGTCCATGTGTACCGATAGCGTTTGTATATTTTCAGGGTCTGATTCGCAGTTGCACAACATCCGATGTCCAGATTTGACAATAATGTGTACATATTCTAATAAAAATAGCCGGAATAGATTTTTTTCTTTCAATGTTTCATGTCACAGAAATCTATTTATAAATGTATATATTTTAGGTACTCATTAGAAACATTTGCAGTTTTTAATTGTCACATAACCATTTTATAGGGGCGCAATTTGGTAACGTAGTTCACTGTGATTTCTGTGACATGAAACATTGAAAGAACATATATATATATTATACTTTACAGTATCAATTTGGACTATTTCAAGAAAAAAGGCATTGTCCCCTTAGGTTTTTGGTATTAGTTGTGAGCTACATTACCACTTATTTCGTCTAAATAGCTTGAGAAGTGTCCTCATTCTGTTTTACTGTATGCCCGGTGCTGCTCCAATAAACATGAACTTAAAAACGTTCACGACAATGAGCTTCTATTTGGCTTGCAGTGCGGGATACCTCGTGTTTTAATGATTCATGTTTCACGAACGTCAAGTTTTATACAGGTTGCAGCGGTTGGTACAGGTATACTTCTGTAGAGGAATCGACCCATGACATTATTCTTGATAATCCTAGCGCAAACCACACAAATGTGGATGTCTATACTGAAATTCATGCGGCACAGTCTATCAGCGATGTCACAAGCGGAAAATGATGAACTCGGTGCTTCCGACGATATTACAAGGCAGCAGTATCAAACAGATTCATATTACAAGGCAGCAGTATCAAACAGATTCATATGTAGCTGCTGTATATGATGCACAGCTGTATATTGGTTCGATCTTAGAATATGACCGTAAAAAACAAATGACCATAGTGGAGAAATACAATATTAGGATGGCAATTGTTAGTATGTTTTATTATTTCATTGAACAATTTAACTTAGTTTGAGCATAAACCTCTGTACTCGTTTTTAGTTCTTCCTTGTAAAATTGTGTGCATGTAATCGTCCATACTTGGCTCACGTGGTTCACATTTTCAAAATAGTGTGTCGTTTTAAACTGAAAAATTTGCATTGTCCCCATTTTTTTTATTATTGAATCCATTTGACTCAAGGTCTAAACTTGTGCGTTTTTCCAGTTTTTTAATGATAAACATCAAAATATACAGAACAGAACAGAACTATCATGGACGTAGGTTTTATTTTTATATTGATCTATGGTGCATATAAAGTCATGGATTAAAACATTAGTATACGTGTATCAACTGTTAACATTATGAGGGTAGTTATGGTAAACATTATCTGTCATGGATAGCATCAGATTGTAAATGTTTTGATAGTCGTATGCAGATATTCAAGTGCTATAATTGTACAATGCTACTCATGTTATCATCCGTTAATTAAGAAATACCGTGTTTGCACTTGTTTAAATTTAGAAAGGCGCCGATATATAACAATAAAATAATATACATATTTATAAGAACAAAATTGACACATCCTTTTGAAAAATACTGAACATGTAGTTCAATAGGAACCCATTGTTTACATTATTATAATTCAATAAAAAAAAACCTTTTGATTCATCGTGTGGGTGCTTGTAGCTTGTATCAATTGTTAAGTAAATAATGAACAAACAATCCAGTCTACAATAATTCAGACCCTTTAACCCAGAAATCAATTAAATCAGGACTAATTTGACTTTACCGAATTCTTGAAATCAATACCTTACGTATAAAGCCTTACGTTATTGATTAGAAATTAGAAGCTTTCCATGCAGAAAAACACTTCCAGCCAGGACTTCTCGGCTACTCTGGTTAAGTCCGGTCTAGAGATGTTCTACCCCAGTCTTATGAATCAATATTTACGTCCTATGTCCAAAGTAAACCACACTACTCGTATGTGACTATATTCATGACCTGTTACGGCGGTAATGTGGCCATGTGCCTATCTTGGAATACAGTTCATTACCCGGACAACTTGTGCTAGATACATCACGGTGCCCGTACAGACTGTAATTACGTGTCAGTTTATTGCGTTCAACACCACACAGTAACAAATTCTGCATCGCTGTAAATATAAATATAAATACAAGCCAGTAAAGTATTCCCTGGTTGAAAAACGAAAAATAAAAAAAAAATAATTGCATATGCAAATAATTTACATTTCATGAAAAAAACATGTACATATGAACGTTATGGAACCTGATCAATATCATCTATTCCCAAATATCATTGCTATGCAAACCTTTAAATGCATCTTCTGTTCAGAAATTTCGCTTGCACTTTATTTCATCACTTTTATGAAGAAACATACCATCAAGTGCTTTTGAGTTGGGAAGCCGACTTCCGAAATTTCCAATTATGGCAACCCCCAATGAACGAGAGTTGTGCCGTCTGGCATGAGATCCTATGCGGTCCCAACCACGTCCTTCGTAAACATTACCGTCTTCACCGACCAGAAAATTGTAGCCAATATCATGCCAACCTGTAGTATTTCAATAAGAGGTTGGACATTCATTACTTCTTCAAATTTATTGGGTGGTCAAAAATGTCCCGAGTGTAAGATTTGTGACATTTGTGACTTTCTTAAACTGTAATATAAAAAAAAACATTGAGCACTTGGAAGTACTTTATGGTTTCAGGTACAAAAAATGTGGTTTCAGGTATAACCTAACAGAAGTTTTACTAACAAAACACTTTTGTGTGTATACGCTAACAGACAAGTTGAATATCCGTAAAATATTTTGTGCAGTAATAAATATTTATTTTCAACGAAAACTTTCACTGTTTTGTTAGGAAAAACTTTTGTTAGGTTATACGTGAAACCACAAAGTGGTAATAGCAGAAAAGATAACACAAAAAATCTTACACTCGGGACATTTTGAACACTTTTTTATCATCATTTTTTATGAATTGTCCGATTGCTCTGAAATTGTGAGGGAATAATAAAGACATGGAAACACAAAATGGGGTATGAAAACTTTATCAATAAGACTTGTATAATGATTTTTATTTAACATTAATTGCTTCGCTTCAATTTTTTTAATCACCCCTGTTAGAAACATAAACACATGTTAAACATATTATTACAAGAATGCATGACTGATCTTACTTATAACACAATATCTATCGATACAGATTTGCCGATGTTTCATTAATCTTTCCAATCAAATGTAAAGAAGGGTAAATACAGAAACTGAAAGCGGGAGATCTTAAGGTTATGGTCTACTTATACCTCCATTGGAATTATTTCAATGTAGCTCATTACACGGGTGGAATCAAAGGACTATGATGGAGGAGCAGTGTAACAGATGACGTGATTGGGTTCTGATCGTAGCTGTCTGATACTTACGTTTTGTATTCCTGTGGTAGTTTTGTATTTTCTTTACACGAGACGAACATTCAGTGACAGATGAACACGATAGAGTATAGGTATGGTGCACGAAGAATTTCGACACGGGCGTTCTCAAAGTTCTTGTACCTCTTGGTCGTTGTGCTCTCCATTCTGAGCGTGAAATTATGCTGACGTCTGAACATCCACCACTTACTGTAAACATGATTGTATGACTGTTAACGCATGGTTCGTGAATTTAAAAAGGTACTAATACCATCTCCTTGTGTGAGCTGAAAGCAACAAGGCTACGCCTGACTGTGGTTTCTGTCTAACATTTTTTTCTAATATTCAGTATCAGTTAATTCAAAAATATTTAAGTTTCTTTGATTTTTGTCTTTTTCTGTCCTATTAATTTGCTTTTTTGACACTTTTAAGGATTTCAGGTTACACTTCGTGATTATGTGCTAGAGTCTCGAATTCAGTAGCAAGCATACCAGTTTTGTGTGATGGACACCTTATACTAATTAGTTTCTAACTGCATAAGTCTTGATTCATGATTGCGCTGTCTGGCCTCAACAGTCAATACAGTTCACTTTCTTACTTTATATATAATATCACACACCTCTTCTTAACTTACAGAATATTTTGATCTGATACCTAAAAACTTCATTCCTCGCTTTTGATTTAATCATTTAATACGGCGATAGCATCAAAGATTTGCTTTGTCCCATTTGACGGACCTAAGTTTAATTCAACGACAGAAACTAAAACTAGTAGTCTGCATACAAATTAGATACATCAGTTATGAGGATGGGAAATCCTCAGTTGATATTGTCCGAGATCCAAGACTCATGTGCCGATCATATCGTGAATTTTTACCATGGCACGGAGGAATATTTAATAATTTGCCCTCAATGAAGTTGTGCACATGCCTAATAGTTGAAAGCAATCCTAACCTTTCTAAAGGTGTTACCAAAGTAACCACACACGAATCAGTAACACAATAATATACATCTTTACTTGATGATTATGGGTTGTATTTCTGATTTTTCCAGTGTTTCAATCTACTTCTCCGTTTGTTACCACCACGAAATAATTCAATACGGCTCCTGTAGATTTCAGAATCAATTCCTGTGACTGATATGGTTACAATATACATTTATAACTGGTGAGAAATTGCTGTCACTCCAACTCTTCTGTAGTTTAATATTCAGTCATGTTTTGACAAAACCACTATACACATTCCATCGCATACGATGCTTCACTGATCACAAACAATCTTAATGATTATTTGATGTGTTTATTTATCATTGTTTTTATACAGTATATTCTATCGTAGTATATTGTCATCATGAACAATTTGGAATTACAAAAGACGTGTCTTTACTTCCAAAAACAAAAATATGGTTGCCAGCATAAAAAATGTCAAGTCAAACACACCATTCTTGTTTTGCTAGTCTAATTAGTAGAATATTCACCATAAAAAGGCGAATTGTCCAGAGCACAAATTGCACATCTGCCTTGTTTAATATGACCTTGATGGTATATTTGAGCAATAAGTTTGATAATAAGTACCATGACTAAATGTAGAGCTCTACACGTAATTGAAAATAGAATTTGAATATAAAACAGTTACAATAGACACGTATACAGGTTTAAATATACTTACCAAATGCGAATGTAACCACAAGAACACTGCAGTATAGAAGTAACATTTTCGTACGAGAGATATTCACAAGGTCGAAGTTTTCTGAGCACTTTTTTATGTATTAGTTGCGTTATATTGTGTAGCGGTATTCATGCATTTCGACGTAGTTTCAAATCAAAGCACTGAAAGCACTGGAAGATCGATTGTCTCCGAACATAGACAGTACCTGTATTAGTATTTTACCCCAAATGACTCACACAAAGGGAGTGAAGAACTCATGAAACAACCATTCAATGTTTCATGATAATTGAATGGTAAATGTGGTTTCTTGAGCGTTTACAAGTCAGATGTGGGCAAATATAGGACAACAGACATACAGCAATTGCAACAGCTAATCACTAGCACTTCATGGTATATGTCTTGATAAGATTAACATCTGACTAAACTTTCATAAGTATTCCTAAAGCAGTTCAAGATAGATCGGACAACAAAATAGTTTGTATATTTTCTTCATGCGATTCAAGAGATACAACGTGGAAGTGACAGACATATGACCAAGGACCTAATATAGTTATAAAAGATTAACAAGACTGAAGAGGACACCACTAACAGAAGCAAAGGTAATATACCCTAGCATTTTCAGACTAGATCATAGTTGTTTTTTTATGTGACATATTGTTGTGACAATAATTCACATAAAACACAACAAAACAAACTAAATATCAAAAGTACATGTAATGAAAATTAATGCTTTTCATATTTCAAATAAGCTGAAAATTGTCTCATAATTGCGGGGTAAATTTAATTTACATAATGAGTATCTATCTATCAGTGAAAGAAAAAGATAAAATAATACAATCAGTTCATTGTTTATTGCTGCAATGTATTCAAGTTACACGTTTCGAACACGAAAATATCAGAGCGGACAAAACTTACATACATAAATATTAAATTTAACTAGAGTCTTATGTAAGCATTTCAACCTCAAAATATACAGAATTGAACTATCTTGGACGTAGTTTTTGTATTGATTTATGGTACGTATAAAGTCAATGATTAAAAGCTACTGACGTAATGTACAACAACTGTTAACATTATAATGAGGGTAGTTGTGGTAAACAGCATTTGTCAAGAATGGCACCAGAATGTAAATGTTTTGATAGTCGTATACAAAAAATCAGCTGCTATAGTTAAACAACAACCATTCAGAACTGTTTTATTTAAATTATACTCAAGTTATCATCCTTTAATTAAAAAAACAATGTACGTAATTGGATAAATGTAGAAAGCTAAGTTACTTGAAGTAAAGGCCCCGTCACAAAAATGATAAAATATTTTACATATTTATAAGAACAAAATTGACACATCATTCTGAAAAAATAAAGTACATATAATACGATAGAAACGCATTGTTTACATTATTATATCGCATAAAAAGTTATTTTTATATATATAACGATATTACTATCAATTGTTCAGTAAATAATGAATAAACAATACAGACCGTCTACAATAATTCAGACCCTCTAACCCAGATATCACCTAAATCAGGACTAGTTTCACGTACGGAATTCTTGAAATCAACACCTTACGTAAACTTTTTGTATATTTTCTATTAGAAATTAAAACCTTTCTATACCGGAAACGCATCTACCCAGGACTTCTGGGCTACTCTGGTTAAGTCCGGTCTAGAGATGTTCTATCACAGCCTTATTAACCAAACACTTTCGTCCTATGTCCAAAGTAACCTACACCACTAGTATGTGACTATATTTATGACCTGTTACGACGGTAATGTGGCCATGTCTTTATCTTGGAATACAGTTCATTACCCGGACAACTTGTGCTAGATACATCACGGTGCCCGTACAGACGATAATTACGTGTCAGTTTATTGCGTTCAACACCACACAGTAACAAATTCTGCAGCGCTGTAAATATAAATATAAGTAAAGTATTATATGGTTGAAAAACGAAAAATAAAAAAAAACAAATTACATGCAAATAATTTACATTTCATAAAAGAGACATTTACATGTATGAATTCGTAAATACATTTCTATCGAAGACCATCACGTGACAGATATGAACGTTACGGGACCTGATCAGTATTATCCATTCCCAAAGATCATTGCTATGCAAGTCTTTAAATTCATTTTCTGCCAAAAAGTTTCGCTTGCACTTTATTTCATCATTTTACGAAGAAACATACCAGCCAGTGCTTTTGAGTTAGGAAGCATTTTTTCAAAATCCCCAATTATAGCAACTCCTAATGAACGAACGTTGTTCCGTCCTGCATGACATCCTATGCGGTCCCAACCACGTCCTTTGTAAACATTACCGTCTCCACCGACCAATATCATGCCAATCTGTAGAGTTTCAATAAGAGTTTGGAAACATATTACCTCTTTAAATTTTACCCCCTACCAAATCCATTTTACTAACGTTCCAACTAACGACATTTTACTAACATGCACTTACCCAATTACTTTCATATTACAACAACGGTCGCATAAATACACAAGAAACAAACTGAACAATAGGAATAGTCGTTACATAGACACAGAGCACTGATGAATATATAAAAAAGTGCCATTATGAGAAATATCGAATGTCGAAAAAAACTTACTGAAGAAAGTATTCATCTATGGGTGATTCGAAAGAAATGAGCCAAACAGTTGAAAATGATACTGCAAGTCTAATTGGTTAAGTTTCCATACCATATTTCGTGTTTCAATGTGTTTATTATTCCCTCAAAAATTCAGAGAAATCAGACAATTGCAAAATAAAAGTTATCAATCAGGACTTATGTTATGATTTTATTTAACATTAATTGTTTGGCTTCTTTTTTTTGGAATCACCCCTGTTAGAAAAGTAAATAAATGTTAAACATATTATTACAACAAGTATTAGCATTTCCAAAAATGCTTGGAATCGCCGATCAGCGAAGTATAAGAGCTAAGAATAAAATATTGAATAAAGATTTCCTAAAGATTTCATTTCAGGTTTATTTCTTATTGAGAGTTTGCAACATATTGTATTTACGACGATATTAAACTTGTTCCCGTTGACCAGAGACAACGTTCCTTTGGTGAACTGCAACATGGAAATGGGGCCAGTTAACGACCATAAACTGCCCCCAAAGTACATATGTAAAAATTACGATATAAAAATGCTCCAAAATAGCATATATAAAACACATATCTAAAATATCGAAGTATCGCATTCAGAGGAAACAAAGGATTTTACGATGAATTTAACTAGCATTCATATCTCAATATTCATCAAATAAAATCCTCCTTTTTTGTAGAAATATACTCGTTTCTGAACGATAAAAGCTAATGTTTTGAGTGAAATATTCGAAATATTCTTTACCCCGCAGGAGCCTACAAACTGGTTTCGAGTTTCATACATTAAATAGGCATGTCAATTATGCAAAGGGATAACCCGACAAAAACATGGCGGATGATGTGCCCTGTAGGAGACCATTTTGAGGTTTTTTTGTCCGCCATTTTTTATCATTCTCCTGTCTGACTGGCTTAGAGCAGGCGGTATAACGGAAGAAATGGTCAAATCTGGTTAATTGTATATGCCCCCGTCAGTGAACGGCGACTATAATGCATGGCCGATGACGTGATTGGGTTATGATACTATCTGTCTGATACTTACGTTTTGTATTCATGTGGTAGTTTTGTATTTTCCTTACACGATATGAACATGCAACAACAGATGAACACCAGGAAGTATCGGTATGGTGAACGAAGAATTTCGACACGGGCGTTCTCAAAGTGCTTGTACCTCTTGGTCGTTGTGCTCTCCATTCTGAGCGTGAAATTATGCTGACGTCTGAACATCCACCATTTGCTATAAATATAATTGCATAATTGTTAATGTATGGTTTGTGGATTTAATAAAGGTAGTTATACCGTCTCCTTGGGTGACCTGAATGCAACAAGACTACGACTGAAATTAGCAAAGTTTAAATAATCAAGAATGGCCTCTGTGGTCGACTAGTTATGGTTTCTGTCTAATAATTTGTCTCATACTCGACATCAGTTAGTCCAAAATTCGTTAAGTTTCTTCGAATTTTCTCCTTTCCTATTTGCATTTAGACAAATTCAAGCACTTCAGGTTTCACTTCATGATTATATGCTAGAGCTTAAAAATCAATCGTAAGTACACCAGTTTTGATACCCGCCTTATTTTAATTAGTTTCTAACTGTGTAAGTCTTGATTCATGATTGCACAGCCTGCCTTCAATACAATCTACTTCTAACTTTATATATCACACACCTCTTCCTAACTTACAGCATATTTCATCTGATACATAAACCTTCATTCTAAACGTTTGATTTTATCATTTAATACGGTGATAGTATCAAAGATTTGCTTTGTCCAATTTGGCGGACCTGAGTTTAATTCAACGACAGAAACTAAAGATGGGATTCATGATTGCACAGCCTGCCTTCAATACAATCCACTTTTAACTTTATATCATATATCACACACCTCTTCCAAACTTACAGGATATTTTCAACTGATACCTAAAACTTCATTCATAACGTTTAATTTTATCATTTAATACGGCGATAGCATCAAAGATTTGCTTTGTCCAATTTGACGGACCTGAGTTTAATTCAACGACAGAAACTAAAAGTAGTAGTCTGCATACAAATAAGGTACATCAGTTATGAGGATGGGAAATTCTCAGTTGATATTGTCCGAGATCCAAAGCTCATGTGCCGTTCATATCGTGATTTTATACCATGACACGGTGGAATATTTAATGATTTGCCCTCAATGAAGTTGTGTATATGCCTAATAGTTGAAAGCAATCCTAAACTTCCCAAAGACGTTACCGAAGTAACCACACACGAAACAGTAACACAATAATGTATATCTTCACTTGATTGAGTGTTTCAATCTACTTCTCCGTTTGTCACCACCACGAAGTAATTCAATACGGCTCCTGTAGATTTCAGAATCAATTCCTATGACTGATATGATTACAACATAGCTTCATAACTGGTGAGAAATTGCTGTCACTCCAACTATTCCGTAGTTTAATATTCAGTTATGTTTTGACAAAACCACTATACACATTCCATCGCATACGATGCTTCACTGATTACAAATAATCTTAATGATTATTTGATGTGTTTATTTATCATTGTTTTTATACAGTATATTCTATCGTAGTATATTGTCATCATGACCATTTCAAAATTACCAAAAACTTCTGCTTGCACTCCCAGAAACAAAAGTATAGTTACCAACATATAAAACCATATTTTCATAGTTACCGCCAAATGTGTTCTAGTCTAATTCATAGAATATTCACAATAAAAAGGCAAATTATCCAGAACACAAAATACATAATATTAATCGGCCTTGTTTAATATGACCTTGATGGTATATTTGAGCAACTTTTTAATTAGTTTGATCATAAGTACCATGGGAAAATGCATAGCTCTTCATGTATTTAAAAACATAATTTGAATATAAAACAAAGATACAATAGAAACGTATACATGAATAAAGGTTTAAATGTACTCACCAAATGCGAATGTAATCACCAGAACCGTGTAGTGTAGTAGTAACATTTTCAAGTCAAAGTTTTTTCCGAGCTCCCTGTTATATATTAGTGATACAGTTGAACATCTCTAACTCGATAATGCTTTGACGGGTAATTGATCAATTTTCAACGTTGAAATAATGCAACTGTTAAATAACGACCCTACACTTTTCACGCGTGAAAATTTTACCTTCATTAAAAATTATCAATCTTTATTGGGTTACTTTTCACGCGTTATGGGTACAAATATGCAGTTTTTGGAAGGCGATGTGTTATAGCTTTCCTATGTCATAATTTCTATCTACATGGACAAAAGAACAACAAAATACATATGCATTCAAAATAGTTCCATGACGTTCAAGTAAACCAGGCCAAAATATTCAAGTTTGTGTAAGGAAGTAAATTGAAACAAAAGAAACTGCAAAACTTTAATCAGAATAATCAATATTTCAAAAAAAAATATCGTTGTTTATACGTTTCATAGCAAGCGCTGGGGACTAATCCATTTTTTGACTTAAACGTAAATTAACTGATTCCCGTTGACTATAGCACGTCATGGGACCAGTAATTCGTAATGCGCAACATTTCTGCAATTAGGGAGACAATCAAACTCTTGTTAGCACATCACATTAAAAAAACGAAAACCGCTAATTCCTAAATTTTGATATCTAATCAATGTCCAACAAGTAAAGACGTTTTTCAATTGTATTACTAGATGAGGTACATATCTACTTTTTGCAAACTGGCATGAGGCAAGATAAGTCTACTTGGCTAAATAATTTCGCTGACAAAGTCCTTAAACAGCGAAACCCGTGTCCAGACTGTGGGTACTATTATCTGTGTCCATGTGTACCGATAGCGTTTGTATATTTTCAGGGTCTGATTCGCAGTTGCACAACATCCGATGTACATATTCTGATAAAAATAGCCGGAATAGATTTTTTCTTTCAATGTTTCATGTCACAGAAATCTATTTATAAATGTATATATTTTAGGTACTCATTAGAAACATTTGCAGTTTTTAATTTTCACATAACCATTTTATAGGGGCGCAATTTGGTAACGTAGTTCACTGTGATTTCTGTGACATGAAACATTGAAAGAATATATATATATATATATATATACTTTAAAGTATCAATTCGGACTATTTCAAGAAAAAAGGCAAACATTGTCCCCTTAGGTTTTTGGTATTAATTGTGAGCGACATTACCACATATTTCGTCTAAATAGCTTGAGAAGTGTCCTCATTCTGTTTTACTGTATGCCCGGTGCTGCACCAATAAACATGAACTTAAAAACGTTCACGACAATGAGCTTCTATTTGGCTTGCAGTGATTCATGTTTCACGAACGACAAGTTTTATACAGGTTGCAGTGCTTGGTACAGGTATACTTTTGTAATCGACCCATGACATTATTCTTGATAATCCTAGTGCAAACCACACAAATGTGGATGTCTATACTTAAAATCATGCGTAGCTGCTGTATATGATGCACAGCTGTATATTGGTTCGATCCTAGAATATGACCCGGAAGACAATACAATCCTGATCTCGTTCATGACTAAAGGCAACGATCATGTGATGTTACATTTAAATGGCCAGAAGAAAGATGTTTGCTGACGCTCTCATGGTGAGATTTTATGTGCTGTTGACGAACCCGTCTTGTATAGTCAAAATACGTCGCCTGTACAAATTAACAACAGAAGATTTCGGACGCGTTCAAAATTTGTTCAAATATTAAGCAGGTATTTGTGAAATTAAACGTGAACTGCGTTACTGTATGGTGTTAAAGGATTGGCCTTTCGATTTATAAGTTTACTTTGTTGAACTGTATTTGAATAAATGATCTTTTTCGGCAAAGTGCATTCACATATTAATTGAGCACAGACACATTATCTGTTCATAAGATAAATATTTTCATTCAAGATGTAAGGGTAAACTGTGATCAGCTTAAGTAAGCTATTACGATGTAAATATTATTTTAGATATTATTTTAATAATACACAAGCCATGTGAGATTTATTCTGATTACCTGGTGTTCTGCTAGTGTTTTACTTACTTAACTACGTTTTGCACACTTTTTAGACAGCTTATTGTGTAATAATAGTTACAAATGTGACTAGTCATTTCAATGTGAACTACGTTATTCTTTATCTGTCTTTTTCTTCGAACGTTTTGTTTTGTATTTCAAAGGCTGCTTAATTGTTATTGCTTTATTTTCTTTTTAAATCATATAAACTCATCAGGCTAGTCAAGTTTGTGTCGTTTTAGGCTGAAAAATTTGCATTGTCCCCAATTTTTCATTATTGAATCCATTAAACACAAGGTCTAAACTTGTGCATTTTTCCAGTTTTTTAATGATAAACATCAAAATATACAGAACAGAACAGAACTATCATGGACGTAGGTTTTATTTTGATATTGATTTATGGTACATATAAAGTCAGGGATTAAAAAATTAGCATACGTGTAACAACTGTTAATATTATAAAAAGGGTAGTTATGGTAAACATTATTTGTCGAGAATGGCATCAGCATGTAAATGTTTTTATAGTCGTATACAGGGAATTCAAGTGCTATAATTGTACAATTATCCTCGTGTTATCATCCGCTAATTAAGAAATACCGTGTTTGCACATGTTTAAATTTAGAAAGCTATGTAACGTGAAGAAAAGGCACCGATATAAAACGATAAAATATTCAAAAAACACTTCTAGCCAGGACTTCTCGGCTACTCTGGTTAATTCCGGTCTAGAGATGTTCTACCCCAGTCTTATTTACCAATATTTACGTCCTATGTCCAAAGTTACCGACACTACTCGCATGTGACTATATTTATTATACGTTACGGTGCTAATCTGACCATGTGCTTATCTCGTCATACAGTTCATCACCCGGACAACTTGTGCTAGATACATCACGGTGCCCAAGCAGACTATAATAACTTGCCAGTTTATCGAGTTCAACACCACACAGTAACAAATTCCGCAGCGCTGTAAATATAAATATAAATACAAGCCAGTAAACTATTCCCTGGATGAAAAACGAAAAATAAAAAAAACTAATTGCATATGCAAATAATTTACATTTCATGAAAAAGACATGTACATGTATGTATTCGTAAATACATTTCTATCGAAGACAAATATGAACGTTATGGAATCTGATCAATATCATCTATTCCAAAATATCATTTTTATGCAAACCTTTAAATGCATTTTCTGTTCATAAATTTCGTTTGCACTTTATTTCATCACTTTTATGAAGAAACATACCATCAAGTGCGATTGAGTTGGGCAGCCGACTTTCGAAATTTCCAATTATGGCAACCCCCAATGAACCAGAGTTGTGCCCTCTGGCATGAGATCCTATGCGGTCCCAACCACGTCCTTCGTACACATTACCGTCTTCACCGACCAGGAAATTGTAGCCAATATCATTCCAACCTGCATTATATCAATAAGAGGTTGGACATGTATTACTTCTCCAAATTCTTTGGGTGGTCAAAAACGTCCTGAGTGTAAGATTTGTGACATTTTCAAAGACAACAAAATATTGACCACTTGGAAGTCTAATCTTTTCTGCAATTGATACTTTGTGGTTTCAGGTATAACCTAAGAGAAGTTTAACTAACAAAACACTATTTATTGTGTGTATACGCTAACAGTCAAGTTGAATATCCATAAAATATTCTGTGCATTAATAAACAGTTATTTTCAATGTAAACTTTCGGTATTTTGTTAGTAAAAACTTCTATTAGGTTATACCTGAAACCACAAAGTAGCATTAACAGAAAAGATTACACAAAAAATCTTACACTCGGGACATTTTTTAACACTTTTGTATCATTATTATTTATAAATTATCCGATTGCTCTGAAATTATGAGGGAATAATTAAGACATGGAAACACAGAAAGTGGTATGAAAACTTTATCAATAAGACTTGTATAATTATTTTTATATAACATTAATTGTTGTTGTTTTTTTTTTTGGAATCACCCCTGTTAGAAACGTAAACACATGTTAAACATATTATTACAAGAATGCATGACTGATCTTACTTATAACACAAGACCTATCGATACAGATTTGCAGGTGTTTCATTAATCTTTCCAATCAAATGTAAAGAAGGGTCAATATAGAAACTGAAAGCGAGAGATCAAAAGGTTATGGGCTACTTATACCTCCATTGGAATTGTCTCAAATTCGCTCATTACACGGGTGAAATCAAAGGACCATGAAGGAGAAGCAGTGTAACAGATGACGTGTTTGGGTTCTGATCGTAGCTGTCTGATACTTACCTTTTATATTCCTGTGGTAGTTTTGTATTGCCTTTACACGAGACGAACAGTCAGTGACAGATGAACACGAGGAAGTATCGGTATGGTGCACGAAGAATTCCGACACGGGCGTTCTCAAAGTGCTTGTACCTCTTGGTCGTTGTGCTCTCCATTCTGAGCGTGAAATTATGTTGACGTCTGAACATCCACCACTTACTGTAAACATAATTGTCTGACTGTTAACGAACGAATGGTTTGTGCATTTAAAAAGGTACTAATACAGTCTCCTTGGGTGAGCTTAAAGCAACAAGACTACGCCTGAGTGTGGTTTCTGTCTAATATTTTTTTCTAATTTTCAGTATCAGTTAATTCAAAAATATTTGAGTTTCTGCCCGATTAATTTGCTTTTTCGACACTTTTAAGGACTTAGGTTACACTTCGTGATTATGCGCTAGAGTTTCGAAATAAGTTGCAAGTACACCAGTTTTGTGTGATAGACGCCTTATATTAATTCGTTTCTAACTGCATAAGTCTTGATTCATGCACAGCTGCCTTCAATACAATCCACTTTTGACTTTATATCATATATCACACACCTCTTCCAAACTTACAGGATATTTTCAACTGATACCTACAACTTCATTCTTAACGTTTGATTTTATCATTTAATACGGCAATAGCATCAAAGATTTGCTTTGTCTCATTTGACGGACCTGAGTTTAATTCAACGACAGAAACTAAAAGTAGTAGTCTGCATACAAATTAGATACATCAGTTATGAGGATGGGAAATCCTCAGTTGATATTGTCCGAGATTCAAGACTCATGTGCCGATCATATCGTGAATTTATACCATGGCACGGTGGAATATTTAATAATTTGCCCTCAATGAAGTTGTGTATATGCCTAATAGTTGAAAGCAATCCTAACTTTTCTAAAGGTGTTACAGTAGCACAATAATATACATCTTCACTTGATGATTATGGGTTGTATTTCTGATTTTTCCCGTGTTTCAATCTACTTCTCCGTTACGAAGTAATTCAATACGGCTCCTGTAGATTTCAGAATCAATTCCTATGACTGATATGGTTACAATATAGGTTTATAACTGGTGAGAAAATGCTGTCACTCCAACTATTCCGTAGTTTAATATTCAGTTATGTTTTGACAAAACCACTATACACATCCCATCGCATACGATGCTTCACTGATCACAAACAATCTTAATGATTACTTGATGTGTTTATTTATCATTGTTTTTATACAGTATATTCTATCGTAGTATATTGTCATCATGAACAATTTGAAATTACAAAAACTTGTATTTACTTCCAAAAACAAAAATATGGTTGCCAGCATAAATCAAAGCACTGAAAGTACTGATGGAAGGGGATTAATGTCATTAACACCAAATAATAAGGCCATACTTAATCGTATATATGTTTAGCGTCCGCGGACGGAAAGGTTTTCATCACCTGAGTCAAATGAAAAACATATCGTAATATTGAATATTTGACCATTTGAAATGTCCTTATTAAACCATTACAAGCTGTAACAACTTGTTTTGTATCAATATGACTTCCATTCGTCAAAATCTGTCAATATTATTCTTCTGTTTTGATTTAAGAAATGAAATATATTTATTCCTGCAGAGTGACTGTTTGAACTTTTGATAGAAGCTAACACACACACGCTGTTTGAACTTTTGATAGAAGCTAATATTTTGGGACAATTAACAGGGAATTTTGTGCTTCTTCTTGAGGCAGTTGTTTGTTTTTCTGGACAGCTGGATACGATTTTGAACCTCAGTGTTACGCTAAACATAGATACGATTTGGTATGGCCTAATTATGATGAATGGAAAAATACTAAGGACTTTCTATTGTGAATATCCATCCATGAAGTTCATAATTTATTTTTTATGGCTTTTATGTTTGCTATTACGATTTTTAACACTAACAAATAGAACATTTGAGCAACCTTCAAGAAGTACCATATGTGGCTTGTAGCTAATTATGTTCAGGGTCAATATGTGTTCGTATATCAATTTATCCAGTAACTCACAAGACCTTAAATCTGCACAAGTAATGAAAATCATTTTCTTAAAATTCATTCTGAAATATTATTGTATTTAATGAATTTAGTAACAAAAACCTCAAGAATAGTATGCAACCATCTACTTCTTAAGTTGACAATGCATGAACTATTTAGTCGAGGGATAAAACACAAAATAACGCTAAAAGACAACATTGAAACTGCGCGATGTCTTATTCATTTGAGCACATATATATTTATACACACACGAATGTTCAATATGTTGTCTTGAAATGAAGAAATATCTTTTTTTTTCAAAATAAAATGGTCAAAACAAATTTTCCATACATAGTTTACAGCTTGAATGGAAATCAATAAAGGTCACATAGAAAATAATACTGAAAATATTGGTCGATTATGAGCTTTTTCACAGGTCACAGTTCATAGATTGAACGTATATTGTGTACTTATACGAGAAATTGTTATGTTTTACAATTTTGTAACTTGATCATTCTTTGTACATTTTTGTTGTTTGTCATTTTTGTACCATTTTTTTCTCGACAGGTACCAACTGCAAAAAAACATTATAATATATTTGTACTCTATTGTAACGTACATATGGAAACTTCCCCAACCCCCATGCCTACGACAGGGACAATAAAGCTAACTGTTTATAAAAAAAATGTGGGTGCGCGAGGAAGCGAACCGGGGTCCTCTCGATTACAAAGCAAGCGCTTTAAGCCAGAAAAAAAATTGTGTTTACGGTTTCCCGACCGACCCTAATTTTTAGGGCGGATCCTAACGTTTCTAACCGCAAAAAACGTGGTGCAAAAAACCGGAAGTACGAATTTGTTTTGGACGAATGATATTGCGTACAAGCAACAATTTTTAACAGCAAATACGTGCGATTACACACTGTCTGTCGACTCTTGACATCACCAACAAAGACAAAGTTGTCAATAAAATTCACCAATAAACCAGCGTTAGCTTCGAACGCAGGATGATTGTCGCTACCAAAATCGTAGCTCCAGCGTGAAAATAGGCTTCACCGTGAATGGCATTGTCCGAAAACGGTAATTTAATTTATCGTATTTCATTGAAATTTGAAAATACATGTTTTATTTATACCGTTACAGCTTAATGACAATTTACTTTGACGATTTGATGTCAAGAAAGCGAAAATAGCCACTTCCGGTCTAAGAATGACAGTTTACATTTTCTACTTTCGGTTTGGAATCTGGTCGCTGATCGAGTACAAACGTTGTCCTGGATTTAATTTTGTTAAGTAAATGAATGCTTAAAGCAATCAGACATTTATTAAGAATGCATGACTACTGCAAAGACATGATTTAGGAAAACAAATAAAGACAAATCATGGGAAAATGGTAGACTGCCCGATTTTTGGATGTTTAGCCTTTAGGCTGAAAATAGAGATACTCATAATTAACTAATCTAAACTGTGACTGACAACGAAATGAAAATGATTAACTTTTTATTTGAAAGTAATGTTCATTTTTTAATCTGCATTTCAGGCCAAGGTATGATGTGTTCAACTTGTACAAAATACTAAAGGAGACAAGAGTATCCTGTGTGATGTTCTTTGTGTTACCTATGCTAAATAAACATTTGAACTAAAACAGTTCTATCTTTTCTCTTTAAGATGTACCAGATTCCACCAAGTTCAGGAGAACTAAACCTTTTACACACTCCCAATTGCCACTGAAAGAAGCTCAAATAATTATTTGCAATATGCTTTCAAAAATTCTCAGTTGTGGCAGGTCATGCCCTTCTATGAAAATTTGACAAAAATGTTGATTTTCCTCCATATGTGGAGAAGTTGCCGCCTCCTTGTAGCACTGATTAGTATATAGTCCAGGAAAAGTGTGAAGGTTAGGTGAACCGGTCACTGTACACCTCTGTATACATAGTTCATAATTACTGCCCGATATATATGAAAAACACTTAATATAATACTTGCCTTTATCATTTTCATTGTTAGAATAAATAATTACTATCTTAGTGTATCCAATACAATTAAACAGTGTGAGTCATTGCTGGGTAATGACTTATTATTTTCGCAAAAGAACTGTTTAGAATAAAAATAGAAAATAAACATTTTTCGACCTACCTACCCTAATTTTTGTGGTCAAGTAACCCTAAGCACAACTATTTTTTTTAGCCTTACCCACTGAGCTAGTACTGGTTAGTATGCAGTCCAGGAAAACTGAACAGGTTTACCGGTCGCTGTATATAAGGGAAAAAATGTTGAAAATGGTGTTAATCCCAAGTGACAATAAGTCATGTAAAAACAAACAAAAACAAAAACACATTTGATGCTGTTTAATATAAATACAGATAATGGCGATTCATGGCAACCAAAAATGATAGCTTTCCATTTCACCGAGTGCCACATTACTTTTAGTTATGTCCATCCCAGTTTAGTGTAATGTCCATCCTGCTGAAAATAAGCTGCTATTATATTTTTCTTGGATAAGCTGATACTGATGAGCGCAGTATCCTTATATCAGTTGCTGAGTTTCTCCCAAGAAGTCTTTGATAGTCTAGATAATGGACAACAGACGGATGTGATTGTGATGGATTTCTCAAAGGCCTTCGACAAAGTCGACCATCACAAGTTAATCTTCAAACTAAAAAATATGGGTGTTAATCAACAGGTATCCCCCTGGATTAGGTCATTTCTAAGCAACCGCAACCAAAGGGTTGCAGTTGAAGGTCATACCTCCGACCATTTGCCAGTGTCATCCGTTGTCCCCCAGGGATCAATCATTGGACCCTGCCTGTTTCTGGCATATATTAATGACTTGCCTGAAACAATCAAAAGTAAAACCAGGTTATTTGCCGATGACACTATAGTCTACCTGACAGTCAAAGGACAGTCAGATGCAGCCATATTACAAAATGACAGTAGGTATATAAAACCGATACTGCACTTTCATTTTTACGCAAAGGACATTCAGTGCAAAATGCACACCTCACCTAGGAGGGCCCAAACTTCAACCTCCCCCCCACCCAACCTCCACCCAAACCCCTCGCGAATTGTTTTATAAATATGAAAAGTTTCCCATATTTATAAGTTAAAACGGTTTATAATACAATTTCACGTGCCCCTTATCGGTTAACTTGTAATCGTCGTACGTTAGGAGGTATATTCCGATTCTCGTGCCTGGCGAATTAATATCAAATGACCACTTTTTATCAATTGTTCTTTTTCGATTTTCGAGCCAGTCCCAAAATATTTGCGTTCTTCCATCACCCAAGTCTACATGTAATAATCGTTGTCGCCCCACCGGATCATTTTTTCTCGTATACGTCAAATTAACTTTGAGGGTGTAAACCCCCGTCTTTTTAAGAAGCCAGTGTTCCGTGCCGTACAAATGTTCATCACCTACACTAAAGGGGTACGTTACTATATCATCATAAATAATATTCTCGTTTGGCTTTTTAATAAAAGCCGATGTGAAAAAGTTGTGTTTTTTTATTATTGGTGATAACAACCCGATTATCTTCTTTTTGTTTTATACTAATTATAGTATCCGCGCTAATCTCGAGCGAAAATAAAAGAGTATCTAATAAATTTTCTCCAAGAATTTTCATATTCGATTCCAATCGTAAAATTATAGTATTGTTACTTATTACAGCTTCCCCCTCATCCATCTTTATTTTTTTATTGATTAGATCCAAGTCTTTTTCGTCTATAAACGTTTCCAATTCTTTTTTAAGACTTTCTACACCTTTCTCAATATCTCCCTGTAATTTTCGTTCGATTTTATCCTCAATGGTTTCACTATCTAACGCCCATTCTCTTTTAAGTTCAGTCAGTTCAGTTTCCATTTTTTGTTCGTCGACGTATCCCCTCAAATGTTCTTTTACCGTCGTTACAAAGGTTTTACCAACTTCTGTTTTCATCTTTTCCAATTCATTCTCGTCTACATACTTTTCCAATTCCTTTTTAAGGTTTTTCACCCCTTCTTTTACGTCTCGTTCAACTTTATTCTCAATAGTTTCATCACCTTTCATCCATTCTTTTTTTAATTTCTCCAATTTAGTTTCCAATTTTCGATCGTTGATGTAATCTCTTAAATTTTCGTTCATTCTATTAACCAAGGTTTTACCAATTTCCGCTTTTGCTCGCTCCAATTCATTCTCATCTACGTATGTTTCCAATTCTTGCTTTAAATTTTCCACTCCTCTTTTTACATCCCCCTGTAACTTCCGTTCGATTCTGTCCTCGTTAGTTTCGTCGTCCAACGTCCATTCTTTCTTCAAGTCTTCCAGTTCGGTTTCCAAATTTCGTTCGTTGATATATTCCCTCAAGTTTTCTTTTATTTTGTCAACAAAAGCTCGCCCAATTTCCGTCTTTGCTCGTTCCAATTCATTATCGTCTACGTATTCCTCCAATTCTTTTTTAAGACCTTTTACCCCTTTTTCTATATCGTCCCTCAACTTCTCTTCTATTTTATCTTCTATAACAATCAGCGAATCTTTTATATCTCTCAATTCACGTTTTTGTTTATCTAGACCGTAATCACGCACCATCTTGTTTCCCCGTTTTATCACAAATGCCTTGCTCGCTGCATCACCCCCGTCTGTCGGCGTACCGAGATTCGTAATTTTATTTCCAAACATGTCAATTCTACCCCTTCTCAGAAAATTGTTACATATATAAGATAAAGATACGTCGGAACCCGAAACGTGAGTTTTAGGCATTCGTCCAAATTCATCGACAGGCATTTTTATAACGAGAAAAAAAAATTTAATCTGATTAAAACAGTTTATAATATAATTTTATGTGTCCCTTATCTTGAAAGGTAAATTTCTTATACGCTAAAGGGCTGATTGATATCCTAGTGTTTGGATTAATAATATTAAATAACCACGTTTTTGTCACAATCTCTTTTCCTGAATCTTCCCAAAATATTCTTGTCATTTTACCTTCAACTACCTGAAACAATCGTTTAAATCGACCCGGTGCGTCAGATTTGTATTTCAAATCAACGTCGAGGGTGTAAATACCTGGCTGTTTGAGGAACCAATTTTCCATACCATACAGATAATCACTACCTATACGATATGGATACTCAACCACATCATCATGTTTTATATACTCGTTTGGTGATATATTAAAGCCGGCTGTGAAATACTCGAATCGTTTACTTTTCCCATCAGTGACCTCAATTCGATTTTCCGAGTCTTGACGAACTTTGATAACGGCATTTTTATTTATATTGAGCGAAAACAAGACAACAGTAAAATGGTTGCTTTTAATATTTAGTATATCTGATTTCAGTTGTCTAATTTCCTCATTTCTTCTTTCGATGGTTTTACTAATGTCAGTCTGCATCTTATCAATAATCGTCTTTAGCGTTTCCTCATCTTTCTCATCTACCAGCTTTTCGATATTTTTTTAAGAAGGTTCACCCCCTTTTCACGGTTTTATCATCTAACGCCCATTCCTTCTTAAGTTTATTCAGTTCAGCTTCCAATTTTTCTTTATCGATATGTTTCTCCAAATTTTCTCTTATCTTTTCTACGACATCCCTTTTTACTTGTTTCAACTCCTTTTGCTCTAGACAAATTTCCACCCGTTTTTCAACGTTATTCAACGATTCATTTACATTATCCAGGTTGTAATCTCGCGCTAGCTTGTTTACTCGTTTTATCACAAACCCCTTTGGCGCTGCATCATCTCCGTCTAAGGGAGCACCAAGATTTGTAATCTTTTCTCCAAGCATATTAATTCTTCCCCTTTTAAGGAAATTGTTGTTTATATAAGCCAAGGATACGTCCGACTCTGAAACTTGGGTTTTAGGCATTCGACCAAATTTATCAACAGGCATTTTTTTAATTTTTCCAACTTTTGTTTATGACGTATAAACACAAATGTCCGCAAATGACTGATCCTCTCGGCTGTACCTGATCTTTATTGTAAAATATTTTTGGTTTTAAATATTTTACCAGTTCTTCCGGCGGTTGTACACCATACCCATCAAAATAACATTTGTCTTTTACTTTTTTAATCCAACAAACCCAATGTGTCCCACCAGCGTTGGAGGATCCAATACCGTCATTCCGATCAAAATCATCTAAATTTAATATTCCGCATTCCCTTTTCCAAGAGTGTTTTGGGAGTTGATTGCGCATAAATACACCTCAAAAACTCGCAATTTTCAAGTCTTTAACCGCTTCCATCAATTCGAAATTGTTGAGTGGTTTATTCGGTAAAATTAAATTTTCAACGTTCATTTTTTAAATATTTTTTCCTCGTTAATACGATAATGTCCAAGCGCAAGAGTGTCGAATGTATCCGGTAAAATGTGTCTCTTGTCGTCATTAACACGACCTTGTTCATATCTTCCGTGTACATTACATGTTCGTGGCTTCTCAAAATATTCATCGTCCTCAATTGTTCCTTTCCCGTAAACAGACACTTTTTAAAATCTTCGAATTGGATATAATTTTTCACAACACACCTTTTCATCCCTTTACATTTCTTCTCTTCTGGTCCCTCATACATTTTAACCGAATACAATTTAGCTCTCAGACCGACGAATTCCTCTATAATCTTCCCTCCCGTTTCGTCTTTAAACATTCCTTTTTTATTCACTCCAGTTTTAATTCCAGATTCGTTGTCCTCAGGGAAATTACTCGTGTCAAATTTAGTTTCTACATTCGGAGCAATATCTTAATAAAAATCTTCCGTCTCAATTTCGTACACTAAACTATCCGTATCCGTCATCAACAATTTAGCCTTTTTTCTCCATACATGGCTTTAATAACATTGTAGTGAAAAATCATACATGTGCGTTTTACTCAAATCTAAAATACACATCCCGAGGTAAACCGGTTTGTTATATTTAAGGTGAGTCCGCTTCATATGCACAGCGATAAGATTTTCATCGAAAATTGTATTTCCGTTAAAATTTGGTTTTGCTGCCAATTTTTCCGCCTTCGTTCTATCATTAATCAATCTAATATCCCTTCTATTTCTAAGATTCTCCATCGTCTTCCCAAAGACGGCGTTGTTCATGAGTTTGAAAAAATCTTTCTCAAACTCGTTGGTTGCTTTTTTCCTCAGTTCAGTATTCAACTCGATATATTGTTTCATAAAATTCGATTCCTCAAATTTAATTCTTTGATGAATTTTCGTAATTTTAATCCCATCTCTTCGTATGGTTTCAATTTTTTATAATGAATCACATAGTTTTTCTTGTCGTTTAAATTTGGGATTAATTTCTCCACTCCGCCTCTTGGTAAATGTTCGAGAGCCAGAGGATAATCGTTGTGTAAATCGTGTAACTCACGTGGATATTCTAAATCGACTTCTGAAATACGAGGGATATTTTTCCAATTTTTCAATTCATCTTTTGTCATCCATTTAAATCCGTGAGTGGGTAAAGCTTGAAACATTGCCCACCCATACAAATTGTTGGCGTCCAAATATAATGTATATTTTGAAGGTTCGTTCGGGTCAAATTTCTTACCCATGTATTTATTATTCGTTTTGGAGTATCTATTTGAAATCATAGAAACCCCTCCTCTTAACCCTCTTTCAGTCATAAGCAACATGTCCAGAGCTGACAACAGCTCTAGTTTCTCTCCCGTAATTTTCAACATGGCGTCGTAAGCCAACCCAGGCAATGTAAAATACCACGCAGGATCCAACCCGTAATGTTTTACGCAAAGGTCTCGAAAATTATCGAAAATGTCCGCCAGAAACAAGACGTCCGTTTTATTATACAATTCGTGATAATCTTTAAACGTTTTATATTTAAGGGCTTTCCACACCTCCTGCGCGTGAGCGTATTGTTCGTCGCTAATTCCTTCTTCGTTTAACCTCGAATAGAACGCTTCTTTCGGGGGTAACTGCGTTTCCTCGAATCTTTCAACGGAATCCACATATTCGTACGGATAGATCCCCTTTTTCAAAACCAATTTTCGTTCTTGCTCATCTGGAAAATATTTTTTCATTGTTGAAAATTGGTCCTTTTCCAAATTACCCGCGAGCTTATCCAAACCAGAAGCCATAAATTTAAAGCTGTCTATAAACGTAAGAGTATGTTTTTCCGTCATTTCTTTTCCTTTGTTCTTTCCTTTTTTTGCTATAAAGGGTTCGCCTATGGTTATCTCTTTCGAAAAACTAATATATTCTTCCTCAGTTTTCGCGATACAGTCAATCTTACCTTTAGTTTTCCCCAGATTTTTGACGAATAAATGGCTGTTGTATCCAGTTAGATTGTGAAATATCACGGGTGTAAATTCTGGGTTCTTACATGTGAGATTACACGAGTTATGTGCTGCTCCTCTACATTTCCCGGTGTAGTGACAATGATCGCGGACCTTTTTGCGACCGCTAACAAAGTTATCATCACAGATCCAACACTTGGTTGCTTCCTCGAAATTTATTCGGTCTTCTCTGTTGTATATCATATCTCTCTTTGGAACACTAAAATCTCTCCCTCACGGCTTCTTCCAACATTTCGACAAATTTTTCGCCAACGTCTTCGTCGTCGTTTTCCGCGGTATAGATAACCGGATCCTTCTTGTACACACGGACGTCGAAGCACTTGACGTAAAAACAAAACCCAGCTGGGACATGTCGATTTTATTGTTTCGTATAACTCTTTTCAGGGTCTGGAGCGCACGTATCGATTGGTTTTAAAAAAGATTCGAAATCGGTGTAAATTGCGAAAGGAACTCGCAACATCCTATTATGATTTTTAAATTCGAAAAATGAACCTTTATCAGGCATCTTGATTGCCACGGTTTCGTTCTTCCAACACCATTCCTCATGCTTGGTCAACGCGCTCTCCCTGGAGAACGGATTTAGGCAGTTGTCACAAGAAAATGTTTTATGTTCTCTCTTTGATTATCTGCGAAGACAATAATCTACTTCTATTTTTTACCCAACAATAATGAGTTTTTTCACCATCACCAAACAACAAAAGGTATATTGGATTTTTGACTCCAGACTTATTGGGATGGTGGGTATAAACACCTTTTCCCTCTTCATTCCCATAAACGACTATGCCAATACCTGGATTTTGTTTTCAAATTTGGGTATATCATTGAGCGACACGGGATACTTAATACCTTTCATGTTTAGGGTACTTTCTTTACTTTTTAAATCATTATCTATAATGTGTGAGTTTTTCTCTTTCGGATTCAAAGCCCTTAAAACGCACCATAGAAAACATTTGTCGTCTTCTGTGTTTTTCATATTGATAATGGCCTTCTTGTCTTTCAATTTCTTCGGTAAATCAATATAAGAATTTGCCCTCAACGGATTGTAAACCGCCGTAATTTCGAGTTGTTTGATTGAATGAAATGTCCAATTGCTACCCCGACTGTGAAACGTTGCCATATTTTCCAATATTCTTTCAATCATGATATCATACAATTCTTCCGCATTGGTTGAAGAAGATTGAAGAAGAATTAATTTCTAATCTAGAAACAAAAGGCGCATCTCTTACGATTCTTTCACCAGCCGCGAGGTTTGGTTTTTCCATCAGACATTTTAAAACCATTCTAATTTTGTGTTCTTGGTGTCTCCTTAAAAGGCCTATTACTTGTGGTCGAACCGCGCTGGAAAAGCGTCGAGAATCGTAACCCGGTCGTCCTCCTATCGTATGTACGGTCGTAAATTCCCTCAAAGCGGAAAGACTTTCTCGTAACTCAAAAGGCGGTTCTCGTCTTCTCCAAATTTCCCTCGGGATCTCATCCAACACCCGATTGGCTTGTTCTTCATCTACATGATTGGTTAACCAGTTTGTGAAACGATTAATCCTGTCTCGAGCGCCTGATGCGAGTGTTCGTGCGCCTGATAAAACATTTGAAGCAGCCCGTTGAGCTGCATCACAAATTCTTCTTCTAAAGAAACTCATTGTTTATTAATGTAAAAAAATCTTCAAATATAAATCAAACAAAAAAAATATTGCGTGATTATATTATCATGACTGATAATATTATCTAACGTAAGTCTTCCTCATGGAGGGCTATTGTGTTAATCTCGAGGGAAATATCTGGAACAATTCTTTTGAGTACGAAGCCTAAAATTTGATTTGTTCTTGTTTCTTCAAAAATTCTATCAACTATTTCATCATATATTTTTTTCTTATCCGTTGTCTCATGGTCGACTCCAATATCAAAAACTAAAGGATCAAAATTTATTTCATTTTCCCACCAGTTCAGTTTTATTTGGATTCTGGTCTCGGCTTTTTCTCTTAAAAACCCAAGCACTTATTTACGAATCAACCTGAAAATCTTGGAAGATGGTAATTCCCTTTTATTTCGAAAACGGAAACATCAGAACCCTCGGAACAAGCGGTTCTCATTTGATCACATATTCACTCATTTTTTATATTTAAAAAATTCTTTAAGTATAAAATAAATTTTTCCCCCAATGTAATGTTGATCGCGTATTTATTTTTAAAGAATTTTCCGTTGTAGGTTTTTATACTCGCCGAAGCCAACTTGTACTGTCCTGCGGCGTATAAAGATGGAAAATTTATCACTTCCCCAGTTTCCACATTTTTCACGGTGACGGGAATTGGGGTTTTCCTTATCGTTTTCAAACGATCGTATTTCGGGTCAGACGATTTTTCTTTAACTTTTTGTTCATCCGTTTCGGGATTATATCTTTCTCAACTAGCAAGTCCGTCAATGCGGATTTATTCAACAACGAATAACCGCGGATTTTATTTTCCTTGGCTAATTATTTGAGTTCCAGTAAAGAATAAAACATAGTTTTTTATTTAAAGATTTTTTTAATTCATTTTCAATTCTTAGAGTCTTAATCTATTTTTTACACAAAAAATATCCGTTATTGTTGATCAGATCGGCGGTGGCTTCCGTATCTCTGAGCCACAACTGATTTAACCCTTGCGATTTGGAGAAATCGTCGTGATATTTCAACATTCCCAACATGGTGCTGGCTTGACCGGGGTGAAAGACGGATTCGATGTCTAGACCGGAAAGTTGATATTTTATATTGCTGAAAAGATTCGTGATGGTGACGGCGTTACCATCCGCGTAAGCCGTTCTGTCGGCTTTCATCAACCTTCCCTCAATCAACAAATAACTTTCGCTCGGGTGAGTAAATAAATCTTGGGTCTCTATATTTATGCAAATTTCGCCCGGATTATTTAAATTGGTTCCCGTGATGGGTTCGTATTCGTGATATTCATAACATTCTATACTTTCGTCTGTCGCGTAAGACTCTGTGATATTTAAAATCGTTGCCGTACTTTTTAAAACTGGAAATGGATTTTTTATATCGTTTTACTTTGATATAAAAAATTAATCGATCCAAAGTTGAGGAAAAGATTTTCCGTCTTTACAAAAGACTCGTTTTAACTTAATGTACGAAAACTTGTTTCCACCGGGTATCATTTTCGGATAAATTTTATTTCCGTATACAATCGTGACGGGTTTATAGGCGCCTTCGTCGTTGTCGTCTAAAAATTCGTTTGCCTCTTCTTCAAATTCTTTTAATATTTCAATTTGTTCGTCGGTTAATTTTACGACGGCTTTTTTATAGCCGTATTTCGAATCATGTTCCTCCAAAACTTCAGCGTCTCCGAATTTCACGTTTGCATTTTCAATATGAACCGAAGCGGAATTGAACTTAGGAAAAGGAATAATTTTAAATTCCAACGTCATTATTTTGTTTTGCGATAAAACTTTTTGACTAGATCGTCAATTCCATCTCCATCAATTAATGATCCGAGGGGAACTGGTTCGATGGGGGTTAGTTGAACGTTGGGAGTTAGGTGTTTTTCTAAAATGGTTTTAGATTTTGGAGTCAGGGCGCTTTTAACTTTTTGGATAGCCTTTTTCCCAGCTACGTCCAGGGCTTTTCTCCCAGTTTCCTTGACAGCCGTCTTGCCTGCCTCGAGCGCGGCTTGACCGACTTTTTGCGCAGCGGCCTTCATCATACTGCGGGTAAACAAGCTGGCAATAAAATCAAATATGCCACTACCTCCGTATTTATAACGTCTCGCAAAACCATGATTTTTTTGAATAAGCATTTTTTAAATTATAGACAGCATTTTTCATATTGATCCGAATTTAGTGCGTCTTGATTCGCGAGCTCGTTGCAAATGGCTAATAATTCGTTACGCACGCCGGTATTTCTGGCCTTCTTGCTCGCCAACAACAAATCCAACCTCTCGAGGAGGTCACTTGTGTCGGAGAGACCCCTTCCAGCATAAAGCGTTTCAAAAAATCTATTCTTGCTCCACCGTCGATCTGTAAATAATCCCTTGTTGGGATCATAATCATTTTAACGAGCCTTTGTTTTATCCAGCAACTCTTTTTAATTTTCCCTATCTTCATCGGTATAATTTACTGGCTTCTTGGATGTGATAAGTTCTCGCAATCCTGGGGTGTCTTTATATTTTTTTCTTCCACAATGATATTATTCCCTTCAATGGTAATGGGTTTATTTCCAATATAATACTTTCCATCCTTTTTATTTTTATAAATACCAAACCTATTATCAGCGTTGGGTTTGCGTATAACATTAATTAACTCGCTGACTTCATAGAGAGGAGACACGTCAATAATTTCCCCTGATTCAGCAATAGCGGGAGTGTATGCTGGAGGAGGAATAGTGGGAAACGCTGCTGGGATTTCGCGTAAACCTGCTCTAATTTCTTGCGCGGTACTTTTTTGCACGTCTTTAATTTCTTGAGCAGTACTTTTTTGTACATCCGTAATTGGTTTAAAAACTGTAGACAAATCTTCTTGTAAGCTACGCTCCCCCATTCTCTCTTGTAGAAAATTGTCTTTGACGCGTTGCTTTAACGCGAGATAATCTCAAACCATAGCATCCCTCTTTGCTGGATCGGTAATTTTTAAAAATTACATTTTTTTATAAAAATAAACATGTTTTTATTTAATTTAAAACGTACTTTTTATCATTGTTTTTTATACTGTTTTTAACATTGTTTTTATATTGTTTTTGGTTCGCGAAACTCGATATCAGCTTGTTGAACATTTTTCAATGTATCTCTTCCTTCATTTTATAATATTTTTCCAATTCCGAAAAAATGAGTTGAAACTCTTCGTCCGAAATTTTGTTGTCATTGAGTGCATTTGAAATCAAAGATGAAATTGTGTTTAATTTTGTCGAAGCTAAAATTTTTATTTTTCCGTGTTTTTCGGCTTTGGTAAAAAATCTTCTACCGAGATATTTTCCTACGGCGCTTAAAGCACCGAGACCCGCTGCAACGCTGCCCATGAGGACAGCTTCGGGAACCGCAACAATCGTAGACGAGAGGACCGCTCCTCCAGCTGTTAAACCGATTGAAGCAAAACTAAAGATCATATCCGTGGCGTCCGCAAGTTTGCGAATGCGTTTGTATTTTTTACTCAGTACCGCACGTTGTGCCTCCTCCGACGCAAATATTGCCTGGACCTCATTAATTGTTTCAAATCTAAAATCCTGCGATTCTTCCATTTTTCCCTATTTTACTTCAGAGATATACTTGTTAAATCAAAGAAACATTCCGAGAAGCGGAATATATTTAAACGGACTGTTTGGTCCTAAAAGAATACCACTCCCATTGTACCCGTACCTTCCTTTTTCAAATACAATCCATCTCCGACCGCTCCCAATCCACTACCTAGAGCTGGTTTTAAATATAAACCTTCACCGTCAGTTTCAATTTGACAAACGTTGCCTCCTTTTTTAAGATACAAACCTGACCAGAGGGCTTTTTGGACGGCTGTGCCCGACAACCCAGATAAAGCGCCTATCCCAAGAGCTGGCAAAACTTTACCCGCAAGCATTGGTAAAACTCTCGAAGCTAATCCTGCCAACAGACCCAAAAAGCCTCCTTCATTTTCTAAATTGTAGGCTAGATGGGCGCGGCTCATTCTTAAATCTAGACCAACACCTTCTCCCATTGCGCGCTGTATCTTGTTTGCTTGAGTTTGAGTCACGCCTATGAGGTCGTTGCCTTGAAGGTCGTCCTTACCCAAGCGAAAAACGGTGGACGTACCGTTACGAATCGCTCGTTGAATTTTATCTTTTTGCTCTTGGAATATATTTACTCGAACGTTTAGATATCCCATATTTTTAAAAAAAATATAAACTATCAAATTTCCCTAATATGAAATGGAATCGTAATATTTTCACCGCGTAAATTTAATAATTTACCGTTTTGATCCGTGAGACTAGTTTCTATGGTGTGAATTGAATCTAAAGTAATTGGTAAATAAACTAAATTTGCCGGAGTTTGACAATTTTGTAACCCGGACTCACATTTGGGAAAAAGGTATAAATTGTATTTTGCACGGGACTATTAACAAAACTACCCGTTATAATGTCAATATTGGCTCGAATGGCATTTATGGAGAGAATGTCAACCACGTTTTCGGATTCGTGAAGGCAAGATCGATACACGGCGGATTCGAATCCAAAAACTCGACCGACGGAATTTGGAGGTCTGAAATCGATTATAAATTTATCTTCTACATTAATCCTGAATTTTAACGTATTTGGATTCGCCGTTACGGATATCTTGTCTGAATGACCGTCCTCTTTCATTCGCTCCTGAATAAATCAATTAATGTCTTTGATATCATAACTTCCCTCTGGAATGACGAATAATTTCCAATTTTTGTGTTCGTTGTGAGAATATCTAAAATGATTGTTTTCGTTGGTGATGTTTGGAAAGGAATAATACGTCTCGAGGTTAACGAGAGCAATTTCGTATCGTTTATCCTTGTTAAGCTCTAGAGGTGAATTAAATCTCGTTTTAAACCTCGTGGTGTTGTCTGATACGACAATTTGTAAATAACTTTTAGGGGCAGTGTTTTTCGCAATAACTTCCAACAATTGTTCCATTTTCTTATATAAAGTGACGTTTTAAATTATGTAAAATTCGTCGAGACCTCGCCTGTATTTTCCACAGTCTTTTTGTGAAAACAGGTCAATCACGACAAACTTGTGAGTTTTTTTCCATGTCTCATCGCACAATTTCCGAAATTCTTCTTTGGTCATATCTTGACTGACGTGATCGTTGTAAATGTGGTTGATATTTTTCAAATCTTGGGGAAATAGGCAAATAAAATTTGCATTTTCCCGTATCGTTTGACGCGGTAGTTTAAAGTAATTTTGTGATAGATAAAACAATCCACGTTGCTGTAACGTCCGCGGACGTAATGATCCTCGCACGTGTTTTGTTTCTCCAAAAGCAAATCGTCAAAAATCATTAAATTTTTATCGGTTGGTAACAGTTCGCTAGGATCTGGAATGTCTTGAGCATTTTCGTAAAATTCGCATCTCAATCCTTCACGCTTGGAGTCGTGTTTGCGCGCCAAAATGTCACTTAATTGATCCGTAGATATATCCCTGGTCGTAATTTCCTCGCACATTTCGAAAAGCTTTAAAATTTCGGGTTTTGTCAATTTATTTTTAAAAGCCTTCTAAATGAGGTTGTATTCGGGTTGAAATAAACTTTTTCCGAAAAAAATGAGAGTGTCGTAATCTAACCACTCCGACTGTAACAACAAATTTAACAACAATGTCGTTTTACCACAACCAGACTTACCCACGATGATCCCTCGAATACTTTTTGGTAAGAGGGGATTGTTGTTGCCTTTAGTTTTCTTTGTCCAAGATGAATCTTTAATTTCCATCTTTATTTAAATCAAACAAATCCATTAAATAAATGTATTGCGTGAAATGTAGAAAAATTACAGCCTCGGATAATGTGGAAAATACGATTACGAAAAAATAAAAGACCTATGAAACGGAGACAATGCGTAGTATGCGGAACGACTAAAACGCAATTTACAAAAACTCGAGGTGGCTCTCTATCAAATAGCGCTATAAATAATTTGCCTTTTGAAATGCATTTGCCGGGTCACAATGTTACTGGCCCGGGCACGAAATTAAAAAAGAGATTAAATTCGGATCTCACTCCTAAAAAATGGAGCATGCCCGTAAATAGGATTGATAAGTCGGCGTATCATCACGACGTGCGTTATCTGAAAAATAAAGATACGAAAACGAGAAATAAAGTTTGCGATAAAAACATGTTGGCAGAGATGGCGGGCATTTATAATCCCACACTGAGGGAAAAAATGGATAGATCTATCGTTGAGAAAATTATAGTAACAAAAATAAGATTCGGGATGGGACTTAAAAAAAAGTTTAAAATGGACTGACGATTTAGCGAAAGAATTACACAAGCCCGTCGTTAAGAAATTTCCTAAAAGACGCGTGCGCGTAAATGACATTGACGAAATATGGGCCGCAGATTTGGTAGATATGCAAGCGTTCTCAAAATTTAACCGTGGAATCAAATACCTGCTGGCTGTTATCGATATTTTTTCCAAATATGGTTGGTTAATTCCATTAAAAGATAAGACTGGGAAATCAGTCGCGACTGCGTTGAAAAAGATATTTAAGGAAAGAAGACCGCAAAAAAATGTGGGTTGATAAAGGTAAAGAATTTTACAATAAAGAAGTACGGGACATGGTGAAATTATATTCTACCGAAAATGAAGAAAAATCCAGCGTAATGGAGAGATGGAATAGAACGATGAAGGAGAAAATGTGGAAGTATTTTTCGGCAAATTCTACGCGGGTATACATTGACGTGTTGGACGAGCTCGTTGATCGATACAATAGTACGAGACACTCGTCGACAAAAATGACGCCTGTTGAAGCGAGTAAAGAGAAAAATAAAATTAGAGTTTGGCAAAATCTTTACCCAGGCCATTATAAAATAAAAACTTTTAATCCAAAATTTTCGGTAGGTGATAAAGTGAGGATCTCGAAGAAAAAGAAAACGTTTGAAAAGGGGTATACACCGAGATGGACTGAAGAAATCTTTACCGTGACTACCGTACAAAAAACTACACCAGCTACGTATAAAATAGCCGAGTATAATTGATAACAAAGATCTCGTTTAAAAAAACAGCAAAACTGCTCCCAGTACCACATTACTTTTACCCCAACACCGGGTAAATTCTTTTACGTGGGGTGAATTTCAGTCAGTCCTTCCTAAGCCTGGCGGGCTCTCTCTACTCAATTCCTTCACAATATGTCGACACACCACTGGCGCTAACCACAAATCACCTTTAACCCCACAACCTCATAGTTCCCGAAACGAAACAGAGCTATGAATGAGGCAAGGCAAGTTTGTTATGTGTTTAATTACAAACTCCATGGTAAGAATCTTTTATGTGCACAACCCATAGAGCCCATAATCAAACACATTCGAGGTATTACCCAGCAGCTGTGCCATCTAATCAGACCGGGAATCAGCCCACGTAAACTTATACACCTGACTTCAGTCCTAAACGTGTACTGGCAACAGTCAAATAATACAATTTTCGTTTCTACTTATATACCCTTATACGCGTTATAGACTGTGGTGAAGTTAAAAATATGCATAAAGTATGTAAATGAATTAACATATTTATTTACATAAAAAATAAACGAGATATTCCGTTAGAATAGTTTTTTTATAATCACTTAATTAAACTCATTACTAAATTAAATAAGAAGTAACGACTTTAATCTTTAAAAAAAGATATCGTTTTTAAACAGGGAAGTAATAACAACGTTATTAATATAAATAGCAATCAGGAATTTCCCCAACTCGTAAAACCGAAACAAGATTTAAAACCGAAACTAGAACGTGAATCAATTTTAAGATATTGGATTTTTACAATTTTTTGGATTTAAAAATGACCTTCAAAAATTAAAACTTTGGGAACGAGACGGGGCTATGGAGTTCAATTCAGACAAGTGTGAGGTGGTTAGGAGTACCCGAGAAAAGATCTTCCTATACACCCTTCATGGAAAAACACTAAAATCAGCAGAAATTGCTAAATACCTTAGAGTAACTATTTAACAAGAGCTAAACTGGACCCACCATATAAATAACATCACCTCCAAGGCAAAAAAACTCCCTAAGATTTATCCAAAGAAACATCAAAACCCATAACAGGCAAGTCAAAACTTTGGCATATGTAACTGATGTAAGACCGCAACTAGAATACTGCTCAATAATATGGCACCCTTGGCAGAAACATCTAACCTATAAAGTTGAAAGTGTACAAAGAGCTGCGGCTAGATAAGTTTGCAATAGTTTCTATTTCCAAAGCACTGTCACACAAATGTTACATAATTTTGGCTGGCCCAGAAAGCTGCAGACTCCATTCCTCTCTTACACTTCCCTACAAAATCCAGAACAACCTTGTTCATGTTGATCATAACCACCTCATCCCTACTAGAAATTTGAACTTCCTGATCCCCAAGTCCCATACCCAGTATCACCTTAGCTCCTATTTCCCAAGAACTATAAGGCACTGGAATAGTCTCCCATACCAGATCAAATCCAATCCCAGCCTAAATATCTTCAAGGAAAGGCTGGAGACAGCTCCTTTCTAGCTCCCCATATGTTAATCTTAACCTTGCACTCGTTAATCTGTAAAGTTTTATCTTTTAACTGAGCACTTAATATTTTTAACAAAGTTTCCCTGACAAGCGCCTCCCAGTTATAATCAGTATTGATTGATCGGAAGTATCATGTAGATGTAGATCACCCCACCCACTAAATTCAAGCCAACAAATTTTGCGTAAAAGATGAAAATTAAACGATCTAATAATCGTTTGGGATCAAACTGATATTAAATATGCAAGAAAAGTTATTCTCTTGCCTTACATGAAGTTTGAAATGACAGGAACATAAAAAACGGTGTATTTCGATAAAAAATGACTATGACGGTTATTCAGAGCATGACCCCATACGCCGCCATTTTGGATTGCGCGGAACAGGAAAGTCGTCAATTACATAGGAAGCGGATTGATTAAATCAATCCCCTTCCAAAAATGTCAAGTCAAACACACCATTCTTGTTTTCCTAGTCTAATTAATAGAATATTCACCATAAAAAGCCGAATTATCCAGAGCACAAAATGCATACCTGCCTTGTTTAATATGACCTTGATGGTATATTTGAGCAACTTATAATAAGTTTGATAATAAGTACCATGACTAAATGTAGAGCTCTACACGTAATTGAAAATAGAATTTGAATATAAAACAAAGTTACAATAGAATGTTTAAATGTACTCACCAAATGCGATTGTAACCACAAGAACACTGCAGTATAGAAGTAACATTTTCGTACGAGAGATATCCACAAGGTCGAAGTTTTCTGAGCTCTTTTCGCAATCGGCAATCCTCGGCTAACTCCGCTTCGCTGCATACAAACCTCGGATGTGATGGGTGGAGGAATATGCATCAAATCGATGCATTTCTCCGCCGGAACTGCCTTCTCACTCAATTGTTCTACGCGTAAAGATGGCCGATGACAATGAGTTCTTTGAAGCTTGGCAGTTTGCTAAAGATTGTGTTCATGTTGACTTCGATTTAAAAGTTAAACAGATCCAGACATTGAAATCTTTGTACGACGGATTTGTACGACAACCATTTTTAGCGCTTTGGAAACGAGGTTGAAAGTAGTCACAATGGATGCCATCGTATTACTTCCGAGGTCAATGTCGAGAGACATCCGAAGAGTTCCGAGTGCTCTTTTCGACGTAGTTTCAAATCAAAGCACCGAAAGCACTGGAGGATCGATTGTCTCTTAACATAGACAGTACCTGTATTAGTATTGTACCCCAAATGACTCACATAAAGGGAGTGAAAAACTCATGAAACAACCATTCAATGTTTCATGATAATTGAATGGTAAATGTGGTTTCTTGAGTGTTTACAAGATAAATGTGGGCAAATATATGACTACAGACATAAAGTAATTGCAATAGTAAATCATTAGCACTTTATGGTACATGTCTTGATAACTTACCCTTCCACAAGCAGCCAGCAACTTCTCCACATATGAAGGAAAATCGACATTTTTGTCAAATTTTCATAGAAGGGAATGACCTGCCGCGACTGGGATTCGAACCCGGATCTTTCGGTTACAAGTCCAGCACACTAACCATTGGACTACGGCCGCATACTAGTTAGTACTGGTAGGTAAACAAGAAGTACTAGTTAGTACTGGTAGGTAAACATGGAGCACTAGTTTGTATTGGTGGGTAAACAAGGAGAACTAGCTAGTACCGGAAGGTAAACATGGAATACTGGTAAGTACTTGTACATTTTGTATTTGTTTTAGCAATGCATGTGTGTTAATAAATCAATTTCACTATGGTGATAAATATTCATGTCAGTGCATAGTTGACAAACTAGTAGAGCATGTATAGTACATACATGTATATATATATATTCACCTTGATTGATAATTTTTTACACCATCATGTATGAGTGAGATTGCCTGCAGCTTGACAAAGAGAAAAGTAATTGACTGCATTCATGATGGAATAACCTGATAGAAACTGAAAAATATCAGCTTATCTCTGTAACAGAGGAAAGTTACGATATACATATTACATAATTTAAGACTTTCAAACCAAGAAAACTCTCAAGACGGAGAATGATCAAATCATTACTCTATATATACTGGAATCATACAAAGAATTGTAGTAAATGATACTCATAGTCATAAAAAAAACATTTTTTATAATCTTACAGGCTCTTCATAAATAGAAAACATACAATTATAATAGGCAAAATATTCAAGTAACAAGAATGAACTTTTGTGAACAAAAACAGAAAACAGGAAATTAATTATTTAACATCAAAACACCCACATTAAATTCAAGCATTATTCATTTAATAAGTTAAGCAGCAGAAGCTTCAAGATCAAATATTCATGTAGTATATTATACCTGGTAACTATTCAAACAGTTGGTCCTATCATACAAACAACTGTCTAACGATGCTCTCGGTTTTGTACTTATTATTCAAGCACTGGTTTTGATTTCTTTACTTTTTTCAGCTTTTTCTTCTTTTTTGTTTTTTTTCTTTTTTGGCTTTTCTGCATGCATTCTTTCATCCGTTATTCCTCCTGATGCTTCTTTTGACTGTACATACTCCTGACATTTTATTTCTTCCTTACTTGAAAATTCTGAACAAACATTTGCTATCACGTTGCCTTTCAATGGTTTCACAGATGGTTTGTCTTTGTTCATTTTTTTCCCTATAATATTGGATTTGTCTGCTAATTCATTTTCATCTTTCATTCCATTAGATGGTTTCACATGACAGTTGACATCTTCTTCATCCTCAGCAATATTCACATCAATTTCATCAACATTTTTCGTTTCTGTATCACACGCCCAATCTATAGAAAATAAACATCATTCCTGATGTTTTCTCAGTGCATCTTTGGTCATTATGCACATTAACCCCCAAGGGTCAACAAAACTTCTCTTCATATGGATATCTAGAATTCTAACAGAACGCTGGCAAACATACTGAAACTTATCCACATACATCGCTTGAACATTCTGACACATATTGTGTTCATTCTCAAAAGGATTACATATATAAATGTTATGCTGATGACGTCTTTCAATAACTTTTCCATATAGAATATTCATCTCACAGGAGTCAAATGGAAATGAACTGTAAAACTTCTTATATAACATGGAACCTGAAAAAAAATAAAGACATTAGGTAAGAAACTCGTGTTCACAGATACCTGACCAACCCTATTTTTGGGGCCGACTCAAAAATGTTTTACCAACAAGATCAAAAGTAAGAAAAATATTTGGGGGTGAATTGTACCTTTGCATTTGTGAAATTTTTTCAAGTTTTCAAAACAGAAGCTCGAGTCACAAGACAAGAAATACATTTTCCTCTATTGTATTTTCACAGACCATAAATATATTCTTTATTTACACATGAAGACTGTACCATAGAATCGTGATTTATTCATCAAAATCTAGAAACTGTCATCATTTCATAGTAAATTATTATAAAACAGTGAAATCAATGATTCAGTGTTTGAATTTAGCAGTACAGCATTTTCATGCTTGTAATATATCAACATTTTGCCTCATAAGCATGTTTTGTACGCTTCCAAATTCAAAGAAAATATACACCTCATCAATTTATTTTAAAAAATGGATTATTTCTCACTGACAAAGTGGAAAACATGATGGCAATTTGAGAAAAGGCAACAGTTTAAATTGCTATTAAAGAAATAAATTCGACAAATCAAAAGAAACAAAACCATCCCTCAATTTATAACAAATCTTCAAATTAAACCTGAAAAAAGTACATAAATCACCAACTTATCAAGAGGAAGTCAAGCTCTCTGAATTGAACCATACTTACCTAAATCTGGTCTTTCATTAAAAAGTCTCGTAACAAGCATTCTAGGGTCTTTCAGCATCACATCATTCCACTTCGATACTATATTTCCATGATTCAATGTAGACAACACATCTGTGAATATAACGATCACATAGTGAATCCTGACTTCGTTGATACAATGATAGCACAGTGAATCCTAACTTCATGTATATAATGGTTACTGAATGCACAAAAACTAACCTTAAGTGCACTTAAACATATATTACAATATACCTCATAATATATTTGAACAAATATTTTTCACTCCACTAGGATGCCTTTGGTGACAGGTTCGAGCATTTACTTTCTAACGTTTCTAACCGCAAAAAAACGTGGTGCGAAAAAACGGAAGTACGAAATTTTTTTGGACGAATGATATTGCGTACAAGCAACAATTTTTAACAGCAAATACGTGCGATTACACGCTGTCTGTCGACTTTGTACATCACCAACAAAGCCAAAGTTGTCAATCAAATTCACCAATAAACCAGCGTCAGCTTCGAACGCAGGATGATTGTCGCTACCAAAATCGTAGCTCCAGCGTAAAAATAGGCTTCACCGTGAATGCCATTGTCCGAAAACGGTAATCTAATTTATCGTATTTCATTGTATTTTGAAAATACATGTTTTATTTATACCGTTACAGCTTAATGACAATTTACATTGACGATTTGATGTAAAAAAAGCGAAAATAGCCACTTCCGGTCTAAGAATGACAGTTTACATTTTCTACTTTCGGTTTGGAATCTGGTCGCTGATCGAGTACAAACGTTGTCCTGGATTTAATTTTGTTAAGTAAATGAATGCTTACAGTAGTCAGAAATTTATTAAGAATGCATGACTACTGCAAAGACATGATTTAGAAAAACAAATAAAGACAAATCATGGGAAAGTGGTAGACTGCCCGATCTTTGGATGTTTAGCCTTTAGGCTGAAAATAGAGATACTCATAATGAATTAATCTAAACTGTGACTGACAACGAAATGAAAATGATTAACTTCTTATTTGAAAGTAATGTTCATTTTTTAATCTGCATTTCAGGCCAAGGTATGATGTGTTCAACTTGTACAAAATACTAAAGGAGACAAGAGTATCCTGTGTGATGTTCTTTGTGTTACCTATGCTAAATAAACATTTGAACTAAAACAGTTCTATCTTTTCTCTTTAAGATGCACCAGATTCCACCAAGTTCAGGAGAACTAAACCTTTTACACACTCCCAATTGCCACTGAAAGAAGCTCAAATAATTATTTGCAATATGCTTTCAAAAATTCTCAGTTGTGGCAGGTCATGCCCTTCTATGAAAATTTGACAAAAATGTTGATTTTCCTCCATATGTGGAGAAGTTGCCGCCTCCTTGTAGCCCTGGTTAGTATATAGTCCAGGAAAAGTGTGAAGGTTAGGTGAACTGGTCACTGTACACCTCTGTATACATAGTTCATAATTACTGCCCGATATATATGAAAAACACTTAATATAATACTTGCCTTTATCATTTCCATTGTTAGAATAAATAATTACTATCTTAGTGTATCCAATACAATTAAACAGTGTGAGTCATTGCTGGGTAATGACTTATTATTTTCGCAAAAGAAATGTTTAGAATAAAAATAGAAAATAAACATTTTTCGACCTACCTACCCTAATTTTTGTGGTCAAGTAACCCTAAGCACAACTATTTTTTTTAGCCTTACCCACTGAGCTAGTACTGGTTAGTACGCAGTCCAGGAAAACTGAACAGGTTTACCGGTCGCTGTATATAAGGGAAAAAATGTTGAAAAATGGTGTTAATCCCAAGTGACAATAAGTCATGTAAAAACAAACAAAAACAAAAAAACATTTGATGCTGTTTAATATAAATACAGATAATGGCGATTCATGGCAACCAAAAATGATAGCTTTCCATTTCACCGAGTGCCACATTACTTTTAGTTATGTCCATCCCAGTTTAGTGTAATGTCCATCCTGCTGAAAATAAGCTGCTATTATATTTTTCTTGGATAAGCTGATACTGATGAGCACAGTATCCTTAGTCCATATCAGTTGCTGAGTTTCTCCCAAGAAGTCTTTGATAGTCTAGATAATGGACAACAGACGGATGTGATTGTGATGGATTTCTCAAAGGCCTTCGACAAAGTCGACCATCACAAGTTAATCTTCAAACTAAAAAATATGGGTGTTAATCAACAGGTATCCACCTGGATTAGGTCATTTCTAAGCAACCGCAGCCAAAGGGTTGCAGTTGAAGGTCATACCTCCGACCATTTGCCAGTGTCATCCAGTGTCCCCCAGGGATCAGTCATTGGACCCTGCCTGTTTCTGGCATATATTAATGACTTGCCTGAAACAATCAAAAGTAAGACCAGGTTATTTGCCGATGACACTATAGTCTACCTGACAGTCAAAGGACAGTCACATGCAGCCATATTACAAAATGACCTTCAAAAACTAGAACTTTGGGAACGAGACTGGGCTATGGAATTCAACCCAGGCAAGTGTGAAGTGCTTAGGATTACCCGAAAAAAGAACCCTGTGATCTTCCCATGCACCCTTAATGGAAAGACATGAAAAAATGTCAAGTCAAACACACCATTCTTGTTGTCCTAGTCTAATTAATAGAATATTCACCATACTAAGGCGAATTATCCAGAGCACAAAATGCACATCTGCCTTGTTTAATATGACCTTGATGGTATATTTGAGCAACTTATAATAAGTTTGATAATAAGTACCATGACTAAATGTAGAGCTCTACACGTAATTGAAAATAGAATTTGAATATAAAACAAAGTTACAATAGAAACGTACACATGTTTAAATGTACTCACCGAATGCGAATGTAACCACAAGAACACTGCAGTATTTTCGTACGAGAGATATCCACAAGGTCGAAGTTTTCTGAGCTCTTTTCGACGTAGTTTCAAACCAAAGCACTAAATGCACTGGATGATCGATTGTCTCTTAACATAGACAGTATCTGTATTAGTATTTTACCCCAAATGACTCACATCAAGGGAGTGAAGAACTCATGAAACAACCATTCAATGTTTCATGATAATTGAATGGTAAATGTGGTTTCTTGAGTTTTTTTCAAGTTAAATGTGGGCAAATATATGACAACAGACATACAGTAATTGCAATAGCTAATCACTAGCACTTCATGGTGTATGTCTTGATAAGACAAACATCTGACTAAACTTTCATAAGTATTCCTAAAGCGGTTCAAGATAGATCGGACATCAGATAGTTTGTATATTTCCTTCATGCGATTCAAGAGATACAATGTGGAAATGACAGACACATGACCAAGGACCTAATATAGCTATAAAAGATTAACAAGACTGAAGAGGACACCACTAACAGAAGCAAAGGTTGACATAAGAGCTGAACGTGGATAAACAAGTCTTCTGTTATTGAATCAGATTTGTTTGGTCTTCAAACAGGACAGGACAAGTGCAAAGCAATATACCCTAGCATTTTCAGACTAGAGCATAGTTGTTTTTTTATGTGACATATTGTCACTGGGGTTTAACGCCGTTTTTCAACAATTTTTCAACTATATACGGTATGGTTCATCTTACCAATCTTCCTGGACTGTATACTAACCAGTACTAACTTACCCTTCTACAAGGAGCCAGCAACTTCTCCACATATGAAGGAAAATCGACATTTTTGTCAAATTTTCATAGATGGGTATCACCTGCCGTGACCAGGATTCGAACCTGGATCTTCCGGTTATAAGTCCAGCACACTAACCATTGGACAACGGTCGCATACTAGTTAGTACTGGTAGGTAAACAAGAAGTACCAGTTAGTACTGGAAGGCAAACATGGAGTACTGGAAAGTACTGGTATTATTCAGCAATGCATGTGCGTTAATAAATCAATATCACTATGCTGATAAATATACATGTCATTGCATAGCTGACAAACTAGTAGAGACTGTATAGTACATACATGCATATGTATATATTCACCTTGATTGATAATTTTTTACTTCATCATGAATGAGTGAGATTGCCTACAGCTTGACATTGAGAAAAGTCATTGACTGCATTCATGATGGAATAACCTGATAGAAACTGAAAAATATCAGCTTATCTCTGTAACAGAGGAAAGTTACGATATACATATTACATAATTTAAGACTTTCAAACCAAGAAAACTCTCAAGACGAAGAATGATCAAATTATTGCTCTATATATACAGGAATCATACAAAGAATTGTAGTAAATGATACTCATAGTCATAACAAACATTTTTTTATAATCTCACTGGCTCTTCCTTAATAGAAAACATACAATTATAACAAGAAAATATTCAAGTAACAAGAAAGAAATTTTGTGAACAAAAACAGAAAACAGGAAATTAATTATTTAACATCAAAACACCCACATTAAATTCAAGCATTATTCATTTAATAATTTATAAATTTGATTAACAGTAAAACAGTCATTTTAAGCAATACTCATCTTCATAAAAGTTCTGCATCGAAGACATCTAAACAGAGGACCTAAATTCTCAATTATAATTTGCATTTCTCGATTTTGAACATTCAGTTCATCAAAAAGTCATAGGAGTTAAGCAGCAGAAGCTTCATGATCAAATATCCATGTAGTATGTTATACCTGGTTACTATTCAAACAGTTGGTCCTATCATACAAACAACTGTCAACCAATGCTCTCTGTTTTTTACTTATTATTCAAGCACTGGTTTTGATTTCTTTACTTTTTTTCAGCTTTTTCTTCTTTTTTGTTTTTTTCTTTTTTGGCTTTTCTGCAAGAATTCTTTGATCCGTTATTCCTCCTGATGCTTCTTTTGACTGTACATACTCCTGACATTTTATTTCTTCCTTACTTGAAATGTGTGAAGAAACACTTGCTATCACGTTGCCTTTCAATGGTTTCACAGATGGTTTGTCTTTGTTCATTTTTTTCCCTATAATATTGTATTTGTCTGCTAATTCATTTTCATCTTTCATTCCTTTAGATGGTTTCACATGACAGTTGACATCTTCTTCATCCTCAGCAATATTCACAACAATTCCATCAACTTTTTTCGTTTCTGTATCATACGCCCAATCTATAGAAAATAAACATCCTTCCTGATGTTTTCTCAGTGCATCTTTGGTCATTATGCACATTAACCCCCAAGGGTCAACAAAACTTCTCTTCATATGGATATCTAGAATTCTAACAGAACGCTGGCAAACATACTGAAACTTATCCACATACATCGCTTGAACATTCTGACACATATTGTGTTTATTCTCAAAAGGATTACATATATAAATGTTATGCTGATGACGTCTTTCAATAACTTTTCCATACAGAATATTCATCACACAGGAGTCAAATTGAAATGAACTGTAAAACTTGAAAAACTTATATAACATGGAACCTGAAAAAAATAAAGACATTAGGTAAGAAACTCGTGTTCACAGATACCTGACCAACCCTATTTTTGGGGCTGACTCAAAAAATTTTTACCAACAAGATCAAAAGTAAGAAAAATATTTGGGGGTGAATTGTACCTCTGAATTTGTGAATTTATTCAAGTTTTCAAAACAGATGCTCGAGTCACAAGACGAGAAATACATTTTCCTCTATTGTATTTTCACAGACCATAAATATATTCTGTATTTACACATGAAGACTGTACCATAGAATCGTGATTTATTCATCAAAATCTAGAAACTGCTATCATTTCATAGTAAATTACTATAAAACAGTGAAATCAATGATTCAGTGTTTGAATTTAGCAGTACAGCATTTTCATGTTTGTAATATATCAACATTTTGCCTCATAAGCATGTTTTGTACGCTTCCAAATTCAAAGAAAATATACACCTCATCAATTTATTTTAAAAAAAATGGATTATTTCTCTCTGACAAAGTGGAAAACATGATGGCAATTTGAGAAAAGGCAACAGTTTAAATTGCTATTAAAGAAATAAATTCGACAAATTAAAAGAAACAAAACCATCCCTCAATTTATAACAAATCTTCAAATTAAACCTGAAAAAAGTACATAAATCACCAACTTGAAAAAAGTACATAAATCACCAACTTATCAAGAGGAAGTCAAGCTCTCTGAATTGAACCATACTTACCTAAATCTGGTCTTTCATCAAAAAGTCTCGTAACAAGCATTCTAGGGTCTTTCAGCATCACATCATTCCACTTCGATACTATATTTCCATGATTCAATGTAGACAACACATCTGTGAATATAACGATCACATAGTGAATCCTGACTTCATTGATACAATGATAGCACAGTGAATCCTAACTTCATGTATATAATGGTTACTGCATGCACAAAAACTGACCTTAAGTGCACTTAGACATATATTACAATATACCTCATAATATATTTGAACAAATATTTTTCACTCCATTTGGATGCCTTTGGTAACAGGTTTGAGCATTTACTTTCTTATCATAAAATCCATATTGAATGAATTCCCTAATAACATTTTAAGGTACAAGACATATATGAGACTCTTGTTTTTCTAAGATAATGTTGCTACAGTATTTTACTCAAAGCCATACCAACAGAATTATCATATAGTTTCCCCAAACCTTTATTTACATATGCCATCTGTAATGGGGGCAGACATCCTTGTTTCTGTAGAAACGCAACCACCATCATAGTGAGCATATGATTGGAGAAGTGACCTCCTGGTCCAAAACCAACAAGGTTGTGATTTTTTGCCCATAATTTTACAGTCATTACTAATGGCTGGAACGATGGCTCAAATACTCTCAGCCAACATAACATCTCAGCCATCATTATACCACTTCTGAAAAAAAGTATGACAAATGGATTATTTTTTTTTTATTAAAATCATAGAAAGGTCAAAATAGTTGCATTGTTAAACTCAACATGCGAGCCTTATATTGGTTCAGCGCAGACTGTTTATCAAAAGATTTGTTTTCTGTAATCAATCGATCAAAATAATGACAGTGAAACCTTGATATTAAGCTTGTCTATAGGAAGCAAAACCATCTGTGAAAGATAGACACCTGATCTAAGAATGAATGGTTAAAGTGATGAGGTCGTCTTAGTATCAGATTGTAGTACTGCAATATCGGATCAAAATCATAATTGATTATCGGTTAAAAATCGATTGGTACATCCGATGTGATTTTCCGATTACATAATCGGTTCTAGTGTAGCAGTGTAACATAAGTAGACCACTAGAAGTGTTTGACTCTATTTATGCACTTTTGGTTCTTAGCCATCCTCTGCTTTATGCCAGTCTGTATTGTAACATATAAGCATGGTAAATGGAGTGTGTCGTCCATATGAACTATTAACCAGGCTCTTTAAACATCAAATAACCTGGGGGATGGTCAAATATTTGTTTTTTCGTCTTGATCGACAAGCCACCATCTTTTTTAAACAATGCAAGTGATTTCCCATGCGTATTTAGTTTGCGGCACCAGTAGTAAGTTTACGGTGCTTAAATGAGATGGACCGATAATGGATTATGAAAAACTGCAATCGATTATCGGAATCAGCAGACGTTTTCAAGCTGCTGATCAATAGTATCCGATTATTGTTTCATCACTATCAGATTGGTCATTAAGTGAAATTTTCTGAATTTTGAAGTGATTTGTCTCCTAATACTGGATCAATCACTATGAAACATAATTACATGCTTAACAAATGTTAAAGACATTTTAAGTACAAGGCAGCAGTAGCTAACGCAGAAGCACTGGATTTATCACCAGCCTGAGAAAATTCAATAGAATAATGCGGACAGATACTTAAAACCTAAGAAAAAAGCCTGGTCACTTTTACTATAGGTCAGTCGTCAGGAAGCAAAACTGCTATATCAGTGGTTCTGCAATGTACCTCCAAAGTTGTATTTCACAACTTCAGCGCCAATATGTCATTTTATTCTACAAAATTACATTCTAATTCTCACAAGATGAAGTCTAGAAATCACATCCCTTTGCCTCATAAGCATATTTTGGGCTCTTTTGAATTCGAAGCAAATATACAAAACATCAATGTATTTAAGAAAATTGGGTTATTTCTCTCTGACAGAGAGGAAAACATTGTGGCAAAAGAAGCCATTACTCATTCCAAGCAATGGCTTCTTTGGCCACAATGTTTTCAAAAGTTGTCTGCTTCAGCCTCGGGATATGTGGTATTATGAGGCAAAGGTTTAACATTCAAACTAATAATTACTTACAAAGTGTTATATGAAACATCACATGACATTCCTGTATGTTTCTGATCAAACTTGAGAATTGGCACACGCGCAAATCTGATGTGAGACAAATTAGAGCAAAACTCCTTATATTTTTTCAAATGCATTCTGTTGTACAATGCACTTAAAACTGATTCATTCTGAAATGAAATGGATGGGTTAAGATCATTTTAAATAAGTTCAGGCATATATTTTGGACAAGGAAATTTTGTCACAGTGAATGAAGATGTTCATCAATTTCATTTTAAAAAAAGAATTATAGGAAGATTACTAGTGTTGTCAATAGAAACATACACAAACTTAAGAGTCAAAATAATCTGAAATACACAAGACTTTACCTTAGTGTTACCATTGTAAAGGATAACCAAATCTAGATCTGACTTGCCATCAGTAGCAAGCCCACAGGCAGATGAACCAAAGAAGTGAACGTTAGCAGATGGATACAACTGTAAAAAAAATGGTACATTATTTTGTTAAAGTATAAGTCTGAAGTTATACACAAAGCCAGAAAAAAAAATAGTTGTGTTAACAGTTACCTAACCATCCCTATATTTTGCGACGGCCCTAAAGTTCATAACAGTAAAATCCATGTACAAGAAAATATGGACACAAATTGTTCCTATAATGTATGAAATGTATGTTTAGAAAAAAATAGAAAAGTTCTGAGACCTACCAACCCCATTTTTTATATTAATCAAATGTAAGCATGACGTTTTTCTGAACTTGTCAATCAGAAATGTGAGATTAATACCTGCATTTTTTTTTAAATACAACCGGACCCCAGCCCTGATCTATAATGGAATAACAACACAAGTGCCCTGGCCAAAGTTAAAGATTTCTGCAACCAGTCTTTTTTATTCACATTTTTACAGACAGGTCAACGAAATGAAGAGTTATATTAATTCTCATTACAATTTAGCAGAATCAACCTTTAAGTTGTCACATATTGGTTACTATCAATCAGTTGCAGAATACAGTTAACACCAAGTGTCATGATTCAGAATTGCCTCTAACTTCAATATAATATCGGAAATCACTTGAACTAAATCCAAGCTCAGCATTTTATAGCACAGTCAGTTCTTCAGATTTTAATTATATTCTCAGTACTGATTTTCTTAAAAGTAACTGACGATTAGTTTCCACTGTATGTGAGTATAAAAGTACCGATATGCAGTGTTCCAAAAGATTAGACAGAAGATAATGTAGTAATAAAACCGTAATAGACTGGATATTTACCTGGCGTAATATTTTTCTAACAAATATACCAACATAGAAATGCTGATGAACCTTTGCTCTAGACAACTGCATACCATTAGAAAGATGCATGATCTGATCTGTCACCTATAAACAGTAAATGGAGAAAATTCAGACGATACTATAACAAAGCATGTTTGGAGATTCACTCAATACAATCCCAATCATACAGTAGAATTTTAAGAAAGTAAATATTTCAGAATAGCTAATAAAATACTCATAACATGAAGGTTCTTAACACAAAAACTGTTGCTTTGGAAATATAATAGCGAGTGAATGACAAACAATGTTAAGAGTCAATTTTCTACATATACTTCTGTTCAGTCATAATTTTGCATTTTCCTTCGTAAAACTTTTCTCAACAAACCAACAAAATACAGCCGACTCTCATTATGGCGAAGTCGGTTTACACAAATTTTCCATTATGACAAAGTATTTTTAAGTCCCGATTTTTTCCTTCTAAAAGTATATAAAATTTTGTCGCTTAATTAAGACAAATTTTGCTCTCGAAATTTTTCGTTATGTTGAGCTAATTTTGAAGTCCGAATGAACAATATCACACCAAATTTGCTTTATTACGAAGTCAGACAATATTACAAACTTGCCCCCAATGTTTTTCACACCTCGCTGAGCGTACAACGAGTTCGATTTAATTTCTAGACAATAGCAATAGGGAAATTATTATTGTTTACTCTTAAATGCAAACATATCATCACATGTAACTTAATAATGGACAAAACGTTGTAAATGTATAATAATAAAATATCACAAATAAGTAATTTTTACAACACACGCACCCATTATCAAGAACTAGTGATTCTTACAACGGCCAAAATGTCTAACTCAATACTGGTAATCGTCAGATGTTTATGTCGAATTTTCGTTAAGACGAAATATTTTTTTGGGCCCAAAAAAATTGACATAACAAAGAATTGACTGTATAATATATTGTATCATATATGCAAATTCCTTATATTCATTAAGGTAACTTGTTCTATTTTCTAAATCATATCTCTTAAACTGCCACAGTCTCTGTGAAACACAAGAATTTTTACAGGACAGTATGTAGGACCAGACAAAATTATACAGGAAACTACAAGATTGATAATAATAAAACTTGTTTAAAATTTGAATCCATAATTAGTATGTTTTCTCCAGTCTTATTTAGTTACTATATATCTGGTTAAATCGACAATAACAAAGCATTTTTTGCCTCCTCTGTTTGAAAGTCCTGGCAAGAGTTGTCTTTTCCTTCATCATAGAGGGAGCCTGCACCATCAAAATACATCTACATGTTAAATGCAATAATTGAAGAAATAAAAATAAAACTCCCCAGTTATAGAACTTTGTGGCTGTGTAAGTTAAGAATTTCAGGACCAAGTTAGAAAGTGTGGTATCCGTTTCACCAGGAATTTTCCTTTGGAAAACCCAGTTAAAAACGCTCAAAATGCATTCAGCCCAGTCATAAAATAAGAATTTCAGCGTTTCTTTCCTTCTTTGGTCGGGTTCAGTAAATGGACCCTTCCTAATCAAAAATAAAGACATTTTTCCCAATTCCCCACATAAATTCCCAAGTTTGGCATCACACTGTGCATTTTTTCCTAATTGGACTGAACCTGGACCCTTTCCCAAAAATCACTGCATTAAAAGCATTCAAACTCACATCACTGCAGTCCATTAGTGAATCAATTTGGAAGGGTTCATGTTGATATATATACACTTTTTGTAAAATGGAATCATCAACTGATCTTAACAACGTCTGCTGTTCTAATTCCTCATCGTTTAAGATGAATTCATCGTTGTTAGTATATTGAGGAAATTCAACAAGAAGCTGAAAAGAACAGACATTAATTTTACAAGAGTTCACACAAAATATAAATGTTTGCTCAGTCTACATGCTTTATGAATGATATAACCCGGAGTTAAGAATCTTTTACCACTTTGTCAATGGTGTGTGTTTGTATCAGAAGGATTTACAGCATTTGTTCAACAGTTTTCTATGTGTATGACCATTAAGGTTGTCATTGACTCAGTTTTTTGCATATTGACAGTATTAACATATTGGGAAATTAGTACTGACTATATAGCAATACATTTATACTTCTAAAGTAAACAGGCTAATAGTGCCTCTTTTCTCATGTGGTCTATATTTCAGTATGTAAGTACAGCTAAAATAATATAGTTCTATGTACTAATGAAGACAATACATTAAGAATACTTTCATAGTTTCATTACCCGAACTTTGAAACAAAACATAATACAGTACCGAGTTTTGTCCATCAGACAGGGGATAGTAGTAGGCTCCAACAACATAGCCAAATTTTCTCTGCAATACTTTCAGCACATGTGCAATCTCATCACGCTTACATCTGACCAGAACACTCCGCATAGCCTTGGAACACCGAATATTTGTAATGCTTCGGTAGTCTTTAAACAATGATTGGTCTACAAATATACAGTCACTGATAAGATATTCAAATGCACAAGCATAAAGCAACTCCATAACTGAGTGGCAGTAGCCTCCCCTATAGCCTTACTTATTTGGCTTTCTAGTTGGCCAATTTCATAAATGAATTTGGAAGGGCCATCCTCTCAGCCTTACGGAGAACTGCATATTTATGTGCAGAAACACAAGTTATGTAAAAATGCATCAGTAACTGGTAGAACATACTCTAATCAATAGAAATAACAATATTCCTTAATACCGAGCCATAAATTCTCAGTATCTAACACCAAAATTCAAACATTTGACTTAAAACTTTTTTGTAGCGTGCAGTGCACAAGCGACCATATATATTACCATAGAGTGACGTTGCAGATTTTCCACTTTATACAACTTCTGAGTTAGATGTGCACTTCACAAATAAGATTTAAATCAGCTGTGCAAATTCGCTCTTCCCGACTGCACCAGTGATGGGTTAAATACAGTGGATGGGAAGTTTTTACCATAGCACTGGTAGATATCTACCTCGACCCCGGTGGTTGTCCACCATGACCCTGGTTTCATTTTCCATATAGATATGTGGAGTGAAACAAACATTAGTGCACCTTTCAGAAAAGGTGTTTTGGAATATTTTTTGCTTGTATGAGTTTACAAAAGTTTCCTATCTACCAAATGGTTCAAATTGTTCACAGATATGTACTAACATGCAGTTCTTTGTGGACTTTGTGGGATGTGACCAATATTTAATGTTTCTTCAGAAAACAATTCTTGTATGATTTGAAAACCATAAATACCACCCAAGCCTGCAAGCATAGGTGAAGTAGCATTCTTAAAACAAAACTCGCTCGAGTGCAATTGCTAGCGGCTAGGCTGTACGATTCGTTATTCATCACTCCAGTAAGCAATAAAAAATAGAATGTATGACCTCCTAATAAAGTCTCTGGAGCAAGATGATAACATGGATGTATTTTAAATGTCACAATTCTATACAGAATCGTGCTTCGCGAAAACAGATGACATATGTCTTTTTTAACCTTTTTTTCGAAGATCGGCGGAATCCTTCTTTGGAATTATGAAACCTTTCAGGTTGTGCTTCTTTGTCCAGTCTGAATTTTCGGCTACCTGGAGAAAGATTTCGCGTATTTTGCGCCACCGAGCGTAGGTACCGATGCGCAAGGGCGCAGACATGTTTTTTGGTTGGATTAAAACCCCGCCCTGCACTATGCCGGACCATTTTTGTACAGCACATCCAAGATGGCAGACTTTTATTTAGAACGTTTTTTGCTTGAACAGACGTAAATGTTCAGGTCTTTGTATATAAAAGAAAATGATGTGCTGATTCATTGATGAGCCCCTCTCATAAGGGGGGCTTTGGGGACCTCCTCCTGAAAATTTTGATATTCAGGACCTCTTTAAGTGCATTCTGAACACATATCAAGCAGGGACTCTACATAACAGGGTGTAATGTAGAGTCCCTGATATCAAGGCACTTTCTGAATTTGTCTTCTGGAAGCGAAAATGCAACTGCAATGAAACAAACAAATTTACAACAGAGAATTCGCTATTCAACTTAAGGGAGATAATTAACAATGTGGGGCTTAACCATGTTTCTACACAGTGCTACATTTGGAGACAAATGAGAGAAAACAATGAAAACATGATTGAAATGTATTTTATTAGATAGATAAAGCTTTTATACAAAAATATACTATGAGAAAAATCATATGTGTAGACACAAATCTCACTTTTCCCATAAAAATGTAAATGTCGCTTATATTCAGTAATAAGGAACATTCTACAAACATATTTGTCGCAGCAGATTAGCAGCATAATGAAATGCTGACACCAATAATTGATATACCCAGAAATATACTGGCTGTCATAAAAAAAGTAACCAGTAAGTGATGTTGGTATACAATAGACAAAGCGCAAGTAATCGAGATGAATTTAATTCCGGAAATAGCTGAAACATTTCATGATGTGATTTACTGTTATCCATTATATAAAATTGCTGTATACAATTAAAATCTCAAGGTCAGGATATTAGGCCAAAATAGAATAATTTTTATGATGGTTACTTTCTTATGATGGCCAGTACATTTGCATTGATATCCCTTTAGATTGATGCTTATAACATTCTCCCAATTAATTGCAGTAACTTACACTCAAATAAGCCAAATAATGAATGTTAACGGTTGTAACAAACACACATACAATTTTTGATGTTAACTAACATTGTACATGATCAGATGATACATTTTATATCAGAACAGTGTACCATGTCTTGCATACAGTAATTAAAATTCCAACAAATACACTCAGTAATTGATTGAATTGTATTTACCAATGTTATTGGTAATGAAAGCATAAGTTATATACTATAATTCATGTAATTGTTAAATTTTACCCTCCTTCTATCAAAAAATATGTAATTTGTTCAACCAATATCGTCTTTAATAAATTTGTGGAGTTTATTACTGTAAGCAATCTTACATAGGTTGCTATCCAAAAGGTTACAGAAACATTCAATACTTACATTATATACTATCATACATACAACAAGTACTTGTAGCATAGATAATAGAATAGTAACTTGAAGTGCTTGAAACTATGATAAGAATATTTTTGAACATAACTTTCGTAACCTCAATGAAATAGCACAAATAAAACTATTGACAATATCTACATTAATTATACCTATTTTACTGGTGGATGTGTGTGCAATCCAGAAATTGTTCCTATTTTTTTAATCATTCTGATTACAGTCTTGTCATTATTAAGAAATGGCAAAATGGTAGGGGTTAATCTCAGTTTAAGTTCATGTTAAAAATTTAAATTCAGGCACATATTTCTGTAAATAAAAGTTTTCCTTCAAATCTGAGGTTGGCATTTTTCTATCATGTATATACATGTAATTAAATGCACAAGGTTCAGTAAAGAAATGCATAATGATTTTGCATTGTATCACAATTACAATCTCATGTAAAGAGATTACATAGTACTCACACAACATACACAAAAATACACTAAATCACAATTGTTAACCCTTCATTGGTAATGTAAGAATCTCCTAACTTCTAGCATGATGTTTCCAATGATCATATACTCTTTCAAAGGACAATAAAGCACTCAATGTTTTGGATTACAACTTACAAAATGTTATCTATTAATATGCTGTTCTCAAAAAATCATCATAGTTCTAGTCCACTTTTGGCCTAAAGTACTATGGAGTGTTCCTTATTGATGACAATAGGCGACATATAGCTACCTTGCGTTTCCAAAAATGTACATTTATCTTAATGAACACATTATGTGGTATTAAAAAGTAACCAAAACATCAGAATTATGAACTGACTATGAAGTTTATTAACATAAGCATTATAAAGAACTCATTTCATCCTGTTTTAACTGAACATCACACAAGACCACTTTAACCCTCAAATAATACAAACATTAGTTAAATTTAACCAATGGGTTAGATTTGAGGTAAGGTTATGAAATTGAAAATTTAACCATAAACAAGATGGCTGCATTATTGTACCAAATGCTAAGTGGTCTCGAAAATTCAGACGAGTGAACAAACATTGTGAAGATATATGGGTTAAATTCAACTTGAAATTATTTCAGGCTAAATTAAACTAAGGTTTTATGCAATCATTTTACAAAACTTAAACAAAAAATGTAACTTCAAATCTAAGCAATTGCTTAATTTAACCAATGTTTATACAATTGGGTGCTTAAACAAAATGTTAAACAGCTAAAGCACATGATGCCCATTGAGATATTTCAGTTGGACAATGTGGATAGTTTTGTAATGCAGTCATTATTTGTGATGGATGAACTAGTAATCCCATTAGTCTGTATTCTTTCTGTATCCGTGTCCCTCCACTATTATCCATTGGCCTCACCAACTCCAGAGATATAAGATGTTCAAATGCCTGAATACAGACAAAACAAAAGTACAAAATACATGTAATTGTATGTTTGAAATTAGGAAAGCAAATTAATAAAAACAACATCTTATTTTTATTTCCTTGGGATTTAAGGTTGCACCAACAGCCAGTGTCATTTGGCAACTTTACAGCTTTAACAGTGGAGGAAGATCCCTGATGTTCAACTGGGTAGAACCACTGAGATTCCATAAGTTAGCTAGACAGTGTCCTAACAAGAGAAATTAGTCTGGTCCTGGGAGGAATTCAAACTCATAGTGAAGGGCTTGTGGTTACTAATCAAAGACTATAACCTATTTACCACAGGGCCCCTACCATTATCTTAAAAATACCAGTACAGTCTGTGACTTTGGCCTCATGTCAGACATAAAATTAGATCTACTGTAGAAATAATTCAGCAATTTACAACATATAAATGATTTTTTACTTAATCAAATTGATCTAAGAAAACATACCTTTAACACAACAGGTTTATCAAATACTTGCATTGAAGATCTTCTCTGAGCAAATTTCTGGTACTCTAAAATATACAATACCTGATTATTGGGAACAAGTTCAGAAGGTGATGGAAATATAACAAATATTCAAAATATCCAAATAAAACAAATTCATAACTTAAAGATTTAAGACACTTTATTCCAATTTTAACTAAGAATTCATTAATACGAATAGGCTTTATTAAGCAATTTCAAAATTTTGAAACTTATTTCATTTAATAGTAAATATCATAGATTCAAATAATGGTATTGTACACTGTCACCATTGTTTAGGTCTTACAATATGCAGAAAAATACCTGCAGCATCAGTTACGTAGTAGATAGGAGATAAAATTAAACAGTCAGCCATAAATTTTCATATTAATAAAATATTAACAAAATTTATAATTAAGAATAGCACTTGATTCTTAAACTGAATCTTGAAAGTCATAATTCAGAGGCTCATCAATTTCATTTCAATTAATTCAATACAATTAACATTTACCATGTCACATGTGTATAAAAAAGAATATACATCTATCACCAATTGTCCTAGGGTCCTCAAACAAGCTGTGAGAAGTAAGTACCACAATTAAATATGACTGGCATTTTTCTTAGGCATGTATTTTTTTCACTTGAGTTTGTCACACCAACAGCCAGGGTCATTAGGTGACTTTCCAACTTCAACAATGGAGGAAGACCCCAGGCTAAAACCTGGGTAGAGCCTTAGATATTCCGTAAGTTAGCTGAACAGTTTCTTCACATGTGCAATTTGGTCACAGGAGGGATTCAAGCTCACAGTGGTGAAAAGTTAGTGATAACAAGTCAGAGACCATAACCACTCTCAGCCTTATAAGTGCTGCTCCTAATTACCTCAGAGATGATATAAGACCTAAAATGGATTGTCACAAAACAGAAAGTTGAACAAACCTTTGTATACCATCTCAAAATTAAATGGTTCTCCATCATAGATATCATTTAAATGTTTCATTGATATAATAAGACACAACTCTAGAACAGACACACCTGAAATTAGTAAAAAGAGTAAAGTTAATACCATGTCATTTAGACAATTGAATCATACAGCTCCTTCTAGTCAGGACTAACTATTAAATCGTTTTGGAACTTGTTCTCGTGAAAGATGAACAACATTGCATAACAACCATATCATACCTGAATTCTAATGAAGTCCAATTCAAGCATTACTACATGTAGTGAATGTCACATTGTACAATGAAGTTTTTAAAGAGTAAAAAATAAGAATCACATGCTTAATAAGAACTGAGTGTTTCCATAGCAACAATTTTATCAGCAAATACAAAATCAACTATTTTAACCGGGTGAAAAAGAATTGACGAAGGTGTTTGTATCACATTTTAATCAGTTTATCACTGTTAGACAGAAGGCAAATTATTTTTTTCTCACATGATTTATATATTTTTCACAATAATTTATCTTAAATAAGTATCAATTTATAATTTTGTTTACATACACATTTGCATCATACAAAAAGCTTAAATGGCAGTAACTTGGACACGACCAGAAAAAAAACCTGTGCTCAAGTTTACAGTTACCCCCACACACAATATATTAAACAACACTGACCTTAAGTGGTGGTAACTTGGACAAGGCCAGAAAAAAAAACATGCGCTCAAGTTTACAGTTACCCTACTTACACAACTTTAAACACTGACCTTAAGGTTTCTTATGGCGAAATCCAAAGAACGAAAATATTTGGGGATGAATCATACCTGGTATTCTCACAAAAGTATGTTAAAAAAAAATCAGAAAAGTTTTTTACCAATCTACCTTATTTCGTTTGGTTGAGTAACCATAAACATGACAATTTTTTGCTGACCTAAACATTCAGGTTTTCACTGTCATAATACTTACCATGCAACATTGAGGCTTTACTATCTGTCGTCATGATTTTCACAGATTCCTGGAAATCGACGGCAGTCAGTTCTCTATGATCCTCATTGAGCTGTGATACAGGATAAAACTGTAATAGTACAAGAAAAAAGAAAAATAAAACTACTACACTGCACAAAGTACATAATAATACAACAACAAGTAAATTGTACATACCAACATGACAACAAGTAATTACTGCATCCAGAATCAAGGATACAAATCTGTGTGTTCAGACATCAGGATTGAGGAGATATGAAACAGCTTATACATGTTCAAGCATGTACAAGGTATGCTATTATTTATCATTATTAACAAAATTATACAAATAATAGGACACAGTGTACAAACAGATGGTTTACCATAAGTTGCTGAAGGGTCCTCACATCCCTGGTGAACTGATACAGTCTACGTAATATGGTAACTACACTACTATCAGCAGCAAGTACCTAAATTCCAGAATACAAGAAAATCAAAAAACCTAATATAAGTAGATTTTGTATACAGATGAAAAATAGGAATGATTTACTAAACAATTTATATAGTTATAACATGTCTTCACTGTTTACTCTAGATTATATGATGACTGCAAAACTTTTTTTTCAATTTCCTATTCATTTGGTGAGGCGCATTACATTCCTGAACATAAAACTCACCAGGCAAATATTTCATTTTCAGTATCACAGTATTACTTAAATCTATAATTATGCAAATCACAGTACCTCAAAGAAGGGGCGTCATATACTCATCCAAATGACAGTGTTACTAATTTGGTAACATCGTGACAGAATGATAAGATTGTGGATGTATGAAATTAATGAAATATACATGGGTAAAAGTTGAAAATTTTCAAAAAAACAGAAACCTTAACATCCCTGCCACTGAAATAATAAAAATCAGTAGGGCCGGGACTTGGGAAAAACTCGAATGTTCCAGAAAATTCCGGAAAACTTTCAACCATGAATATAACAAATGTATGATATTGGTCGATAATTTGACACAAACCTCAATGTGTTTGTTCCATTTTGATGCCAGTTTCTGATCAGGAAAATCTTTCCCTAAACAAAGTAATACTGTAAACAATTGTTGATATTCATCAAATTGTAGACTATTAAACATATGTAACTGACGATGTGAGAATCTAGACTTCACTCGTTTCTCTAACAGTTCAATAACATCCTGAAAATACAGAATAATCTTGTAACAAAATCCAACATAATCAATTGCACAAACACAAAAATGGAAGACAATACATAGACACTCGCAACATCAATTGTAAAATGTCAATTATGAGTCTACTCTTAGACGCAATGGCTAATACATAATATGTCACTACTTATCATCTATTTATTATAGAAATAGAAACTCCTTGACAGAGAGATGTTTTCTGGCATCAGAACCAAAGTATACTAAATGGGTCAAAAAGTATCTGTCTCAAAGATATAAAAAAAAATAAACAAGAGCATTTCTGTAGACATGTTGTAAGTGTATCAGTGCACAGCAATAATTCTTGAACTATATGTACACATACTTGTATAAAATACAAGATGCAGAAAAAAACTCATCACCTAGTCCACCATTGAAACCAATAAAAAATGGTAAAAATGTCCAGGTGGTCACATTATCATATTGAAATATAGAGGAAATAAATTTTAAAAAATAAATAAATTGCTGTTAAAATGAGGTGGCTTTAATATAGACTGTAAGACAGTAATTATTTCGTATGTAAGCAACAGAATGTAACCTTACTCAAATTACTAATATCTGAAGACTATTCAACAAGTAGTAAGAGGAAGAAATAAATGAAACATGTAGATTAAGATTTTGATGCATGGCACGATTTTTCATTAATATTTAATGTCACACCAACAGCCAGGGTAATTTGGTGACTTTAAAGGTTTAATGATGAAGGAAGACCCCTGACGCACACCTGGGTAGAAAGACCAACCATCCATAATCAAGTTGGACAGCTCCCTCGCTGGTAGTCCAGGGTGGATATTGATCTAACAGCAGTGAGGAGCTAGTGATAACTAGTCACAGACCATTACCTCTTGACCCTAGTGGCCCCAGGGATATGACTACACAGTCTAAAAACAGTAAATCCTCTAAAAGAAGGAAAAACACATCCCCAGTGAACTGATAGTGTCTACAAAATCTGTAAACATTAATTTGATAAATAAACTCATTAAGGATTAATATACCAGACGACATGTTACTCCCAACACACATATAGGAGTCTGCGCAGATTGAGAAATATCAAACAGATTGTACAACAAAGTCTGGTTACGATGAAATGCAAACAGATCAAATTCTTCTAGTATAAAGAGTATAGGCTTGCTCGACTGACTTCCTGAAATCATAAAATGCAGTGATAGATGTTTTTATGTAAATGTCTAACAATCTTATAAGGATACACAGTGAATACTTTGATTTAATCATACAATCATACATTTAATTCATACAACTGACTGATATAAAAGCTATATGGATCACCTTTATTTTACAAGGACAAAATATACTTTCATACAATTGAAGTTATTTGAAGACCAAAAATTGACTAACAACAAGGACACAAGAGATATGCCTACCATATTTTAATAGAAGGCTTAATTACTACTGTTTGAACCTAAGTCATGTAATCATATAAATTAACATGGCAACATGTATTAAAATAATCATTCCACTATAGAGGATCAATTTATTAATTCTGAACACAGCTGGGTCCATTTAGTGAATTACTTGTACACAACACATATACCATGCACAGGCAAGAATATATACATGTATATACATACATACCACTTTTCATTGCTTGCAGAAGGAATTGTAAAGTTTCAGCAAATGAGCCCTGCAAGAAAGGAAATGGTGATGACAAGTGCACTTTCTGATGTTAATCACATTCTTGAACAATTATTTTTTTATATTATGGCAAAACAATCGTAACTAAGCTTTGGTACAGACATTCCTAAAATACTTTTGGGTCAAACTCTTAAAGTATTGTTTGACAAATGCATAACTCACTAACAGTAATTATCATCATCTTACAATTTATTGTACAATTTAACAATTTGCTAAAACAATAAAACACAATTTGCCAGTAAATCATTTAATCACAGGAGCTACACACTCGTAATTTAATTCTTGTGCAGCAAAACTCCCGCCAATACTTTATTCCTCGATATCTATATTATCTTAAACAGTACAGTATTACTTACAAACACTTTATCCCCAACAGTGTTCTCAAGATGTAATTGTCTGGTTATCTCCTTTAAGGCAATCTTATCATCAGTCTGTAGTAATCCTGAATAAAAGATACTTCAATGGACTCATTCATCACCCAAAAAAAACAACAAAATCAATATCTCTACAGTACTCACAAACACACTGCCTTCAAGTAAGCCACTTTGTATCTATTGAGAACCAAGTTTTATAAATACATATTATTTATTGTATATGCATCATGTCATAGCATATTTTCACAACTGCTCTCTCACAAATCAGTATTTTTAATTTTTTAATGTATTGTAAGGACAATAGCACTATGAAGAGTAGGTAATATTTCTGCTAGAACTAAACAGACCAGGCTACAGATTTATGGTTTTATTTTTCTTTGAAATATGAAACTCCTTTTATTTGATAGAAATTACAACAAACAGTAAGGTGTATCAAGGATTTCATTATAGGGTTTCAAGGATTTCAATGCAGAGATTTCACAACTACACTAGCTTAGATCTTTGATATTATTTAGAAAAATATCTTGAATGTGTAGTAAAATATCTTCAGCAGTAGTCATACAATAGCAATGTGCTACAATCTAGTTTGAATGTATCAGCATGAAATTTTTCGTACATAAAATTAATATTTAAGAATGACACTGAAAATGCAGATGAAACTTATGATGTTAGTGAGACATGTACGCCCCCTCAAACATCAATTACATAATGCCAATGCAATATGACATAAAACAACCCAACTTCAACACTTTGTCATTGTCAAGACACCTGGGTATGATTGACTAAATCTGATAAAATTATTTTGAGTACAGAAACAAAAGGGGACAGAGCTATTTATAGTAACCTACCTCCCTACTGAATCTATGGGCTGCAGGCCAAAGTGTTGTCTAGTTATCAGTCAGACAAGGCTTTAGTGGTCGGGTTAAGCGAACCTTGACCTGCTGATTTCAAAATCAAATGGGGTTATCTACTGGTCAAATTCTGAGAATTGTACGCCAAGACACAGTCTTCTTGTTGATTGGACAAGCTTTTTGTTGTTAAGGTCATTATAACCTTGACCAGTCATTATGTTGTGGTGTTCTCATGTTACTGATTGGATAAGCTTCTATTGGTCAAGGATATAGTGACCTTGACCTTGTCATCCAAAGGCCACAATCAACTTTCCCATCGATTCTGTGGGCTGTAGGCCAAAGCAGTCTCTAGTTATTGATCGGACAAGCTTTTAGTGGTCCAGGACATGGTGATCTTGAACTTTGACCAACTCATCACAAAATCAAAAGATTCGAAGGGGGCATAAAAAAGTTTGACCAGTTTTCTTTATGTTGCATTTTTTGGAAGCTGCCCCCTGAGATTCAAACTTATTCATCAAAATTGTCTGAGATCTTTAGAGATAAGAAATGAATAATTTAGACTAACAGCATAATTTTACTGTGTCTTAAGAGATTTACTTATTTCAACAAACTCTGAATATAAAACAATATGACAGTAAAGCTCACCATTTAGATGTACTTGCATCAAATTTTCTTTTACGTCTTTTTCCTGACTTACTTCTTCAAGAACACTTTTAATAAGCTGTAAGCATCAAAGCAAGATATAAAAAGATGCATGTACTCTTGTCATGCTTTAGTTATAAAAGAAAAATCAAGATGTGTCAGCGTCAAACACTTCATTGCTGTGTTTATTTCATAAATCAACATATATCAAGGACTTTAGTGCTGTGTTTATTTTAAAAATCAAGATGTATAAAAGACTTTATAGCTGTGTTTATTTCAAATGTCAGAATGTATCAAAGACTTTACTGCAGTGTTTATTTTAAAAATGCTTGCTTGGTTTACAGATGTGTAGAAAAAAACAATAAAAAATCATTGCAGTGAAAATATGGAATAAGATAATAATGTCCTTGACTTTCATATTCAATAAAATGGCCATTTATGGATGATACTTCACCCAATTAGTGACCTTTTTGTTAGTTTAGGTTATTAGTTATCATTAGTAAGGTTCATCTGGAGTTACTTCCCTTCTGACACAAAAATAATACCTAAATATGTAACAGGAAAAATGTACAAAATAATAATTAGTGATGTGGTAGACATACATATAGAGAATTACTCACCATAGATTTACCTCCTCCTCTAGGACCAATCACAAGTACAGAATTACTTTCTCCAGTAGTTGCTGTTCGTTTGATTAAATCAAGTAATTCTCTGTAATGTTCAGACATTTTACTCAAAAATACATCATTATGAAATGATAAAATGTTTATAATTCTATACAGCATACAATGACTTGACTTATGATATTTAAGAAGAATTCACCGACAATAGAAAATAGACACACTTATGCATGTTTTTGTATTACAAAGATTTGTATAACATTTACATTTGTATTACATTTATCAAATTATCTAAAACATACTGAAACCGATACAATGTGCTTTCAATATGATACAACAGAAAAGTTATTACTGTAAAAAAACCCATTTATAACAATGTTAGAATTGACATAAGTTCAATTTAGAAAGTATTGATCAGTAATTAGTAAGAAAAAAAATTGTTTGTACCTTCTTTCTCTTTGAAAGCCACATATTGTTGGTGGAAGACAGTTTTGACTGAGCTGACGTCTCAGGGCTGTTTGGATAGCACTTATTGTATCTATTGGTACCTGGCTACAGGCAAAAGTCTTCTTGCTTTTCCCCATCAGTTCTGTTTAGAAAAAAATATTCTACATAAATACAGTGTATTTCTGTCATCTGTTCTTTTCCATCCCTTAAGCTCTGAGAGCAGTACTATGATCAAGAGGTAATGCGTACAAGACAAAGAAGGGTACATTATGCATGCTTCTCTAAGGTAGATATTTAATTCCAAAGTCATTTGAAAGCAAACATTATTAATTTCATTCAAGAGAAAAACAAAGCAAACAGACTGGTCATATTTAAGTAATCAATATGGATTCAATGACAATTTTACATGTTTAAATAAAGTTAGGATTAGAAGTCCATACTATGAAATCAAGACAGATTGAGAAGTTTTGAGTTGTACAGTTTAAATTTTTTTGAGGATTTTCAATGATTTTTATACATATTTCATGATTAACTTAAAAGAGTTGATATAAGTCGACATTTACTTAAGATACATATATCAACAAAACAAGCACATAATTTCAACTCTTCACAGATGTCAATAAGAACAAAATGTGTTTATGAGTTTATGATCAATTACAAATTCTATTTGTAACATGTTTGTAAAAAATTCAAACTCCACATCAATGCAGTACAAAATTTTTACAATGACAATTTAACAAGTAGTTATTTATAGTCTCTGGTTCAACTAGAAAGAACGTTATTCCCACTAAAAACAAAGGCCTTTGCAAAAATAAATCGCATCTCATTCTCAAGTTCAAGTTATTTGGTAATATTTCCTTATAACCACAACATCTCATGTGCTACAGTGGAGTTATGACGCAGTAAGCATTAGGTCACAGCATCGTACCGGGAGAATAATTTATTCACTCATTCATCCTGCAAGTGTGACAATTCCCACGAGTTTACTTGATTTAATATCATGAATCATGGAATAAAAATTGACAACAGCATGTCAATTTCCTATTAACAACTTGTATACTTAGAATATATAATGATATCTATTATACTTGTATGCTAAATCAATCGATAAAACAATCAGAAATAAAGAATAAGACCAAATAAAGCTACGTACCACCTACTGTCCTTAGAAGTTAGATAATTCGACTATTTTCTTGAGTTACCCGCGATATTTTTACCCGGCTTATTATTTGTTCAATGGTATTCCGTAAATAAGTTTGAGTACCAATTTATTAAGAGCCAAAGAAGTAGAATTATTGAAAAGTAAAATGTTGGTAAATTTTTCACTTTCCGCCTCTACATTGCGGAAGTACGGAAATTACCGAAGCAAAAATCGTAACCAATCGCACGTTCGATAAACAGAAATCGCCATCTTCTTTTCCAGCAAGCGAAGCAATTTTCTGATATTTGAGATAAAATACAAATCAATTAGGATCTCTCTACACTTTTTGATTGAGGTATGCAACAATTGCAAACAGGAAGAAGTCTTTATGCACTTTAAATTTGCTTTATATCATTGAACTGTTTGGAACATACCTTGCGTGTCTAGGCTAGATTCTCCTTACACGTTTGTTGTGGTGGGTGGGGTAATTTCGACAACGAGTTCATAATACGCAAATTACTTGTTGAGCGCCACTTGAGCAGGGTTTCCGCTTTGATATCAATTGTTCCGTGTTTTTATTTATTTTTTTAAGAGGAATTACACACATATTGATGTAGAACGTTCAACATTGAGATTAAAAGAAATCTGCTGATTTGAGATCCTACTTCTCACTCATTGAGCCATGATTGCGTTCGTTGCATATTTTAAATGTCAAGTAAATTAATTATCTTTCAATTTCGTCAACAACCCTGTGTTTGTCTTTATTTGACCCATTGTACTTCAATCTTTCATTTGATTGACTTCAGTGTCGAACTAATTCTGCATGAAAATTGTAAATGTTATCAAGTATATTTTTTATAATTTATTTAATTTATCTAGTATAGAAGTTTATTAGAACATAAATGTTGAAACATTATCATTTACTATGGAAAAACAGTGTTTGCAATGTATTGGCTATTTACAGTCACACCCTGTCTTGCAATCTGTATCCATAGTTGTCGTTCATTATCCCTCAAATTTCAGTCAATGTCTCAGCTTATACAAGATCCTTGTAAAACAAGAAATAAATCCAGAAAAAAGGAACAAATTTTACAAAAAAGTGAAGCAATTTCTTTTGCACAATACATACAAGACAATTATTTATCACAAAATCGCAGAAATTATTTTATTTATGAAGTGCACTATTTCTCAATAGAGAGTGTTTGTTCACTTTTGGTAATTAAGTTGCAAAGTTAAATTGCTTAAATGGAAATGAAACGCAGAATTTGACGGTAATCCTGAAAAATTATGAATTCAAATGTTTATTTAGAGAAAACAAAGGCATGATTTTGTTTATCAGATGGAAACTAAAGGAGACCTGTACACGTGTTTTTGAACTACTTTCCAGACCTTGACAGAAACATATTTGATAGACAATCAATAACTCTGGTTTTTGTAAAAATCAACAATATGAAATTCTTGAAATAGACCACATTAAATTGTCTATACTGGGACTTAATGTATTGATATTCAAGATGTATTCACATTTAAGCTTACAATTTTCATATTACGTAGAGCTAGTTATATACCATGCTAGATAAGTGTGTATGTCTTTTCCATAATCATTGTACTCAACCACTCGTATTAAAGTTGAATAAAATGGGGTAAGTAATAGGGTTGGATACCAGTATCAGTACTGTTCTGAATAGTAATTTAGTAAACAAGTGGTATGTACTGTTTTGTAAAATACCAGGGCTGGATTTGATATTTCTTTTTTTTTCTTTAATTAATAAACAGTGATAAATTGGGTTTAAACAATCAATTAATTGATTTATTGCCATTTCAGTGAAAACTTGAAGTCAGTTTGTGAATGCCTGTTCATATGTAGAGCTTGCACTGGGTAATGCATGAAAATTTCCAAAATCATAAGCCTAAAATTATATCTAAAAATAAGTGAGGAATTCTCATCAAATAACACAACATAAAAATATTATTTTATCATATTTCTAGAAGTTGAAATGCATTGTAGATGTTTTGAAACATGTCGCATAAGTCGAAATTACCATGTTACCAGTATTAATAAGTCATATATTTCCATGACCAACATGGTTGGTGTTGGCAATTGAGCCACTAGTTCAAAGGTTTGGGGCTACTTTTCAAAACAAACCGATGACAGAAAGTGCAAAAAACTACCCACTTTTTAAAGAATAAATTATCTGTTTATTGTAGTAGTATGAATATTTAAGAAAATGATACAGAATATTATAACTGGTTGCATCACTATAAGAAATGTATTATCTTTTAAATCCCATATTGGTTCAAAGTATCAGTATCGTTGAAATATTATATTGTTTCATCAATATTGATATTGGACCATTTCATGGCTAACGATATCCAACCTTTGTAAGAAATGACACTTGATGCTAATCCACTTAAGCTCAAATTCCATACAAAATGCTTATTGTATTGTTGATTGGTAAAGCGTAATATTTATTATTTACTAATTTATATCATAATTCAGGTTTTTTTTTCCTCCTATAGCAAAGGCCGTTTATTGACGTCTTCCCCTCAGGAAAAATCCTTAAATTCATGCAGATTTCCCCTAATATTCAGTTTGCATCAAGTTTTTACTTCCTCTTTTGCTAAAATACAGTGTTAATTTTTCCCCAAATTTAAGAAAGGCCCCTTCCCCTACCCTCGAGAAAAGCCCTGTAATTACATTTACGGCTATAAAATGTCCTTACATGCACCCTCTGTCTTTTGCCTTGCCCAGTGAGAAATTAACATTTATGAAAATGTTTCTTGTTTTTGATTTCAGAAATTTGCTGGAAATTGAAGAAATAGAAGTTTTGATTTCAAGATAATGAAGTCTTCATTCAAATGGTACTATTCTTTTGCTAGCTGTTTTGAAGCTTTCTTTTTTGTTATGAAAAATTTTTGATTGAGTTAAGTATCAGTCATGATATATTGTAACATTGTTCCAGTTATCTACTGAGCATCAGTTTAGAAAAAAGTCATGTTTATGGTTAACTAACTTATAAAAAAAAAATAGGGTACCTAAGTTCTTTCATATTCTGTATGTACAATTTGCCCCCATATGATTTCGTAGTTTTGATTTTTGTTGGCATCAAATAAAATAGGGTTGCTGTTTTAGTGAAAACACTACTTTTCTTTGGCCTTATGATGACTTTCTTGTATTATTATCTGATTATTTGTCTTTGTGCTTAGAAATTCTGTATGCAAACAATAATGTGAATGTGAAACGCTTGACTTGAATCAGTAAGTTGATGCTGTTTTCATGCTAATGATGTAAATTACACCTATTAGTGCATGGGGACTTTGACATTGCACTAAGTCACTTCATTTTTCCCCAGTGAGGTGGCCTCTACGAGAGACCAAAGTATATAGTTGTCTATGGTTGTTTGCTGTTTCCTGTTACAGCTTTTTCACATTCATTAAAGATTCTTTTTGTCAGCTTTGTTGACACTAAATATAAAACTTTATTCATTTGGTGAATTTATTTTATTAGTGTGTCGAAGACTCTTGATTTTGACACAGACTTTATGTGGTACTATATTGAGAAGTGAGAAAATAAGAGCTCTACCATTATGGAATATGTGACATATAAAATTAGAATTTTAACAACAATGATATGAAATGTTCTTGTTCATTACAAATAAGCAATGAATATTAAGCCATTAAAAAATTAACAAGCCTTTTGTTTGTTTAGTCTCATAAAAAAATTAATGTATATAACATTTAAAACATATAAAACTTTATACTTATAGCATGTGCACTTTTTAAATAACACTTTAATGGAGATGCCACTGATTATAAATTAAGAGCATCTAGTGAATCTAGTCAATGAATCCAGCATCTACTGTCTAATCATGATTCCCATGTTGTTGACTGTGCAGATCTGTATTATCTGATGTTTATTATGCAGAGTCATTGATTTACAGCAACCGTCTCTGTTTCAGAGTTATAGTTCAAAACAACCAATAATTTCACAATGCCCTGATTTTTGCTAATTTGATAAAGTTTCATGCTTAAGAATAAAGAATGAATAGTTTACTGCTTGCAATACTGTAAAACTTCATTACATGTAATTCAACTTCAAATAAATCTTCTGAAGTTGTTCCCTGTTTTCACATCAACAATGTCCTCTTGTCATTTCTAGGTAGGCTGATATAAATATTTATGGGTTAGAAATAACGACTCACAGATTGTGACTTTGTCTTGTACAAATATGACTTGTAATATACAATGTTAAGATTGATGTGGAATGAATTTTTCATGAATATTGTCTTTTTTTGGCTTCGTTCTATCTGGTGGTGTTAAATTGATTATTGATATATTGCTCTGAAAATGGCAGTTACTCTTTTATTACATGCCATAATGGTATGTAAAAGGAAACCTATCCTAGTGGTGATATACAGGTTATGTGTTGTATGGGCTCAACTTCTACCTAATATATTATTCACGAGGAGGCATCTGGTAATGAAAGCTTTCTTATCTTGAGGGAATGGTAAATTGTCTCTTTAAATAAATCTTTGTGTTGTGAAGGCTTCGATAATTGTCTGGTCAGCTCTCTCTGGTTTCACTCGTATATATAATTACTGTGACTTGATTCAGGAACTTGTTTTCTATGGCACTCCTGGAATCATGTCTTGTAAATCCCCAAAAATCCCCCGTACCATAATTATCTATGTTGTTTTGTAAAAATATGCAGACGTATCACAGCATCACTCCTTGTATAAAGTATGAGACACTTTAACTTCACTCTATTAGAATGTGCAAATTGCATCAATTTATCCTTAATCGGCATTGTTTGTGATGGATATACCGACTTAAAAGTCCTGATAGATATACTACTTGTGCCTGTACTTAGAGCAAGTTTTTTCCTTCTTTGTTTGGGGTGGGTAAATGGACCCTTCCCAATTGATACAACATTTTTCCCAATTCCTGACTAAAAATTCCCGATTTTGGCATCATACCGCACATTTTTCCCCAAATGGACCGGACCTGGATCTTTTCCAAAATTGCAAAAAAATCACTGACTTATATACTGTATGCAGGTAGTATTATTAGCTGTGAATCATAAGGTTTTAGTAATCCATTTAGTCAATAATTATAATGTCTAGACTGTGTATTATTATTTGTCATCAGATGTTCATATCTGACTAAGTGACAAGTTGAGCTTGTATAATATTGTTGACACTTGTAGCTGAATACCAAATATTCCTTGTTAAACAGTTCTCCCCTTATTAATGCCCCCATTATTTTAGAGGAAAAGAGAAAAGTGCTGCCTTAATTGTTTTTACTCATTCATCTATATAATATTTGTTTTACAAAAAATTAAAATTATATACAAGGTGTCCAAAAATTGTTCCAGTGATAACTTTCAAAAAAACTGGTAAAATTTATTGCCCCCTTGGTTTGATTGTTAGGGATTAGTTTCTATTGTTCAACATTAATGTACTAAAAACATTTATTTTGAAATAACTCTGATAGTCTGGAGTCCTGTCAGTTTTATTTTTCATTTTTTTAGTTGTGTTCAACCAATTAACAAATACCTCATTATTACGAGTACCACGTTTATATTGAGCATTTAGTCTGTTCCGATGACCCTTCGAGATAACGAGGTTTAACTGTACTAGATATTTTTTGTATGTCACTTTCTTATCTTGTTTGTCCTAAAGCAGGAAAAAATCTAACAGAAATGCAGACTGTCATATTTCTACAGATTTCATCTTCTCCAGACATTAATTTTCAGAAAAAGTAGTCTGGTGTTATCAGTATATTTTATTATTTCCTTTAATCATATAGGGAATAGGTTTCATAATTTTCTATTTGGAGATTTCTGTATGACATGGGAGTACTTTCTGTGGATGTTATTGATCTTTCATTACAACGAATGAAGCCCACCCTTATAGCTCAGATAGTAGATCACAGGACATCCGGCTATTCTAAGATGTCACTGTCAGTTTTGAAATCATTGTGGAACTCTATCGTTTTGAATTGAATTTTTTACCAAAATAGCATCTAAAATCAATTCTCTTCCCTATCTTAACCAGCAAACTGTCATTTGTTACTGTCAGCACTAGTTAGTATTGGTTAGTAAATCAGACAAGATGAGAATCCTTACTGAAGAATTATATAGCTATATAATACTTAGAATCTAAGTGGGCATCAATGAAAGATACTAAAATTGTTAAGGGCTCGACAAATCCACTTGTCCGCTTGTAATTACGAGTAGAAATCTACTCTGGACGAGTTGAAATTGCTGTAGAACTAGTTAAAATTCTAAGCTTGCAGGACAAGTAGTGTGAGAAAATTTGTCAAGCTGTGTTGTTTCATGTCAATTAGAAGACAGTAAGTTTGACCTACAGCATTTGCTATGAGTAAATATTTAAGTTTTGTCCAAAAATGTTATTTTATTTTAGTCAGTATGGCATTCTGAATCTGATATTATTATTGGTGAATTTTTTATTCATGTGCAGAATATGATATTTTTGCTGCCAGAAATGAAGAATAGAGAAACCAAAAACTAACCCAATGGTAATTGCTTTTTGTAGTTGTGTTTATTTTTGTATTGTATGTCTGATGCTGGTATATGATAACATTGTAACCATAGGTCTTCAGATTATAGTGTTTTATGTCCATTTCTGTAGATGTCTTGTCAATATCAATGCCTAATATTTTCAGAATGTGTGGTGGTAATATCTAAAGCCTTTCCCTCAAAAAAGACAAGAAAAAAAACTTGCTTGATGTTAAGTCTAGTGGTATCTGGCCAATCAATGTCCATCTATAGAGTTTGCAAAATGTGTCCAACCCAGTCTGTCTGATGTGCAGTAAAAATCCCTTTGGTTTGTGTCAAATGTAAATTTCACAATGAACTAAGAAGGATTATATTTTATCACTATGTAATTGGTAAAACTTCAGTATATTTTCAGTAAAACTTTCGACGTATTTATCTAAACTGACTTAATAAAAAATAACGATGTTACCTGGAAACTAAACAAATTTGTTTTACTACTTGTTGTTTTTGCCGTGGTTTACATGAGATTTTAAAAAAAAATTGTTAGAATTTTCCGTCAAACTTAGGACTGAATACTATTAACTTGCTACAGGATGGAAAGTTTTGCATTAGTTGTGTTTATTGTGTTTCTTAAAAGCTGGAGTAATGATGATGCAGGTTTGATATCAAACCATTAATAATGACTGAAAAGCTTGTATAAATCTGGCTTCTTTTTACTTTGATCTTCAGTCCTGTTGGGCACTATATCTCCAACCATAACAAACTCTTCAGAATTTTCACTTTACCCTGTATCTTAAAACTAGTTGTTGATTAAACCTTTCTACTGTTGAACATTGAAAACAACTTCTGATTTGAACTAAAGTGACATTGTATGCTAAACAAGTCAGTTAAATAAAAATATCTTGTTAACTTGTGAGCTCTGTGCCAACAACAGTGATGGTGCTGTCAAATTCTTTCGGTAGATATATTTATGGTGTAACATTTTTCTATAAGAAAATATACACCTACATTCTTTACTGGACGTACAATGTTGTGAGTGGTAAACAACTGACAGAATGGTTATGTTTGTACTTTCTAACACTGATGTTTACCTATTGTATCAACTCTTATTGTACCTGTGTTGTTAAGATTTGAGGAAGAACTGGAGAACTTACTACTAATCTCATAGACTTCATTAATTGTGGATATTTATACTTTTTGAACTGTGATCAAATTGTAATCAGTGTTAAAGATTGCTGATTACTTATTTGGAAATTTAGTTACTAAAACAAGTCCTTTTGTAGGTGAACTTCCAACTGCTGTCACATTCCTTCATTTTTGGAATACTTTTGGGAACATTTTTCTTGTTGTAGATTTGAAAGAATATCAAGATTCAAGCTATCTAGTTTATGAACTGAGTGTTCCTTGTTAAGGGATATTTCCTGTTTTTTTATGAAGTTGTTTAGTGCATCAGTGCAACTGAAGAAGTGTTTATATAAAGATATGGTAAGGTGCTGTGATACATCAATTAGGGATTATGTTGAATTCAGTTCACTCATAAGGTATATTGCTATTGGGTCATTTGCTTTATTCTTATCATTTTTTGTTTTCTCATATTTTGATATTATATAGGCTTCTGTAGACTAATATTTTGTTTTTATATACTTTTCAGAACTTGATTGAAAATGGATCCCAAAGGTGATCGTTTACGTAAAATACAAAGTGGTCAACTCAAGTTGCCAGATTCAGTGCTCAAGGTTTGTAATGACATTAACTACATGTAGCAGAGTCCTTCTATTTTCTTGATTGGACTTGTTGTATATGTCTAGGACTTCACCTGTTTTTAAGAATTACTTGCACCTTGTTTTATTCAAAGTATTGTAGAGAAGTGGTTCATTGCTGTTTCCTCAATAGAAATATCTGTCAGGGATTATTGCATTTGAGTTCTACCTAGATACATGCATCCCTCTTTGAATCATACAACTCATTCCAAATAATATTGACATTTTAGGGTCAAAGGTTAACTGGATTCAATGCACTAGTACAAGATTTTATTGACAACCTCAAGGAATACCGACTTTAAATCAAAGAAACACAAACCCACTGTGAAATTATCTTGAATTATGAATGAAGGAAACAATAGGCTTAATAATGAACTTAATTTGACATTTTAAGAAAATGCGCTTTCATTTTCAACATATTTCTACTTTCTTCTGTGAATATCTCTGATATTTTATCGATCATTTTTTATTCACATTGGATAAATTCATATAATCAGGTTTGTCTGAGTGAGTGTCAAGGAGGTTGATTAGTTTGTATAACAATTTGACAACCTGTCAATTCTTTATTTCTATTATTGTATCAGCATAGTAATTGGGGAAGAGTTTAATTTCTACATTTCTCTCTTTATGGTGTAGTGGATGTTTTTTTAACCAGCGTTAATCTACAGATTGTTTTGTATCTTTCAGTGTTCAAACGTTCATGTAATGTTTTGTCTTATCAAATTTTCTGCGTCATTAACAGACTAGTTCATGTCTGTTATCAATATTTGTGTCTTACCACTAGAACATGAATCTGGATCAAATTATCGAAAGCATTAAAAATGCATTGAATTTTGAAAGCCTGAGCATCGAAATTGTCTTTCACAGTCTGTTGAAGGGTATGCTGATGAATAATTTATTCCTAACAATTAGATTTGCATGATAATGGCATAAAAGTGTTTTCATTGCTAGAGCAATGGGCCACAACAGAATAAAATTTTCAGCTGGTTTCCGGTTGGCAACCTTTTTAACTGAAGCCGGGTATAAACTTGGGAGTTTTATTACTAAAGTGTTGCATGTCGCTGTCAGTTACATGAGATGTGAAATCTTTTACCTGGCAGTGTTCCCTCATCCATTAATTGGATATCTTCGTGATTGCGACATCTATTATCTTTTGTGTCAAATTCTGCTTTAATTGTCTCATTTTCAAATGTTGTTAATTGTTATTGATTAGAAATGAAATCCTTTATTTTCTGAAGAAATTGTCTTTTAGAGTGAAAACAGATTTCTGAGAATTGCTTTAATGTTTGTTAGAAAAAAAACTCGCAGCATTCAGTATAGACCTGTTTTCACCCAATGAACTAGTAGTGTTGCTGATAATGTGAAAAGTAATGGTACTGTTTTATGCTTTTAATTATGCTAAAATCAATTTGTTTTACTGATAAGAAGCCAGAATACTGAAATTAACATGGTCAAGTTTTTCTGGGTATATACAAATAGTTTTAAAAAATACTTAAGTCCAATTTAGTTCTGTGTAAAAAAATGATTTATTAACAAATATTCATGTGACCCTAATAGAGTGGAACTATAAATGCATTTGTACTTCCATGGATATGAGCTTTGGTTGTCTGTGATAGACTTGTATATTATAATATCAGTGTGTGTTAGGCCAGAAAAAGAAGAGTTGTGTTTACAGTTTTTCTTGCCAACCCTTAAGTTTCTAAAAGCAAAATCAGAATTAAGTACGAAAATGTTTCGGAATGAATTGTACCCTGAGCTCTCAAAAAAAATTGTTTATTGAAAAATAGAAAGTTTTTTTTCGGACCTATTTACCCTAATTCCTTCTGTCAGGTAACCCAAACATGGCTTTTTTCTAGCCTTAGAATGTAATGATTTTCAATATGTGTAAGTATGTTGTTGAATAGCATTGTGAATATTTCTGATTGAATTTTCATAATAGCCATGTCTGGATTGTTTATGTCACCGATTGAATTCGATATCTGTGTCTAAATAATATAGACAATGAATTGTTGTGTGAAATGGAAATGAGACTCTGTTAAATTGAAGAAAAGCTAGGACATTGAAATATTATTCCATTATTCAATTCATCAGTTTGAGAATTTGATTCAACTGGAATGATGACAAATGTGGCTTAGGTATTAATTTTTGAATAGATTTCATTGAAGTTATATCAGTTTTCATTATTATGCTGTTAATGATTGAATTACATTATAATACTAGTTTTCATTTCATAGAATGAAAACACAATAAAATTTGCCTTGATTTATGATTACAAATATTCTTTGTATGATAAGCACCAGTTTGATCAAACTGTTGTCAATATAATTAATTACTATGATCATTTAGATGACACTGGTTAGACTATTGGTGAAAAAAACATATTTAAGTCATTATAGTAAGTAGAACAATGTGTCGACTGCTAAAAAATAACAATAAATTTGAGATTTTATTCTGATGCCAGGGAGAGACTTGACATATATATAGATATTCAAACTTCTGAGACAAGTACCATATAGGGTTATTGAGTACTTCAAGAAGCAGTAAGTGATTGTAGTTGACAGCTGATTTCAGACATTGGGTGTAATTTAATCCATTTACAGACATTTTCCTGCCAGGGAACCCAGTGGGATTTTGAAACAAAAAAAACTTTCCAGTACAATTTATTTTTACAAACACTGATGTCAGTAGTGTTGTTTGGAGATAGATAATACATTGTTGAACTTAAAATACTTTCATCTTAAATTAGTTAAATTTGATTTTTCTGCATATCTGAAAATATAAGTTTGTTCACAGGTATGTAGAAGGGGAGTCTGGGAGTTCAATGCAATATTGTGTTGTGATTTTTTTTGGTATGCCCCATTATGTTGGATATAGAATTCTTTATGAATCATAGAATTTCTTATATCTTGAATCCAGTTTTCTTCTATGAAAATGTGACAAAAATGTCAATGTTCTCCATATGTGGAGAAGTTGCTGGCCCCTAATGTGGAAGGTAAAGTTAGTACTGGTTAGAATACAGTCCAGAAAAACTGGTTAGGTGATCCGGTCACCATATATAACTGAAAAAATGTTGAAAAAGGCATTAAAGTTAAACCTGACAAATCCAGTTTTATTACTGGGGAGACTTATGTGAAAACTTTGAGGTCAAGGGTTTTGTTGGCTCGGTCTGCTGGGTGACCAGCTTGCAGTGCTTGTTTTGGTTCTCACCAACTACATTGTAGACTTTTAAGTCTTGTTCTTGATATTTTTCATAGATTATTTTCCTTTGCTTTCCTTTATACAATTATAGTCTAGTCTGTGCCATGAATCCATGTAATTATTTTTTTCAATGAGAGCCTGGTTGGAATAAATGACTAGCTCATGTAATCCAATAGAGCACACATATATAACACTGGCTAATTCATTTCCAGCAGATGATTATAGTGGCAAATATATAATTTGCTTTCCTTTCAGTCAATTTTTTTCTTCCAATTTTTCTGATGGTGTGTAATTATATTACCTTAGCTGTATTACCATGGAGTATGTAGCTTACTTCTGTCTGTGCAGGAATCTACCAGTATTTATGTTGAAGAAACACAGAAGATTAATGAATCTTTATCAGCTCATGGGCATATTGAATTGATGAGTTTTCAGTACCTTTATGCATTAATGGTTGTAACTTGGCAGTCTTAATTAAGTTTTCAAAGCTTTTGCATTAAGTAAACATAAGTCTGTAGATTCTATGTATCTAGAGGTTATTATTGGATTGGAAATTAACAAAAATGTGGAGCTGTACATTTGCCTTTCAAGATCTCGTATTATTCATTGAAAGCTTGTTGTTTTCTTGTTGATGGAAACAGAACTAATTTCCACTATTATGGATAAATTTGAGCATTGACAGCAATGATAGTTGATAATTTATATCAAGTTCATGCAATTTTGATCTGGCCAATGACTTGAAGACTTTCAGTACAATTCACTTTGTGAGTCTTATGTGAAACATAAGTAGTTTGTCGTATGTCACACTTTCTGTTATATAGCATTATTCTGTTGTAACTTGAATGTTTGTCTTTATTGTCATTATGTTCTCATTACATTGGTTTCCTGACCTTTAATTAACATTAGTATCCAATACAGACACAAAACCGCATTGGAAGTTTTCCATTTCTATTCCCTTATGCTGAATTCAGGCTGTATTAAATTATCTGTATAGGATGTATTAAGTGACTGTTAGATACATTATGTGCGTATATGGTACACTCTCTTTAAGTATCTATTTCTTTATAACTTGCTGTTTACATTGTCTAAGCAGACTGTTGAAAATTACTGTGATGAAAGTCGGTAAAGTGTCTGCTTCTGTCTATTTTCAAACTTTTTTTTATAAATAATATTTTAAGAACAAATATGAATATTTGGTTATTATTGTTTAGCAAAGTTGACTAAAAATCTGATCAAGAAATTATGTAAAACTGTAGTAAAAAATTCCTTAAATGGCCTTGTATTTTTATGAAATTGAGCCAGTATTTATAACAGGACAAAGTTCAGAATATGAAGTCCTGTGTATCAGGATTCTAGTGTAATCAATATATCCACAAACTGATGATTTTTGTACTAATAATCAGGGTCCCATCATAACAATGAGTGTTAATGGATGTTACAAACAATATCTGGATACTGTCCCATGGTGGTTCCAACTTAAGAGCTGTTAAGCGTGGTAAATTTGTACTATATTTCAAATATGAAGCCCTTGAGGTTTCATTGACTGTGGTAGTTATGTAGGGATGGAGACATGGGTCTGAATGATCTATCAATTTGCATTGATAAATTAACGAAATGAATGGGTTGATAGCAATTTAGATTTTGTTGGAAAAGAAGCAGCATTATAATATATTATAACCATGTATATTTTTTGTATCTGTATAGAAATGAGAAGTATCTGTATATATGTCTACAAGTGAAACATCTAAATGATTGATTACATTTTAATTGTGCGAAATAAAACTTTAATGCTTATGCCAATTCACAAGTGGGTGGAGGTATTCATCAATTTGTATTGCTTTATGTGTCTGAATGATGATATGTAAAAATATCTAAGTTTGAATCAGAAATTTTGTATGTATAATTGCTGTTGGAATTTTTATGCTGATCTTTGATATTTAGCAAATTGCTTGAAAAAAAAACACAAACTGTGCTCTGTGTTTGATGTATGCAATATACCTCAAGTGTTTATGTGTAATGTGGAACCCATTAGACTGAACAGTTAGTTCATGAAATGATTAAATTTATTCAATTGGTATAATGTCTTACATGTTTATATCTTTGTTTGGAATCTTATTTTTATCCACCTACCTCAGTGTTTGGAAATTAGCATGAATTTTTTTATAGCCAATGACCAGTGATCAGTATTGGTGCCAGGAGAGTTTCTACAATAATCATCCTTTGTAAGGAAACCATTTGTTTGATTAACCTACTTTGTTAGTGTATTCTAAGATGACAACTGACAGTATCACCTTCTAATAATTTTATCTAAAAATTAAAAACTTACTCACTTATTTGGAGTTTAATTGGAATAATTTTTTATCATCATAGAAAATATGCAGTGTTCATTTATAAAGATGTTATTTTCCTACAAACATTCACTTCTGAGATTTGTGACCATGAATTATTTAGCTTGGATACAGTTGATGTGTCCAGGATTTTGTTTGCTTTAAGCTAAGACCTGTCTGTAGTTTTCTCTAGTAATTCAATGTAAGATCACCCAATGGTCCCTTAGAGACCCCAGACAGTGTCTGAGTAATTTATTGTATGATGATAGTGTCAGGAACAGACTTCCTGTAGTTAAAGAACTATTATATCCGTATAATAACATATAAGTCTGGGATATTTGTCTCTCTGATCGCCTCTGTATTACTTATTTGGATTTGACGTCTGATAGTGCCTCGCTGTCCTCTTCACGGGAATCATATTTTAATGGCAAAGGTCATAGGCATTACATGTCACAAGGGCAAGGTCATATGCGTTATAAGGGCAAGGTCATAGGCATTATTAGGGCAAGGTCATAGTGACCCACCATTTTACCATCTCTGGTATCTCTTGGCCATATGTTTATCAAATATCTCAGAAAATATTGAAAACATCCCATTAAAATTGTTTCATTCTTTACATTAAATCATTTTTCTAGAACTGGTTCATCCTGAGTTGTCTACCTTACTTGGAATGTACTGCAATTATTGCATAAATTCTAAAAATGTTGTCATTAAAGCACCATCTTTACAAATTAAGGTCCATTGTGTATTCACAGAATTACATTGACTTGTGTGAATGGTGAAATATGATGAGAATTAAGTAATTCCAGACTCCCTGTACAGCATAAATATTGTCAAAAGTATCTTCACTTGAAGATGTATAGTTCTTAAGGGTCAAAATGCTCCGCAAATATATCGAATAATTCAGTCGGGAACAAAATATATAGACCCAATAACTAAGATAGTTAAACATAATATAAACTGTTAGTACTTGTGAAGTTTAATGTAGTTTTTTTATTGTGTTTTATATGCAGATTAAGAGGAACTTTCCATTTTTTTATTTATTTGTTCACACAGAGCTTATTAACTCAAGATTAACTTGTTTTCAATGACTATAAAAGTTTTCATGTATTTTCTGTGCAATAAACTCCAAATATTTAATTAATCACAGATTGAATTCTTCGTCTGTGGTTATGTTTTCTCAGCATTATTTTCTCAATAATATTTTGAAAAGTTTCATATCAACCAGTGCCAAAAAAATGTTCAATAAAATCATACTACACATCCTGCTTCCTGCCTTAAATTTGTCTGAAATTGATTTCTTTGTTAATGTCAGCGCTAGATTACTGTGTGAATTATTAACAAGATTAAGGAATTAATTGAAGACACAACCTTAATTAAAATTTAATACCATGATTATTGTGGTTTTGTGGAAGTTATCAAAATATTTTGTTCATACTTTGGTTTTTGTGCTGTAAGTTTTAATTTGTGGGTTGTGTTTCTCAGAGTGAAACTTATACCTGGTTGAATCACATCTTTTTCCTGGAAATACCAGATTTTGAACAGTTATAAGCCATACTGTGTGATCATCGTATGATATTTTAGCTTTCTTAATTGGATCTTATATTGATTGAGAGAAAAAAACATTTTGTTGCTTGCTCTGTTCTTTGAGAAGTAAGTTGCATTATGCATTATGTTTTTTTTCTTGGCAATTCGATTGATTTGGAATGAAAACTTTCCTTAAATGAAACAAACTCATTTTCAGAAATAACTGTGGCTTAATAGTTTGAACTTTATGTTTGTGTATTATGTATGTCGGTAGCTCATATCATGGTTTATATTCTAAAGATAAACTGTATGAATGTTCATATATACATAATATCTGAGCCACATTTCTGTGTAAGTATTCTAATTATTTCTGCCAGCACATTAACTCATTTGTTTCTGTTCTGCCATTGAGGTCATTTTTATAGTCAGTCAATTCACGTTCTATACACCAATTGGTCTACTTGTGATTTTTTAATACAAGTGATTCTATGTGTTCTATGCGACTTTGTTTTATACTAAGAAATAGTGAGTGTAGAAATGAAAGAATCAGAATTTATTCATGAATGCCAAAGTCTGGGAGGAAAAAAAACATTATAGAGGAGAAATTGTGTTGGAGATAAAATGATGAACGTTACAAGATATGAAGCATATATGTGAAAATTAATGGCCTCCAGAAAACAAAGTTAATGTTCTGATATTTGATCTTTTTTTGATATTTGGGAAAAGGTTGGTGCAGCAATATTGTTTCATGTGTTTTAGAAATTGATATTACTAGTTTTAGGAAATATTCAGACTTCTGAGGAATATCTGCATTATGATATTACATTGATGTGATTCTTGCCATGCATTGTGCATCACATGTTTTCATTCCGACCAATATTGTGACCAGTTTATCATGCACTGTATTTACCTCCCTTGAAATTAGAACTATGAATTTCATTATTATTGGTTCAAAATTTGTTTTTTTACTCTCGAATAAATCTAGGAAATTTGAAAGAAAAGATTAATGATACTGTATACGTGTCTTGAAACTTGTAGATGAAGAAGTTTTTTCAGACAAGTTGGTTCCTCAGTTAAAATGAAGGAATATACTACATTATGCAATTGTAGCTTTAAAAATGGTCTCCAAATTTGGAAAATACTGTTATTGTCTATGTTGTGTGTACTCACTGTTGTACTTCACAGAAGTTGACATTTATTTTAATGAAGTGATATTGTTTAACTACCATGTTTATGCATTTCTACACTTAAAAACTTCAGCCTTTTAGCTCACCTGAGCATGTAGAGGTTATTGGTTACCTTGGGTAAAAACTAGGCCACCAGGTCAAATCACAGGACAACCTTGTTAACACTTTAGAGGTCACAGTTTTGATTTGATCTTCACCTTGTCAAAATTTTTGTCTTAACAATATCTTGAACAAGTCCAAACATTGGTCATCTAGGGTCAAAAACTAGGTCACCAGGTCAGATCACAGGAAAGCCTAAGAAGATGTAGTCTTTACTCAGGTGAGCAAATAAAGGGTATACATGGCCCTCTTGTTTCTAGTATTTACACTTTACATTGGTGGTCAACATTGAGACATATTAAGTTATGTAAATGGGATAGCTATGTAAGGTTTCCGCTACCATTCGCCAGTTCCGCAAATGGCAAAAAAAAATCTGCAACTGGCAAAAAACAAATCAAATTAAGCATTCTTTTTTTAAGGTGTAGACCCTCCCCTCCATACATGCGGCGGAAAAAATATATTGTCCAGTGGAAACCCTGGTTATGTAAACATTTACAAAATTGCATAAATGTGACAGCCCTACATATACTTGTTTAGGACATCAGGTAAATTTAGCTTAGAGGCAGATTGGTAAATATATACTTCCAGGAGAAATAATGTTTGGACTATAAATTATTCTTCATTCTGGATTTGTCCTTATGTTACATATATTTCTGTGTAATGTTATTCACTGTCACACTACAGCAGCCCTGTGAGAAGAAAGCTTTGTTTATATCTAAACTAGAAGCTTTAAAAAAATTCTGATACCCTCAAATCGTCTTAAATGTCAATGGTGAAGCTGTTCAAATGAAGAATCCTTGAAAGTTGAGATGTATATCTTCTATAAGCTGATTAAATAATGCTATTTCTGAAATATGATTAATTTGACTGGAGGTTCAGTATTTATTGTCTCATTTTGACTTTATATTGGCTTCATTTGTTCAATTTATTCCTTGGAAAAGTATAATATATCATATGTCAATCTAAAACCTCTCCCAATTTGTCATTTTATCAGAGGAATTACGGAAATCTAAGAGAGAATGAGTTACAGCTAGGTGATCTATGTTCTATATATGTAGATATATTGTATGGGAATATTATAGCCCTCTGAATCTGATTTCCATATTATTATTATTTTGGAAACTATGATATTTCTATCATGATGGAAAAAATATTGAAAAATATCTCTGTTGAGGGGGGTGGGGTTAGCATACATGTTCATTATGTACTTAATTGACACTGTTCTTCCATTTTTAATATGGCTAAAATACTTTGTTTGTGTAAATAATACATAAAATATACATACAAAAATATATAATTATTATGGTTTACCAAATGGTTTCATGTTCAAAACAAACTTGTCTGATATCATGTTTACACCTAATTATGTAACACTTTTAGAAATGATTATCAACAAAAAATTGGAATATTTTTCCATCTTGTGCAGCATTGACTTTATGTAGCTAACTAAGAATGCTGTGTTTTTCGTCCAGTCCTGATCTGAGAATCATTAGTTTAATTGGAATTACTTGATTATTTGATACTATAAGATTGTTTATAATACTCCTCTGGGAGTCTACCTCTGTAGATTACCTGACAATACTCTTTTTGTTCTGGTAATCCATGATATGTCTGTTGATAAAACCAGCTGATCAATACATCCTGTACTTCTGACTCCATACACCTGTTTGGAGATGAGAACCAAAGTTTACCCTTAATGAGTTTGTGTGTGTGTGCTTTTTTTTGTTTTGTTTTTTTTTTGTATCAAAAAATTGTTTCCATCTCGATTCTGTGTCAAAGTTCCATCTTGGCTTGCGTCAGAGGTGTCTGCCTTTTCCTTGGTTTAAGCTGCAGGAGTTGGTCTATGTGTACTAATTTTTGATCCGTCAAAATTAAATTTTAAAAAAATGTAGGGCACAGGGGAATGATTTTTGACTGAAAGTTTACATAACTTTGCCAATCCATTGTATGATCTTAAGTGTTAGTAACATTTTCCATATTTTTCATGGAACTGACAGATATCTTACCAGACTGCTATTACATCAAGATTTGTATGTTAATTAAGTACTATACGATATGCATGCAGTTTTGTTTACTTTAGACTGTAATATTTTGTTTAGCTTTAACATTTCATATGAGTTTACTGCTAATGCTATTCATTTTTGTTGGTGTGTGGTTGTAGGGTATATTTGACCTTGATAAAATATCTACAGTCAAATCATCTCATAGAAACAAGCACCCCAACTGGTTCTTAAACACACAACCTTAACACCGTCTTGAAGATAGCTCCCTGTGTACTCCAGTTCGGTGTTAATAACAATATTAGAACAACTATTTCTTCTTGGAAAATGATGAAGTTGTCACCTCATCTTAGCATTCTTCTAAATTAGCTGTGATCTGCATCCCAGGGATTCTATTCTTGACAAGTGAGAGCAACATTTTCAAACATGGTTATATTTCTTGTTGCAACATTTAACAAAGCACCTTCAACAAAGCACTTTATGATTTCACTTGAGGTATATCTTTTTTCTCCAGAAAATTGTAGACTTTCTTGACACTAGTTGAGAAGGTAGCATGAACATGGAAATGCATTGATGTTTGCATCTTTTTTATAATCGGAATTATTTTCTCTTAAGTTTGTCTATATATTGGTAACATTGTTTTTTGTGGTATAATACTTGGCTTGGAATTTTTCAATCAATCAGGTTAGATTGAGGCTGCAGTGTATCAATAATTACCCACAGACCTCTGATTGACTGGGCAGCAGATATCTGGACAGAATCACTTGTGTAATGTATTAGCTGGAATCACAATTGATTTGCCGTAAAACAACAATAGAATGTTCTGTTAGTGGTTTGATTAGTTGGAAGTTGGCAGTTTATCTATGCTCATTTCCTTCACTGGGATAAATCTCTCCAAGCTATTTGATGGCATCATGTTTGTTTGTATCTCCACTAATCCTGATTTCTATTATAGCTATGTTAATTAACCACTCTTGATCATCTGAATGGACAAACAATAAAGAAGCATGATTAGTGGACAAAGCTTTGCTAGTGAACTAAATTCTTTGGATTTATGGTAACTTAATATATAAGTTCAGAACTGATATTCTCCAGTGATCAAGTTTTCAAATACTGTTGACTGTTATAGCTTCTTGTTAAATCTATTTCGTACAAATAATTGTTCTGAGTGCAAATGGTTTAATGTTATCATGTATATTACCTGAGTATGTGGTAAAAGCCATTTGTCTGATGTTTATGACAAAAGTGTCTTGGACTCTAAGCACAAAATTGTCATTTTCCACTTTCAGTATATAGTGAAATAAAAGAATTTTATAAAAAAAACAGTTTTAAAGCTTAAGTGGCTTTCCAAAATAAAATAAAAGAATTCTGAATCATTTATTTACATTTATTTCAGCTGGTAGGTATTGTGAAGTGGATTGTTTAACAGAAAAAGGGTTTTATTGGAAACTCTTAGTAGTCCAATTTACCTGTTAAACATGCCAAGTTTTAATGATATGATTTGTTTGTTATTTATTATAAACATGCTTTTAAAAGGTTAGCATGGGCCAGGAAAGTCTTTCATAATTTGCTCAAAATTTTAGTCTGATTCTTTTATTAATGGTGCAACAAATGTTCTCTGTTTTTTTTTTGTTTAATAATGCAAGTTAATTATAACATCATATAAAATTAAAAATTCTTCAGTTGGCTGTTTTGACTTGCAAAGATGCCCACATTCAATTAAAAATTTAGGGTTACCTGTTGAAACAAGCTTGTCTGATAGCCTGAAATTCATTAATGAGAAACTTAAATTCTAATTTTACTGGATACTGAAAATATTCAGGTAAAATTCTCTCCCCTAGGTAATTAATTAAACTTACACCTGAGGCTGCCTAATGTGATCATGCAAGATGGACCTATAGCACATATATTTAAGTAATGTTAGAGTAGCATTTATGTGTTTATAATGGAAACATGAGAATAATTAGAAACCACTCAGTAGATTCTAGCAAACAGGTTTTGTAAGGCCATACTAAAAGAATTGTTTTGTTTCTTGTCCCTACCCTCCACAAGATTAACACATGATGTTTTAACAAACTTATTAGCATCTTTGTCTAATGCCTATTCACTTGACTGTGTTTTAATGTATCAAATTTTATTTTGGCTTTTCATTATTCACCATGTATTAAGTATATCAAGTTATTTGTCATGAAATGCTCAAACTAGCTGATACTTGATAATTAGCATTATTAGTGTCTTAGCATTGTGTATAAGATATTTAAAAAAAAGAAACTTCTAATAATGATAGCTAGCTTACTTTTATATCTTAATTGTTTAGAATAAAGGAGAAAGGAAAATTTTATATTATTCTGACTTAATTGTGTACTCCATGTGTCTGGGAACCAAATTTGTTATGTAATTCAGGTAAATACTCTCAACTATTGTTGAGATAGCACTCATTGAAACTTAAAAAAGCTAAGAAAATGAAAGGATTCAATGCAAGATAGTTGTAATTCAATAATAAATCAGATTGTATGTTTGTTAATCCAGTACTTAGTTAAAGCTCTTGAATTGTCAGTTTAAGTCTGTTTTATGTCTGTCAGTATTTGAATAATTATAGCTATAAAATTTACTTAGACCCAGAGTAATGGTTTGAATTTATTGCTTGATAAAGAGCTCTACCTGCGTAATGCTTAGTTACTGTAAGTTTGTAAGGTATGGGACATGTCTAAATCACAGGTCTTGTGTTTTATCTACATTTTGTTTGGACATGTTTCATTGTCATTTCTGTGTGAAAGATCTCCACTCAGGCTACTTAATAGATAAACCTTTTAGAATTAAGTTTTTTTTCTTTGTTCTTTTTCTTTCGCTGAATCTTCACCAGATACCATGTTTAGGGGCTTGAAAGTGCATCATAATGTTCAGATTGAATGGCTTCTGAAGTTATGTCCTGTAAAGCTCTAATTTGAAAGAAGGCTGAATGACCCAATGGATCTAACTATTGATGGCATTCCATGATAAGTTGTATTGTTGTTGAGATGGTCAGATTGTCAGGGCAATAGGTTGACCGATGGGACTGAACTATATTTAATTTGGCTGATATAATATTGGTCAATATTATTTAGATCCAACCAGTAATTGGTTTGCACTCTGGCTGAACTTAAAGAGTTCTTGAGTTATATCTGTTCATGCAGTATCCCTTACATTATTGTCAATGTTAGCTTATGTAGAATGATTTTTTTATGAGTTGTTTAAACAAAAGCCTGGTCATGTGCTTTTCCTTCCTCATAGTTTTCTTTGCTTATTATCATGGCATTGTTATTTTAACTACACAATGAATGCACCTAAAAGTATTCTTTACGAATGTACAGAGAAAAATACTAGATCTGTATTATGAATAGCACACCACGCAAAATGAATAATCGCTGATTTCAATGTGCCTTCAGTCTTGACCCACTTCAAAGAAAGTCGTAGGATTACCAAAAAGCCTTCTAAACTGAATTTGATTTTTGTTACAAATTTATTGAAAAAAAAATGTCTTGTCTGAGCGTGATTTATCTGTGTTTGAAGGCATGATGATAATCTTTTCATTGAAGTAAGGAATATCTACTTTCTCTTGTCAGGTTTATCACTGTTATTTCGTTGTAAAAATAATTACAATTGAAGTAAATCCTCCATTACTTATGATCAATAAGCTAGCTGTGAACATTCTTTATGCCTGCGCAGACATTATGGAGAAAAAGTGTTATTTTCCGTGACAATTATCTGTTTAAATATTTATATGTTTCGCCATTGAACTATACCAGTCAATGTTTATATATTGGAGAGTTTGGTTGGCAGAGCTGATCTAAGGTGTTTGAACAGAACACTTGTGTTATTTCTGATGCATTGTTAAGTTGTAATCCATTGTGATCATTATTTGTTGCATTCGGATGTGTTTGATTCTTTAACATTCATGTTAATATTTTGTATGCTTGATTGGATATTTTATTCAATATTGTCAGGAATTTATTCTGTGATATTTGAAGTCAATGATGATTATAGAATTAATGTGCAGAATACATTTATTTTGATGAAAATGTGGCTTTTGCTGTGATCAATGGTGACAACTAATACTTGGAGAGATTAGTCATTGTTTTATAAGAGACTAAATGGATTGTGTGATGAGATGCACCAAAGAATGATTGTTTTTTGATCTACACCCAGGCTTTATTTAAATAATCAATTTATGGCAAATTTGTTTGCACTGAATAATTGATTGAATAATTGATCTTTTTGTGTCTGAATTTGATGGCGAATTGTGCACAGAACCATTGAAAGTAAGTAAATAGTTTTTAACCATGTTATTGTTCTGAATGAATTTTGTATACCTGTATATATATAATGCTTAAAGCATTCATAGATAAGTGAATTTCAATTCAAAGTTTTGAAAGGAAAGTTGTCGATAACCTTAGCGTTACAAATTTGCCTTTTGAAATGAATGTATTTGTGTGTATATAGTATGGTGTATAAGAGTGTTATCTGATATACTGATATAGAGGTTGTTTTCATATATATGTATCATATAGAGGTATTCGATTGTTCAATACTATATGCTTCTGTTAAATTCAGGATTTAAAACAAACATATATTTAAATGCCCTTTTAGAACTTCTAAAATTTAACTTCAAAAAATCTTGGATAGTGAATTTCATTGATATATGGTTCTTATTGCATTGAATTAATGAAAATACGCTTAAGAATATGTATTATAATCAAATAAATCAAGGAAAATTTCAATGTTAATCAAAGAAAATCAGTGCATTGTTGACTTTTAATCACTAACCCCTCTCTGCTGTAAGCTTGAATCCCACCTTGCACCAGACAAATTTCACATGTGAGGGAGCTGTCCAGCTAGCTTATGAAAGGTCAGTGGTTCTACCCAGGTATATGCCTAGGGTCTTCCTCTATAGTTGAAACTGGGAAAGTCACCAAATGGCCCTGGCTTGTTTAGCCCCAGAGAAAAAAAGTACATGGGGTTTTTAATGCTTTATTGCATCAATGTTATTCTATGGTTCAATTGATTATTTTTACCATGTGTTTATTTTCTGATCATGTCACTGACTTCCTGTTTGTGCTTTCATTTTGTATGCTTAATTGAATAGAAACAACTGTTTTGTGTGACAATATTTGGCCATTTTCTTGGCAGGTGGTTTGTTTTTTCCACCTGCAGTTAATCAATGTCTTAATGACAAGGTTTTATATGTATTCCTGCTAATATTAATGCAGATGAAATCTGCAGTTTGCCAAAGAAACCATCAGACTGTTTTTGTCATTTATTTCCATGCTGAGCACACCTGATTTTAATATTGACTGGATAGTGCAGTGATTTATATGCAATATACTATCAAATATTCCTGTGGAATTGATGAATAATTAATAAAGATAACATTAGGGTGGGGTTGATTGGAATTGTGCAATTTAATGGTGCTGTTGTGTTGTATGTCTCTAATAGGTATTAATTTCTCATATTAAAGTGCAAAACACTGTTTCATTCAAGTATCCATCATTTTCACACATTCCAGCTCTTGCCATCTGTCTAAGATAAACATAATGTCTTTCATGAACAGAGAGAATTCATTCAGGGCAGACAATCTTTGTTAAAAGTCTAATAATCTTCTAACATAGCTTAAATAATATTCCTATCTATGAGGTCCATTTATCTATCTCTCTGAATATTTATCTTCATTTCAATGGAAGAATACTTAGAATTCCTAAATATTGCTCAAAATCTTTGTTGAAAAGGTTTGAATAAAAATAATGTGATCCATTGACTGTGTTTGATTGTTTCCTTGTAAAACAGAATTGTTTTTAGTATCTTTGTCTTATGATTGAACTAGTTAGTAATGATTTACTTTTAGCAGCACTCATTGAGTCAGTTGGCCATTATATATAACTGAGACACTTCGTAAAAAGATTGGTTTAACTCTGTGGTACAAACTTCATTAGAAGCCACTTTGATTTGCTAGCACACCCCATATAGTGTTATGTAGTTTTATAGATAAGCATAAAATTTCATGCATAGACATGAGTGACATTATATTTTAACTTCCTTCTTCAGTTTTATCTGTTATACCCCATGATCTGTGTGAAACTGGTTATAATATATTTAACTACCCAGACATACGGTAGACACATCTAGACATAAGGTAGACACATCTAGACATAAGTAGACGCATCTAGAAACAAGGTAGACACATCTAGACATAAGGTAGACGTATCTAGGCATAAGGTAGACACATCTAGACATAAGGTAGACACATCTAGACATAAATGTAGATAAATATATAAAGTAATTGCTGGTTTACTGACCATCTTTCTACTAGGGAGTTACACCATTAGGTTTGCTCAGATATATCTGGCTGAAATTCAAAGACTTAAGTTTAATGCCAGAAAAAACAAAAGAATCATGTTTGCAGTTGCCTGATTGATTATATTTTTTGGCACCGCCCTGAATTTCAAACAGCAAATCACAAGTATGAAAATCAATGGGTACTAATAGTACTGTCAAAATACAAAATGTTTGTCTAGAAAAGTAAGCAAGATAAGTTTTTCAGCTTTCTTACCTTAATTTTTTGTATCAAGTAACCCTAAACATGACTTTTTCTAGCCTAGCATTCCAAAAAATCATTTTGACACTTTAAAGCTGAAGATTTTTCTATATCTGCGGTATTGTTTTGACTAATTATTGTTGTGGTATAGAAGTATTGTTTTTGTTAAGGTTCCGCTGTATTACTTGATAAAATCTGTACTAACTCCACTAGAATAAACAAATTTGTCCTGGATGTTACTTCCATGAAAAAAAGAATGCACAAATTGCAGAGACACATTTATAATTAAGGAAAATTTTCAAGTGGTCTTATTTTCTCAGACCTTGTGTAAGTAAAGTGTATAATTGTTGCAAGTGAGAACTCATTCTGTGTAACCATTGTTGATCTTAATGTCAAGTACATAGTGAACACTTAGTTTTCTTGTTAGCTGTTGAATACATCAAGAAATTTACTTTATATTTATTCTCAGGCAAACACTGCAGTATTCAACTGATTTCAAAAACATAAAACATATTAGCTTGTATTTTAGATCTTTTTTGGAATAAGTAATCAAGATGTACCCCTGGATAATGAGGATGATCTCCCTGATAGCTGGTACCAATTGCTGGTTGAACCAGTTAGATTGGTACTAATCTCTGACAGGTTCCTTAGTGGTTGATTTCTGTAGTATTATTAATCCCCGAAAATAACTAGAAAAAAAGTACAGTTTATGATTGGTCTTAAAAATGTTGTGATTAAAGGATCTTGTGCATTTTAAATATGATCTTTCTAATTTCATTCATTTCAGAGTACCAGCATAGTGTTGACTACAGAGAAGCCTAGAGGTGGGGGTGGGTGCTTGGAAGGTGGTCCTCGCCCAAGACCAACTAAGGTGGAAGGTATGTCAATTACATGTCAGCTTGTGAGCTATGTAACAGCTATTAAATAAAAACACATGGACTACAGAAAACATTTAATTGCTGGAACCCAAATCCATATTTCTGATAATACTGAGGTCTGATATGCATGCTGGCATTGATTGAAATGTCTGAAGACTTTCAAAATAATTAAGGAGAAATTGATGGGAGGTTTATTGGGGACTATTTGAGAGCCAAAATATTTCGCTTGGCAGTCTAAGATAGTGCGACTACATGCGGAGACCTGGGTTTTATAAATATGACTCTCCATTTGTATAATTCATAGTTTATGTGATATGATGAAACATTTTTTTTTCATTTATGAATAAACTAAAGTTTTGATGAATAATATTGTATCAAAACTGCAAATAGAATGGAACATGTATAAAAAATATAATCTTGTGGAGATCAATCCAAGTTATAATCTTATGTCATTGAATATAAGTGTGTATTCTTCGATTGGTTATATACCTGCTTATAATAGACATAATGATTTAAGTGTTATATTACTTATTAAATCAATAAATAAATTAGTCCACTTAATGTTTTAAGTTATAAATTTCTATACAAATACTGTACAGTGTGTTTATTGGGCTGAAATGTATTTTTGATAATTGAAAAATAATTGTTTAAGGGGACCTAGCTGAAACTATGGTAAGATTTGGACTTGATATCATTTTGACAAAATTTAATTATTTCATTGCAGCTGAAATTATATGCACAAAAAAAAACATAAAAAAAATTACAAACCATTTACAAATTTATTACTAATGAATACTAGAAGTAGTCCATGAAACATGAATGTAAACTGATTCGTTATGTTTTTGTGCAGTGTGTATTTCTCAATTTGAAAAAAATGTATGTTAATGTATGCTATTTTCCCTGTCCAATTACAATGTATCACTGTCAAGTTATAAACTTGTACCCATTACATAATCAGGAAAATACTCAGTGCATGAATGATGTAGTTTACAATTTTATGTTGAAATCATGTGTACTTGTCTGAATACAGTTTTATCATCACAGTATAGTTTTGGGAAATTAATTGAATAAGCTTCCTTATAAATTATATGAATTTGGTGTATGATAATACAGGGAAGATATTCATTTCACTTGTTGCGTTGCTGATTTTATATGTGTGTAATTAGGAAGGATTTTGTATTTACGCAATTTTATGTAAGAAAGCTGAACATATCTCATGGCAAAAGAAGGACTAGTAGGTTAATTTATCAGTTAAGTGACAATATTTCATAGATGGATTTCATTTCATGGAAGTTTATGTTGATATTGAACTGGTATGTGAATGCTTTTTGAAACTACTCATTTCTATGTACTGAGTGATTTTTGCTACAGCCATCAAAGAACTATTGTTGTTTTGTTATGATCATTTTATCTTCAGATGTGGTGTAGAATTGAGATTCGTTTTACTTCCTTAAAGTTGATGATTTGGCCTCAGACATTTTTATGTCTGATTTCTGTCTCAGATTTATAGCATACTGTTCAATGACATTATGTTATTGCTTGCGCCACCAACTTATGAAATATTCAGCTCTATGAACATAAAGAATAACTTGAGATGAGAGATCATAGAATTTGTTGACATCAAAGTCAGCCTATAACTATAGTCTCTTCATCATACCAACATAATTTTCCTTCTTCAGTTTTAGTTGAATTTCAAGATATTCAAGTATAACATTTTTGCTTGATATTGTAGCGTGCATGAAATTTCTGGTTATGTAGTTTTTTTTAAATACCTTTTATGTAATAATCTGTTTTTGTGTGCTTTCCAGACGGTGTTGGTCCTGTTCAGACCCGTACTCCAATCATTATACCTGTTGGGAACAGCAGTATGACACTATCTGCTGCAGAAATACCCCTACCATCCCCTTCACCAGAAAAACCTTTACCATCCCATGCAGATATTCCTCTACCAGACACAGTGGATATACCTCTACCTATAGCTGACATGGGGAATATTCCATTGCCAAGTGAACCCAAACACGAAGATATACCCCTGCCATCTAATGATAGCATTCCACTCCCTGTTGATAAGGTAAGTTGGGGGTTTGGTCATTTATTGGAAAATCAGTTTGGTTTCATGCCTGTTTTCAATAGAATTTCAGTGATATACATGATATTAATGTACTGAACTAATTAGTGTTCCTGGCTTCTGTACATGTACAAAATTCTGTTCTCAGCAAGTAATTGTCAACTTCTCCTCACAAATCAGGAATTTGGCTTGATATAAATGTCTTCAACTAAATTGTCTCTGAAAACAAATGTGGAGCCATGAAACAGATCATTCAAACTTTCTCTGTGGAATCAAGGGGGGGGTGTCTTGGACATTTATTACATCATTTCAGGAATTTTAAATCAGTTTAAAAGCAAGTTTGACTGCATCAGTGTATCAATCTTGTATAAGATATGCTCCATAGTTAGCATATTTCCTTCTTTATCAGTAACTAAGATGTTTATTTCCTTCTTTATAGTAACTTTGATGTTTTAGTTTACTTCCTTGTTATGTATTGTGTTTTATCTGTTACGATTGTGATAAGACATTATGTCACTCATTAGACACTCTACATGTGTCCTCTTTTAAGCTTTACAGTTAAAATGATATCTTTGAATGTTTTTAGTTAGTAAACACAACAATGACTTTTTTGTGCCGAATCAACCCCAGCTTGTAAGTTATAGACATATTTTGCAGCATCTGAGATTTGGATCAATAGAACTTTTTTTATTTACGTTTATGTAATTTATGCATGCATGAAATCTTTTTTTTAGCCTGCACCTCAGAAAAGGATCAAAGTATCACTGTCACATCTCAAGCCCCGTGGAGATGAACTCTTATGCCGCTCTTGTGTCATGACCTTTGCGAAACAGATAGAGTACGACATTCATTTGCAGTCCGACGCTCATCAGCAGGTATGCTATACATCCATTGATAATTTATTTAGTATTGGATCAACAAAAAAAATGTGTTTTTGAATTTCTTTTGAAGCAGTTTTCTTCATTTTGCAATATTCTGTCATTGAATGCTTGATTTAGGCTGCTGCCATGTGACCTTGATTAAATCATGTGATCACTTTATGTCTCGTTATCTCGTTTATCAACTAAATTAATGCTTTCTCTTATTTGATATGTTCATTACGTTATATAATCAAGTTAATTCTATATTAGACATGTATAAAGATTTGTTATTAGCTTTTTATTGCTAATTATTTCCTAATAAAATAACTAATTTATTGATGCATAACAGTTTATATTTATACTTTGGGTACATTTTTTAACTGAATGTTTAATACTTCTCTGTATGATTCAAAATTGAGAAATTCTCCTGTATGTTGTTGGCCACATCATTTAACATGGTGAGCGAGAGGTGTCCTTATTTGGACATAGTCTGTACTCAGAGATCAGAATTTATGTTTGAAAATATTTATTATTAATGTTTACTCTATAAAGGGTTAAAAATGAGCCATTTATGTTTGAAAGAATATTCTTTCCTTCAATTTTTTTTTTTTTTTTTTTTTGGAAACCCCCCATTTTTCAACACACTTGTTATATATGTTACCATACACTGTTAAATTTGTATGCTTCAAACAAAATATACTTGCATGTAGTCTTTCTACATCTTGGATACTGACTTTAATTTTGATACAAACAGAAAATGTCTCCCTGTCTAAAAACTTGGGTATGTTGACTTATGTTTCAAAGTATTTAAGTTAGATTGAAATAATTATTTCTGACTTTTCCTGACATTTTCAGTTTTTTTATGGATCTTAATTCATATTATTCCTGAAAAAATGCAAGTTATGTTTGTTTGTTTGGTGTGGATGTTACATTGACTGTATTTTTGAATTCCACCCAACATAATTTTTCAAAATTCCCAACTTCAATATTTATGAAATGTACAAAAAACGAGGTAGAAATTATCGCAAACTGCTTGTTAAACATTTGGGGCTTTGTACAATTCTGACTGAGAATATGTGTATTGCTAGATGAATGGTGTACACCACTATCATTAAGTGTTACTGTTTAATCATATGCCTATGAAAAGGTCAACTAGCAGAAAATTCTTGGATTTTGTAGTGTTATGTATTAGATAACTTTCAACCATACCAAATGCTTAATTTTATCAGGTGTTTTGAAGGAATGACAAAGGTAAGATTGCTTGAACATTGTTAAAAACCCTGCAAAATGAAAGGAAGACTTTTATTATACAAAAAAAAACATATTTTGATTACGAATCATCCTCATAATATCATCAAAAATATCGCCATGACTACAAAAAAATGTCATAATTTCTCAAAGGGTGTTTTTTGTATGTTTAGGGAATTAAGTTTTTTTTTCATTTTTTTTCTGGTAAGACAAAATATTTTGAGTTATTTTCCATATTTGGTAATAAGTGATAGGTGATGACATCATCATATTACCATGGTTACAGGTTTGTATCTGCATCACGGCGTCATGCACTTTGTATTTTATAATTCTTTGATATTTTCTTATAACAACAAAACATGTAAATCTGACATTTTGCTGCCATATTTGACCTGTCATTTATCATGAACAAGTTTATTATTGATCTCATCATCACCATCATCCACATTGTCATCATCCTCATTTTCATCATCATCATTATCAATGTCATTATTGTTGATATTGACAGTATGCAGTATTATCATTTCATCAACGCCATCAACATCATTTTCAGCGTGTATGTCTCTTTAGTTGTTTGATTTATAACTAAGGAACTTTAAGTAAAGGATTTGAATTCTAGCTTAGATTATCTCAATTAATTCTTTCTTTGGTTTTAACTTGTATTCAAGTAGCTATTGATTTAGTCAAACTTAATTAGGCTGTAAAATATCTTCTGTTCTTAACTAAAGGATTTTAATAAAATGTTTTTACTGCTCTTCTCATATTTTGTGACAGTTATTTAGGACATGTTTTTATGTGTTTATTTGTGTGTTTTTTTTGTCATGCTGACATGAATATGTGTCATTACTGTTATTTGGTATTTTTCATATCCTAGAATTAGGGCCTTTAAAACCAATACAGTTGTTCAGTATCATTATGTATATCTTCGATACCTATCTCTTTTCTTTTCTCGGCTACCACTTCTTCTTAAGTTAGAAGTTATACACTATCGTAATCACATATATCTCTTTAGTTTTAATGGTAAAAAATAACGCTTTCAAAGTTTGTGTTTCGGCCTTTTCCGGGTTGTTTCGGTAAAAAAAGATTATATGCATATGCACACTTTCATCTTATATTTAGTAATTTGCTAATTTGTGTATTCTAGAAATTAAAATACAGTGCAGTGCTAATGTAGTTTATAATTAAATTCAAAACTCTGTTGCTTTGATTGTTTTAAAACTTTGTGTCATTATTTTCAACATGAAGCAGTTTGTTAAGTATGTAACTAGTAGCATGTACAAGGTTTTAATTAAGTGCAATTTCTACTTGTTTAACAGAACACATTTAGTGAATAATATTCACGTTTTTCCAGTTATGTTATTTATACTTTTTGTCGTGGGTTACTCTCACACATTGTATTTTGCTTATATTTTATACCCCTCTATAACATGTGTACGTGCAAGTAATCACTTTTTGGGCAGTATGCAATTCTACCAGGAAATGTTTCTAATTCGTGACCCATAATGCACTTGTAGCATGTTTTGAATTACTAAAAATAAATGGTGAGAAGTCAGATTTATGGAACTCGTTGTCTTGGAGTTCTTTAAATTCTTCTCGTATTCTTTTCAAACAAATTTATTTTCATGAAACAAAAGGTTTTATTTAAAACAATGGTGCTGGTTGCTACATCATATCCTGACTGTAAATTAACAGCTGAGATATTTAAATTCTTTCTTTGTATTTAAAGTCAAGATTATGTTATCAGTTCTTGAGTACTTGTTCTAGTATTATAATTATTTTTAAACTGTGGAAAACTGGCATGTTTTACATGTATCAGTTATCCTACTGTATATGTCAATTCATCACACAGTTCTGGATATGGTGTTGCATGGTTTTGGGGCCTGCTGGCTGTACAAAAATACGATAACAACAAAATCAGACAGTTACTGCAAAATTCTCCAGACAAAAATATCATTTAAATGAATTTTTGGCCCTATTGTATACCATGTTTTGTCAATGATTTTTACAGAAAAAAGTTTGGCTGAAGTTTTTATGAAAGACACATTTCCTATTTCTCCAAGTTCATACATCTGGTGAGAATTAAATGGAGACTGTATGTTGTATTTGCTGGGCTTAAAATGTGTCTTTCATCACTACTTGTGCCTATATATGGTCAAGAAATAAGACTCTTTAGTAACTTCACTGTCTGTTTGTGTTTCCATTATAAACTATGTATGGTATTTATAGATATAATGGTTATGTCAGAAATACAAAGAGTGTCCTGTGTTTTCATATTTTGTATATCAACATTGCATGTGACGATTGTGTGGTATTGTAGTAGACTTAGCTGAGAAAAAATACATTTACTGATGTTTGAGCTTAATTTAATCTTCCACCCCATATTCTACCTAATTTCCAACCTTTGACCTAATTTCACATTCTCCACCTTCTCAGGGTTATTTAGGCTGTGCTTATCATTATTGCAGACATATATTTGCCTAAATGTGTGAATAACTTTATCATCTGCATTATTGTTGTTTTTTCTCAATATTTTCCCATGTATAATGGCAAGATATATCTTGGTCTTCACCATCATTGTTGTCAACCATTGTGGTAAAGTTTTCTAGACTGGTTCAACAGTTTTTCCATGATATATTGGTTTTATCCCAAAATATGATGCACAGTCTGTTTTTTAAACGGCTGGTTCTAACATTTATATGTGTCTGGGCATAGAATATGAAATGTACAATGCCTGTTGATTGGTAAATTCTTGAAAGCAGTCAAGTTGAGTCTGTGGTCTATCAGACATATTATAAATTATTCAATTATTCCAGTAAATTTCTGAATAATATCAACTGATCTCATGGTTTACCTCTACAATGATCAATTGAGTGCAGATGTCTGCATCAGAATTTCTTTTATTCAGCCAATCATCAGTTAAATAAAACCGTGGTAATAATTTAGATGAAACTTTACCACACTGTGCTGCAACTTATTATGTAGAACAGAAAATTATGTGCACACAAATTTATGCAGGGTTAAATTCTTTAAAATGTAGACTGCTTAGAATTTACATATGATCCTTATGCCAACAACAAAATGCATTTAGGTGCATTTCCTATGTATGTTATTTGTATATATAATATTAGTTAAACCGTTGGAGTTTCTAGGCTGTTGTATGTGTTGTACATGCATGACTGTTTTTTGTATTGATATTTTTGTATTTAGCCAGTGAAAAATCTAACCAATATCATGTTTAAACAACACTTTTGTATTGTAATATAAAAATATATGTACATGTAACTCTATAGTTAACAAACTTTGTTATGAAATTTAGTCATATAATTAAAGCTGAGTAAAATTATTTTTTGGTGATTTAAAAAATTTGTTTACTGTAATTGTCATAAGTTATGTGCTGTGTAAATTTAATGCTAAATATTGCGTACAATTCTCTATTTTCCTAAGAACAAACATCCGATTCTGTCTATTGGCAGTGTATGAAATGACATACATTGCCTGTATGTAGAAGTATTTTAGGGTGAAATATTCAGAAGTTGCTAAAAAGACTCGTATCTATTTTCACCATGGTCTGAGTTCAGTACTCTCATGTGATGTTATTGTCACAAAATTGCTTTGCAAGGTCAGTTAGTTCTTATAAAAAAAATATTCAAAAAAATATTCATGTGTCAAGAACATTTGGTGATTTTTTTTTTGTATTGTTACACTTGAGAAGTCATAAATTCCTTTTATATTATGAGTCTGGAATAAATCTCAAAATTTAGTCAGAAACACATGAACATTTTGTAGAAATTCTTACGACCTTGGAACGTAATTAATATTCTGTTAATGAAATTGGCAAGAAAGTTGTAAATTAATGAATAAGTAATGGCTTCGTAATTATACACATAAGCAATATGTATACAGAAAATACTCATCTCTCTTAGTAAAATGTAATATGCCTAGCCAAAAAATTGCCAACACTTGATGTTAAAATAGATGATAACAGTGATATGTTGACTGCTTCAAACAAGTCTCGTATGGTGAACTTACGAAATCACTCAGAATTGCATTTTATATCAGTTTATAATGAATTGTTGGACTAAGCCTTGTCTGCTATGTTGTACTAAGCTATGCTTCTGTTTGTGAATTAATTACTGAGTTTATGAATTAAACTAAAAGTTTGTTTTAATTAGAACAAGATGGCTCAATAGAGTTTATTTAATGGGCATGATAAGATAATTCCTGTGTAAGAAATATGGATAATGAATGTACACCTCTGATTTAGAACATTTTTATGACACATACATCACTGCTTGTGAATTATTTCATTCAACAAGTTCAGTCATTATTTCTGATTGTTTAACTTTCATTTCTTGAAGCAGATGGACGTATGGTAATACTATCGTTGCACACATATTTTAATTTTTGCATCTATTCAACACTAAAATCATCATTTTCCCCTTTATCCCTTGAAAAATCAACCTCTATCAGTACCTTTACAATTTGTTGCTATGGTAACTAATTCTGTGCACAGATAATATAGGTGTAAAATATTTTTTTTTTTTGTTGTAAAGTAAAATACACATTCCAATTATGGAATATTATTGTGTGCTTTTTGTGAAAAGATTTATAAAATTCTTCCCTGAAATTCAAATGATATTGCATACAGCACTGGTTGCCATGGTTACAAATTGCTTTTATATAGAGTCCATCTTTACATTGTGACTGTTTTCACCATTAGCTGAATTTGTGTACCATCCATTGCCAATAATATCCGCACTTTTGTCCCTGTGTGTGTTCTGCTGTTCCAAAACTGTATCATGACTTTTTTATTTGACCAAATAAAGTTTTATTGTAGAGACTCTGTTTACCTTTAAAATTGCTTGAACTAGGCTTCTTACTGCAATGGATTGTACATAAATGAAGAATTTGGTACCAGTTTCATACTTACATTTCATTTGGCAGATATTATTGAACTCTGTGTGACTTCTGACCTTAAGTTATGTCTTTTTGAATGTCACTTGACCTTGTCCAGTTTACTAACTCTTATATTGGTGAAGGAAAATAATTAAACAAATATGTTCCCAGTAATCTGAAATGAGCATATCTTAATTGTTGTTGATTGATTTTCTCCAATTGCCTTGGTGGTTGTCTGTGTTTTAACAGTTTATTGTATGTTAAATGTGTCTTCCATTCTTCTGACAAGTTGTTTACTTACATTTAATGGTGACCATTTCATCTCTATTAAGAAATGGGTTGAATTTAAATCAACCCTTTGACTTCTTTCTGTTCCCTACCAATGTCCATGTCCTGAAGTTAAACTGCTGAAGTCTTAAAAACTTGCTTCTAATTCCTTACAGTAGGTAACTTTCACGCCTATTCAGAAAATTCTTAGCAATTACATGGTGCTAAAATCTGTTATCACACTATTATGTAGAGATGTCTGATTAAAGTCATATTTCATGGACCAGTAACTGGTTAAATTGGAAACTCCTTTGTCATTCTCTGATTAGCTCTGAGCATTGCTTTCACACTATTCATTTATCATGCCACAGTTTCTATAGGCTTCGCTGTGTTGGTTCTTATTATTGCATGAAATTATGGATTATGAGTCATATATTGTCTTGATTATTGTATGATAAGTACTTGATATATAATGTAATAAGGCGATACTACACTATTATAGACCTGAAATCATGCAGCGTTTTTACATGACTGCTAAATCATTATAAAAGCATCAATTGTGACTGATAGGAAATTTAAATGAAATACTGATGAAATCTCAATGGTTGTTGCCTGCATATGAATTAAAAAAACCAAGGGAGTCTGAGTGTTTTCATGTCTATCAGGTTTCATTCTATTCTGTTACAATTATCTGATCTAGATCTATTATGTTTAACCGCTGTCTATTTTTATTTATATACATTAAAACCTCGATAATGAGACCACCTTTGGGACCCAAAAAATCGGTTGTTATTATGAGGTGGTCTTATTATCATGTTGAATTATAGGTAGAGTTATTGAAAGTCAGTCCAAGAAAAAGTGGTCATAATAACTAGGTGGTGGTAATATTGAGGTGGTCTCTGTTTGAGATTTTACTGTATTTATATAATATGTTGGTACATATATACCTCTATGCCATTGAATTGTCTCCTATTCCATAAGTCCATATAATTTTTGCACATTTGTATGTATATACAGGTAACCCATGCTTGGTTTAATTCCATCATAATTATGCTTCCTATACTTGTCTTGAAATGAACATCCATAATCAATGTCAAGTGTTTGATTGTGGTCTATTTTATTTTTGGTTTTTTAACTGTCGAACATGTAAGTCTGACTTGTTCTCTTCTATGAATCATGATAGCTGTTTCTACCCAAGATGCTGTTTTACTGAGGAATTCTTATTTGTTCTGTTTTAGGCAAGATTGAATTCTTCCATGTTTCTTAACACACCTGACAGTCAGACTTTTCTTGTCAGATTGATTGAGTGTTGTTTCAAACTTTTCTGTGAAAAATCCTTCAAATTATTGTCCTACCTCCATGTTGGAATCTTTTACTTGGAAACATGTTTTATTAAAGCATCACTATTTGTACCAATGGCTGCTTTCAGAATTAGCTACATAGTTTCGACTCTTGACAAGCCAATGCTTAATACTATGTACATTGTCTGTCATGTTTGCAGACTTACTATACCATATTTGGATGTCTAAGCCTAACTTATTCGATACACAGCTTGATTTTCTGGAAATTTGTGTTCAAAAAACTGCTTATTTGTACTCGTTCCATTCATGTTGAGAGTCTGTCTGTTTTTGTTAAAAATTCTTTTGTGTTCTATTGGCAATAGTACTCCAGACATCCTTGTGAGATATCCTTTTCCTGCAAACATTTGTTTTATACTGATATTGCTTTTAATAATTGGTGTTTATTTGATTGGCTTCATAGGACATTGGTTTTAGGATAGTTTGTAATTGTGTATTTTGTATGCCTTACTTTATCGCAAGCCAGTCAGTCCCCCCCCCTCATAATTTATTATGCATGGTTCATGTGTGATGCTAGTGTGACTATTCTTTTTGTAATTATGTAACTGTATATATACTGTCATTGGTGCTTGATTTGAGGCCAATGTAGTTGTTCTTTCAAAACAGGCATCTAGACTCTAAATTTCCATAAATTAATTTATGGATGATGTTGTTGTAGTAGGGATTCACATTGGCCCCAAATGCACAATGACCCTTTCATGTGATGCTGCTCATTTGAGTTGTTTCCATATCTCATGAAAATGTTCAAACAGTAACCAGTTAAGTGTCCTTTGATTCGTCAGTAAAAGTATAAATAAGGATTAAATGTATACATCATTAACATTGTGATATTCTGAGACTAATACTTCACTAAAATATTAATTACTGTAAATATCTAGAATCAAATGCTTGTGGTTATTTGTATAAGTGTTTAAAAAGTGTTGTCAATTTTTTAAAATATTCATATTTGTCTGTTTCATTTGAACTTCAGCCAATCAGTAAAATATGTTGTTATATCATTTTACTGTATGTTTTTTGTGTGATCTGTAAATTAGAAATCTTTTTGCCAGGTTTGCCTAGGTAACAAAATCATTGGTATATTATTAATGTTGAGAATTAGCAGTTCCATGCATAATCATTTATCTCCTTCGTATTTTATTTTGTAAGTGTACAACTTCATTTTCTATATGTATAAAGTTCAATTTTATGCAACCGAAAATCGAGAAAATTACCTTCTTCTGTATAGTAAACCACATGAAAGAAAAAGGCATTTTTTTATTATTTCATTTATGATAAGTTGCTTGTACTGGAAATTAGATTTTGCATCTGTTATTGATTTGTTCAAGGTTTTTAATTTAATTTTGAGTTTGTTTTTCATACATGTATTTGATTTTTTCAAAGAGAAGAAGATATTTAAGAAATTTATCGATCTGTGTAAATAATACTCTTGTCTTGAGAGAAAATATATTGAAAATCTTGTTGTACACTTTGTAGCAATCTTTGTATTGGTTTGCATTTCATTGAAGGGGTGTTAGTCACAAGAAAATCTGTTTATCTTTGACCCTAAATTACAATGCAGGGCCTCATTATAACAATTGAAATGAAATCCTCCCACAAAAGTTTATCGATCAAAATATGGATGACTACCCTTATAACTGTTTTTTTTTTTTCTATCAAAGAAAGGTTTGTTTTGTGTTTTTTTAAGTTAAATTTGAAAAACAGGATTTTTGGGGGTTTATTTTGTTTGACTTTGTTTCTGAGGTCAGTATATAGTGAGGCCCAGCACCTGCTATGGTAAACTGAATGTGTAGTATTTTTTGCTATTTTCAAATTTCAGTTGGTGTCTTAAAACCTTTTTTTCAAAAATTGATATCACTGCTTGGTATAGGTGTATAGTGATTGAAAGCAGATTTTGTAAAAATTTCTTGAAAATTTGTATAGCATATTTTATTTATTTCTACATTCAGTTTACCATTAAAATAACTGTTTTTACAATAACTGCTTATATTGAGCTTTTATAATGCAAGGTTTTGTTTCAAATGATAACTCTGCTTTCAGTAAGGGATTTTGAGTTATCTTTCCTTTAACATTGATCAAGGCTTCTCTGTCATTAATTCTTTAGGGATCTCAGTTAGTGGACGGGGGCATAATTGGCTAGCAAGGGGGTGTAATTGACTGAAGGGGGTCACTATTTCTTGATAAGGATTTAATTTTGATGAAAGATTGATTGATCGTTTGATTAAAATGTTGAAATGGTATCAAATCTCATAATTACTTGTACTTGCATCTGTATGGTCCCCTCTCATTGGAGTTTTAATGTTGCACCAACAGCCTGGGTCATTTGGCGACTCCCCAGCTACAACAGTGGAGGAAGACCCCAGGCTTACACTTGGGTAGAACCACTGACATTCAATAAGTTAGCTGGACAATGCCTTCCTCACATGTGCAGTTTATCCCCAGGTAGGATTCAAATTGACTGTGAGGGGCTGGTGATTGCAAATCAGAGACTATATAACCTCTTGACCACGGAGGCCCCTTATGGTCCCCTCTGTTTAAGAATGGTCATTTTGTCTCAGTATTAGAATACAGCAATTTTCTTAATTTTCCACTCATTTCATTCTATGTAGTGGTAAAAGTTACTTTTTAGGACTTTTATATGTATAATTTATTTAACAAATGGCATTAGAAATTCTTTGATGACCATAATTTCAAGATCAATTATTATCTAATCATCAACCTTGGTCAATGTTTATGGAATAACCTTGTTTGTCATCCCTGCATTTAGTTTGCTCATCTGATAACAGTTTATTTTAATATACACATGATTTCATTTGCACCTTAAACAACAACTACAACAACAACAGCAGTGCATCTACCTTATTCTTGTATGAAACCTAATACACTTATCTGTTCTATGTAGGGGATATTGCATGTTTTATAATCAGACATGTTGGGGAGTTTATAGTACTACTAGATCTAGATTTTGCTTGAACGTTTTCACGGCCTTTGTACACAAATCATATTGGTATATATGTAGATCTTTGTTTGTGTAACAAAAAAAAAACAATCAACTACCAGTACCTTGCTATCTTTATAATCATATGAGATTTTTTAATGTGTTTGTATTATTTACATTTGTTTTATTTTTGTTAATAGAATGTTATAAATTATGTGATGAGACACAGTCATTTAATTGATAAATAAGAATTTTTTCGTCTTATTCTATCTGGAGAATACCTGTATCAATTATAATCCAAAACTGAATAAATACAGACATATCTTTGTTTTCAAATTACACATTAAGTGTTGTGGTAGTTGTACTAGTTTTTGTAATTATTTTCAGCTGGCTCCTGGCAAACTCATTGAGTTGTTAAATGGTTGTTTGTCAGTTGAGGCAAAGAAATACTCCTAATTTTGAGAACCATTGATATCTGTATTTAAAATTCCCACCCCTTTCATGTTTCGACTTGTGAGTCATTTATTACAAGTATGACAGACTGTGTCTCAGCACATTTTTCTACATTTCAAGTCAATTGTAAAAGTTTAACAGAAGAATATGAGGAAAACATTTGTGTATTATTTTTTTCAAGTGTTTAAATTATTGTACTTTTAAATTAGTTCATACTACTGAACAAAGTTGAAATATAATATTGTTTGAAACAGGATGTTAAAGATATTTATATTATGATGTAGCTTGCTCATTAAAATCTTGTTTTCTTCTGAATTGTGATCTGCTCTAAGTCTGTCTTCTATATTTATCTTGACCCGTATTGTGACTTTTGACAACCATTCATCACACAAACAATATGAAATCATATAGTCTGGTCATTGAACACACAAACAATTCTGAATCTTCAACCTTACATACAAATGCAAAATCATACAGTCAAGTACTTGACCATACAGACAATTTTACAGCAGAAGTAATTCACTTGATACAGCATAACATTTTGTAGTCCTACTGTGGAGTTATTACTGAAAAACTGGATGGAATCATAATAATTATTCACAGACATTCATAAGACATTAACATTTCCATAAATTCATCCTTTATGCCCTGAAGTTTGTATCACTATGGTGAGCTAGAGGTTAACTCCAACCTTATCTTTTTGAAATTTGTTTGCAATTGTATTATTTTTACTAAAAACTTCCTACTCCTGTTGTGTTAAAATGTAATGTCTATGTTCAATTTACAAGTATATTTAGGATTTTGATATCTTCACAAGTTTTCTTGAATTATATTTAAGTCAGTTTGCAATTACATTTTTTTTGTCTATGTTTATTTACAAAAAAGAGACATTTTGTTGTTATTTATATCATATGAACGCCTATCATTGATGATATCTCATAATCATTAACCAACCAATCGTATCACAGTTGTTGTAAACTGCCGTTCAATTGTGTTTCAGGAATACCCCCATAATTTGGGAGCTGTCTATGACTGCGTAACTATATATAGTAATCACTGGTTATATTTCTAACAGATATGTACGCTCGTAACTTTGCCGTACAGCGTGCATTCGTTAGTCTGGAATGCTGTTCTCGATATTTCTCTCTTCCGCTATTTATTGCCTGTTTTAAGCGTAACATGTGTAAATGGTCCCCGCTTACTTGCTGTGTGTCGCTATCTTTTTATTATCACTGTTTTGCATATTCATTGGTTTATTTATAGAAAAAAGGAGGAGGCAAAATCAGTTCAACAGACCAAGAATTTCGCATTTCTGCCATTTTTACTGATGAGTATCATTGTAAACTTATGTTACAAAGCTCTGGCAATATACATGCACTAATAGTGAAGCTAGGTGTGCGTTTTATAAAACTTATTCACCAAATCTAATATTGATATAAGAAAAAAACAAAGATCTGAAAAGTTACCTTTAGACATTAGATAACTAAACTATAAAACAATTTTTGTTTGGTAACTTGTTGTTATTTTTTCAATGACATTCAGCAGTTTTGTATTCACATGAAGAAAATACGGAATAATTATCAAAAGCCCTAAAGTTTGCATGTGTTTGTTTTGCTTCTGTTTATTGACATATAAACCTTAAGTACCATTGTTGTTTGGATTTTTTTTGCATGAAGTTTTTTCGATGTCTAATTTTATACATGACTCAGATTCACTCAGTATTCCATATTTTCAGCCTACTTGTGTTGTCTCTTATATCGACCTTCAGTCGTAGAGTTTTAAAAGTTTTAAAACCCTCCCCTGGTTTACATGTTATTGTACTTTAAGTGTTTGCAATACAATACTTTACTGCTTTTTGTCAAGTTGAGTTCTCTCCCTTGTTGACACACAGAGCTTTGTAACATTAACAGTTTAACCACATTTTACAAATGTTTTATCAATCAAAACTGGTACATTTTGTACAAAAAATATTCATGTGAAAACTAGTTACACAAATCTGTACATTTGTTCACAATTTTTAGAAGACTTATAATACTAGATAAAACAATTCCAAGATGGTGGATACTTAAAAAAATGGCAGGATTTGATGGTCTTCAAGATACTTGATTATTCATCATTTAAAATTTTCAAATATTTCCTGACATTCTTAAATAAGATTTGACATTTATGTTTATTCTGTTAATTACAGATAAAACTGAAAATATTTTTATATTTAGATGAACAAGTGGTCACTAAATATTCAAGTTATTTATCACAGTCAAAACTGGACTTTAATGCTACTGATAATTAATAATGCTAATTTAGTGCACATAAGCTTCCTGTGAGGTTTTTTAAATTATATTTAAATCTAATGCATAAAGATGCTGAGGGATGTGTTAATGTAGTTTTCTGGTGAATGACATGAATTGGATGAAAAGCTTATATCTGCAGTAGTCATTAAATGCTCCAGGTTTTACTGTTAGCCATTCACTGATTTAGACTGCTCCTTCGTTTTAGACGTTTTTGTACATCTTTTGGTGCTGGATTGTTGTAACCAAAGTTGATAGCATTATAATAACAACAACATTAAACTGTATTTACTCTGTATCTAGCTGGCAGATTATAAAATAGTGTGTTTTTGTCTCTTCTCATCATCACCATTTTTCATCTGAGTTTTTATTTTTTGCACTCAGTGACCTTGTACTCCCATGACCTTTGCCCCAGTTAAAAGAAGCATAAATTACCCACAATCCCAAGCAACTACCTTAAGAATAGCCAATCATAATCTGTGTAAATAATCACATGATCTGAGTTGAAAACAAGAAAATGCTGACTATGGATAATTTGGTACTAATGCATGCTATCAGACAACAATGCTTATTTCTGGTTTCTGTTTATGGCAAGGTTATGCCATTGTGGATATGTTATTGTAAAGTTTTGATTGTATTTTACAACATTTGTTTGTTTTTTTCAGGCCATAAAGTCTGCCCTGCCAGATGGTATCGGTTCTGGAGCAAGTCTGCTGAACAAGAGACCAGAGAAATCTCCAAGGTAATCATTTTTGTTGGACAAATAAAATATGTATTGATTTCTTATGTAAACAAAGTTTTATAATTTCCAAACTGAAATTGATGTAACACATACTGTACATTATACAACCACTACTCCAAACCAATACTGCTAGATACTACATTCAAATAATAGGCACTCAGTTTATCAGTCACAACTGAGAATTGAACCCTAGATGCTAACATTGGTGACCAGCCAGCTAAGAATGTTGTTTATCTATTGTGACTTGTTGAAATGAAATCTGTGACATTTGCATTGTAAGTTTAGATTCAGATGGAAGTCATATGACAAGGCATTTACTTTTTGTATATCCTGTTTTAAGTTTTAAATTCCCTTGGAACTTAGTAAGTCTATTGGTGTTATATTACCAGCCTGTCTATATCTGTTAACATTTGTATATTTGCAGCCATGATGGCAAGTCTGGTCATGTATCATTCAGCTTCATGAAAAATCTTGGTCCTAGGATTACCAGTACTCAGCCATTTGTGCGTCGAGAGGAGAGGAGGGCATCACCAGGGGAGATCAAACTTCTGAAGCCAGAGACAGAGAAGGATAAAATTGCTACCGCGAGTGAAGTAATTGAAGGACAGAAAGAAGTGGTGGATAATGGGAATAAAGTTGAAGGTGAAAATGGTACTGACAAAGGAAATAGTAAAAGTGATATAAAAGATAGAGTGAATATTTCTGAAAATAGATCATTAATGTCAGATTTTGTCAAAGTACAGAGTAAGGATGATAGTGGTCGAGTACTCGATTGGCCAAAAGAAATGATTCAGTACACTGTTTCTGAGCCAAAGTTAATGTTCAGCTGTAACCCTCTCTCTTTTGATTTTTCTCAATTGTTTGCTGTCAAGAAACAGCCCAAGCCTGAATTCAATGTTATTGATGATAATTCTGTTAAGGATAAGGTGATTGGTGACTTGGAACAAGTGGTTATTGGAGACAAAGTTGATGATATTCAAAAGATAGATAATGATGAAAAGAAAAAATCGAGGAAAAAGAAGAAGAAAAAGAAACATAAAAAACACAAATCTAACAAAGAAGTTAAAGAGGGTGAAGAAGCAGAATGCAGTAAACCTGATGAAGATGGAAGTACAAGTAAGAAAAAGAAAAAGAAGCACAAAAGAAAGCATGAAGATAAAGAAGGAGACACAACCAAAGAAAGTGTTGAATTAAACTCTGAAAATGCTGATGAGAAAGACAAAGAAAAGAGAAGTAAAAAGAAGAAGAAAAAGAGTAAACAATCCGAAGGGGAAGGGGAGAAGGTTGATGATGATGAGAAGAAACATAAGAAGAAGAAGAAAAAGAAATCCAAGAAAAAGAAGAAGAAACATCATGGAGAAAGTGATAAAGAAGAAAAAACTGATGGAGAAAAAGAAAAGGTTGATTCTGGTGATTCTGGAAAGGAATCTGATTCTGAAAAAAAGGAAAAAGAGACCAAGAAGAAAAGGAAGAAGAGGAAGAAGCATAAGAAAAAGGAAGGTGAGGATAATGAAAGTACTGAAAGTGAATCCGAGAAAGTGCCTGTTCAGTCTGAATCTGTTGTTGAAAACTCTTCTGTGGCTTCATCTAATATTTCTATAAAAAAGAGAAAGTTTCCTGAAGGTGATTCTGATGGAGAAAGTGAGAAAATTGTAGCTAAGCTGCAAGCTCTCAGTAGAACAAAAAATGCTGCTAAACAGACTACCGTAAACAATCCTGTCATGCAGAAACGAATTAAGAAAGAGCCGGTAGAAATTGCTGAGAAGAAGACCCCATCTGAACGAAAAAGAGTTACAAGCGAGTCTAGCGTAAATGAATCTACACCAATTAAGAAAATTAAGGTCACTCCCAAAGCATCAGGAGTGAAGGATAATATTCCTAATAATCTGATACAACTATCAAATGTTAAAATTGAAAAAGAAGAATCTTGGAGTAAAATTGAAACTCAGACAAATGACAATGTTAAATCTAAGTGGGATACTAGTGATAGTGATATGGACAATGCACTTAATGACACTATGAAAAAAGAGAAAGTGCCTAGGAAACGTTCTATGACTAAGATTACAATGGCAGGAAACAAGGCTAATATACTTAAGGAATTAAAAAGTCCCAACAGTCGAAGTGTTACAAAAACTGAACATGAACTAAAAAAAGCAGTAACTCAAAGTTCCTCTCAAAGGTCCAATAAGTCTAATGTGTCTGCTGGTAGTGCTAAACTTTTGAACTCTGTTAGTGAGAAGAATCCCAGAAAATCTAGGCGACATTCAGAAAGTCCTTCATCTAGTCATAGTAGATCTAGATCTCGCAGTCGAGGACGTCGAAGATCCTATTCTCTATCAGAATCTTCATCTCGCTCAAGAAGTAGATCATACAGTTCATCATCAGATTATTCTGATGATTCCCGACATTCTCGCCATCGAAGAAGCAGACGTTCAAGTTCTAGGTCTTACTCTCGTTCAAGCAGCCGCTCTCGCTCAAGGTCTTATCACCGACGAAGAGGAAGATCATCTAGTTACTCAGATTCCAGCAGGTCTCGGTCATATTCTTCTAGTAGATCACGAAGCAGATCACGTAGGAGGACTAAAAGATCATATACTAGAAGTAGATCAAGATCTTATAGTTCAAGCTCTTCTAGAAGCAGATCTAGGAGTCGAAACAGGTCCTATCGCAAATCCAGAAGAAAGAATAGAAGGCGTCGTAAAAGAATATCTCGTGGAAGATCTTTATCTGATAGTTCCCCTGAGAAATCTGTTACAAAAAAGAAAGATGAAAAAGAAGTTAAGGAAAAGGTAAAAGAAGAGAAGGAAAAAGTTGATCCATCTGATATTCCATTACCAGACTTATCTGGTAAGAAAGATGATGAAAGAAGTGAAGAAAAAGTTAAAAAGCTGAAAGAAAAAACTCGTAGGGGAGATGTAGGAGAAACTGTAGCAAAGCTTGTGGAATCTTTACCTGCTGATATTCCTTTGCCATTCAGTGGAGGAGTGACTAAAACTGTATCATCTGATTCTTTACCTTCAGGCCCCCCAAGTGAGGCGCTTAAAGAGAATGATAGTGGATTTATTGGCCCAAAAATGCCTGCACCTCCCCCACCACCTCCTATGGGACGGGGTTTCCCTCCTAATCATGGACCACCTGGACCACCCCGTCCAGGATGGGGTGGACAGTGGGACCATTGGGATGCTCCTGGTCCATGGGATGGTATGGGCCCTTGGGATGGACCAGGTCCAAGACCACCTTATAGAGGCATGAGACCACCTTATGATCCCAGGATGTATGGACCCTATGACCCAAGACGCAGGGGTCCACCTCCTCCTTTCATGAACCGTCCTAGGGGGCCACATCCTTATATGGGGCCTAGATATCCTGGACCTGGTGGTCCTCATGGTCCTCATCCAGATTACCCTGAATATGGTTATGAGTATAGTGGTGAATATGAACAGACAAATGCAGAAGAAGAGTCTACAAAGAATTCAAGTAGTACTCCCCCACCTTTACCAAAGGAGCCTCCTAAAGAGTCTTCACCAAAGCCACCTCTTCCAAAGAAGAAGGTCAAAGAGCAAGAGCCTGAACAAAATCCTGATATTGTTATACCTCCTGAGCAAGCAGAGCAGTACAAACATTTGCAAAAGCAAGCTCTCAAACATGCTCGGAGACAACAAAGAAGGCAAGCAAAGAAGGATCTTGGAGAACCTGATGAAGATTCTACTTCATCAGAATCAGAACCAGAAGAACAACCCACTCCTGAGGTCGTAGAAGAAGTAGCTGTTGTTGAAGAACCTGCTACTGCTCAACTTGTGGTCCCACAACCAGTTGTTCTTCAGCCTCAGCCGACTGGAAGTCCATCTGGGGCTTACATAATAGTTAGTGGTGGTCAACAATTTATAGTGCAGAAGCCACAATTTGTTCAGACTGGGACACACCTGCAAGCTGCTGCAGCTGGTCAGCCAGTAATGGTATCACAGGGTGCTATACTTGCCACAGCTCATGCAGCAGCATCTGGAGCTCAACCAGCTCACATTGTGCAACAAGTTCCTGCTCTTTCAGGTCATCCAATGATTGCTGCCCCTACACATATCACAGCTGGTGGTGTTCCAGTTGCCATGGCTTCTGCAGCATCCATACAACATCTTCAACAAGTGCAACAAATTCAGCAGATGCAGCAGATTCAACAAATTCAGCAGTTACAACAAGCGCAAGCAATACAAGCTCACAATCAAGCAGTTGCTGCTGCTGCAGCAGCCCAGCATGGTTCCATCGTTGTCGGTGGTCGTATACTGGTTCCCACCATTGGTGTCCGTCCGGCTATTTAATACTGTTAATACCGGTGTTCAAAAGTTACCAATCACCCATATCACCATTGTCTCGGAATAATTTAATTGGTGCAGTAGGCAGTCTTTCACAAATAATACTGTTCTACCAAGTTAATTGCATTATTTCTATAATTGTAACTAGTAAGAAAGAAATATGTAATTAGTATTGTATGCTTCATGGTCTTTCCCTGATATTTTTATGAACTGTACAACTCAAATGTAAGGACTACTATCTTAGATTTTTTGGGGGGTCTTGAAACATGTTAATTATTTTAGGTTTGCAGTTTGGGTTATTAAATGCTTTAGGAGTATTATACATGTATTTGTTGGTTTAAAACATGACAATTTGTCTTTCATATTTTGATACCACTATGTTAACATTCTGTTAATATTTCTATGTCATCTTTTAAATAATTATTGAGAAGCAGTGTACTCATACAATGCATGTGTAACTTACTAGTTTAAATGGCTAAAAATACCAGATTCAGGTATTATTATTGTCAATGTCATCCTTATCTGTACTTGATGTATTGATAATTCTTCGTGATCCATTCTATTGGTATTAGTCATGATGTGTACAAGTATGCTCTTGGTGTCTGTGTATCTAGGGAAATGTACTAATGCTATCAAAAGATAAAATCAATTCCATATTTATTCAGTTATGACTGTATTTGTCATAGTAGTGTCTTCATAATGTGCATGTTTCATTATGTGTCATTTGTAAGGTCATCTATCCATCCCTGATGATGATATATGTATACTTGATGGTGTAATAATGGGGAATTTTTCGCTTATTTGGATTTGAAATAAATTTTTTACTATTTTATTTTTATCGCCCATTAAATCATTAATCTTTTGTGATTTATGTTGTACATTTTATGAATGTGTTTTATCATGCCAGCTCATTTTTATTAGGAAAAAACGCAATCATATGTAAATATTACATTATATCAGTGTAAATTATCAAAATGTACTATTTGTTAATTTTGTCATTTTTCTTGTTGAATTTTTTTACTCGCCTATCTTTGCTCATGTTAATTTATTTTCAAGAATGTGTTGGTTCAGACATCTATGACGGTTTGTTCGTTAAATGTTATGTATGTTGATTGCTTTGCAAATTTTCCATTATTTCTCATTATGTTGAATGAAAATAATTATGTAGCTAAAAGACAGTAGTTGGATTCAACATCATGAATCCTACCTGTAACAATTCTTTCTATTCAATGTTATGAAACATCTTTATGAAAAATGTATTTAATACTTAGATTTCATCATGATTGCAATCAAATTTGCTCTTTATTTTTAATTAATTTCTTCTACTGACACTATAGGATGTGTTGCTTTATTTTGGAAACTGTCTGAATATGAATGTTATTAAATCCATTTGTAAGTCTGAGCAAGGTTCATGATTATGGTACTGCGTTAACAATATAATTGTCTTATTATTCAGCATTATAATGCATTAAGATTTGAAACAGTAGACATTTTGTTCAGCTTTTATGTATGTATTTTGTTTAAAAATTTGTCTGGATGTGTTTCAAAGAGGAGAAATGAAGATTGGTCTGATATCTAAATGTAATCATGTTTTTTAACTTATGTCTGCTTCTTAATTGTCCTCAGGAGTTGTTTTAAGTAACAAAAAAAACATTTCTTAAGTATCATTTAAGTATCACATTTTAGAAAGCAAGAACAAATCCAGATTTTCCTCCTGGAAATATGTAAAATTACTATTCTATATTCTGAAATATGGAATTTTTGTGATTAATGATTTTGATGCCTTGTTATGTTATGTTTTAGGATACAGTCCATTCTTGCATAAAGCATTAAACTATTACAAGGATTATTCTGTTTAATCTGCTAAATGTATATTCCAATCTGAATATTAATAAATCATCCCGTTTTGTTTTGTATAATTATGAGAATAAAAAACTTAATATTTGAATGAATTAGATGATAAAAAAATTAAATTTAATATTACCACTTGTTATTATTCAGAACTTAAATTGTGCTAAATTATATTTTATTTGTTTGTTTTTAATATACCGGTAAGTACTTGTAATATATGAAGGCTTATGTTTGGTTGTAATCAATGTTAGAGCTTATGATCATTGTGGTAATTTTTATATTAGTTCTACCAGTGGTCTGTTCATTGATGAAATATGTGCTTGCAGTTATATCTGAAAATTTGAATATTTTTATTTTTTTAACCATCTGAAAACTTTTTATAGGTTTATTGAGTTGAAGTCATTTATTTAAACTATCATATTGAAAAATGATTATCACGATTAAAAGAAATTGTGTTGATTGAATGTGAATTTTATGATTTGTGTATGAATGAAGTTATTAGTAACATTGAATGACGTGGTTATGTTAGTGTACATGTTTAATATGTGCTGACCTTGTTTTTTGTGTAGTTAACTCAGCAGGGATAAAGCCTGTGCCTTGTTGGTTTCTGTATCATGTTTTCATACATAACATGTGATAACTGCAAACATACAAACATGGTATATTAAATTGATGGATTAAATTTTTATCTTGGTTTGTTGTTCTTTGTCTTGAAAAAAAAACTGGTTATTTTGTTAATAATACAAATAATGTTTATAATGAAATTTAATGAGCTGAAGATGTTTTGCAATAAAACTTACATTTCTGTTTCTTTAATGAATTGATGACAATACTGATAAGGTTTGTAATAAGTCCTCCATAACAAGGAAGCTACCATCAAGTGTCGCTTCTTTGAACCCAGTTTGTTTAGTGAAGTAATCACCATATTTGACATAAGTGTATCATTCTATATGATTATGATTCAGTTTGTCACTTGCTCCTGAATTGATACAGAAAAGAAAGGAAAATAACGAGGAAAAGTAACACGAAAAGAAAAAGAAAATTCCTCATCCATACTCGCTCCATGTGGATATAAAAGTTGAGGTCGAAAATATTAGGGGGTCTGGGGCTAAAAATAGAATCTTACACTTTGTTAACTTTTGATACAAAAATTTATAATAAAATTTTGCAAACAATACAAGATAAACAAGGGTTAATAAATACTAGGATAAATAAAGTGCACAAAAAAACAGCATAAAATATATAACAATATATAATAACAATTCATTATAAAATTCAAAAAATCTGAGTGTAAACAGACAGCACTGTTATATTTAGTTAGAACTATCAGACACACCATTGTATAACTAAGCATTTAGGCCATCAGGAGACCATATTTGTAGCCATTAAAGGGAGGTAACTAATTTTTAGAGCAACTTTTAAATTGCGCCTCAATTTTGAAGAGATATCTATTAATAATCATCTTATTTGCACAGAGACAAGAAACAAAGGAAATGAATACTACGGAACTGTAAAAATCTTACATGAAGTTGGGATATGATAAAGTAAAAGTTTAGGATAAATATCATCATATACATAGTTCTAAGCCTGGGAATTCTATGAAGAGGTTGTTCTATGTGCTGTTTATGACAATACCACAAGTTATAAAGTGTACATCTGTATGTAACAAACCATAGTGGTACAAAAATGAGTTTAATTTTAAGTCTGGGAATAAGCAAGATTAATTCATTCATAAATAAGAGATTCTCTTTAAAATTAGAACACATATATTCATATTTAAGAAGATAACAAACATGTAGACAAGAATTACATTGCACACAAATGAAAAAATATGGCAAGTTTCTATCAATTATTCATGAAATATTGAGTGGGATGCCTTCACCCACACAGCATTTTACAAGGAAAGTAAAGCAATATTCCCCAAAAAATATGGATGAAAAATAAAATGTAATAAAAAAAAATAACAACAGGTAGAAAGTAACTGAAGTTACCGCACTAAAAATGTATTGTTACAAAATATTTCAATGATGACCATGTTATTCATCTAAGGCAAAATACAATCTGGCCAATACACCAAGACCCCCAAAGGTTTAATGAAACTTTCTACACAGAAAATCACTTCAATTCAGTTGCGTCATTTGGTCTTAAAACGTGAGTGGATTACACTAACATCAATCAATATCAGACATAAACATACAAAACATGCATACATAAACACAATAAATACAAGATTATAAGATGTATAAGTCAACGTTAAACAGAAATTAATACATTTTCATGGAAGCTCTAAGTACTGTACTAGTTTTTACACTGAAATAAAACCTGAGATTTTAAAACAGAACGGAGGAAAATAACACTAAGAAATTCACTACCACACATTCAGTAAGTCAAACAAAAATCATATCACTACAACACATTCAGTAAATCATACAAAAATCACATTTCTACAACATATTCAGTAAATCATACAAAAATCATATCACTACCACACATTCAGTAAATCATACAAAAATCACATTTCTACAACACATTCAGTAAATCATACAAAAATCATATCACTACAACACATTCAGTAAATCATACAAAAATCACATTTCTACAACACATTCAGTAAATCATACAAAAATCACATCACTACCACACATTCAGTAAATCATACAAAAATCACATTTCTACAACACATTCAGTAAATCATACAAAAATCACATTTCTACAACACATTCACATCAGTTCTTTCCATTAAACAGACAACTAAAAACTCTGACCTAATGATTCTGTAATAAAATAATCAACTAACTAAAAAAAATAATTATATCACAGACATAAGTTTTCTATTGAAATATGAATAAATTAGGTAAAAATTAAAGCATTTCTTCAAGACCTTTTTAGGATGGTGCTGCACCATGCCTCTTAAACAATGTGCCATGTAGCCTTTATCGATTGTATAATGTGTCATAAATATGCTCTTTTATCAGCCTGTGTCTTTAATCTAGAATAGATTAATGACACCTCTAACTGCTTGTAAATATTTTTTTTCAAATGCTGTCATGTGTCAGGAAAACCATGCCTTTATTCACACCAAATGCTATATGCCATATTTCAATTTTAATACATTATGTATAGGGATATATTATTGTGGATAAATAATTTCATGAATATACCAAAAAAGTGATAATGTAAATACATGATTGCATACTCAGATCTCCTAAAATGATCAATCTGTTTATTCATGAAGAATGGATCTGGGAGATTATTTTATTTAGTCTATACAAGCATATGCAAGTATTGTACCAGGGATTCCCTAAATGCATGCATGCAGGATGTTACATTTCACTGATTTGTTTGTTTAGTAATTGAATGATTTATAGATATATTTTACATAATTGGAATGATTAATAAAAACATTAATGATTAACCATAGTTTAGGTACAGGTGTTGTCATCAGGGAATAATTCAGCATATCCCCAAAGGTATTGTGCCCCCTCTGCCCCTCCCCATTATTTGGAAACTAAACCCAACATATTTCCACAACGGATACCTCAGCAACAAAACATCATCCTACTTATGTCGAATATTTACCCAAAATGGTTGCAACAAAACATGTAACCTAGACAAATATAAGGGCACATTGTTTTCCAGTACATCTCATTAAAGGTCTCATTCAAACAAACCTGAGAACAGGGGTCTGCAAAGACAGACTGTAGAAATATGACCTTTCGCGTAATTGGCCTTGATTCAGAGGTTTACGTCTTCTAGTATAACAATGAAAATGAGTTTTCGGGTAACTGTTATAAACAAGGGACCATTAAAACAGGTATTACTGTATTCTTTTACAAATAGTATATCAAGAAATTACACATATAAAGAATATGACATTTAACTACTGCACAACAAAAAAAACATGAGCATACATACAGAAATACACACCCACATCACACTTACACCTCTCTCTGTTACCACATATATCTGATTTTACAAGTCTTATGTTTTACTAAAAAATGACAAGATTCAAATTATAACACTAACCTTATCAGATTCCTTACGAAAAAAAACCCTGCATTTTATCACACATATATATATACCAAATATAACAAAAAACTGGGCTGAAATTGTGACTCTAAATCATGAACAAACCAATGATTGACTGCAGACAGACATGTACAATGAAAACTTGCATTTTAGCTCTAAAGGTCAAAGCATGACCAGATTGTTAAATTTTCAGAAAAGAGTACATCGGAAAAAAGTGGTTTAGCGCATTATTTAAAATACCACTCAAGTTTAGACGGTAAAAGATCATTCTATTCTAAATTAGTCTGTCTTTATAATAATTATTAAAATTTATTCTTCTAACAAAGAATAATTGAGCTTATAAATCAGGAATTGATACTGACACCGAGAACTTGTCTGAATGAGGATATAAGGAGTATTGAGTAAGGAGTCAATGACAGACTGTGAAGATTCTTAAATTATTTTGAAAAAAAAATATAAAAAAATATAGTTATTTCTATAGATAGTTTTCATATTGCACTGCATGATACAAAAAAATACCTCAATCAGGAAAGAAACACAAAAGTCACTGAAACAACATCCCTATCTATTACACAAGGTTAAATAGATTGATATGTAAAATCTAAACAAAAAAAATCCTATAGAGATTTGGAAGACAAAAATATAATTCATATCAATTAAGAACACTCTTATTTCTGGCATTTTGCACTAATTCTACTATCTATGTTTCTACAGTACATTCTACAATACACAATTCAATGTATTCACAAACGAAACAATAATTTACTGTGTTATTCATATTCGATAGAATCTTGATCAATCAGATCTGTATGGGAATACAGCGTGATACATGATATGAGTCTGACTACACAGTTGGTGTAAAATTTACTATTGTTAAAACATCAATTGAACATACAGGATCAGACCAAAATGGTAAAAATGTGTGAAGAAAAATAGGGAAAACCAAGATTAACCTGCCACAATATAGTTGGTTAGACAATGATTACTTGGTAAAGTGCAAATCAAGGTCATGAAGAGTACTGATCTGTGTTGACAAATGCTTTTTGTCTTCACAACAAAACAAGCTCCTTGCAAAGTGATCTTTTGGTAGATGTTTTCCTAACCTGCCAGTCCAACTAGTCTTATGGTAGAGCAAAACAGGAAAATAATGGACGTACATTGTAGAGGTATGAAGGAGGATTTGACATCTAGATAATAAAGTCTTTATAAATGTTCAGGATGATTTTTTAAACAATTTATGAATTCTCTTGGGTCCATTTCCCTTTGGCAGATTTTATAAATAGCTGTGAACAATGGGAATCTGAAATAAAAGCAAACATTTGTGATAAGAATATATATAGTGCATTACTTTGAGGAGTAACAGGGACAACAAAATGTTTGACATAAATCATGTGCTTGTAAGAACCATGTATTTATTTGTTGGTTAAATGCATTTTTACTGCATATGCTGTGTATAAACAGGCTTTACACAATGAAATTAAATTCTCATATAAACCAAGGTAATAAGCTCTCAAAATTAAGTCAAGGAACCAGAACAAGGAACCAGAACTTGTGCTTATAAAATGAAATGTTGGACAATACACTACTGAGAAAAAAATTGATAAAACTCCTAAAGATAAGCTGGGTGCTTGTTATTTACTGTAATTATGATAGAAGGTTTACATTTAACGATCCAGATGACTTACAATATAATATCTAACAACTATGAAAAGTTGAAAACTAGAATCTGACTATTGGGAGGCCGCAGCCATGGTCCAGTGGTTAGTGAGCTGAATTTGTAACCCGGAGATCCGGGTTCAAATCCTAGTCGTGACAGGTCATACCCTTCTATGAAAAATGTCAATTTTCCTTCATATGTGGAGAAGTTGCTGGCTCCTTGTGGAAGGATAAGTTAGTACTGGTTAGTAAACAGTCTAGGAAAACTGGTTAGGTGAACCGGTCGCCGTATATAACTGAAAAATTGTTGATAAACGGCGTTAAATCCCAGTGACTGACCATTGGACTTTCATCCCTGTTTGAGAATCAAATTATAAATTTTTGATATGTGGTTTTGAAATCATTCAAACAAGAAAAAAAGGATCTACCAATATTAGTACTATCTATAATATATATATATACATAACACAAAAAACATCTACAAAGTTATTCCCTTACATGTCAAGCATATCTTTCTCTTTCAGAACATGATATATTTCTTGGGCAACTAGAGGACCCTGAAAACTCTGACCCCTTAAAATCTCCTTTTCTAGCTCTTTTATAGTCTGAAAAAGGTACAAAGTTTTATAGGTACATGAGTATAACAGAGACTGAAGTTTGTACATGCAAAAACATTTACTTAAAGATACACAGCAAGGCAGACAAGGCCAAAACATATCCTGAGGTAACTTAACACTGTAAAAAACTGACAGAAAGATGTAATAATACACTATTACAACAAAATCAAATTCTGTTATACAAATAACATTTTCCATAAATACAAACATTGAATTCATAAACAATATCATGCAAACTAACTAACAAGTGAGTTGAACAGAACTTACAGCCTGATTTTAAGCTGATTGCTTAACAAATGCAAAATCAATCACTTAACAAAACAGGAACAAGTTCGAAAATAACATTTTTACACAATAAGCATTCAGCATCAAACTTTTTTACATTACTTCATGACAGTGTTAGGTTTTCTGAAACATCAAAACGCATTCAACAAGTGAGGTAAGTTTACCACAAACTCAAAGTTCCTAAGTACCAACATTTATGTTGTTGGATAGGTAAAAATACTTGATTTCCATTCAAAGAGTATATTTAACACTACTGTAGATACTTAGATTATTCAGATCAACAACATGTACAGTAAAACCTCAATATTAAAACCACCTCAGGGACCAGATGAAGTAGACATAATATGGAGGTGGTCTCATTATTAAAAAAAGAGGAAATATTGAAAACAAGTCTGAAAATAAGTGATCAGGTGGTCATTATAGTCAGGGTGTCATTAAATGAGGTTTTACTACATGCATACAATTATTAGAGCAAGCTTCATCTTCATTGTACTAGACACTATATACTAAATAGTTTATCAATACATATTGCATATAAAAGTACACAAAAAATTATCACATGACCAGAGTTTCATGATAAAAACCTTGAAGCTGCAGAACTTTTCACTGGCAAATTTTCTCTAATAAATGCCCCTCTTCAACATTACACACTACATATAATAAACGCCCCTCTTCAACATTACACACTGCATATAATAATTATATACCCCCCCCCCCCCCTGACATTAAACACTACAGTATTCGGTCAAGTTTGAATAATTGGAAACATTAGGAATAATGTGATAGATTGTCAAGTTTGAATAATTGGAAACATTGTGAATAATGTAACAGACTGTCAAACTCTTTATGGTGAATCCAGAGTGCTTTGGTTTTCACTTAAAGATAAGCATACATCAGGGGAGGGGCATTTATGAAACATCACTTTTTTATATTTTGCAAAATTAAACTTGTTTTTATAGAAATAAACAAATTTATAAAAATAGTTTTTCAAAGAGTTATGATTTCTTTCAGGTAACTGTCTAAAAATAGATATGCAACTTTCAGTATGAATATTACATAAAGCTTAAAATGAAAGGATGTCATACTAGAAAAGAATTTCTGACGATTGGGACCACAGTAAAGCCATCAACTGCAGTAACTAACTACTGATTTCTGTAGAATAAAATACACTGATACAGTTTAGGCAAGAAACAAGTTGTGTTCCTAAAACTTCTAATGACGAAATCCAAAGAATGAAAATATTTAACGATGAATCATGCCTTGAAAGTACCAAAGTTCAGAAAAATAGAAATAAAGTTTTTCAAACTACCAACCCTAATATTTTGGTCAAGTAACTATAAACATGATTTTTTAGCCTGTTCGAAAAGTGATATAATTTACTGCATGATAACAAAAAGTTGAGAACATTACTTAGTCATGGTATATTATAGATCTACTGTTTGAACATTGTTTTATAAGAGAGCAGGATCTGGTCTATGACATTGTACAGCTTTATAAAAGGTGGATATGTACTGCATACAAGGTGTGTCCAAACACTTCATAGACAAGTCTATTTAAGAAAATTTATGGTGCTAAAACATTACTTTTTTACATAATGGAAGCAACTTGACCTGCGCTATAGATGCTATACTGTATGTATCAAAATATCAGTAAAAACATTACATGTCACAATGTCATAATTATTTCATGTGTTATAATAGATAATAATTTGGAGAATAAATAGTGCAATAATGAAGATTTTATCTTGTTTCATTTTTTATTTTCTAATGAGGGCAAGTGTCTACAAACTTTTTGGACACACCGTGTACATAAACATACACATACCACACTAGTATTACTCATATAAGAATACACTTCAAGAATGGGTTGAGAGAAGATTTTAACTGCCATTAGCCAAAGTTACAATATCGTCACATAAAGGTAGAAAACTTATTTTGATAAAATTTATCAAACAACTAACAATGTATAAAGGTTTTATAAGAATGACCCATCAACAAACTGATTACAAACCACAGTATGAAAAATTAACACAAAATGTACATGTTGATAAGACTAATGTATTATACATGAATTAAGAAAAAATACAATAAACTAAAAACAGGATAAGTCAAAAAGTTCAATTATACTAACATCAATCTAAGTTATCTACCTTGTTTTAGACAGAAAGAAAAAACACAGCAAAATGTTAAAAGAGAGAAAACAAAAAAGTTAAAATCATCACATACTGTATTCTGAAATTATAAAACAAACGATTTCAATCAAGATTACATTTGAAATCCATTCTACAATAAAATGTAAGAAATACAAACGACAAGCAATGCTTTCAAAATATAAAAACAAATGTGTCTGACAGAAAAGCATAGATACATATAATTATTTAAAAACAAATTACAACCATTCTATCAAACATATAGAGCGCAGAATTAGCAAATTACAAGTAGAATATTCCAAAAGTATGCACCATGAACATATGATCTTTTTATTTCTATTTTCATAGTTACAACACTAACAAGAGGGTTAAAACATTTCAAAATCACTTAAATCCATAATTTTATAAGCAAAATTAACATCAAACCTGTGAATTAAGGCTCCCAAAGGAACAAAATGACTTTTAGCACAGACAGCCTTAATTTAGAAATTTTGTCAAACAGTTCACATAGTGGCCTATATTTATTTGGTGACCTTTAATTATATGATGACCTTAATTCACAAGGTGATCATTAATTAAAGTAAAGTAATTGTATGTGCAACATTGTAATAATAAAAACGGCAAACATTTTAATATTGCACGAGTTGTCCTATGGGAACTTTGAATGAAAGTTTTAAATCTTTGTACATTGTGTAGGATATGAGTAAAGCATTAAAACGATGAGAGGAAGATTTGGCATACATATGTCAAAATAATAATCAGACATGTACATACTTTATCAGACTTTACAACAGCTTCTCCCAACATTCTGTTACGACCACCATGACACGTTGCAACAAGATCAGCAACACCGCAACTTTCAAAAAATGTCACCTCCTGACTACCTGTAACAAGATGAGAAAAAATGTCACCTCCTGACTACATGTAACAAGATGAGAAAAAATGTCACCTCCTGACTACATGTAACAAGATGAGAAAAAATGTCACCTCCTGACTACATGTAACAAGATGAGAAAAAATGTCACCTCCTGACTACATGTAACAAGATGAGAAAAAATGTCACTTTCTGACTACATGTAACAAGATGAGAAAAAATGTCACCTTCTGACTACATGTAACAAGATGAGAAAAAATGTCACCTCCTGACTACATGTAACAAGATGAGAAAAAATGTCACCTCCTGACTACATGTAACAAGATGAGAAAAAATGTCACTTTCTGACAACCTGAAACAAGATGAGAAAAAATGTCACCTTCTGACTACATGTAACAAGATGAGAAAAAATGTCACCTCCTGACTACATGTAACAAGATGAGAAAAAATGTCACTTTCTGATCACCTGTAACAAGATGAGAAAAAATGTCACCTTCTGACTACATGTAACAAGATGAGAAAAAATGTCACCTCCTGACTACATGTAACAAGATGAGAAAAAATGTCACCTTCTGACTACATGTAACAAGATGAGAAAAAATGTCACCTTCTGACAACCTGTAACAAGATGAGAAAACTATGGATTGGAAAGCAGTAGAATTTTACATGTCTAATGCATGAATGACAGGGAAAATGAAGACCTATGTCATTTCCAGTAACAAAATAGCTAGTTCGATTCATGTCTATGATCACTTTTTGCATGATTTTTGTTTACTCAATAAATCTTCACAGATGAATAAGAATGATAAGGGATACAGAAGTTTATTGGTATTTAGGATATGCTTAAATGTGCCATAACAAACAGTAATAAGGTCATAGATCAGGGGTGTAGAAAAGTTTTCATATAGCCAGTAAGCTACTAACAGTAAAAGTAGAATGTAGGGGGAAACGCTCCCTGTGGGGAAAAAGTAGCAGGCAAGAATGTTCAAGATGGCTGGTTGATTTTTCTGGATTCCAGCTTATTTCTACACTGCTGTATGTATAAAACAGAGCATTAAATGTCACTAACAAGAAACCAATGCTCTGCGATAAAGCTCCATTTTTGTGCATTTTGAGATGTCAAGAATTGCGTGGATCGACATCAATTCAATAGATCAATAAACAACAATACTTCAGTTCAATAGAACATTCAAACACTTCACCTTCTATGAAAAGTTCACCGAATTTCACCATTTCCATGAGACCTAATCTTAAAACAGCAGCTTTAGTATTGTGTCCAAGTCCCATACCATCGACAATACCAGCCCCTATACCAACCACATTCTGTAAATATACACATACCAGTCACTGTACAGTAAAATCTTGATATTAAGACCATCATTTGGACCAAAACAGAGTGACCTTAATATTGAGGCGGTCTGATTATCAAGTTCAAATACAGAAGAAATATAGAAAACTGGTCCAAAATGGAGTGGTAAATCAGATGGTTGTAAATTCAGGTTTACTGTATACAGGAATGTGAAGTGGAAGAAAATACCTCATTCTTCTAGTCAAAATATCATTACTGAGCAGATCTAGACTGGATCTGAACACTTTTGTAACAAATTTACAGTCTGAAAAATGAAAATCCTCTGAAAAGAGGAAAATTCACAAGCTCGCATAAATTAGAACTTTTTATCATCCATACATTTATTTATTTAAGGTATCGTAAGTGGCTATATGGTGATATCAAGTTTTACTAATTTACAGTTTTAAAAAATCAACCATAATTGTATACATTAATAAACCCACTATACAGAGTCTATTGCAAGTGATTTGAAACAAATATTGTACTTGGTCTGTCTTCTATAAACCAATATCTCACGTAATTTTCATATTTTTGAATAAAGATCACTACTCTGTATATAAGGATATATTACAACAATTAGACTTAAAATAACAATCATGGTATCATGCAGGGAACCGTGTCTCAGATTTTTGATAACGTCCTCTATTCAATAGATATTTGACTTTAAAGAAATTCCGTAGCCTGAACCCCGCTGAAAATTACGTAATACGTCATAGATAAAAAACGAAAATAAATATCAAAATTCTGTGACACGGTTCCCTAGATAAGCATTTCCGTTACAAAATACAAAAAAAAAACGCTTTGAAATCCATCTTCAAATATGGCGGCAATCTTTGTTCAAAAATAGCACCCACTGCGTTTTTTTCTAAGCGAGAAATTAACGATAAAAGTGTCAGATCATTATCACCTTGTGGAATCAACAATTATTCTATAAATTAATACAGCCTACTAAAATTTGATAACCAATCAAATTTGTTCATCGCTAGCAGATCAATTAGTGAAACCGCCCACCATTTTAGATGACTCTAAAGAGCTTAATTACGAATTATTTGTCAAAATAGTATCATATCGTACCGATGCAATACACAGTACATCAGATTTCTCGTCAACCGAGAGGCTCTCAACGGGGAAAACGGCTGATTGGGAAATCAAGTTGAATATGGCTGGGGAAACCACTATATAAATTAAATGAAAGGTAGCCATGCATTTAGTGTAAAATTAAGAACTTAAGATGTGATTGATTTGTAGAAAAGTGTCTATGTTTTTTGCCTGTTAATGTAATCATTTAAAAACATACTAATATATAAAGGTAATTAGATACATAACAGAATAATATAAGATTCTCGAAAAACATGCGCGTCCGATGTCCATAAGGCGTTACTGTTTTTCATCTTATTGTTTGTTTGATAGCTTTTTAATATTTTACCAAAATATACAGAGTTGCTTAATAAAAGTGCACGTTGAAATAACTTTATTTTATTGATTACATCAATGAAATAGCGAAAATAATAATTTTCGTTGACCCAGTCTCCCTGTATTAATTTACTGGCGATTTAAATATATTTTAGTTTTATAACTTTAATTGTGTTTGAAACCTGACTCTGGAATATATAAATTTAATTAAACTTGCAAAAATGGTACGTCATAACATTAACGGGGTAACAATCTTTGACAGTTTTCTTATCGTGTGCGTTTTATTGCAAGGTGCATGAAGTGTCTGCATACCATATTGCTGTTTATTATATCTCCTGCCAAAACATAAAGAAATATGTGATGCGACATATATAAGGTCTAAATTGACCCATATTGATAGTATAATTAGCAAGGCGTTAGAGTATGATATCGATATCACACTTCAATAAGACCACCGTTCCGGATCAGTTATTTCATCATATATTTCATATTAAAAGTACATTAGATGCTGGTAGTCCAATCGACCAAGGTGTACCTTTCTTGCACATCAAATGATTGTTGCAGTTATATATTTATTACGTAATTTTCCACCATAAAGTTTCCATTTTCACAATATGTCACGTCACTATGGTCAAGTTTTTTACGGGATATAAATTTATGCAGTTCGGTATCTTTAGCATTTGTAAGCCAACTTCCGCGAGAAAGAGATTTCTAACTAAATTTTTCACTTTTTGAGAACACTCTAACACCTTGCTTCATCTTATTTTTCTTATTTCCCATTTTAATTCGCTTGATGTTGATAATCTGTCGAATTTCAAATACTTATGTTAACATACGGCAAGCGATACCAAATTTAATATCGATTGATACAAAATTGCCCTTAAGGAGCCCCTAACAACGCCGCCTCCTAGATCGTTCTCGCTGATAAAGTGGAGTCGATATGGGGGTGCAGTTTTTATCGCGATAAAACACTATTTTTGCATATTCGGATCGATTTTTTTGTTGCATGGTATGATAGTATGATATTTAATTATTGTTAATAACTTAAAATGTCATTTTCGCCTATTTTTACTTTTGTAGCCACTTACGCTACCTTAATGATACAAAACTAGTTAGCGCTCTCTACAATTTTTTTCTCATGAAAAGAAAACCGAGTATTAAATAAAAAAAATGACATGCAAATTTCACATAGCAATCTCTACATTTATCTTAACTACCTATTCATAACGATGTATTAATACCGATGACGAAATATTTAACTCACCTTGAGAGCACCACACATTTCTATGGTAGGTATGTCCATACATACAGAGCACCTAAAATAAGGCGTTTCAAACACAGATGTCAATAAATCGCCCTGTTCTTTATTCTTACAGCCTAAAATCATATTGATTTAATTAATATATAAATCAGAAAGTTCTTGTGTGTTGATCTATATACAAATGTAATACTAATATATAAATCGAACCTTTTTTGGATCTCTTTTCTTGCTGTCTCATAGTCTTAGTTAATAAAGTTGTGGCAGCAGATGACAACTTTTTGTTTTGTACAAACATAGGTTGTCAAAGTAAAACCTCAAATAGCGACCACCTCTATATTTCGGACTGGCTTTCAATAACTCCCCTGTAATTCAACTTGATAATGAGTCCACCTCATTATTATGACCAATTTTTCTGAACCAGAAAGTCGTCTCATTATCAAAGTTTTACTGCACATAAAAAGTAAGGTTTTTGAAAAATCTTCCAATTATAGACCCATACAGATTTTTACAGTACAGCATTTGTAGATTCAGTTCAGAAAAAGGAAAGAAATATATTCCCCACTCCTATGCAACATTCACTTGACCCCATTATAGATTACAGTAGTTATCTTTCACCTATAGTGGTTTCACAGAACTGTTCTTCAGCTACTTCTGGAGCAAGATTAGCTCCCATCATCACAGCACAGTCAATACTAAGAACATCTTCTATAAGTTTTGATATCATCAAAATCTTTCCATCAGGGCCCTTATCAAATCCCTAAGCAAAGAGATTAATTAGTCATATAAAAAAACAAGGCAACAACAATCCAATGTGACAATCTAGAATAAACCATGTATAAAGAGCCACCTCATAATTATGTTATTTTTAAAAATGTCATTCTTTACAACCATCTAATAGCATAGTTAAAATGAATTTAAAAAAAAAAATGCTGGACACATCTAATTTAGTATTCTAACCTTAATTAATGACACTGCTATAGCAGAGTCTTTAATATGCTCCTGCATAGTTTTGCATGTTCCTCGTACAAATTGATGAGGCATGACAAATATAAGTACATCAGCACTTTTACAAGCTGCAACGAGATCTGGAATGGCGACCTGAAATTGAAATAAAATTCCATCATTTGTGTTCTATAAATTAACAGGTATGTTTTTTTTTTAAAAGTTATAGTCTTCATTAAAACACCAAACTTACTAACATCATTTTATTATAACTGATTATATCCTCTGTATCAAGGAAAAATTTTGAGTGATCAGAGACTTAATTAAGTCAGAGCATTAATATATTCTTCTTTGGTCAAACATTGAATTGTGGGCACGGCTTTGAAATAAATTTGCTACATGTTTTATGTAATTTATCATACATGTGTTAGAGTTTGTAGATTTCAAAAGTGAAACAGCAGTAGACATTTAACTTATAACACTGCTTACCACATTATTTGGGAGTTTTACACCTGGTAGATATTTTACATTTTCATGTCTCTCATTTACAACCTCAGTGAGTTTTCTTCCTTCAAATTTTTCTTCATACATATACATATTAACTCTAGGTTCAAATCTATCAGGTTGAGAGAGGACATTAAAGCCCACAATCTTGGCAATGGCTGATCCCCTAAAAATCAAAAATCAATTTAGAATCTTCAGAAAACGAAAATGTTTAAGATACAGTACACATCATTTCCATACAATTCCAATAATCTTTTCAGTTCAGCCATGGTTAATTCAGAGGCTGCTGACAAGTAGAGTTATTTCACAGCTAACAGTCAATGGGAAAGCTCAAATTAACTGATTAATGGTGTTTGAAATTAGGCCTAAACAAAAAAAGTTTCCAGTTACATGCCCAAAAAAATATGGGTCAGTAGGTAGAGATTTTTTCTTTTACATTTTTTTAAATACATCGGCAACACTGTTGTGAAAAATACAATGTAGCACTACGACTTGGACACTGTAAAAACTTTTGAGTCAGCAGGCAAAAGATGGGTCGGTCAGGTAACCGAAAACAAACTTATTTTTTTTAGGCCATAGAATGATCTTGAAAACCCAGCTATTTTATTTTTCTTTAAGACATATTTTATACCAAATGCTTGGACTGACCAATGAATTATTTTGCATTTTAATAATATCGTTTCTTATTTATTTGTCAATATTAAGCATGCCAAATATGTAAATAAACAGTCCATACATGAAAAACTATACTATGCAAGTTTAACCTGGCTTCAGAAATGTAACAATCAATAGAATACATATTAATAAGGATGCAATGCAGGAAACTGTACCATTCGAGCATTTGACTGGCACACAACAATCATTATAATAGTTCATGACATCAATATCAATATCTAACCGACCTTCTGAGGCTATACACGAAGGTGAAGGTTACAGCCTTGGTCGTAAAAAGATTCTGACCAGCATGACAACCATAAGCAAATAAACGATATTGTATTTCCACCGATAACTGACTCACCAATTACCCGATCCGACGATACATATAGACTTTTTCGCCATAATCGTTGAATTTCTTACAGCAGTTGTATTATGCTTCCTGAATTGGAAACCGGCTGTACTGGTACCCGCTTCAAAGAAAGAATGTTTAAAATCCGTACCATTTGAAAATCCGGATTGGAACGGTTTAAGTTTATTCAACAACGCATTTTCGAAATTTTGTAAGAGTTATTGTCCTTGTAAAAAATAATTTCTATAGATCTATACTTAGCCTTGACCTATATTTTTCTTTATCAAATTAGACTGATACTGTGTTATTGCATCTTTTTACCATGAGTTTTCTTAAAATGGATCTGTTTTCATCAATCATTGAAAATTGGGCTACTCCCTTAGATTTTGAATGAGACCATTATGTTTGTGACTTACTATCACTGGGGTTTAACACCGTTTTTCAACAATTTTCAGTTATATACAGCAACCAGTTCACCTAACAAGTTTTTCTGGACTGTACTCTAACCAGTACTGGCTTACCCTTCTACAAGGAGCCGGCCACTTCTCCCATATGGAGGAAAATCGACATTCTTGTCAAATTTTCATAGAAGGGTATGACCTGCCGCAACCTAGATTCGAACACGGATCTCCGGGTTACAAGTCCAGTGCACTAATTACTGGACCACAGAGATCATTATACACACTCTCAGATTTTGATACAAATTTAAAGAGACAATAAGTCATGTCTTTGTTTTTCAAAAATCTTACAACATATCATTTTCTATCATGAAAACCAAGGACTCTACATTAGTAATGCAGAGTGCTTATAAAAATCTGTGAAAAGTACAAATGTTCCCAAAATCTGCCGATTCCATTTTAAGATACACTATGATAAGATAAGCTAATGATATACAATTCTCTCTGGCTTATAAATACAATGGTGTATCATATCTGTTCTTAAGCAACTGAATTGTTGACCATTATCACTCCAATCTTTCCCTCAAAAACTGAACGAATAATCAGAGAATGTACATTATGTTATCCATAGTCCCTGATGAAACCAAATATATTGTTTTGTCCAATTCTAGAAGTCTCCCACAAGAGCAATTGTAAGAATGGTTACTGACTAGTTTTCACTTACTTTATGAAAACAAACACATACATGTATCAACCATATCTTATAGCCATGACTTCATAATATACAAACATAGTTTCATTTCTTTTCACATGTTTAACATCAAACTAACATCCAGTGTCATTCAGCAACTTTTCCAGCTTTTAATAGGGATAGGACTGACAAGGGAAGTAACTCGTTTTGACATATCGCGATAAGCAGGAAGAGTGGTCCAAAATGGGTGGTCTGGATTACGGTCTTATACAGTCGTTACGCAGCGATTTTTTATGAAAGAATCATTGAACCAGTCTGATAAAAGACCGCACTTTGCGTTTTTCGGGTTTCTTTGCGGAATTCCACGGAGAACATGGTATAATCAACGATCAAACAGAAGCGTATTTTTCGGAAGTGAATTCCTTAAGGATTTCGGTGAGTTAACTACAAAAAACGCTCATATTACGACACATCGATGTGTTAAGAACATATATATACCATTCTTTTTAGATTCCTAATTGTCTTCATAACGTAAGGTCATCATTTCTAGAGTCACTGATTTTCCTGAAAAATTTACCGGTGTCAGGGTACTTTTCACCCCCGCCGATAGATCATTCCAATTTCGCGAATCTTGACTCGCATGTGGACCAAGTGTATGGTATGCTGTCGCTAATGTTGGATTCTATTGAAATATATTCTCAACATATAACATCCTGTTAAATTATTGGTCATTTTAATTGAAAAGGAAAACTGAGTCCAAAATTCCAGAAATTAAATGACAATGAATAATAAAAAATGCCAATTTTCAAATTTCACTTTTCAGTCGTCACGACTTCAGACTAGTTAGTGAGTATTATTCTTTTTTGCAGTGTATCATACTCATAGCCAGTCATCAGATATTCCTTCTAATAACATCTAGTCCTGTTGTGAAGAAACTTTGGTTGTTGTGCACAAAAAAGTAAGGTCTGTCATGTTGTTATAATGTAATACTTATTTATCAATTGCAAAGTAAATGGTCTTTATACTGTCATTTGTTTGAATTGAAAAGTATGTCATATATGAAGAGCAAGTAGTAGAGCTAATAATTTTATCACCCAAACAGCTCAGAATGTAATGTTTACCTCTTTACTTTAGTAAATAAAACATTGGTTCTTGCGATGGTAACAAAGGAATAGAGTCATTTTTGTATTATTAATATTATTCATAATTTACTCCTGATAAAGTCTTACTTGAGCTGTCAGGATTACTTATCACAGAAAATGTTTGACCATTTCAGATTAATAGGTAACCTGCATTTGCTATTTGAAGTTGAAAGTTTGAGGTGTATTCGGGCACTGTCTTTGTACTGAACTTTGAGGCAACATATGTTGCACACATGTAAGTTAAATTCTGACATGCTTTTGATTGGATTGTTTTTCCATTTTACATTTTATCAATTATCATACTTTCATGAATGGAACACTCCTACTGGACTACAACTTTGTATCACAAAAATGTATTAGAAGAATAGAAACGAGACAATGCAAGTATTGGATAATTTTATTATAAGTTTAATGTGGTTGCTTCTTTCAGATTGATTTGAGGACCAAATTAGAGAACTTAAACTGTGATTGTTATTATTAATTTGCATTAGTATGGACAGTATACTAACCAGTACTTACTTACAAGGAGCTGGCAACTTCTCCACTTATTGAGGATTTTTTGTCAAATTTTCATAGAGCTACTGTGACCGGGATTGGAACCTTGATTGCTGGATCACTAATTTCTGGACCATGGTCTCAGCCTTTATTGCAAATCCATTAAATGCTACCCCTGAATAGTCAGTAGCTTTTGTATATTATTAGATAGTTTCAATTATTGTAACATTTTTATTATTTTAATCATATTTCTATGTAAAATGCTACACCTTTATATTTTCAGTTCACTTTGATGTCCACTGAGAAGCTCCATTTGTATACTTGTTACTATACTTACCTTCAATAAATGCTGAAAGTGAAATGACTATTTGACTGTTACATGTTATCTAACAATTTGTTGACAAAGAAAATAAATCTGTGTAAGAAAATTATGTTATGTGTTTTCTACCATTGAAATGGGGTGGGTGGGGTAATGGAAAATGACACTTCTATGCTTCGTTACACCAGAAAAATCAATATTTATGTACATATATCTGAGCTAAACAATGTACATGAGTACATTGTACAATCCTAAGGTGTAAAATAGTGTTTCTGACTTGTTATATATTATTTAATGTCATGGAACCACTTTTTTAAGAAAATGGGAAAAAAACATTTTTCAATTTTGTCATACCTACCAACTTTAAATTGGCATAACTTTGTTCAATTTCAATAGAATTTGATGGGGTTTGCTTTATTTTCATCCAAAGAGATGGTAGCCTCCAGGAAACTTAAATTCATGTTGATCAGCAATATATTTCTAAAAGTCAGTCCTATACCTACTTTTAACGGTGGAGGAAGACCACAGGCATACACTTAGATAAAACCACTGATCCTCCATTAGCCAGCTCAAGTGTGTCCTAGGTAGGATTAGAACTAACAGCAGTGAGACGCTAGTAATTACTGGTCAGAGACTATAACTGCTCAACCATGGAGCACCCCTGACATAATACGACACACAGAGTTAATCTAGGCTGACCTTGGAATAAAGAATAAACAAGAAGTAACTGATGGGACAGGATTGATAAAAACAAGGCAGAAAAAAAAATGAAATTTTATTGAACATTAAAACACAGAATGAATATATCATTATTAATATAATGGACGGGATTACAAACAACTCCTGAAATAAAATATTAATTAGGCGTGCTCACAATGTCTTTCCTTCTATAAATTAATCACATATATTTATAAATAAATAAGGTGTGTTAAAAAGATATATGTTTACATCGCATAAGTTATATTACAACAAAAAGCAAAATCCAAGGGACACAACTCACAAACAATCCACATCATAAGGTCTCAGAAATACAAATATTCCCTAATGAATGTCCTTCTGCAAATCAAAAAAAAATATGATTCACAATAAATGTTTTAATAATCCTCCATATTTTATGATATTTTATGTGTCCAAAAATGGTCCAAACTTGAACTTGATAAATCAAAAAGAAAAATACACAATACACAACTCCCTTAAGGCATTTATAAGACAATACTTGGCAATTATCTATGCACACAGTACAAGCACCAAGTACAACACCACTCACATAGACGTTACTGAAAGAAGCACAATTTGTAGACACAAGTATTAAAGCATTATCTCACTAAGCATAAGAAAGAATAAAATGCAAGATTGAAGCGAATAAAGAGTTTGTGATGCAAGATGACCAATGTTCGAACCTGTCCAAGATATCATTAAAACAAACATTCTGACACAGTTTAACGAAGATCCAATCAAAACTGTGACCTCTAGAGCATAAACAAGGTTTTCCAGTGATTTGACCTCGTGACATAGTTTTTCAACCTAGATTGCCCATGTTCAAATCTGTCCAAGGTATCATTAAGACAAACATTCTAAGCAGGTCTAGTGAAGATTTATTCAAAAAAGTGACTTCTAGAGTGTTAACAAGATTTCCCAGTGATTTGTCCTGGTGACCTAGTTTTTGACCCCAGATGACCCATGTTCAAACTTGTCCAACTACGAGCTCAGGTGGGCTAAAATAGGATTAAAATTTATGGTACTGGCCCCAGTCAAGGGAGGAGAAGTAAAATGGTGAAAACCTAGCTGTTACAGATTTAGTCAAGGAATGTAATATAGGCATGATAGACATAGACATAGAAACTAACTACAATACAAGTACATGCATGAATAAATTAACATTGAGAGAAAACAAACAGCTAATAAATAAATATACCCTTTTATACATTTATAAAGTATATGAGTTTTTCAGATCAATGATGTAACAATAAAAACAAGAAAGAAGGAGTAATATACAGTGTACACTTGTACAAAGAATTGAAGAAACATATTGCAAACATGTGTTTTGAATTAACACTACAAGAGGTCTTTCGTCCATCAATACCAGAGTTTGCCATATTGAGACAGCTTGCACTAGACTTAAAAAATTATCTATTTATCACTCAAGGAAATAATTCAGATCATTTTTTTGCGAACCATTATTTTCTATATCACGTAAGACATCAGACAGTCGGACCCTCTTGTCAAACACTACAAACAAAACAGTGAGTAACATATTGGAGATAGATAATCTATAGTTAAGCTTGTTAACTTTATCAACATTACAAAACAATTTTAAAACAATCACAGGACAAGCATATGGTATTTAAAGCTGTCATAGCTGGACCAGCAACTATGGCTTTCATATTGTAAGAGATTTTCTTTAGAAAATACTAAAAACACACTTTACACAGAACAGTACCAAGAACTAATACACAGTGATTATGAAAAAAAAACACATCCAAAAATATAAGAATATGAAAATGTTCAATCTGTGATTAAGTGTTTACCACACAAAGTTTTACTCATCTCAAAGGTAGGTAGCAACAACCAGACTATTTTGACTAGAAAGATTTTTAAACCCGAGATATGAAATGTTTTGGACCTATGAACAAAACTCCAGACAAAAAGTGATTACCTCTCCAGAAGTATTAAACAAGTCTTTATGGACTCATTTTTTAACAATAAGGAATAAATTTTGGATGACTGTTGCACTAGATCTAATTTACATTGGAAGTGTCATGTAAGTAAGTATTAATTGAATAAAAACAGAAACTTGCAATACATGTGCTACTAAAACAATTGGGCTAAAAATGCTAAATTCAAAGTGGCTTAAAGTGTACAACTTATGTGAAAATAACATAAAAACATAATTTGGAGATTATTTTGATAGTACGACGGACAAACTCCAAATCAATAATGCAGAGATCCAGAAAGTCTCCAGTTATGGATAAGACAGGTAACATTTAATCTCCCCACCCAGCCAATGAGTACTAGGAGATATCTGTTTGTCTGGTTTTGCATTAAAATAATTTCCCCTTATGACTGAAGCTATCATACTTCCATAGTTTTCTCTACCTTACTATGAAGCCTTCTTTCATGCTTATAATCCTTTAGCCTAACACAGGAACATATCTGTGTATAAAAGCTGTAAGGAAAGTCCAGTTTTTATAAACAGACTGACAGTTAACCATAAAATACCAAGAAATTGAGCAAGACTGTCACATACAAACAATGAATACTTGGTGTACAATGAAACAATGGATAGAAATGAATGGAATGCTTTAATTAAACATAGTTTCCTGATATAATACTAATAATCATATGCATAAAAAATGAGCTAATTGGCAATTTATATCAATGTAAGAACAAAGTAGACACACATGTAATAATTAACTAATAATATGCACAGATAGCAAACAAGATCACTATATTCACATTTCAAACAATCATTTATCAACTTTTTTAATTACAACAATGAAAAGGAAATGCTAAAAATTATCATAGAGAAAGAGGTAAGAGATTTCAATAACAAAACACAAATGCCAAAGTGTCTTTTATACAATACACCCTATACATGCGTCAAACTCACCTTTTATATTAAATGTTAGCTCAATGTTGGTTCAATTTGATCATGCAAGCATTAAAGCTAAACACAACTTGTTCACACTATTAACAAAGGATATGAGCAACAATTCAACAGGCATCCCTTGGAGAAAAAAATCAAGGGACTATTCAATACTTTAGACATGTGTATGCAACAATATACAAAGGTGCTATAAGTAAATAAGTATTCCAAATCAGAGTAATTTTACAATGACAATGCTTTTTTACTAAGGCACAATATCCTGTTCATCATGGTTCATTAATCTGTACTGGAATAATTCATATGTGTAAAGCTACACCAGCGAAAATAGACAAAAATAGCAAAAAAATGTATGAAGTCCTACCAAAATCTAAAACTGCTTCTAATTCGAAAAATTGAAGTCAGACACATGTAAAAATCAAATAAACATGTTTGCCTAATTCAGCTGAAATCATCGCATTTATTATTTTGGCACAAAATGAATTTATTGTAAGAACCTAAACCAGCAATCTAAATCTAAATTCATGATTTTTTAGAAAGTGAGGCCGGAATGAGAATATGATACATGTTAATTTATCATTTATCTATTAATAACAGTGCAAGAAAAGAACAAACATTTACTGAAAACTTTATCTGAAAGTTCACTGGTAAAAAATCTTTCTACAAACATATAAATAAATGCATAAAAAATAGGATGTGGCTATACATACAGTGAGAGTACATGACATAATTATTTCTAAGACCTATCATCTGATTAACAAAACAAAAACAGATCAGATACATCCTGATTTGTGTGGTTATTGTGTATCAGCTCATCCATAAAATCAAATCCCACAAATATACAAGAGGGCCATGATGGCCCCATTTTCACTCACCTGAGTAAAGACTGCAACTTCTAAGGTTTTCCTGTGATTAATCTGGTGACCTAGTTTTTGATCCGAGTTGACCCATGTTCAAACCAGTTCACAATATCATTAATACCAACATTCCGACAAAGTTTGGGGAAACCAATCAAAACTTTGACTTCTAAAGTGTTAACAAGATTTTCCAGAGATTTGACCTGGTGACTTAGTTTGTGACTGACCCACGATCACCCACGTCTGAACTTGCCCAAGATATCATCAAGACAAACATTCTGACAAGGTTTGATGACAATTCAATCAAAAGTGTGACCTCTAGAGTGTTAACAACCCCCAGGTGTGAACAACGGATGTCAGAGACTGACAGATCACTATAACTCACTGAGCACTACCTGCTAAGGTGAGCTAAAACAAAAAAATGAACAAGATGAGAATAAACAAAACCGCAATATCTTTTCCTGCAATAACTTTTTTTTCAACTTTAAGTTTATTTAATGACTGCACATCATATTAACACAAGCATCAGGGAATGATTACACTTAAGTTATCCAGTAAAAAATCAATCTTTAAGACTCTTGAGAAAAATTAAACTCTATTCAAAAACCTCAGGTATTTCCTGATCATTGATGAAAAGTTGATGAATTATTCCGACTCGTTTTCTTCCACTACTTATAGCCCTGATATATGCTGAGGTACTGTCTGACAGTGCAAAATGAGTCTCTGTGCCCTCATCAGTGAATTCCCCCTAAAAGTTAAGCAATAAATTATTAACAATTTTACACACGGTGGGTACAAATATATGTATTGTGAATTACTACAGACTGACTATAAATTTCATTAATGAGAAAGTTTGAAGCTTATCCTAAAAGCATAGCTTTGATCAAGGCAGGTAAGTGAAAACAGGGTTCTTGATGATTCAAACTAAAAGATCCAGTTCTTTTTACCTAGACTACATACACTTAGATTTCATTGGTACATATTTTAGCATACCAAATAAGGTCATAAACATTCAGCTGAAACTGGGCCCCTAGAGTGATCTAAACAAAGAAAAAATAACATTCCAACCAAATTTACTTTACAGAAATGGGGCTCTTTGAATGTAAACATGCTTTTTTCTAGGATTTGACAATGTGCAATTATTTTTATAGACAAAGGATCTGACCATGTTTCAACTATACATATAAGATTAATTTGAATGTTCCTGGAATGTACAAAGTCATATTGTTGACAACAAAGAACAGATATATGATGAACGAGCCAGAAATCACTAACTGAAATCTGAAAACTTACCGTAGTTTCCACAACTTTCCCATTTACCCAAACATCTAATGTGTCTTTTTCTACAAAATAAAATAAATGTTTACAAATAAAGGAGAACCTCAATTATCTGAAATCGACAGGTCTGAAATATTATTTTGGATTTCCCATGGTTTTGAATAATCCAGGGTAAAGGAAATCTAGACAGGGTTGAATGAAAACAAAGGGAAATCACTCCCAAACAAATTATGACAAACATGTAAATATATTAACAACAAACTGTATGTGTTATAATTATGTTTCATTAACAATGAACAATGCATATGAATATAAATATCTATAACCTTAATGTTGTATAATTAATAGTCAACAGTAGTCAACTGAATCTGACTGTGAAACTAGGCATATGAAGACAGTAGCATATTTTTTACAAAGCACATGATTGTAGTCATTGATAAAACTTTATCATTTTCTCATCATTGCAAACAATAAACCAAACAAATAATATTTTGTTCACTACGGTTTCATAACTTATTGTTCACACCTTTTGAAACACTAAAAAAATCCTTCAATGGACAAGTCTGGTTGACCAGAGTTTATTGACTTCAGATGGCTTTTGGATAATTTTTTGTCAAAAAATTGGGATTCTACAGTACCATTGTTATACAATAATGTAAATATCACATTTAGGACCAAATAAAACTATTCTCAATATTGACAGGGACGTATTATCAAGTTGCCCTGTAGAGAAAATATTGAAAAAATAAGATGGACAGATGCAATTTTGATCAATTATATCTTATACTTATATACCAAAGTATCCAGACACCAGTTATTCCAATAAATAATACAACACTCATTAAAAACAAATGAAACTAGATAAAAATATAACTTACCCAAAACAATTCTATATTTTGTGGATTTTTCAGAGCCAGCTTCGTAGCACCAGCATTTCATAACTTTGTTCTGATTTTCACGAAATTTTTCTAACGATTTCCCATTTACAGATAAAGTATACTCATAGGCAAACCCTGAGCAAGCCTCTATAGATATTGCACATGTGTTTTGCCCAACTTTAAAATGTTCTTTTCCAACAAGTTTAAACATCCATTCTTCTCTTTTGAGTTCCTACAAAAGAAATTTCCAATAAAAACAACCAAATTTTCTGTTTAACATAATCTGTATCACACTGACTCTTACAGTCAATCTCAAGCCTGTCTAATGCAATAAGTTATTAAAAAAAACACTAAATTTTGATACATTTCATAAACATTGAATGTATATTTATATAATTTGTTAATATTTTGAAACATGAGGGCTATGATGGCTCTGCATCATTCACCAGAATAAAAGTAAGTTAACTTGTTACTAAAAAGGTAATAAAAGTACAATTCTGCACAGGTAAAGGGTAACAACTATAAACTTGATAAAGAACCATCAAAGGATGTTTAATGGTGTTTTATGGCACATCAACAAGTAGCAGCCATGTTAAGTGCATTTAAATAAACGGTAAAGGAAGCAGTATTAACAGTGTAAAGGGTTATAAATCAATAAGAATGAAGGATAACTCACATAAATTGGTAAAAATTGATTTGTAGTAATAAAATAAGGTTGTGTGAGACTAATCTCACTTACATTGAATTATATATAGTGCATACACATATACAGTTATAAGGAATTTAAAAATAAAAACAGTTTAATCAATAATTGTTTCAGGTTTGACACTTTCAAAAAGTGCATTCATGTTTTTCGACATCGAAGTGTCTAACATGGATTTGCTGAAGGTTGATGCAGTCAACAAGAATATGTTTGATAGTACAATATTCATGGTGCAGGACTGGACAATTTTTTTCCAGGCTACTTGTTCTGCAAGACAACCAGCTAAGAATTTTAACTACCGTATATTCCCTAATAAACAATCTTACAGAAGACTGTCTAAGAATGCAATAGACCAAGTTTGGTGATGATCCATCCATTTGTTCATGAGAAGAAGATGTTTAAAGCTTATTATATGTTTAGCTCCGTTTACCCCTAAAAGTATGGTATAATAAGAGTAAATTGCAGTGAGAAGGTCACAGGAATAATACACAGCTAATCTGAAAGAAATTGACAAGTAGTTTCAGAAGAGAAGGCCATTGATGGTGGATGCCTGGGAATTCCCCTTCCCACACTAACAGCTCACCCTGAACCTTCCTTCTGGTGAGCTAAAAAAAAATCATATTACCTTGCCATCAACTCTAATAACCCTTTTTCCTGATGTGGTTCCATGCTCAAACTCCACTTTGTGTTTACCACAAGGTAAAGACAATGTCCATGTTGCAACTAAATCTGATGACATACTTTCTGTAAACATGTAAAAGTATAAGAAACAATCAACAATCTGATATAAACGAACATAATATTATATCAAAGACATTTACAATACTATCCCTTGTATATTTATTATCACGATATATATATTACCGTGAGTACCGGTAAAATAACAATAACTGAAACATATGCGCATCACCTCACCTTCAGTTTCCACCTAGCATTGTTTACATTATGTACCACAACTGACAAACATTTTTAACAGTGTTAGTCCCATTATTTTTTACACAGTCAAATGGAACAAAACAAAATTAGCAATGTCAAATATTTTTTGCATTCATAGATTCTAGTCTGTTAAAAACATGTTGTCCATTTAAATGAAAATGCCCTTGTGTTATCTTAGTAAAGGAAAATACGTAATATTAGTTAGAAGTTCAGTATAGTACCAGTATTTTTCCATGTGACTTCTTAACTTGCATTTAATTGGCAGATTCGCAGTAATATGTATAATCAATATGGGGGTCAGTTTGTCAAAAATGTAGCTGTTGACATATGATTTCATTTGTTTATAAGAGTATTTTCATGTTTTTTGACATGAAGAAGAATTGTTAATGAGAATTAAATTGTATCAGGATTGCTTACTGGTACTGTCATGAATTTTGAGCCAGGTAAAAAATTAGACTCGATGTAATACATATAAGCAGGATATATAGTATAAGTCTTTTATTACACTGTATATGTAGAAGCATAAATTCAGGTACATGACTAATTTTTGTCTCTACATATATTAGTCACACACCAGTGGCTTGACATACAAGACAAAAAACATTTCTATTCTTCACTCAACTTCAGTCAAAGTGGTAAAGGCAAAGATGTGTAGTGATTTAACGAATATTGGCTACTTTCAACAGTCTTGCTGATGGGTTAACTCTTTAGCGAGGTGGTTGAGTGTCCGCCTACAGTGCTAGGGGTCTCGGGTTCCATCCCCGGTTGGGACCATGGATTTTTCTCGCTCCCAATTTACTACAGATGTGTATTTAACCGAAAATACACAAAGTGACATAGAATTCTTTAGTTACTTAAACATATTTTTGTCTAATTATCAGAAATCATAAATTCAAGGTAAATAATATCAGTTTCCAAGGATTAAACATCAACCATATTAAGATTCCACATCAACGATTTCCTACATTCCTTCTGTTTTATGACTTTTTTTCCAGAAATATATAATCAACAATAAACGATTAACAAGATACGTTTATTAATGGTGACGAATACATTCGCTTATTCTGTCAATCAAAACTATAAATTTATCAATAAAATCGATTTTATTTTCAGCAAAGCAATCAAGCGGTGTTGGTGTTTATGATATTATCCTGTAATTATCAATTCTATTTTGAGTAATTGGCATCGGTAATTTACAAAAATCAGACCAAATACCTCAGCAACGAATATTTGTTGACACTCGATTCCGTTGGTTTCCGCTGTGTGTATGTAAATTACAATACCGAAGCTTGGAACCACAAAAAAATCATTCGGGACATATCGGCAAATAAACTGGTTCCCGTTGACTCTGGTTGTAGTGCGTACTTTTGGTGCATTTCAGCATTGGACGGGTACCAGTTTAATCGGCAAAGATCCTAACTGGTTCCCGTTGCCTATAAACGGGTACCCGCTGACTCTGGTGAACTGCCAGATGAAATGGGGGCCAGTTTAGTTGACTCAGTGTAAACTGGTCCCCGTTCCATGTTGCAGTCCATTCTGTTCACCAGAGTGAACGGGTACCAGTGATGCAATGCAACATCTATTAGATCTATTTCTTGTGTATAATCGTCGTTCATTATTTACTAGTACGCATGAATGATTTCAATTATGTAGTCTTGTCAGTGGGTAATCAGGGTGAAACGATTATTAAATGGAACGAAACAAAAAATGATTCATTTCTGAAACTGTTGCACGCAAACGAGCATTCTTTCTGAAATGCGTCCTCTATTCGGGAACCTCGCTCTAGCTGTAGCGCGCCAAGTTTAACAGTGAGGTTCCCGAAAAGCGCGCGCATTTCAGAAGGAATACTGTTGGATACTGTTACTTCCGTCAATCGAAAAAATGGCGAGTGACTTACCTTTTAGTTTTTATGATACGCAGAGTAGCGAAATGACGTTTTCTTTTCTTGGCTGATTTGCGTTGTTTGGTGAGTTTAGATTAAAACACTAGGTCTGTTCGGGTATATAAATCACGGAAATCGAGTGCCTATGGTCTTCACAATAATTACAGGTAGTATGTTTAAAATCCAATGATTAAAATTCTTATTTAGTTAGTACAAAGACATGTACTGTACATTATAGGTTTTTGATGAATGCAATCAATGTTTATATTTCGATTCATGTCACATGCATGGGTTGTTATTCATGATGAATACTTTCAAATCATTAATTATTCATATTCAAACTGGCAAAAATCATAATTATGATAGAAAAAATAGTCGGCTAAAATACAATATTGGTGGATTTTGTGAGCAAAATGCAGCCTGTAGTGGTTGAGTTCAAACACTAAATATCGATCATATATATCCCAATAACTGTTACAAAAACAGCTAATTAAACTTAAATTGACATTTACCATTCCGATATTTATTATGGTCAGAAAATAAGAGGGTCATGATGGCCCTCTTTCGCTCAGTCGACTAAAGATTGCAACTTCTACGGTTTTCCTGTGATTTGACATGGTGACCTAGTTTTTGACCCGAGTTGACCAATGTTCAAGCCTGTTCACAATATCATTAATACAAATACTCTGACAAAGTTTGGGGAAGAGTTAATCAAAACTATGACTCTCTTAGTGTGTCAACGTCTGGAAAGTAGTTCAAAACACGTGTCCAGGTCTCCTTTAGTTTCCATCTGATACACAGAATCACGCTTTTTTTTCTCTAAATGAACATTTGTTGTCATAATTTTACACGATTACCTTCGACTTCTGCGTTTCATTTCCATTAATGCGGGGTAACTTTGTGACCTAATTACCAAAAGTAAACTAATGCTCTCCGTCGAGAAACAGTGCTCTGGATAAATAAAATAATTTCTCTGATTTTCTGGTAAATTATAACACCTTTTGTCTCGAATGTATTGTGCAAAAGAAATGGCTTCACTAAGTTGTAAATGTTGTACCATTTGTGGCTTTATTTCTTGTTTTACAAGAATCTTGTAAAACGCTGAGATGTTGACAGACATGTATGGGAGAGATAACGAACGACAACTCTGGATAGAGATTGAGTGTTTACAAGGTTTTCTACAGATTTGACCTGATGACCTAGGCTGTAACCCCAGATGACGTTTGTTCGAACTTGTCCAAGACATCATCAAAGCAAACATTTTGACATAGTTTGATGAAGAACCGATGTGACCTCTAGACTGTTAACGATGTTTTCCAGAAATTCGACCTAGAGACCCTGAGTATTAGCATGTTTTTCCAAAGATATGACCTGATGATCTAGTTTGTGACTTCAGATAACCCACGTTTAAACTTGTCCCAGTTATCATTATGACAAACATTCAGACAAGGTTTTGTGAAGATCCAATCAACTCTGTGACATCTAGTTAACAGTTAACAGTCTTCTTAACAAGATTTTCCAGAAATTTGACCTTGTGACCTAGTTTGTGACCCTAGATAACCGATGATCAAATTTGTCCAAGATATCATTAAGACAACATTCTGACAAGATTTAATGAAGATCCAATCAAAACTGTGACCTCTAGTGCGTTAACAATGTTTTCCATTGATATGGCCTGGTGACCTAGTTTGTGACCCCAGATGACCAGTGTTCTAACTTGTCCAAGATATCAGTGGGACAAACATTCTAACAATGTTTTATGAAGTTTTAATCAAAATTGTGACCTCTATAGAGTTAAGGTTTTCCAGTGCGTTGACCTGATGATCTAGTTTTTGATAGGGGATGGCCCTGTCGAATTGTCCAAGATATTATTAATATAAATATTCTGACAAAGTTAGATGAAGATCCAATCTAAACTGACCTTATGGGGCATTTTCATTTGATTTGACCCATTGACCTAGTTTTTGACCACAGATGACCCATCTTCGAACTTGTCCAAGCTATTATTGACACCAACATTCTGACTAGGTCGGATGAAAATTCACACAAAAGTGTGACCTCTAGAGTGTTAAGAGTGTGGGCTACGGACGCCAGGGACTGACTGATCACTCTAGCTCACTGAGTACTACGTGCTCAGGTGAGATGAAACATTTATATTTCGGGACTTGCCCAAATTTTAGCATGAACAATGTTCTTTTGTGAATATAGAAATTCAAAATTCTGTAGTTTCTGTAACCGTTAAAAGTCCATGTTGATATAGTTTCATTTTTTCTAATTTCAAAAACATAACTACTACATTGGCTAATGTGTATTCATGAAATGCTTAATTTTGCCAAAATTCGTGGTGCTATGAAAAAATCATTGAAAATAACTACTTAGAAAAGGTTACTCTACACAAAGGAAATAAAACAAAAGAAACAAAATCAAAAATCTTTTTTGTCACTAATATTTTGTTTTACTCCATAGAAACTGCACCATACATTCAACAATTGAGTGAAGTGCAAGAAATCGATTCGTTTCGTGTTGACTTGTTTTGGTATTGAATTTTGTCATGATTTAAATGATGACACCTGCAATCAAATGGTTATTTATACCAGTTTAATCTTACATCGTGCTGTTGATTGGTTGAACCATGTCACGTGCTGACCTAATATTATCCAACATTAGTTCTGTAACAATTCATATCCAGTCAGCAAACACAATGTCAAAATAAAAATGACTGAAATGGCATAACAGTTTGGCAAATTGATTTATGAATAGTACTAGGTAAGATAAATCGTCGCACGGCTCCTTACTGACCAGATACGGTGTGATACAGGGTTAGTAAATTAATATTGTCAGTGACAAGCCACGTACCTATTATCAACGGATTGGCGTTTTCAATTGAAGACCATAATTAGCCATGCGGTAGGTATATGCTTATGTATAATCGACATTTTGTACTAATATATCAGAAGTAAAATGGAATCCCAGTAAGCGCAAACACAAATACATGTATTTAGTTTAACAAACAATTATATACATTGTTTACGCAATTATTAAGCTCTAAAAATAGGGTGAAATATTCGTCTCAGACCTTAATGGGTTTTGTGGCAGCAATGTGTTGCAGTCGCCTATATGTGACTTGTAAAGGTTGCTCAGATCTGTTGTTGCTGAATGATTATTAATCCTGGTGTTGAAGCTTGAGCACAAATTCTATGTTTCTTTCAATATTATTTATTCACACAATAACAGATAAGATTTTATAATCACAAAGTTAAATTTAAGTACACAAAGTAAAAGTTAAGTCCAAAATATTGCAATGAACACAAAGTTAAGTAAATGTCACATAGACAGTATTCAAGTATATAAAACAAGAGGGCTATGATGGCCCTGCATCGCTCACCAGAATAAATATTAATTGTTACTAAAAAGGTAATCAAGGTACACTTGTGGGCAAATAATGGGGAACAATAATAAACTTGATAAAGGACCATCAAAGGGTACTACAAAAGAATATTTGTGATGAATGAAGGATACCACAGACCAAATTTGGTGAAGATCCAACCACTGGTTCATGAAAAGAAGTCATTTTAAGGTATTTCTATGTTTAGCTCTAGCAGTCCCTAATTGGGGCCAACCATTTTTATTTCAGCAAATCTGATAGAACACTATCTAAAAATGCTTAAAGCCAAGTTTTATAACAATCCATCGATAGCATCATGAAAAAAGGCATTTTAAGGTATTTCTATTTTTAGCTCTATTGGCCCCTAAAAGGGGCTGACCAAATTTATTTGAGTAAACTCGAGAGAGGACCATCTAAGGATGCTACAGACCAAGTTTGGTGATGATCCATCCATTCGTTCATGAGAAGAAGACGTTTAAAGGTATTTCTATTTTTAGCTGTATCGGCCCCTGATGGGGCCAACCATTTTTTTCGCCAATCTGATAGAATACTATTTAAAGATGCTAAAACCAAGTTTGGTAATAATCCATCCATAGAAACATGAGAAAAAGTCATTTTAAGGTATTCCTATTTTTAGCTCTAGCGGCCCCTAAAAGGGGCCGACCAAATTTATTTCAGCAAACTTGAGAAAAGACTATCTAAGGATGATACAGACCAAGTTTGGTGATGATCCATCCATTGTTTCATGAGAAGAAGACGATTAAAGGTTTTTCTATTTTTAGCCCTAGCGGCCCCTAATAGGGACCAACCATTTTTATTTGAGCAAATCTGATAAGAGTCCATATAAGGATGCTACAGACCAAGTTTGGTGATGATCCATCCATTGGTTCATGAGAAGATGATTAAAGTTCTTTCTATTTTTAGCTCTAGTGACCCCAAAAAGGGGTCAACTGGTATAATATGAGCAAATTGCACTTACAACGTCAAAAGGCTTCTGCACAGCAAATTTGAAGTAAATCCGACTGGTAGTTTCTGAGGAGAAGACCATTGTTGACGCCAGACGACGGACGCCGGAGCATCCACCTACCTATTTTAATAGCTCACCGTGAACTTTCGGTTCTGATGAGCTAAAAACGTCACATTGGCAAAATGTACTGCTGTATGTCACAAAGGCAATTTCCTAAAACTATTAACCTTTAAATCCTGTCATAAATTATACTCTCTTGTCTTTAAAAAACTAAACTACTTCATATTTATAGGTACTCTGTGAAAGGTGTGACTTACTTTATTATAAAATATAATCACTTGATCGCAGAAATATGAAATAAATAAAGATAACTTAATCACGCGTTTTCATCATACAAACAGTTGAACAACTTAAATACTTAGAATAACAATGGAAGTTTTAGCCACTAAGGGGAGAACATTTTCACAAGTATTTTACTTAATGAAGGACTGATTAAACAAACATAATTAATTAATCACCTTCGAAAATATAAACAGCTTGGACATTTATTACTTATAGCATGTCTCAGCCAGCTTAAGTGCTTAAAATGACAGCAACATTCGACTGAATAATAAATTGACATATGGTAAAGTAAACATACTTATTATCAAAGATACAACAATAATTTCAACAAATTTAGATTTCAAGGGATTGACATTTATAATTAATTTCCTGTAATAAAACTACAAAATTTCACAAAAACTCAACACAAAAAATCCAGATATTCATGGCATAATACAGTGTTTAAAAACAGTGCTCACTTTACCAGTGTTGACGACATAACGGGACGGTCACGTTTTCAATTTCAATTCTCCTTCATTCTAAATTTTGTTTAAAATTGAGACATTTGGAACACTTATCAACTCAGGATGAAGAATTGTATTGTATTGATGGAGTGTTTAGTTTAGATGTTATAACTGAAATCCTAACAAGTTCCGTGCCTTTTAGCACAATCTTTAGATTACAAATCGTCGTTAAGTATGATGAGTTAAAAAAAACTTTTTTTAAATTAATGAGTTATATGCCTTAACTATTTGGTTTAACTTAAACCTTGAAATATCGTATTCTGTAATCATAAACATGCTACAGTTGGAGTGTTTGCTTTTCATGGACATGTAAAAATTTGCATTGAAAATAAAAAAAACAAGTATATTCGTACGAAAGACCTCTTCTTTAAAACAATTATTCATCGGTTAACTAGGATGCTTATTCAAACATAATTACTAATACTTGAACCACCATTGCGAGTCTTATCTTTCAGGGGACGGTTTACTGGTTTTTATTCCAAACTCATTTTTGTGCATGTACAGGTAAGAAGACGAAATAAAACTACAAAAAATACCTAGCATGCCTTCTCTGTTTTATTTTACGGGAAATCAGTAAAAGAACCCTAAAAATTGTATTGAAATAAAGAAGTGAAGTTGCATTTGAAGTATGGTCCATCATGAATTGTTTCGACGATCGTCAGAAATATCGATCAATAGTAAATCTTACTGTCGTCTACTTCGGCCTTTCATAATAAGATTTTTTACCATTTCTCTGTATCCATGTTTTATTGCGGGATAAGCGCTGTTTTTGAATTTATAGTAATCAATTCCTTTTAATGTTATAAAGGCGGTTATAATAGTTTTGTCTGGAACAGTCCAGACTGGAATCATCCTATTTTCTTTCCCATTTCCATCTTTGAGACCAACTGTTAGTAAAGTTTCCTGCACGAAACATTGATATTTATCAAGCTTCAACTTTGGTGTAATAAGAGCTAGGATACTGTGGTATCGGTCGTGAATTGTATTCAATGTAGTCAACTCCGACTGCCCGCAGTCGATGTTACTAAACAAATGGAATGTAAGTTGTTTTATTGATATATCTCTGATTATATGGTCCCTGAATTCATGAGCCATTTCCTCATCGTCATCGGTATACAGCAGTATCAAGTCTACCACGGTAGGATCTGAAACACAACATTTCATAAGCGTTGTGAATATATCTAACAAAGTTCAAGATCGTTTTCAATGGCAAAGAGCAAGTATTTCTGAAATAATTTCTAAAATTTTATTGCATTGTTGATTTTATGCAAGCATCTAAACTGATTTCACACTCTGTAGAGTAGATAACGTTATTCAGCAAAATAAATAACGCATATCCAGGTTTACTCAGATCAATTCAATATCTACGACGGACAGAAACACGACCTTTGGCCTTTTTCTCAAACCCGACCGTCCCCCGCTCCAAGCACTGAACTGACCAGCAAGACCACATGGATTCGGGAGAACAATTTTGATTTTTTTTGTAAACCATTTTGTAAGACACGCACATTACAAATTGATAATGTATTCCTCGTTTACATAAAAGCACATTTGTACCGTGTTAAAACTATTCTGTTTGCTTATTTTGGGTACTTTGTGTTATTAGGAATCAATATCCGTTAAAAATTGCAATGCAAAAAATTAAATCATTTGCAAATGTGTTTGTAATAAAAGACAAAACCTTTTCCCATCTTCCACGCTCAGTGTCATTTTCATGATTCGCTCTAATACAAATGATGAACAGATATTAAATAAAAACTACAAACATAAGTCTTGTTGATGGTATTCGAATTGTAATACGTGTTTAATCTTATTTTACCTTCGCGTATAGGTCGTTGTACTACATCAACGTTAAGTCCATCAGTTTCCAGATTCTCATCCCTCTCATTGGCCCCGGTAACTTTGTACGGTGACACCTTACTTGTCGACTCATTGTTGCAAGGTAGCGAGTTTGGGGTCACTGTACTTGTTGTGGCAAATATCTTACCACTTCTAAAATATAATTTATTCGTTGTTGTCTTTATCCCACGTTTTGGAATCTTTACCTCAATTTTTGGCGTAATGTATTTCTCTGTAACTACTTCAAACGATGAAGTGGTAATATCATGTGAGGTGGTTATGTTATTTTCAATATTTACTTGCCGATCACTTGTCAACACACCAAGTGTTTCCTTTGACGAATTTGTTTGTACATGCATGTCAGATTCACATCCATCAGCAATAGCTGGTTTTGGAATATCGTCTTTCAGATCTGTGACACTTGTGATATCTTGATCGTAGTCAATCTGAACATTTTTAGAATAATTCATTTCATTGTCATATTCTGATAAAGGCTCATGTAAATTTTGTAAAGTAATGTTCGATGTTTTCATGATAATGTTGTTAGCGCAGATGTCCTCCTTTTTAATACTCTCATTTAATATTTCCTGCTTCAAATCAGAACTTTGGGGGTCATAAGAATAATTTGTTCCTTTAATTGTGTTTGGTTTGTAATGGAGACGAACATCTTCACAGCGTTTTTTTGGTTTGTTTCTCAGTAATAACCTCTGCATATGTCACACTAGCCATATCTATAATAAATAATTGAAAACTTCCCAACGGATGTGTTCTTATTCAGCTTATAAACGCTAAGACAAATCTTTTCTGATGGAAGTGCTGTACAAAGTATATAGCCCTTATGGTTCTAAGAGTTGCTTCCCCTTTGACGTGTAATTAATGTCAAGGCTGATTGACTTAGACTTTTAATAATTGTCAGACCCCAGTGCACGTTGTAACAGTGAACAATTAGAATGATACAGTGTGCTTCTGTATTCATTTTAGATAGAGCAGTACAATTGGAAATGACACATAATATACATGAACGGTGTAGGTTATAATACATGCATTGTAGAATGAAGAATATGCCACTAGTCTATGTGTACACGTATATCCATGGTCTCCATTAAAATCATATTTACTTAAAGCTATCATTAGGATTAATCATAATCAACATATTAAATTGTTTTATCTATAAGAAAAAAAGTTTTAAACTAAGAAAAATTAAATACCTGAATAGTTCAGACATAAATCCAATTGAATGAGTCATGCACGGAAATTCCCTTTTTTTCCCTGCTATATTTAGCACACTTTTTAGCTATATTTATCTATTGTATAATATGCATGCTAGTGTAGTGATCATATTTATGAAATCAAAGCACTGAGAGTACTACCAGAAGCGAGTTAAAAAGTGTGAAGAATTACGTCAATTTCTTTAATTAGTTTTATGGTATGCATGTAAAAATAAGGTTAACAAAAAATCTGGTCAGATATATTATTGTTCCTGGTCACTGCACTTCCTCTTATTGGTCTTCTCAATGTATGAATAACAACTTGACCTTTCGATACTCCATGAGTTATGTTCAATAGGAGTATTATTCCAATAGGAAAGGGAGGTCATTACTAAAGGGATTAGAAAGAATTGCGTCTCTTGGTTACCGCACCTATCCATAGCCTCTATTCATGTGTGAAGTTTCAATATTTTATCAGATATTCTCTACACAATGATAATGTAAAATACAAAAGGGAGATGATTCAACAAGAGGGCCATGATGGCCCTGCATTGCCCACCAGAATAAATATTAATTAACTCGTTACTAAAAAGGTAATAAAGGTACGCTTGCGGGCAAATAAATGGGAACAATAATAAACGGGATAAAGGACCATCAAAGGATACTACAATGTCATTTTAAGGTATTTCTGTTTTGAAAATCTGATAGAACACTATCTAATGATGCTAAAACCACGTTTGGTAATAATCCATCCATAGAATCATGAGAAAAAGTCGTTTTAAGGTATTTCTATTATTAGCTCTAGTGGCCCCTAAAAGGGGCCGACCAAATTTAATTGAGCAAACATGAGAGAGGACCATCTGAGGATGCTACAAACCAAGTTTGGTGATGATCCATCCATTGGTTCATGAGAAGAAGACGTTTAAAGGTTTTTTCTATTTTTAGCTCTAAAAGGGGCCAATTCTTTAAGCTAGCCGGACAGCGTTCTAATATGTGAATTTTATCTCGTCCCGAGCGGGACTTCTAGTCAGAGAGAATTTAACCAGATGGTTATGGAGGCCCTGGATGTTTTATCAATTTATATAATGAGTCTTATTTTTTTGCTTCTCACCAAGGCTTGTAGAGGAAGTAATAGTACGATGAAAATACAATTTGACTGTTTAAATATTCTTCATCAAATAGTACTTCTAGTTATGCACAATATTCTTCGTTTTTTGCACGAAAACTGATTAAACGTAAAAAGGAACCACATCAGAGATACTTTGAACAAATACCAATCCGATTGGCTTTTCCGAAAAAAACTAATATTGAAAATGGACTAATTATACAACTCCTTACCCGGTAACAGTTATCAGACGGCACAAATGTATGACGATAACTACAAATAAATTGATAAACAACAGTATTTAATAGTTTTATTATGAATTCAGAGATAAAATTATTGTACTTTGCATATAATTGTAATTAAATAATATGGATCACATCAGAACAACAACAACAACAACATGTATCACTGAACAAAGCCTAGAATGCGGTAATACGAACTTTTATTTTGTAAATACATGTTCGGTATTCTGACAAGGTACCAAATAACAAAAAATCTAAAACAACTGAATAATGAAAATGACTGGTTGATATAAACAATATTCAATTAAATAAAAAAAGATTAATTGTTTATTTCGGTTCCCATCCAATCATTAATTTGTCAAAATATCCACGCATTGAAATTATGGCCATTGCAGTCCCATGTAAATATATATATATAGGTTCTCGTTAACTCTGTCAATGGAATAAGAACAAGTTCTGAAAAAATACTAACGCATGTATACACAAGCTAAGGGGAGGTAAGCGTTGTGATGAGTTTCAATAAACTGGCTCCCGTACCATGCTGCAGTGTACCAAAAGCAAAAGTACTCAACGGGAATTTGTTGTTTGTGGTCGATCAGTTCCAGAACTCGCATATTCGCTTTTATAAGAATCTATTAGCACAACTACGGTATATAAATTTGATAAGACCGATTCTTTCAACCACCTTTATCAAAATAACAATCACGATTGCAATACAAAGTATATACCAGTAACTTGTTTTTCGTCCGTAGCTGCCATAACTTTTCATCGTAGAAAACATTTTTTTTTATTTTTACTGATTTTTCTTGTCACATTTGGTTTCATTTCGTTGATCTTGATTTGGGAATTACAATCAAGAAGTTTATAAATATCAAGAAAAGCATTAACATCATATTTGTAAAATATGATTAACTAAATATTGGTCAATCACATAGAAGATCAAACTAGTGCCATATAACATCGTAATAATTGTAGTTAACCGCAACAGACTGCGAAGTGGACTTTTCGAGTTTCATTTTTTAATGTCTATTGACTTTGGTGATCTCAGCTGATTAGCGGATATATGTCGAATAATTTGCATGTGACATTTCACTTCAGTCCCGTCTAATAATAGTTTTTCCTTTCGTGAAAAAGTAAGGTAAATCAGTGGTGGTAGACTCCATTCATGGACACTAGACAGATATTGAATACGTAAAATATCACGGAATACCTCTTTTTATGCACTAATGTCATGCCCAAGACAGTGACCTTCCACGTGTACCTGACATTAGGCTATACCAAATCGCGTCTATGTTTAGCGTAACATCGAGGTTCAAAAACCTATCTAGCTATCCGGAAAAAACAAACAAGTACCTCCGGAAAAAACACAAATTTCCTGCTTAATTGCTACAAAATATTAGCTTCTATCAAAGTTCAAACAATCACTCAATGAGAATAAATATGCTTCATTTTATAAATCAAAACAAAAGCATAATATTGATCAATAATGACGACTGGAAGGCATATTGATAAAAAGTAAGTCATTCCAGCATGTAATGGTTCAATAAAGGTATTTCAAGAGATCAAATATTCAATATTACAATATGTTTTTTTATTTGACTCAAGTGATCAAAACCTTTCTGTCCGCGGACGCTAAACATAGATACGATTTGGTATGGCCTTAGGAATTGACAATATATTCTTGTCATTAACTTCAAACTAAGACAAGACTACTCTAATCATTGAAAGACTTTTGTTACGAACATGTTCAACACCTAGGAAAGTTTAATTTTTCTAGCTGCTTTTACCAGATTTTTAACTGTTTTCCTGTATGAACGTTTGGATTGATCACTACCGCGGTTTCGTTTAAAGTAATTAAGTCCTGAGATAATATCTAGTTCCTCAATAGTACAATTTTCTTTTGTAAAGACAGGGATCACGCGTTCTTTTTTTAATTTTTCATTGAAACCTGCATCAAGCAACATTTCATTTAGATGTTTATATTTATCATTGCTAATGAATGCGTCGGTAATAAATATTAGCAGGTATCGATACCTGTCATGGAGTGTTTTCGCGCTTTTTAACTTAGATTTTCCGAAGTCAAGTTCCCCCAATAAGTCTATAGTTATTGTTCCATCTTCAGCATCCGTCAACAGATCCTCACTAAATTCAACAGCATTATCGTGATCTTCGTCAGTATGCACTATAACAAAATCTCGCATTTCGTCTGAAATAAGTAGAGCAATGGATATATTTTAACCCAAGTACTTCACACAAAACTTGATACAAAACCTTGTCAATTCAGCTAAACTTTGGTTTTGTGTCAAGTACCTGAAGCATTTTGTGTCAATTATATGAGGTCTTTCATAATTTGTAAAAAAAAGAGAAATAACAACATACTCATTGTATGTATATGTATGGAAGTTCGTGTAATTCATACTTGAATATAGAGACAAAATCCTTATAAATGTTTTTATTGATTGACGTCACTTGCCCACTAATGAAACCGCTCAAATTTTCGAAAAATTGTATTGCTTATGCGTTAAAACAGCCTAGTTGGAGTCTTGATTCCGTAGAACTCGCTTAAGTGATTAGGAAGCAATGCGCATGCGTTCAGGGGACTTTTAGATCCATCCAACACTTGTCATATTTTAGAAAAATATGCCAAGTATTGAGCGGATCTAAAAGCGTTGTGGTATTGGGGTTTAACGCCGTTTTTCAACAATTTTTCAGTTATATACGGCGACCGGTTCACCTAACCAGTTTTCCTGGACTGTATACTAACCAGTACTAACTAACCCTTCCACAAGGAGCCGGCAACTTCTCCACATATGGAGGAAAATCCACATTTTTGTCAAATTTTCATGGAAGGGTATGACCTGCCACGACCGGGATTCGAACCCGGATCTCCGGGCTGCAAGTGGATCTAAAAGCAACCACACATGATTTTTTGAAAGTTATGCCATTCTTAAATGAATACAACTGTGATACATTTTACAACAATCTCTACCCAGAGTTGTCGTTCGTTTTTAGGTTCCTTAATCGTTAAATTTTCTCTAAATAAACACTGACATACATTATATTTAATTGAATGTCTTAATTATGGAAGACAACGGAAATCAAAATAAACAACTTCTTGAACCGAAAATATTGCGACATGCAATACATTATAATAAAAACAGTTGTACGCCCTTCACATCGGACATTCCAACAACTTGAATCTTACCATTAAATGACGCAGTTGTAGTCGATTTTGAATCTGGTGTTGACAACAACGATGGTAAATCTATTGAACTGGACATTTGGGATAGGTTGTCACAGAGAGGGCCGTCTGTAGTCAAATCTGAGTAGTCTAATTGTGTAGAAGATTCATTATGTCTATTCTCTTGCTCAGGTGCAGTGCTATTACTACAATCATTAAGTGTCATGGCATTAACAGCACTGCATAATGACTGTGATTCGTTGTCATCTGCCATCATTCCTGATTTTCCTCGATTTTATGGGTCTGTATTGAAACTCGTTCTGTTTGCCGAATGGGCGGATATTTCAGTTGACTTGTTAAGTATATACATGTATGTATCGTGTTCAGAGTCTTATGTTCATCATTCTTTAGTCATCATTTAGAATTTATCCCATATGGACATAGACATACAAACTGCCTAAAATGAAAGTATGATATTACGAATACGTGTATCAAATAATTATAATACAAAATCAACTTGAAATCAACTTATTTTCTAAAATTAGAATTTTTAGCAGAGATTGAGCGAACTGAATACGATTTAATTGAATCAAATATTTTATTTCAAAGTACCGTTATTTGATCTAATCTGAGACCATTATACACACGTTTATAATGGACTCAGATCTGATTAAGAATTGCTATTTTTGGCCTTTATTTATATTTTCACTTTTCAATTTGGTATTATGCACGTGCGTATATCTCGCTTCGCCCTTTCTAAATTTGACTGTATACTAGATTAGCAAATTTTTTCACTGGAGTTAAAGTCACACCAACAGCCAGGGTCATAAGGCGAATTTCCGGCTTTAACATTGGAGGAAGACCCCAGGCTTACACCTGGGTAGAGCCACCGACCTTCCGTCAGCTAGTTTGACATCTTCCTCACTGATGAAATTTGGTCCCGGGTGGGATTCTAACTCAAAGTGGTGAGGGGCTTAGTCAGAGACCATACCCAGTTAGCAAAACATATGGGCTCACATGGGCCCCTTATTGAATTATATATGTGCCTAATTAATATGGGGTGCTCATATGAGGCCAACATGGGCTTTGCAAACGGGATTGGCGAGGGTCCTTGATGGGATTTCATATGGGACCTATACCAATAGATTTCAATATGGGCAGTTTTTGTGGTTCCTAGATGGTTGTATGAAGCATACTTCCAAGTGACACAAAGCATTACATTTTAAAATGCATTTTATTTCCAATCATGAATATACACATATAAAACACAACTAGACTAGATAAACTTAAACAAAAGAACTCAAGCTATTAACAGGGTAAAAACACCCTTCCGATAAACGCCCTAAACTTTACTTGAAAAAATATGCAATTGCAATAAAAAATAATCTCAAACTGATTACACAATACTGATAATGTTATTAATGCAAAAAATATGCATTTGGTAGTATAGCTAGTATTTTGGATATGAAGTGGTTCACAAAAGTTAATAAAAATAACAAATGTTGAAAAAGTAATTCATAAATCAACCATAATCTTCTATAAATTCTTTTACACCTCTTTACAAGCATGAAACGTCTAACTTGTATATAATTCATCCCCTCATGGGAAATAAATTGCACAATCTTATTACTATGGCAATTAAGTGATAATATGCTGTAACTATTAATTCCATTAAACAACTGATATAACTTACAAATAAACAGTTGCCAAAAACCCTACATAATCTAAAAGTTTTTAAGTGGAGTATACAAACTGAGTAAATTGTCAAAATAACAAACTAGTATAATTAAAAAGTAACTAGCTAGGCCAAAGTGATCGAAGCCATCTTACTGCTACATGGCTTAATAGACTTACTTTCCCCTTAGTGGAAGATTTGTACAAAACAGTAACACATATATACTTCTGAAAGGGTAAAAAACAACATCATGCAACTATAGTTACACATTTCCCAATTAAAATAAATCAATTGAATTTCTCATAAGTACATTTATTACATTAAGTTAGTCTTTCCTTTGCATATAAGTAAATTCTGAATTGAGCACACAAATTATAATGCACTTAGTAATCTAGAGTGACAATACTATCATAAAATAAAACCAGGCTGAACAATATCAAAACTTTTAGATCACGGAACAAAACAACAAATAATTCTTATATTTTTTCCTTTAAAAGAAATAACATTTACTACAGATCTAATTAATACTCCTGAAAACTTCCTAACGTAATTCTAACTAATATTATCAAAGGGCTAACTCGTGTAAAATAAACCAGTATGTAATACTTTGGTAACATTTACAAAATAGTATATTACACAAATAAATCGTACAGGAAGTTTAAAATAATAAAAAAACCATACAAAGATTAACAAGAATGCAAAAACATAATAGCTTTTAACGGTATAGCGGGTTTTAGTAATACATATACGACATTTTTTTTAATTAATTTGTCCATATAAAAACTTTGATTAATGTTAAATTTATGGGAAAATAAACAATAAAATAAAAAGCTGTATAACATAGTTTTTTATTTATCTTTGCACAAAAATTAACAAATGAATTCAACAGCAACATTAACATTCACAAATAAAACAATCTCAATCTCAAGCCTGACGCAATATTTACATGATGAATGAAATTTCAATTGAAGACAAACTGGTCCATACTTTTTTATTACAATAAAACACATCATTACCCCTTTTTCTTAACAAAGAAAATAAAATTACTGAAATTCGATCAAGTTTAACAGTATTGTACTTAGCCCGTGGCACTAACATTTAGAACTTCGATACTTACAATCTCTTCTACGAACATTAATCAACTTGATTCACAATATACACCTTTTCTGTTTCCAATCCTTCTCATTGTTGTTTTGGTCGCTTACTCGCTCTTTTAATGCCACTTGCACAAGCCTTTCACCTCGAGAAAGCATTTTCTTCAACAAAATCTACTAAAACGAATACAACAATTCTGTTTTAACTTTAATAGCTTTTAACAGTACAGTGGGTTTTAGTAACACATATACACCACTGAAATGACACAAAAACAACAAGAATATGATGCAACAAGTGCATTTCTTAATTTAAAATCACAAAAATCTTCAAGAAAATGCAAGTTTGGCACTGCAGAAACGACCCACTATGCAGCATAATAACAAGTTTTAACATCAAAAGATTCTCAAGATTGTCATCTTGTGCATTTTCTGCGTTAACTTCATTTTCTTCCATTTACCTTAGCCTCCCACCTCCACCATCTCTTGGCCCACTGAGTCTTTAGATTACAAGGTTTAACAAATACATGTATGTAGTACCCTGAGGTTATTTTGAACTATAATACAATCGCATAAATTAATATAGCATTTTATATACTTTGTTGGGTTCAAATCAGTAATTTAATTTCATATATTCACTCAAAGTTTGCAAATCTGTAAAATTAGAAATTTCAATTCTTTTCACCAGCGAAAAATTACAAAATATGGGTGTAATTGCTATCATGAAAAGACTGCCATTCATTATTATATAAACTATAGAGGTAAGTTGCAGACTACCAAAGCACCTCTGCACTTTCTGGCCAAGAAAACTGAACAGTGCCAGCTCGTTCACCTTTGCCTCCTCCATTATTCTTAACACCGATTCTTTAACAGACTGCCCTGCATACTCTGTCAGGTACTTAACCTTGAAATATAAAATAAGTTTATGATTCATTTCACTAATATTAAACTATAATGTGCTGTGTCAAAATATAAAACCATCCGCGGTATAAAAGCATCAAAATTAAGTTTTCTAAATATTTAATTAACGATGATATCTGCTAATTCTCTGTTTCACTTGTTACCTCAGTTACCTCAATGTCAATAATTTACTTATAAGAAAAAAATATTCACAGCAAATAGTTTACAATAAAAAATTTGCATGTTAAAGCAGGGGCTCCTATATTGCTAAATTAATGTAGAGTCCTTGGTTAAAGGTGACTTCACAATTGCCTGTGAACAATGAAAATGGAAACTAGGTCAACAAGAGAAGCAAAACCAGACTTTAAGATATCAAAATATAGTAACGGTTCTGGCAAACAAAGTAGATCGGAATGCAGTTACATAATTTAAAAAAATATATATATTCAAGTATACTTGCCTTCAAGTAATGAGTATCAAGAACGAAATATGCGACAAAATTGGATTTCTTTTTCGTCATTCCTGTTTAAACCTTCAGGCTTCACTCGCCTACTCTAGATTTAAATGGTGCGCTTGTTATAAACTCACGCGAGATTCAGTAGCGATTATGTAATCTTTTAATCAAAAATACTTTTTAATAAATACTTTATTGAAAAAAAGAATTTTACACATAAAAAAATGAACGGGAAGTTAAATGACCTGCCATAACCATAGGCACTCGATTTCCGTGATTGATATACCCGAACAAACCTAATTATTTAATCTAAACTCATCAAACAACGCAAATCTACCAAGAAAAAGAATGTCAAGTGCCCATGGCCATAACTATCGCCAATATGGGGCCCATCTGGGTCTCATGTGGGTAGTAGCATCTTCCGCATTAACCATAAGATGTTCTCAAACAATGATAAAAAGGAAAAACGTAGCAGTTTTTATATCTGTAACAAAATATATGTACAACTAATAGGTTAAGATTTCACTTTAGATACAGAGTATACCTACATGGGCCCCATGTAGGGTCACAGATGGGACCTATGGCAACTTTAACAATTCTCGAAGTAGGATGCTCTTTAAATGATCATGTATATTTAGCTCTCATAAATAATAATACATGTTTTACTTAACGTGATAAATTTAAGTTCAGTTAAAACAACTACTTACTTGATTTACTTAATTTGTTAATCACCTGGTATAAAAGTTTGATTATCTGTTTTAGTCTCACCCTTACGTCAAACTAACTTTCAGCCCAAATTAATTTTCTGAACAAATTTTAAATGACTTTTTACCCGTCAACAAAGATGGCGAAGTAAATAGTCCACCTATATCTGTACATATACGCATACCGGGTAGCCAAAATATCTATTTTTAAGACGATGTTAGTTTGCTTGTTTGTTAATAAGGTATCAAAGTACTGTAAGTACTTGAACTTGAACACTTCTATACAAATTAGAGCTGTAACGACACATTCGTTTATTCAATGCACCGAATATTGCCCGCATTCGAATATGTATTCGTTATTCGTGCAGTGATTATTTGTATATGAACGAATACAAAATGTCATGCTTACATAACTCGTTTTAAATTTTAAAAAAATGCTCACAAAAACTGTGGATAACGACGCCAAAAGTAAACTGGTCCCCATTCCAGTGCACCAGTCTCTGTACAGCCAATTTACGCCGAATGTTACAGGAGTTATTTCAAAAGACTACATTACAGCAGTGTTTTACAACATGCATGTATCCAACCTTTGATCAGATTTTACCCTCACAAATGTAATGCTAGTCAGTGTGTGAGTGGGTGATATTGTGACATTTTAACACTTATGCATTGGTTGAAGTATTCTATTAAAATTTTATTCAGAAATATCCTATTATGTTTTTTTCTAAATAAAATTAAATATTTTATTGAATAAACTAGTGTGTGGAAAACTGATTTTACGATATGCTGAAAAGTAGTGTTAGAAAAATATCGCAGTCAGTAGAAATGCAGACTGCTGCGTTTGACAATGTGAAGAGACATCGCGACAAAGGGACGCGACATCCCAAAAATGTGGCATGAGGCTCGATAATGCGAAGCAACATTTGAATGATGTTGCGCTTTTTTTATCAATAACAAAATGCAATATTTGTTTGGCATCGTCTAGCGTTGCTTTGCATAGTCGAGTTTATATCACATTGTCGCGGTGTCACTTCGCATTGTTGTCTGTCGACCCTAAAACGCGACGGCAACATTATAAATGGCACAATCAACATTCCTTACCCTGGTGTATTCATTATGTACAACCCTAATACAAATCAGGTTTTCTAACATTTTAGCTTGATATTATTCCATTATTGATTTTTTTTTATTTCGTGTGTCATTCACCATTGTAAATCAGAAAATTTACCACAGTTTTGATGTATGATCTTTGAATAATTATATTGTATTTCCGTAAGCATTCAATTAGACAATCTGGCTTTCAGTGCTTTGATTTACATGCCCGTTCGTCCTAAAAATATAAAATTTGGAAAACACCGACGACAAAAATAGATTATAATGGTTTCCCGGTTCTTGACGGCAGCCATTTTGAAGTAGATGAAAATATTTCCACTGCTGTAAAGGTAAATAAACTCCATTTTGAAATTTAAAAACGTAATCATTCTAAACTGTCAAAAGTAATACATTCAATACTGCACAGTGCTTTGATTTCTATCATGAATAAATAGCGAAAGTATGACCACACAAGCGAAAGCTCGCGGTTTCAAGCCCCGCATCTATGATCTAGGGGGTTCAGTCACGCTCAATAATATGGCACCCTTGGCAGAAACATCTAACCTATTAAGTTGAAAGCGTACTTGGCTGGCCCTCCATAGAAAGCCGCAGACTCCATTCCTCTCTTATACTCCTCTACAAAATCCAGAACAACCTTGTTCATGTTGATCATAACCACCTCATCCCTACTAGAAATGGAACTTCCTGATCACCCAGTCCCGTACCCAGTATTACCTTAGCTCCTATTTCCCCAGAACTATAAGGCATTGGAATGGTCTCCCATACCAGGTCAAATCCAGTCCAGCCTAAATATCTTCAAGGAAAGGCTGGAGACACTCCTTTCTAGCTCCCTATATGTTTTGTTTTATGTTAAGTTTGCGCTCATTAATCTGTAAACTTTTGTCTTTTAACTGAGCACTTAATACTTTTTAACACAGTTTTCCTGACAAGCGCCTCCCAGTTACAATCAGTATTGATTGATCGGGAGTATCATGTAGGTGTAGATGTAATATATGAGTCATTCCAGAATTAACGTACTTACTGACATTGTAATTAATATTTGATACAATCATAATATTTATTTTACCATCAAGTTTATTTGATCTTGTATATAGTTACAGAAAGTGGTAATGAGTTTGGCTTTTATTGTTCTTCAAGTATTGAAGTGTAGCTTCTGATTTTTTACTAGTTGTGTGCTAGAAATGTCATCTCCATTACGCTATTCTATTTCTTAAATAACTTATGATTAAAACACCCACTTTTTTCAAACAGAACGACAATTTACTCACATAAGAAGTGGTTAAATGAAATTCCCAATACTTTCTCATAAACTACTACTTTAAAATGTTGACTGTGCATCATTCTTTCATTCATAAGAATTTTCCACTAGTAACAGTTGTATCTTGGCTCAAATTTGATATTTTATGCGCTATAACGGAGCTAACATTATGTAACAGTAAAGACAATATGTAACGGAGTGGACTTTGCTTAAAACTAAATTGAAGCTTGTACAAAAATAAATGATGTTTTTATTGAAAACTGAAAAATATATTTTCTATAACTTTATAATTAATTTCTGTCGTATCATTTCAAATGTCCAATTTATCAACAATCATTTCCCAGATTTTCGATGGGATTTGATAGTGTCTAGCTGTCACATTTTCTGGCTCCTTGTCCAATAGCATTATAACTTTGTCTGCCGTATACCAACATTGGACGTCCAGCATAGGCCAAAAGTATCTATTGCGACCAACACTATGCATAACCTTAAAGAAGGAAAAATCTTTTTATGTACAGGTATATTTTCTCAAAGGTCTTTTCCAATAGTTAATTATTTCAATTATGGTGTATCAAATGCACAATTAATGTGGTCCAGTAGGTTTGATTCTGCCAATTCATTTTAAATCAATTCTAAAAGAAACTAGCTCTCTGAAGTTATATTAATCATGCCTAATCCCATTTTTCTTGATTCAATACAATTATAGTATCTGCACAGATAGTTAAAGTTGTGATCAAATAGTGCTGAACCTAAAATTCAAACTCTAAATCTTTACCGCATACCTTCTTCTCAATGTCATCCATCACAACTCCAGGGAATGGGTGCCCATTATACTCCACCACCATATATTTGCCAAGTAAATTTTCATCTAAAACAACCACTTTCTGTAACTAATGATAATACATTAAATTAGTAATTTGCAGCAATGTGTAAATAGAGAAAATATATGCAAATATGAGAATCCTTTCAGTTCAGTTAACCATAATATTAAGTATAAATAATTTACCTCAAATTTGTGTTGTGAATCAGATTCAATCTGCTGCTCCGCTAATGGAATATCTTCATTTAGATTAGTGTTCATTACATCAGAATTGTTTGCCTATTTAAAGAACAAAACATAAAATACAAAGCAGTTGTACCTCTATAAAGAACAATAACTCTGAAAGCATTGTAAATTTGATAACTGTTGAACTCCAACCATAGATATCAAAAACAGTCTTGACTATTTCATTTCGTGCAAAAAATAATACCTGTTTTGAAAAACGATGATCACCTTAATAGAGACAGGCATTGATTTATTATCATGCTCACCAGTTAAATGGTTAATACCAGGAATTTGCCTTTAAGCAGCACGTCAACTTTATCACTAGAAATCAACAAGTTGGATGTGTCACATGATGACAGCATGCGGACAAGTGAATATTAATAAAATCAAAGGGAGGTAATTCCATGACCACAAAAAAGAAGTTATGGTTCTTCCCCATTGCACTGCAAGTCATTGCTGGGAACATGCATACCAAGGTTTGAGTAATTTGAAATTAAGGTGAAATAGTTACATCATGGACGAATGGACAGTGCCACCACCAACCCAAATAACACCTATATGTCACATAGTCAAGTAACACAATATTAATATTATCATGAAAAGTATAGTCATATACAGAAAAAAACATCATTAGCATTTCTTACTGATGTAGTTTGTGGGTCTGGAAATATAACTTTAAATGGCTGGTAGCAGTTACATTCTGATGGATGCATACAAAAACAGGACAACACTCTACAGCTTATTTCTCTTCGTTTCTGAGTAGTCAGCTGCAACATAATATACTGGGTAAATAGCAATTAGAACATTGAAACATCATATATAAATGTTTCCTTCATTTATTAGTAGAACTTAGTAAATATGATTGGTATGATTCCAGCACTCAGTTGAGAAATCCTCAACAATGAAATTTAAAAAAACGAGTGAAATATTTCATAACATGGGGTACCAACATCTAAAAAAGTACCGATTAAGTTTTTTTTTTTAAGTCATTGAAATCTTGGATGGCTGTTTGTACAACAATGATAAAAGTTTAATTTGTTCATGTTGGAATATGAGTAATGGTGTTTGATGAATTCCATATATTAATATTGAAAATAAGACCAAAATTTACCTGATGGAGTTTCATGGTGCCAGTTATGGAATTCATTGAGCCGGGAAGTAACTGCTGGATGGTGTCAATTGATGTTTCATTAACTTTTAGCAATTTGATGGAAGTCGAAGACTTGACAACAGTACGAAGTCTTCAGAGCTTGAGATGTCTAACTCTTTTAAATTCACTAGAGTATCTGCTGCACGTTTCAAGAAGAATAATTGAATCCATAGTCATAAACCTTCTTATTCCAAAGAAAAAAGTTAAATTTGTTACGGTATTGTGTAGTTGGTCCATCGGTTAAAAAATGTATGGCTGACAATGGCTTGACAGTTTTGACTTAGTTGATAACTGGATCAGTGTGAGCCCAAATAGCTGCTGGACCATGCTTTAGGCAATCAGAGACAGTACAAAAAGGATATTAATTGTCTCCAATGAACTTATCTGTTGCCTTGATGCACCAAAATGTATTGACTGAATCTCTGATTGGAATTTTGCAGTGCAATTTTCGCTGAAATCAACACGCAATAGAACATTATCCATTGACAAATTCTCTTTGAGGGTTTTCATATTGATGTCGAATGTTGAGGTAGTGGCGAAGAGCTCTCTATATTTTTTTGTTCAACTCTTCTGCTAAGGTTTCTCTGGTTGGTTGCTTCTTCTTTTTTACTGTCAATGTTATGACCTTACTTTTCCCATCAATCTCTTTCTCTACTCTTTTGCTGCTCCACTCACTCCATGTCACTCGCTTTCCGTCCATGTTTTGTAAGTGTTTGTATAATGTTTTACTTCCACAGGCTTGAAATTCACGGTACATACATGTTTTTTCTTCAGTGTTCAGGTAATATTCTTCATCAAGACATTGGGGTCTTTGGTATTAATCATATCGAATAAATAACTGTGGTAATCTTGACTTTGAGGTTTTCATCTTGCAAAGTCAGGTAGAACAATCTTTCTCTGTAGGCTTTCGTATCCAGAATGGCCGAAGCTCACAAAATAGGTTGTAAGAGATTTTGCTTCCTTCAGCTTGGAATTTGTCATGCAGGGTTTTGAGATCATCAGTCATCAGACGTATTTGTTTTTTAATGCCTTTTCTTGTGACTGTGGCTTGCTTATCAGCCTTTATTCTTGAATTATCATCATGTTGCATGAATTTTTGCACTTTTTCTTCTATGTTTAGCTTCTTAACTGAGATTTTGCGGACTGAGTTTCTTCTGCTCAAGTACCTTTTTGAAATTCCCAATATTGTGCGGCAGTAAGCCCCCAGACCATATCGTTTTAGGATTCGCTTTCCACAAATGATATCCGCAATTTGACTTTAAGTTTGTCCTTGCTACGATAGCAAGCTGATCTTTGTCTGTTTGTTCTTCTTTTGTGTGATCTCCTCATTGCTTCAATTAGATAATTTTGCTGAAGAGGTTGATTAATTTTTTCATCATTTCTTTCTGGAGTAGAAGGCGGGGTGAGAAGCTGAACCATCTTGTTTCGTGCACGAGATTCCCGTTTTGCCTGAACCCATCTTAGTCTACAATTCTTCTTCGCTCGATCTGAGAGCTGATCAATTGTCTTTATTTCACCTTTGGCTTTTCGTTTATTGTATCTTTCTCTTTCAGCAGCTTTGTATCGCTCATATTTTTCTGGGTTTTCTCATTTGCGTCGTCTGTATTCAACCATTCATTCTCAAGCTGACTTGGCCATTGCTCTATATGTATCTCCCTTTTCAACAACTTGATTTGGTCTTTATTGTCTTCAATTTGATCAAAAATGTCGAAAACTGCCTTTGACCACCCTCGTATTTGTAATGAACTGGGGATGCTCAACAAAATGTACAAAGAATTTTCTCTTTCAGCAAGTAATAAATCTTTCTGTTGCAAAGACTGTTTGGCAACTGAAAAATGGAACAGAATTTGTCTACAGATGAATTTAAGCCAGCTACAGAAATTGAGATTTAATCAATTGGAAATGGAACTCAAGTGACATGTACGTGATTTAGTGTATTCTACATGCACGAATAATATAACAACATTGATCTGTGACTAAAATGATTATTCGAAAAATATAGTTCGCAGTTTATCAGATTATCAAAATATCACTCTTTGCAAATGACAATTGGCATATACATGTAAACATTAACTAAACATCCAATCCACTGGATACTCAAGAATATGTAAATGTCAGTCAATATGGCTTTGAATAAAAGATTTTCATGAAATGTATTGATTATTTGTCAATTCCATTACAATTTTGTCCACTCTGTAACGCTTGGCATGCGAATGGAGTTGACCGCAATGGAGTGGACATTTTGACTCTTGTTGTGAATCATAAGCATCCAGTATGGGTGCTTGGGGGAGAGAAGATATATTTTGAGTCTTGTATTCATTTAAAACGTGATTTTCCTACAAAAAGGTGTATATGATGCCACAGGTTACATAAATCAATAAACGGAATTGACGGCAATATTCTATACACATCTAAAAGTGTACTTACTGGTTAGTTTTTCTTCTCTGCCCTCTCTATGTGTATTTTCCATGCTGGTTCATTTTTCCCGCTCAAGCTATTTGTGTATGATGTCATCACATCATGGGTTTCAATTAAGTCAATTATAATTCAATTAAAATTCAGTTATGTATAATGGAGTTGACCAATTTTACCCAGACACATATTCAGACACACTTGGCAAACAAATTTCAATCTTTATTTTGTTCCTCCATTATATAGCAAATGTATAAAAAGAAAAACAAACATGAAAATTGGTTCTTCTTAATACAGGCATAGAAACATAATGTATAACCCCACCATCCAGACATCAGCTTTGCAGTAGTATGGGACATCATATCAAAAAAAAAATACATACACACATATTGGTATATATTCATATGTCAGGAATATAACATGGTAAGAACCATTAATAAATGGCAAAAGAGTTATCATATCTGCTCCATGGGAAAAACTGCACTGCTGGGACATGGGTAGGTACATTAATTCTGGAATGACTGATATATGTTTATAGTAGTTTGTATGCCTGTCTGCCCAATTAGCTCAGTTGGTAGAGCAGCTGACTTGCTAGCAAGCAGAAGGTTGTGGGTTCAAGCCCCGCATTGGGAACTTTATTTTCTTGCTCCTATTACACTAGTAACTGGGCACGTTTTTCATTTTAAACTTGTAAAAACCTAAGTTTAATCATTTTAAAAGTATGTTTCTAAGTTCAAATTTATTACTTAGGGAAATAAGGGTTTACTCTTTCTTGTGTTATCCCTGGTATTGGTGTGCATGTCATGGTGTTTATACTCATGCTGTTTATGTTATGTATAACTACATGTTGTTTTATTACCATGTATGTACTATATGCCAAAATAAATCTTATTTTAAATCTTATCTTTCTTTCAGATATGTTTTGTACTCATGGATAAGTCTTAATATAGATAGAATGCAGCTCTTCTGAGAAAATATGATGACCTGTCACAGTGACATGTGGTACTAACCAGCCCAATGACTGTCAAATTCATGGACTGAAGGCACCTATTCTTGCTAAGTTCTGTTGATGATGTGTACTCATGACTAGGGTAAACAATCATCAGGCTGAATATGAGTGAAAACTCGGTCCCAGGGAGATCAAAACTCATGAAAGACAAAAAAGAATGGTCATTATTGCATCAGAAAACAAACAACAGTTCAATCACAGAAGAAGATTTACCATCACCGACATTAGGGAACAGCTTTGGGTCTAGTTCTTCAGTAGAATATTTCAACCACAACTCTGCTACTGTTCCTACACCCGAATTCGGAACTTTTAAATGTAACATCACCACACCTGGTTCAGTTCCAAAGATGACATCGAAGATGCCTGTTTTCTTTTCCAACCATCAGAATGCTCACCAAACTTTACATCACAGCAGGAATAATAATCATTTAACACAGAACACTTCAAACATTCTCAATGCTGATGGTACTGCAGGCAATGGAGGATTACCAAATTTACAGCGACTGTCATTGCATGGCGATAATGATTCATACTTGAACAATCAATACACCAGACAGGAGTCAGTATTATCAACAGATGGTCCACAGTGTGCAACACCAACACCATCACCATCAGGTTCTGTACCATCCTCATCATCTGTATCAATTATGTCAACATCTTCTTCAAGTAGATCCATAAATTCACCAGATCCAAGCTCAAGTCCATCATTAATTAGTAAGAATATTATACTTTAACTAATGCTTTATTTGATCGTATGACCAGAGCTAGAACTGTTGTATTATGTAGTATGTCTATTTCATGATATTTATGCATGTAAAAAAATTCTGTTATTTAGCATACTAGGGCCACCCTGAAAAAATGTTATATAGGAGATAACCCAGCATCAAGATCATCATTATTATGATGGAACTATAAACCTGAAGAGTCAGGAACTTAACCAAAACTTAAACAATGTGTAGGTAGGAATTTTTTACAAAAGATGTTTTTTATTTAAACCATATCCAATGTACTTGTACTGAAAACCAAAAACAGGAATCCAGAACAATTTTTTTTGTCAAAATCGCTAAAAAATGTTTTAGAATTTTAATTATTTCATGGTCAACAAAATACTGTTTTGTTAAACTTCATTAACACAGACATTATAAGCATTTATCATTACATTTCAATATCAGTATACAACTTATGTTGCTTGTCAAAGGCACGAAACTAGCAAAAGTGCCACGTTACACATATTTGAGATGGTCTATTATTCTAATATAAAATATTGCCTATCTGCAAACCAGCAATTTTTCAAAGATAGCCTAGTTTGAAATATTTGTAGGGATATACTAGTCTTTTAGTTGAAAATGTCTTTGAAGAATTTCAATTTTCTGTTAATTGTTTGTAGAATTACAGTAGATAGGTGTATTACTTTGTTTTACTGGTTTGAAAACTCATACTGGATACATACTGGATATAAGTTTGAGAAATGTAATTCATTGTGGATGGTATAGGGGTCATAGTAAAGTCATTGGTTGAGAGGGAGGAAAAAATGAAGCATTAATGTCCATTCTTAGCATTTTCTTCATTTACAGTATTACATTTCTTTTCCATTGGTTTTCTATTGAGTCAATGCGTTTAATCGCTTCCTGTCTCAACTCTACAGTAAAAATGCAAAAGACTTATTTCATACGTTTGTAAATAATACTGATCTAGTTTGGTTGTTGTTTCAGGTGCTATGCAAGACTTTGTGATATTGCATACTGAAAGTGATTTAGAAAGTGTTGTGTCCTTTAAAGAAAATCTGTTTAATGATGCTGCTGATGACATGATTACTGTCGATTTATTTTGTGAAATTGATGTAGAAAAGACTCAGATGCAAAGTATTGCAACACTGCATGATAGATATCGATACATACTGATTTTTGTTACGGATAATTTAGTTGATGACCATAACTGCAGGTTTTTAAATGAAATATTAATTACCCTTGGATTGTGTGATGGTAATGGCAAGAAAGATCGTGTAGTGCCTGTGTTTACAAAGCCTGGTAACTGTAAAATTATTGAACTGAGCATCATTGGAGGACTCCAGTATCATAGAAGAACAAGTGAAAATGGTACTTTACACGCTCATTATTTAAGATCTGTGAAAAATCTGATTCAGTGTGCAAGAAGGAAATTTCCTCTTTAAAGAAGAATTTTGTGCTTAGGCTAAATACAAGTGAAGAAATTGACTTCTCTTTTGTCTTTTTATCAATTATATGAAAGTTTAATGGGTCTGGTACTAAGTTTGTTATATTTTTGTTATTTTATAATATTCATTGTTTCATTTTTTTTTTGTTTGTATAATGTTTAAGTTAACCCATGTATGTTGAAGTTTACACGATCAGTGCCTTTTTTCAAGGAATTTCATGACTCGATCTAATGTTGTTTTTATTAAAATGTTATTTCATCCTAATCATGCACAGCATTTCTTTTATCATTGTGTACATGTGCAAGTGTGTAGAGCTGGGGATTACCAAAGTTGTTTTCAAATCATGTGGGCATATTTGCTAAATTTGCCTTTCCCATTTTTTCTCTTGTAAAATACTTTATATTTAATACAGAATGATGAGGATTATGTACTTTACTTAATGCAGAATAATGAATTATTTTGCCCTGTCAGTATTTGTTACGATATATGCCTACTGTTTTAAGCAGTTATTTGATGAACTTATATAATGAATTCAGTGATGAGTTCATGTACATGTAATCTGAGACCATTATACATAATGTATATAATGGTCTCCAATGTAATGTATAGAATTACCAATTATGTGTCCTTTATTTGTAATGTATTCTAATGGTAATTTGAATTGTGTATGCTTGCAATGTAAATAGATAAATATTTGTTATTCAAATCAAATTTAAAATGAATAAAATTGTTTGTTTTAACCAGGAATACTGTGTCTGAGTAAAATATATGTATATGTGTTGTGTAAAACTTGGACAAGGAAACTATTTTTAGTATTTCACATATCTGTCAAATCTATGGCTGCAGAAACTAGAAAATTGTTATTTCATGGTAAACTTTGTTGATCTTGAAGTTTAAGTGATGCTAGCTATTAAACAATGAAAATATTATATATAAACCTGTGCCATTATTTCTTAGTAGGGAGGTTAGACTACTATGATTATAGATACTGTGATTTTTTGTTGGAGTTACCTCCCTTTATTTGATTTCATTTTGAACTTCATATGATTTTGTATTGCCACAAGATTCATGCTAATCAAAGGTAGAAAATTGAAGTTCATATGTCTGTAATTCACCATTATACTGCTTGCTGTCAGAAAATGTTGATAATCCTTATATCTAGATCTATAAAAAGTATGAAATGTGTATACATAAATCATGCATGGTATTTTAGCTTTCCTTTTTTAAGCAACATGTAAATTAAGTAACTTTATATGTATCTCATAAATGCAATAGTCATTTACCTTGTAGAACATTCAGAAAAAAAATAATATGAGTCTAGATAATGGTAAAGTAGTACTTTGATTATTGCAAATAATTGAATAATACATATGTTTTGAACTGAAATGAGACATTTCTAAGTTTTCATAAGAATACCCGAGTAATAATTTCATTTTACCATGTAATGTGACTGCCAGACAACATTCTAATATTTCACTATTTAAACTTGCCCTTAATTCATGTGAATAGATATCTCATTGTGCAGGTTAAAGTTGGTGCAACTTCTCAATTAATACTGCTGCTACTTTTATATACCATGTCTCATGACATTAATAGGATATATATATTTATAGATGAGAAAAGGATTCCTAGAAAAAAGCTCATACAAAAAATCCACATTCTCCAAACCCAACAACCAAAGTCCCACCAAAACATGAGTGTCAGGAACATACAGGAATATGCTTGTAGTATGTACAAAGTTTCAAATTAAGTTTTGTTGGACTGGTCAGAGTAATTGCTCAAGTGTCTGAAGCCTAGAATTTAGATTTCAAAGCAGATTTTGCTTCTAGTTAAAGTTAAAACAATCATTTTTGTGTCTAAGTCCTAATCAAAATACTAACATGGATACATGTTTCATCTCACACTATGTAACACACATAATAAATTAGATTTAAAGTAATTACAAGGCAATTCAAGCAAGTGGGACCAAGCACAAATCTCATTAAGTGATTAGGTTTATTTAATTCACCACCTTTGATACTTAATACACTAATAAGGGCGCTGTACCATTAAACATATGGAAATAATTACAGACAATTATTATGAAACTTCTTGGATCTAGAAAACAAACATGTGCTACTGCAAAATTTCAAGTTTGTTTGAGATATGTTTAATAATATTTTAAAATGAATTCATGGGTCTGGTTTTCTATGAAGATATGTCACCCAGTTAGTTTATTTGATGTAGTACAGAACTTGAGTGAATAGGAGACTTATGCAGGCCATGTGTCTGTGTTTCATATAGCATAAGGTGTCATGTAACACCATGTTTCATATGACACTTTTTTTTCAAATGATGACATTTTTCATATGACACTTGTTTTATGAGATACTTATGTTTCATGTGACTTAATGTTTGACATGACACTGTTTCACATGACACTATGTTTCATGTGACACTGTTTCATGTGATACTGTGTTATATGTGATTCAGTGACTCAGATGAAACTTTATTGACAGCAAACTTCGTTTGCATGGATATTTTTATGAGTGTGAGAAACATGTAGAAATACATACAGTAATACCTTGAAGGTTTATACTTGATTTTTTAATTTACTTGTGATAGACTGGCAAAATATGATTCCAATAAAATAAAAGTGATGATTTTTTTCTTTGTTAATATATTCATTTTTATTAGAGATAAGTACCATTATTACCTTCTTTAGCTACTACCGGCAGCTTGAACCTAGATTCAATAGCTACATTCAATAGCACACAAAGACCATAATTGTCATCCATAGCCACTACCAGCAGCTCGTACTTAGATTATAGCTACATTCAAAAATAATGTCTGTTTGGGTATAAAAATCAGAGAAACCTTGTGCCTATGACTGGTACTAAAATATTACAATGTATTATCTTTTAACAGCGTATAAACCATATCTCTCAAGCACCAATCTAATCATATCTCTATAGCACCAATAGAAAATAGCTTCAATCAACTCAACATTTCAGTCATAGCATGTACCTGCAGCTTGTACTGCATTGTTTTTTTTTATTGCACAGAGAGACAATGGCCTATGATTCAGACATGAATCAGTATGTAGTGTTTTAAGAAAGAATGTATCTACAACTTCTTTATTGAATCCTTTACAAATTAAAGATACTGAACACTCGTCTCTGTCAGGTCATTTAAATCAGAGAACTCATTACTATAGCATGTGTTCAGTAGTTTGTGCTGAAAGAAATCATACACATTGAATTCAGGGTTTGATAAGCCAAGCTAATTCTTGATATAATATGTTTCTATCTCCATAATAAGTATGTCTGTTTGTTTTATACAAATAGTTATCAGACTTTATAGTTGGTTTAGTCTGTCAACAAGAGTTTTTGTTGGTGAATGTCTTTACTATTAATACCCTTATTATCTGATCTCTGTTGATAGTTTCTACATTAAGTTACCTGCTCTGATTTTTTTCTCATTTATAAGGGGCTAGCAAATATTCAGTAAGTTCTGGTTTCTACTACTAATTAGGGATACTTGTTTTCTGAGGGTTGTACTAATATCAATGATTTCATTACAATATAATTCTGTATCATGTCTTAGCTTTTTTTAGCTCACCAGAACCGAAGGTTCAGGGTGAGTTGTTAGGGTGGGTAGATGAATGCTAGAAAAACTACCAGTCGGATTTACGTCAAATTAGCTGTACAGAAGCCTTTTGACATTCTAATGTAATTTGCTCATATTATACCAGTTGACCCCTTTTAGGGTCACTAGAGCTAAAAATAGAAATACCTTAAAATGACTTTTTCTCATGTTTCTATGGATGGATTATTACCAAACTTGGTTTTTAGCATCTTTAGATAGTGTTCTATCAGATTTGCTCAATTAAAAATGGTTGGCCCCTATTAGGGGTTGCTAGAGCTAAAAATAGAAATCCCTTTAAACGTCTTCTTCTCATGAACCAATGGCTGGATGATCACCAAACTTGGTCTGTAGCATCAGTAGATGGTCCTCTCTCAAGTTTACTCAAATAAATTTGGGCAGTCCCTTTTAGGGGCCACTAGAGCTAAAAATAGAAATACCTTAAAATGACTTTTTCTCATGAATCTATTGATGGATTGTTACCAAACTTGGTTTTAAGCATCTTTAGATAGTGTTCTATCAGATTTGCTGAAATAAAAATGGTTGGCCCCAATTAAGGGCTGCTAGAGCTAAACATAGAAATACCTTGAAATGACTTTTTTTCATGAACCAGTGGTTGGATCATCACCAAATTTGGTCTGTGGCATCCTTCAGTCACTGCGAATATTCTTTTGTAGTATCCTTTGATGGTCCTTTATCAAGTTAATTATTGTTCCCCATTATTTGCCCACAAGTGTACCTTAAATACCTTTTTAGTAACAAGTTAATTAATATTTATTCTAGTGAGCGATGCAGGGCCATCCTGGCCCTCTTGTTTGAGTTTTCATGCAAGCAGGTACTTTAACCAGCAAGTTTAACCTTTACAAGAATATGTTGAAGAATTGTTAATTATGGTCATTAGATTTAATGGAAGATGCAGATTTCTTTGGTACTAGTCTAAGACACATGTGTGGTACCAGTGTGCTATATATCTGTGGCACCAGGGGTGCATTTGATTTAACTAAAACTGAAATCAGATTCTGAAACATCTTTCTGTTTCAGCGATTTATTCCAATGGGATTGAATCATGATTTCAAAACAAATAATACACTCCTCAAGTATGATTCGAAGTGAAACAAAAACCTCCAAGATGGCGACCACGTTGTTTCAATGCAGCAAATGCAACAATTGTTTTGAAATAGCCAATATGCTGAACATTGAAAGACTGGCATCATTGCAGTTGCTTAAGCAAGATTTTATTCTCGAGTTTGGTACTGAATTCTGCAATTTTAAGAAAGAAAATGCAACAGCTCCTATCATTGCAGATATTTTATCTTTTTGGTGGCCATTTTGGAACAAAACCTGAAACATTGTGTTTGCAAACTGACCAAAACATGTTTCTGATTCAGCAAAACGTTATCCAAAACATGTTCCCATTTCTGTGCCCCAGTCTTTGACATTGGTGTGGTATCAATCTGAAGTACATGTGTGGTACCAGCAGAGATGTATGTGTGGTACCAACTGGGGCATATGCATGGTAGCATCAGAGATATGTGTGGTACCGGCAGAGATGTATGTGTGGTACTAGCAGGGACATATGCATGGTAGCATAAGAGATATGTGTGGTACTGGCAGAGATATATGTGCAGTTCCTGCAGAGACATGTATGGTACTAGCAGAGATATCATATATGTGTGGTGCAAGCAGAGGTATATCTGTGGTACTGGCAGAGACATGTGTGGTACCAGCAGAGATATATGGTTCCAGCATTTAAGATGAAATTTGCTTTCAAGACAAACAGCTGTTCATCACTACCTGGGATATGTTTAATTAATCAATAAATCATATTGAGCCTCAAACCCTTAGGAATTAAATTTGAGACAGAAAACTGTAGCTGGTCTGAGTTGTGATGTTCCAAACCACTTAAATTCATATATCTCTGTTTATGGGCAGGTGTATTTATCATAGGTTTAACAACTCATGTAGTATATCACTGATGAAAGTCAAGTAAGTCTTAGCCTGTGATACCCAGGTTCAACACCTTTTATACTTGACATTGTTACATTTATATAAAATTCGGAAATGCCAGTAAAAGAAATGGGACCCAGCTGGTAGCAAATATTAAGGTGCTAGACCTCCCTGTACCAATCTATGAAAATGGTGTCACAATGAACGTGGTGTAGTTCAAGATTAACAAAATTAGTGAATTACAGGAATTTTGAGCAGATAGAATTATGAATTCTGATTCTTTCGGTAACCAGCGCTCCAATAGACACAGTCTGTGGTCAATTAAGGGTCTACGGATTATGATTACTAGTTTTTATTGCAACTGTGTTCAATTCTAAGGTCTATAGCAAATATATGATAGTAAAGTAGGAGCAAAAAAAATCCATGGTCCTAACCAGGGATTGAACCCAGGACCTCTAGTACTGTATGTGAACACTCAACCACATCACTGAAGAGTTAACCCAACAGCAAGGCTGTTAAAAGTGGCCCATATTCCTACAATCACTACAGGCCTTTCAGCATACCCAGACAAAAACAGATCACCACAAATACATCCATGAACCAGAATCCAGTGGAATTCATTTTTTTATGCGACTTATTGTCACTGGGTTTTAACGCCATTTTTCAACAATTTTTCAGTTATATACGGCGACCGGTTCACCTAACCAGTTTTCCGGGACTATAAACTAACCAGTGCTAACTTACCCTTCCGTAAGGAGCTGGCTGAAATTCATTGCCACCAGACTTTGTCAACATGTCTGCCTGGAATTCAGTCTGTCAATTTGTCAAATTTAACATGCAGGTATGTGTTTCCCTATTACAAACCTGCTGTGTTTTAATCTACTGCCTGATAGCGTTAAACTATACACACTAATTGGTCATGGCAGTTTTTATTTTGTTTACAATGAAAAATACTGTATAATATCGTAAGTGACAACATATCATGTCATTTGTTAATGATGATACACATGTGCAAAATTAATGTGGTAGACCATGGATGGTAATGATAATCTAGCAATTAATTTGTAATGGCCTGATACATGTTTACATTTTAATAATGTTGATACCAAGTATAAACAATATTTTCAGAGTGAATCAGTGAAGTGCTAATACATAAAGTATGCGTGAAACAAAGGTACTAACTGCAGCATGACTAAATCCAGTATTTCTATTAAACTGTACAACTGTGAGAAATGAGCCATATCCTCAAATGTTTAATACTAGTGTAGGTCATGTGATATGGTAAATTTTGTCTGCTGCAAAATGTCACACTCAATGATGTTATTTCAAGCATTTTATGCTGACATTTAGGGAGTTGTCTTGGTTTTATTATGTCATTTTCACAAATGTTATGTTCATGAATGAATGAAGTATATTGTTTAGTGTTTCCAGCAGAATGTCAATGAAGCATGGCGTTTAGTGTTCTGAAAGGGCACTTTCAGAGCACTGTTCACACCATGCAGGACAGGTTGTCTTTTTTTCTTTGTAGTAACTGATGTTGCAGATTATTTTCATTTTCATAATTCTGGACAAACTCTAGTGAAGAACTCACTTGTAGTTCAAAAATCTTGTTCTCTCTATCTAACTCTTGTGAGTTTGTCCATTAAGTCTAATTCAGTTCAAATTTACATTTTTAATCTGTTGTGAAACTAGTGATCATCCCTTAAATTAATCATGCTTAAATGATTGCTTCATAGATTAAGCTGAATTAGAAATTCACTGTTGAAACAGGAGTTCTGCAATCTGTCTGTAAAACCTAGTGACCTCAGGTTAGTTGACAGAGAGTTGAGTGATGACTGAGTTTTGAGAGGTGGCTTATGTTGAGAGATGACTGAGAGTTTAGTGATGACAGAGTTTTGAGAGGTGGCTTATGTTGAGAGATGACTTGAGTTGAGTTATGACTGAGTATTGAGAGGTGGCTTATGTTGAGAGATGACTGAGAGTTGAGTGATGACTGAGTATTGAGAGGTGGCTTATGTTGAGAGATGACTGAGAGTTGAGTGATGACTGAGTATTGAGATGTGGCTTATGTTGAGAGATGACTTGAGTTGAGTGATGACTGTGTATTGAGAGGTGGCTTATGTTGAGAGATGACTGAGAGTTGAGTGATAACTGAGTATTGAGAGGTGGCTTATGTTGAGAGATGACTTGAGTTGAGTGATGACTGAGTATTGAGAGGTGGCTCATGTTGAGAGATGACTGAGAGTTGAGTGATGACTGAGTTTTGAGAGGTTGCTTATGTTGAGAGATGACTTGAGTTGAGTGATGACTGAGTATTTAGAGGTTGTTTATGTTGAGAGATGACTGAGAGTTGAGTGATGACTGAGTTTTGAGAGGTGGCTTATGTTGAGAGATGACTGAGAGTTGAGTGATGACTGAGTTTTGAGAGGTGGCTTATGTTGAGAGATGACTTGAGTTGAGTGATGACTGAGTATTGAGAGGTGGCTCATGTTGAGAGATGACTGAGAGTTGAGTGATGACTGAGTTTTGAGAATTGGCTTATGTTGAGAGATGACTTGAGTTGAGTGATGACTGAGTATTTAGAGGTGGCTTATGTTGAGAGATGACTGAGAGTTGAGTGATGACTGAGTATTGAGAGGTGGCTTATGTTGAGAGATGACTGAGAGTTGAGTGATGACTTGAATTGAGACATGACTGGAGTTGAGAGGTGACTGAATGTTGAGGGATGATTGAAAGTTGAGAGATTACTGCATATTGAGAGATGACTCAGGTGACTTGAATTGAGAGATGACTGAGACATGGCTTTTGTAGAGAGGTAACAAGAGTTAAAAGTTGACTAAAGTGGAATAGAAACAATCTTTGATCAGTAGCTAATGTCAAAAGATGACTTGTCAGAGAGGTGACTACACTTTAGAGGTTGCACTGTACCTCAATTAAGGTTTTAATGTCTTTGAGATTGTTGTACCTCCAAGTCTGTGGGATTTTCTTGTAACATGATTTGAAGGAATTTTATCTGATTTTCTGCAAGCAAGACAACAGCTTGTGAAAGTAAGATCGCTTATCTTCACTGGTGAAATGAGAGAAAAGCGAGGATCAGAGATGATGGAGTGTATATTTAGAGCTTAGCGAAGAAAAAACAAATGGTTTTGATCTTTCTGCTTGACAAATATTTATGGAGGACATCAAATTAAAACAAACTCTGACATCATATGGTTAAACAGAACGAATCTCTGCAATTATTTATGAGTCATGTGTTTCATCGTAGAGGGGCAAAAATATAAAAACTTCAATAGCATTTTTTTGCAACTAGAAAATTCATTCACAAATTTTTGCAAGAAGTTGTGCAACTGCTAAAATCATTTTGTGTAGGGATTTTTTATTCACTTGGTGAATATGATATGAATGTGGATATTATGTGTAAAATCGTGTTTGATCTGTACAGCCGCACAGGTGAATGTTAGATCATAAATCTCAATGTGGATGCTTCTTGTATCACTATGATGGGGGAATGAAAGTGTAGTTAACTCAACAATAGATTCAGGAAAAAACTTGCAACAATGAAAGCTCATACCAAGTGTAATAGCATGAATATTATGGTGTAAAAAGTGTGTTAAGCATCATTATAATTACTGAAATATTTTTATGGTTAAATAAATATCTCTGTCTTGCTGTTAGGTATTTCTGGGGAAAGTGTTTCACCCATCAAGTCTAACAGTAAATGTTTCATAAATGATTAATTGAAGGTACAAATTAGTCAAATGTGGAAAGTTGGATAGCAAGTGTTTTATAAATGTTTGAGTTAATTTATTAACTAAGGACCATTAATAAAAATAAAGTATGAGCAACTTTTAATTAGATAAACTTATTATTTTTTTAGATTTTCGCTTGTCTGGTGCTGTATTTCTGTAAAGGACTGTTTTATTATTCTTGGAATAGAGATGTGCTTGTGTTGTATCGAATTCAAGTACAATGTTGATTTATATTGATGTATTAAGTGTGTTTTAAAGATTTGTTCTGGATTGTAATGTCTAAGAGGTAACAACATTCCTGAGCTGGATTTGTTGTTTGGAATAGCGGTGTTATTATATAACTTTTTGGTAAGATTTCCGACTTACTGTGATAATTTATTTATTCTGTACATCTTGCATGTGTACAATCTAGCATTAACTTAATTATAATGTGAATTAACTTTTTTCCAGCATGTCAAAACCTGAAAATGAAATGTTTACCTGTACATGTGTTTTACTGTTAGATAAGGTGGGTCATGGAATCGTCCCGCAGTAAGGAAGTTGGGATAAAGTTCCAAGTGAGATATACAGTGTTCTTTATGAGAGAGCTAAGATTTTATGACATCATATATTTGAATATATTTCAATATAAGTCATGTGATCTGTCACAGTTCTTAAAAAATATTGTATGTACAGTAAAACCTGACTAAACAGGTATGATAAGTTTTTACTAAGGGGCCAAGAGGTGATGGATTCAACTCCTGTCCGTATTCATATTTTAGCTAATGTCTTCTTAATCCAAGAGTACTGGTTTGTAGTCCAGGAATCGGTGTTTGTCAGTAGTTTATTTTTTTTCTTGTTGCACAAAAGTGTAAAACATATACCTGCACCCAATTGTATAAACATTGGTTAAATTTAACCACTGGGTTAAATCAGAGTTTTGGTTAAAATTTTGGTTAAATGTTCAGTTAGCTGTTGTAGAAAATTTTGTTTGAGTTTAACCAAATTTTGTTTTTGTTAAAGCTCAAATAAATCTAACTTAAGTCTAAGATGCTGGTTAAATCTTAACATAAACAGTAACCAGTACCAAAATGGCAGCCCTTTTTAAATGTTTAAATGATTTTTTCAATGATTAGTAAACCAAAATGGTTAAATTTAACCTTGGGTTAAATTAACCATTTGGTTAAATTAACCAATGTTTATACAATTGGGCACTGGTAAGTAAAAACTAAAAAAAAAACATATTAACTCTGTTCACCCCATGTGGATTTTATATTGTATTTAGCATTATTGCTATCACCTGTTAATAAAGAGCATGTTGTATTTATGAGTGATCTATACAGCCATTATATACTTATTTGTGATAATTACTGGTAATTACATGTACTTGGTATATTGTTTAGTTAGGACAGACAGTAAGTGTTGTCTTGTTTTTTTTTATATTTTGACTTAGGTTTATGTTTACAAGCTTGATATTTAGCATTAAATTGTTCACCTTGATGTTCCAAGAATTTATCAGTTTTTATAACTAATTGAAGTATCACATTATTAACAAAAGGTGGTGTGCCAGTGGGAAAAGATCACAGAAATTCACAGAAATTGAACTTGCATACATGTACATGAAAACAATGAAAAGCTATTTCAATTACTGCTGTTATTTAAAACATTTATTTACTAGGCAGAGTTCATAAAATTGATTTCCCTTATCATAGATATCCCCTCATTAGCTCTATCAGTCAGCTTTAGGACCTCTGATCTAGAACCTCCTAGTTTAAAAACCTGTCTATACATCTGATCTAGAGCTTGTCGAATTGATTCTCAGTCAAAACTTCTGATTTAGAGCTTGCTTGTGCAGGTTCCACGAGACATCTGATGTAGGGCTTGCTGGTACTAGTCTGTCTGATCTAGAACTTGTTTGTCCAAGTCCCTGTCAAGACATCCAGTATAGAGTTTGCTAGTTTGAGTCCCTGTCAAGACATCCAGTATAGAGTTTGCTAGTTTGAGTCCCTGTCAAGACATCCAGTATAGAGTTTGCTAGTTTGAGTCCCTGTCAAAACTTCTATCTAAAGCTTCTTCATTTTACTTCTACCTCAGAGTTATGCATCAAATTGGCAAGATGTTCTTGTTTAAGTGGGAACTTGTTATGTAATAATTGCCAGTAACTCTGGGGCACTGGTAATGTGAACAGATATGTATACATAACTGAAATGCTAATGCTAAATAGTGCACAACCCAACATAAACAATTATATTCTTATAAATCTCCACCAGTAGACATCACCAATCTGTTGGCTAGTCTGGAAGCTAATAGTAGTTTTATGCATCTACATGTAGTTTATACAGCAGGTAACGTTGTATCAGGTTAATCATTGTAGATACATTGCTGATATATGAGAAACTATGCTGATTGGCAGCCTTCATGTGGAATATCTAGTTTAATGTCTTAGTACTTTGTTTGTTTCTCTGGCTAGCTTCTATACATGTATTCCTGAGTTGTTATTGGCTCTCTTGATTGGTTTGTCCATACCTTTTGCTCTTAAATGCTAGTCATAATCATTGATTTGTGCTGTACATGTTGCCTTTTTATGATGTAGGTTTGAAGTAATCAGTTCTTATAATGATTACTGTATCCAAACATAGTATCTAGCAGTTCTGACTGTATCAAAACTGATGTTGATAAAGTACTACATACTTCTCAACTGGTACATTCACAATGCTGGCTTTATCCCAACTGATGTTCTTACAATGTTGTTATCATGTATCCCAACTGATGGACAAATATTAACTGCATATATCCCAACTGATGTTCTTACAATACTGGCTGCATGTATCCCAACTGATGAAAAAATATTGACTGCATATATCCCAACTGATATTCTTACAATGTTGTTATCATGTATCCCAACAGATGTGTTTACAATACAGACAGCATATCCCAAATGATATGTTTGTAATATAGGCAACATTTCCCAAATGATGTGTTTGCAATTGGTATAGGCAGCATATCCCAAATGATGTGTTTGCAATTAATATAGGCAGCATATCCCAAATGATGTGTTTGCAATTAATATAGGCAACATATCCCAAATGATGTGTTTGCAATTAATAAAGGCAGCATATCCCAAATGATGTGTTTGCAATATAGGCAGTATATCCAAAATGATATGTTTGCAATTAATATAGGCAGCATATCCCAAATGATGTGTTTGCAATTAATATAGGCAGCATATCCCAAATGATGTGTTTGCAATTAATAAAGGCAGCATATCCCAAATGATGTGTTTGCAATTAATATAGGCTGATGTTCTTACTATACAAACTGCATGCATCCCACCTGATTTTCTTACAAAATAGGCTGTGCAATTGTATCCCAACTGATGTTTTTACAATACAGGTTGCATGTATCCCAACTGATGTTCTTACAGTCTGGTGTTTTTTCATAGATGGCATTGTTTGGTGTTCTGCTTTTGCTTATTGTATTACTGTATGACTTGATAACAAAGACTTTGTACTAACTTCAAGTCAAAATTATTTCTGTAACTTGCTGTATTATTACTCCTGCTTGCTGCTTTCATGTTATGGGTATATCCTGACTTAGTACTCTGACAATGGTAGGTTATAAATTGTCTGGAAACTTAATGTTCTTGGTAGTCAATCAAATAACTGTCAGTTTAGAGGAGAAGTTGATACTTTTTAGTTTAGTGATTCATTTGAGAGAAGGTATTAAATTCTGTTCTCATTGTGGGAAAGATACTGTTTATTGCTGTAATGTAAACCACTGAAGTTATTCACTAAAGGAATGCAAGTTTCTCATTACCTTAAATGACCTCTTGAATTAGCTAATACCTTGGACAATTCTGATGCAGAGAACTGTTACTCTGAATGAGTTGCTTGTTGCTCAGTGTGACAGTCTAAAATATCACATCCAGTGCCATCCTGAACAACCAATTCTGATACAGAGAACTGTTACTCTGAATGAGGCGCTTGTTGCTCAGTGTGACAGTCTAAAATATCACATCCAGTGCCATCCTGAACAACCAATTCGCACTTATCCTGCTTATTTTGTAACCATATTAGTATTTTTTGAAGTTTTCTACTCATCTCTATAAGCTGACTAATAAGCTATTATTAATTAATAATTAATCCTATGAAAGCAATGTTTTCTGATTGTATACATGCATGTGATAATTGTTTTCTATGTTTAAAGGTTAAGTAATATCAGTTGTAAATTGTATGTCTCCTTCATTATAATGATGTTCTCAAGTTCTGTCATTAGTTTTAATAGATAAGGCCTAGGTTAATATGATGTTTGTTTCTTATTTTATTTGTTCTTGTTATACTTATAAATGGGATAAAAAGTTTACCACTTATTTGTTTGGAGGTTTATTCAGCACGCATCTCAATGCAAATATATAGACATGTATACATATATAGACATTGAGAGAATGAAGATCCAGACCATTTTTTTTGGATGACCCCTATCTGACTGGAAGCATTCTTAAAATCTCCCGCTCAAGTTCTTTTATTTTAATACCTCCTACTCAAAAACTGCGTCCAAATATGACTTTCCTTTAGAAAGACTTAAGACTGTTTCATCTATCATCTATGACAAAGTTCTACCATCCACGTCTTGCATGAATGTATACAGGTAGCTGAGTATTTTCATTTGTTACGTTTATACATTGTGACATTGTCACTGGGTTTAACGTGGTATTTCAATGGCGACCAGTTCACCTAACCAGTTATCCTGGACTGTATACTAACCAGTACTAATTTACCCTCCCACAACGAGCCATCAACTTCTCCACATATGGAGGAACATCAATATTTTTGTCAAATTTTCATCGAAGGGTATGACCTGCTATGACCGGGATTCGAAGCTGTATCTCCGGATTACTAGTCCAGTGCACTAACCACTGGACCACGGTTGCAACTTGATTATTTTCATCAAACTAACTCTAGCTCATGACGTGTACTACTATCATATCCACTGAAAGAAAAGATGGCCACAACATGTACAGTGCTCTGTGTTCATCCCATTGTCATATAGTAAACCTATATTTTATTCATGTCTAAATCTTGTTAAAGAATCTTCTCTCAAGTGCTGTTGATTAACTAATGCTCTCCTTGAAGTTGTTTAGGGCCTTTGATTAATAAATTGATAGATCATTATGTTTCTGGACTTACACTTATGGCGTGGCTAGAATTTCCCTGCATACAATACACTCCCTTTTGTCCCAAAAAATGCATAACAAGTTTAGGCATTAAATAAAAAAGCTCCTGGTTTCCACAAACCTGTCTGACTCTATTCTTTTCCTCACCAACCTTAGACTTTGTCAATTTCTTTCATGCTGATATTTTCATTTTTATATGAACTATAACTCTGAACTAAAAAAAATCCCACAAAAAATTATTTTGATCTTATATTTTTTGGAATGTTATGAGACATGCTATATTTTCTATAGAAACAATGCAGCAGAATATTTTAAGAATAGAGTTAGTTTCAGTGTAAATGAAGTTAAGTGACTGAGCATTCTCCTACAATTACCGTGAGCTGATTTTTTATACATTCATCCAGTTGTTTGAAATTTTTTCAATGAATTGGATGTAACCTTGAATAACATTTGAGAAGTTCCATTTTTTTATTTTCCTGAAATTGGGGGATAATAAGAGGAATTTTGGATGTCATTTTCATTAATGTATTATTAACAATTATGATTAACTTAACTTCATGTTGTTTAATGGTGCCCACATTCATTTTCTGAACATTTTCTATTACATAATTATATTAAGTTTTCATGTATCGTTTTTTGTTTTTTAAAGATCAGCTCATGAAAACAGTATATGTGAATTATCAGAAATTAGGTCAATAGGTCAAATCAAATGAAAAACTTGTTTACACTCTAGATTCACAGTTTTGATTGGGTCTTCATCAAACTTTATCAGAATGTTTCTCTTAATGAGAACATGGGTCATCTTGTGTCAAAAACTAGGTCACCAGGTCAAATCACATGACAACCTTATGAACACTCTAGTGGTTACAGTTTTGATCTTCACCAAACCTTGTCAGAATGTTTGTTATAATGATATCTTGGACAAGTTTGGTCATGGGTTATCTGGGGTCATAAACTAGGTCACCAGGTCAAATCACCAGGAAACCTTGTTTACACTCCTGAGGTTGCTGTTTTGATTGGATCTTCACCAAACCTTGTCAGAATGTTCGTATAATTGACTTCTTGGACAAGTTTGAACATTGGTCATCTTGGGTAAAGAGCTAGGTCACCAGGTCAAACCACAGGAATACCTTACTTGCTATCTTTACTCAGGTGAGTGAAGAAAGGGCCATCATGGCCTTCTTGTTTTAATATTTTTTTATGTATTGTGTGAAGCTGTTTGTTCCATCAACCATTACCAAAGTCTCCTAGAAGTTTTCACCATTGCCATGGTAATATAGTTATTCTTTGACTCAAATTTTAACATGTTAAGAATTATGAACAGTTCAAAATGTTACTGATGTTGTGATCATTAATAGTTGCTGGTGTACTTGTTGCCAATATACCTGCATTCTCACCTGTTATTATTACTCATACACCTGTCATATAGTACTACCTCCTATGATGTATTCTCTGATATACTTTCCCTCCTGTCTTCAGTCATGTGCTTTCATAAAAAATAAAGTCTGTGGAATTAACCCATTAATTTTATTAGTTTCTGGACTGGTTTTAAGGGCTAACAACCACAATTTTTTTTTCGATGATATATTTTCTACTTAGTATTAAATAAATGCTGGAGAATTAAAATTTTTCAAAAAGTTCACATACAGATTGCTTGACTAAACTTTTTCAGTTTGTATTGAGGCACATACAAAAGAATTTAGATACTTTTTTATTGCTGAATATTCTGCTAATTTTTCTGAAGAAATGGATTAATGTTTAAGACATTGGACTAGGGTCAACTTTGTGTTAATGGAAGGTGTAGGTAGGTAATACAGCATGCACTTTGTTGGTCAATGTTTTTTTTACTTCATCTCTTGTACATTATTTATTCTAACATTTTATGACACTTGTGACATTACATTTCATAAAAGATTTTAATTATTGTTTTCTTACATTTTTTAAATCAAAGGGATTTTACTGAACCTGAGGGCCAGTAATACTGATACTCTAAATTTTTCCTGACCTCATCCAAATTCTTGCCAGAGTACCAAGGCCTTAAGGTATTTCAGGCCAGTCATTTTTGTGGACAGGTGTTATACTTTTACAGTTTTGTGAGGTATTTACTATAAATGAATTAAGACTTCAAAGTGTTATATGTATGTCAGCAGAATGTTAATATTTATTTCAGGTGACATTCGTACCAATCTAACAACACTGTACATTCTTTACAGATGTAAGAAAATCTCCATAACCACAGCATTATGCCTGCTGTAATTGAATTATTTGTTAAACTTAACACTGAACCAGGTAGTCTGTATTGACAGACTGTATGCTTCCATGAGTGCAGCTTAACCGTTCCGCAGTTATTTGAGAGAGGAAATATTTTGACGAAAATCCTTCCTTTTTTTCAATAACATTTTTGTTGTATATTTTTTCTAGTTTTGATATCAATTATGTGAATATGCTTTGCTGTAGTTGTTTATTTCATATGGGAGACAACTCCTCATGCAGAATGTAATTCAGTGTAAATTAAGCCCCTTTGGATTCAAAAACTTAATTCAGCAGTACAAAGTAAAATGATGCCAGATTGAATATCGAATGATTGAAAAGTGCAAAATAAAAGTGATCAAATCTGTTGGCAGATTACTGCACCAGGATACAGTCAGTATGATGTGAGTGCTTCTAGTTTATGATCAATTCTAACATTTTTGATGCTGCAGGATATAATCTAGAGCTCCTGATTGTGAAATTTGAGTGAGGTAGAATTGCCTTGTTGGCATTTATTTTGTTATATTATCTATATTCATTTGTCCTGAAGCCCTGATTTACTTTTAACATGATGAGGTTGTCAGTTCGTGATGGAAGGAGGAGGAACGGGTGTAGTGCTAATTGGTGGCCTTAATTAAATGCTCTTATGTGACAACTGTTTACATGCAATGTGTAACCATTCATATATTCATACTATTCATGAAAGATAACAACAAGTAAGAACAAATAAGAATAAAGTGCATATTTCAAATTTTCCAATGCCTGTGGGTAATCTCTCCTAAGCTTGATTGGAAAATGCACATTTTGCCAGATTTCACTCATATATAACATATTTTATGTTTTTACCTCTGATAACACAGTAGACAGGGTTTACAAGGAAAATCAGCAGGTTTTTATCTACTTGAAAGTGTTTTAAACATGTTAGGTATAGAAATAGATAATAGACAAATCTGACTGTTGGATTTTGCTGTGATATGAAATGTTGTTGTTGCCAAAATCTGTAATATGCATTATTATGTTCAGTCTTGTGCTTGAAAAGACTCTGTATGCTTAACTGTTTTTTTCCAGTTGTGTATGATTTTGTTTTGATAATTCATCTTCCATGCATACTTTTCACATCCTTCTTTACATATTTTGCACATACAAATATGTGGTTTTATTATGAATTGATTTCCACAATGTATAAAATCTTGAACAGTTTTATTACAGCTTTTAACTTTCATCCAGTAGATAACTAGTTTTACTCATATTCACAGGTATAGCACTTAATTGATCAATACATTCAGTAATTTATTATCACAGGTAAATTCCTGTACAGTTGTGCTCATTTTTGTGTGCAGTTTTGTCAAATTTTAAGAATAAAATGTTTTACTGTAGACAGTGGTTCACTGTATAATTATTATATACCTGATGTTGAGTTGATGTGGCAGGACTATAACTGATGTGGTGATATGTGAACAAAAGTAAATAATAATAATAATCAATCATTTAGGAAATAATTTCATCTCTATTTAAGGCTGATAATTTGAATTTAAAGTCCTGGTTATGATTTTGAGTGGTATCAGTTAACAGGTCATTTATTTGAGAAATAACTCTTTACTGGTCATTTATTTGAGTGATATCTGTTTAATGGTCATTAATTTTAGTCGTACATGTTCACTAGTTATTAATTAGAAAAGTACCTGTTTACCGGTCATTTATTTGTGTTTAATGGTCATAATTTTAGTTGTACATGTTTAACAGTTATTGATTTGAAATGTACCTGTTTACTGGTCATTAATTTGAGTTACAGTACCTGTTTATGGGTCATTTATTTGAGTGATATCTGTTTAATGGTCATTAATTTTAGTTGTACATGTTTAACAGTTATTAATATGAAAAATACCTGTTTACCAGTCATTTATTTGAGTTGTATCTGTTTACTGGTCATATTAATTAGAGTGGCATGTGTTAACCAGTCATGAAATTGAGTAATTTCTGTGTACAGGTCATGAATTAGAATAGTGTATCTTAACCAGTCTTGATTTTGTATACTGGTCATAAGTTTGAATGGTATCTGTTTACCAGTCATGAATTTCAGTGGTTTGTGTTGTCCTAAATATGAGTTGTGTCTATTGATAAATTGATGTTGACTTCAGATATTAACAATGAGTTCTTGTTGATTTGTATTTTGTATATCTATTTCCTCTATTGCTTTTTTAATTTTTCATAGACTGTATATTTAATTCTGTCTTATTTCAGACAATAATTTGTTTCCACCTGATATACTGAATTTATGCAACAGTAAATGACAGTCATGTTTGAGAGCAGTGCAAGACGGAAAAGAAAGAAAAACAAACAGGTTTGAGGAAATAGTTTTTGTTGTAACACAATGAATTTCTCTGTTTTGTCTCATAAACTGAGTACACTGTTAATACAGAGGGTGTGACTTTATATTCTGTCTGATATCATAAACAGTATGTTATCTTCATCTTGCAAAGTACTTAAAAGATTCAAAAATAGATAAGTGAACTAATGTAAGGTATTTCTGCTGTATGTTGGGCATTCATATTATTTAATGACTATTATAATTGTCCAGGTAACATTTAAACTAAAAAGATGCCAACTAATTTTTTCTTGTTTGATGTTATTTAGTCCATATTGCATGTAAGTAAATGTGCCAATGCAGACGAGTTACCGGTAGGTTGAGTCATTTTGAAACTTCCGTGCAGTAAGTTGTTGAGAAAAATAAATAATAATGGTGTTTTTGAATATCAATATTTATGTACCTGCTAATCATGTCCAAAGAAAATAACATATTGAATTATCAAGTGATATAAATCAACAAAAAATTATCAATGGAAGCATCTATGTACCAGACAGATTCTTCTCTCACATTAATTTCATGATCAGGTACTCAGTACAATATTTTTACTTTGTTTTAAAGCGTCTAAAGGGAAACAACTGTGTATTAGTCATGAAACATTAGTTCTAGAGTGACTTCCCTTACTTCTATTACAGGATCAGTTACAGATTACAGAATCTGAGAATGTTGTCAAGGTACAGACAGATCAGCCACATCTGGTCAGTATGGGAAGTGGCAGATTGTCCACAGCTGTTTCCATACTACCTCTTTTACAAGGTATTTGTTTGTGTGGAATTATTGTAATAAAACATAATCTGCTAATCCAATTTATTAATGTACTCGCATTCTTGTTTGCTCTAGTTGGACCTCACATAAAACAATACAATACAATGATGAAATTTTTAGTGTAAGTTATGAAAAAAGATTTTTACTTTTTTATGTATGAAAAACTCTTATCATCCATCTGAAAACATGGTTTGATCATTGCCATATTTACAAAGCAAACAAAATGGTAATTCCTGTATGATAGTCTGGTTGTAACTAAATTCTTGTTTGTTTATTTGTATGTTTGTTCTTCATTCTGTTAGTTACATATGTCTTTCTGTATTAATCTTTTATTACAACTGTGCAAATGCAGATTGAGTGCAAATGCATGTTGTAATCCACAAACTTATATATGACTTTGGAACTTCAAGAAAGGTGTTTCATTTTTGAAGCAGCTATGGCTAAATTATCTCCTTTACATTATTTTATTCTTGTTTCACACGATTTGCCATAAGAGATTAAGTATTAGATAGAACAAACAGTGACTAGTTTTATTTATTTATGTATTAGAATTTCTGAACATTTTGCCAGAAAATTTGCGTCAAGCCAACATGTTAGGAATTATTGAATCGCTGTTTATCTTTGTATGATCAATATTTACTAGAAACATTCAGAAATTATGGCAAGTATTTTAGTCTGTTAAACATAATTGTTTTGTTTGAGTCATGAAACAATTAGTTATTCTCATCACTCCCTAAAATTGTTATTTCAGAGACTATCCAACGTTTATTTTTGTTATAGTCATAAAACTATTCTTTATACCTACTTCTCTCAAAAATTGTATTCTGTCATACTAGCTAGTACATGTGTTTTATATAGAGGCTCGATGTCATTGAAAACATGCTGGATTCCTATCTGTAAAATCATAATTCTGATTTTAGCTCTGAACTAAGAACTCATGTGTCCTGTGCATTGAATATCCTGAAATTTGCCTAAATAAAAATTTGCCTGTTTATCCTATTCACCCAAACCTGAGTCTCTGACCCCTGTGCATATAGTCCACCTTGTGAACAATAGTTAACTTTTATGGAGATTTTTATTGATGTAGTTGATCATATAGAGCTCTGAATTAAGAGACTGACTTATAGTTCAGATGTCTTATCTTCAGTTCGTGATCTTTGTTTTACTGTACAGGTAAAAAGATAAGACATATAATTTCAGCTGATGCTGTAGTTCGGGTTTCTGTATGATTTCAGTGTTTGAGTAAGTGGTAAAAGCAGTTGAGCATAAAACATATTCAGCAAAACCTCAAGAATAAAACTACCATTGTGAGTGAAGAAAAGCGGTTCATACCTTGTTATAGCCTCAATTGCTAGTTGAAATACTTGTACAGCAGAAATAGAGAAACTGGTACAAAAATAATGATATAATAATGATGTAGTCTTTGTAATGAGGTGTTCCCAATATAAAGGTGATCTCTAAGCTTGTGAGTTTTAACTTTATATGATGTATATTTTTCAGGACGGACTGTAGTTGGTTCCAAGGAGGCTGTCCCACCATCAGATATAATAATCAGTGGAACTGGTGTAGAAAAACAACATTGCTTCATAGAAAACCAAGATGGTGTCTTTACCCTAATTCCTGTTGCTAAGCACTGCTACATGGATGGTACTGCAATTACAACACCCACAAAATTAGCTCAAGGTTATTTCATTTATAATGTATATTAAAGGTCCTGCTATGCATTTTATATAATTAAGTCAAATTATTTTTTAGAAGATGATATTTCACTTCAGTTTTTCCCTGATTTTGGGTAAGAGATGTTATACATGTGCCTTTTTTGTTATACATGTAAGTTTTGGGTTGTGATTTGAACCACTTTGTAAATGTTGAAGTACACAGATAGTGCCAGTAATAGTCAGTACATGTGAGAAGTGCACAGTTAGCATGAGTTATGGTCAGCTACTGTGACAAGTGATCAGTCAGTGTGAGCAATGCTTTGTAAATGTGAATAGTGATCAGTTGGTGTGAGTTGTTGTCAGTAAGAGTGTGTAGTGCACAGGTACAATGAGCAGACATCAGAAAGTGTGAGTAATGTACAATTAGCAATGGTCATTAAGTGTGTGTAGTGCACAGTAACTACGAGTAGACACCAGAAAGTGTGAGTAATGTACAGTTAGTGTTAGTAATGGTCAGTAAGTGTGTGTAGTGCACAGGTACTACAAGTAGACACCAGAAAGTGTGAGTAATGTACAGTTAGTGTTAGTAATGGTCAGTAAGTGTGTATAGTGCACAGTAACTACGAGTAGACACCAGAAAGTGTGAGTAATGTACAGTTAGTGTCAGTAATGGTCAGTAAGTGTGTGTAGTGCACAGTAACTACGAGTAGACACCAGAAAGTGTGAGTAATGTACAGTTAGTGTTAGTAATGGTCAGTAAGTGTGAGTAGTTGTTTGATTTGTAAATTTTATTGGGTCAAATTCAGTTAATATGATTACTTTTCAGTTTGAAATAAGTGTGCCATAATGAGGTAGTGATTTTTTAAACATTTTTCTTCTTGAATCAGTCCTATTTCATTCTGCACAGTGTAATGTTATAAGTAGTTTAACTTCATGTATGAGTATGCTGTAATTTTATTTTTGTGATATAAAAAAAAACAGAAAAGCTGAGAATACCAGTAACATATTATTTACACAAAAGTACAAACATTCAGAATCAAAGAGGGAGATGAGAACGATGAGTTGTTGTTTTATTATACATGTAGATATAATTGTTGGAGAAATGTGTTTCATGTTGTTTTTTGTTTGATGATTACATGAATTCCTTCTGTTTTCTTGTCCAAAACAAACAGAACTTGTTACTGGTAAGATGTAAAAAACATGTACGTGAAGTTAATGGCCTTTCTTGTATAATATGAAGTTGTAACTACCAGGTATGTTACTGTTATAAACTCCTGGGTTCTTCTGGGGATCGACACTCTCTGGCAAAAACTGTTGTCAGAATAACATTTAGTGGATAATCTTATGCTGAAAAAAACTTCATAGTACAAGGTTTGTTGAACAATGTCTTTGGTAGATGTATGCCGGATTTTTTCAGTGTAGTGCCTACAAACTTTTGATTAAAAAATACATTTAAGTGCAATCAGGTGACAAACAAGAATAGATTTACAAATAAATAAATAAGTAAATTTTGTTTGTGCCACCTGGGGAATATCATTAACTCAGAGAAGGACACTTGAAGGTTAAACTAAATACAGATCTCAGTAATTCTTCTTCATAAATTTTTAACATCTTACTGTGTAACATCAACCTTTTGTAAGCCTGCTGGGCATCTTTCTGACTTGAAATTTGTCTGGTCCCTTGTGGAATTCAAAGTCTCAGTAAGTTAGGGGCTTGTGACTACTAGTCAAAGACCATAACCACTCGACAAAGGTGGCCCCTTTTTACTGTTTAAGCCTACAGCCCTTTAATGCATGGGCTAAGTTGGTCCAGATATGTTTATTTCCAATAAGATTAAAACACAGAAAAAAATACCTAAATCACGATGTTGTCGTACTTTTTTATGTACTGTTGTTTTGGTTCATGGTAAATCAAGTAATTTTTATAGAAATTTCTATTAACATCAAGTTATGTATTTTTTGTGATTTTGTGGCATTTGGAAATCATGAAAATTGTTCCTACATGAAATTCCATGGATCTCTTGTACAAGATTATAAACATTGTTACATAAATAAACTTATTTCCAGACTGATACAAAATGTCTGATATGAAATTATCTTGAGACACCAAAAATATGTGCAAAATACAAATTCAGGAAAATGTTGCAAAAATAATTTTTAGACAGTTGATGACAGCTGTATCCTGCCTTTAAGCATTACCTGTCTGATAATGGAAATCTGATTGTTACAGAAAGGGTACCTTTGGTACAAGGTACACTGATTTTTATGTGAGGAGGAGTGGGGAACGTTTTGTTGATGCTTGACAACTATAGTTTAATGATTTATTGATTGAGGATGTCATATCTTAGGGTTTGAATTCTATTCTCCCAGTCACAGGGTGATTTTGTTGTTCATCAATGACCACAGTTTTAGCCTATCATTACTTTTTGTGTTCTGGTGATCAGAGATTAAGGTTGCAGTTACATCAAAGTGGAAAATAATTCGTGTTCTAGTAATAATAAGGTTTTGTATCTAATACCATCTCCTTCCTGATGCTATCTTTGGGACATGCTATTTAAGATAAGACTTTTATCCTGAAGGTATGAATTTCAAAAGAGTTTGACTTTGTCTTTTAGATTTAACTTATCATGTAACTTAACACGATCAGACTTATTGTGTATTTAGGTACATGCTTAGAGATCTTGATGGTAAAATGGATGAATTCCATGGATGGGTATCAAAGTGGCTCAAAAATTATGTCTGAGAGTTTCATAGTAGCATACCAGTATGCTAAATACTGTGTCTTAAAAAAGCTTGTTGTGTGTGTGTGTGTGAAAACTTTAGTAATGGTGCTTAAAATTTGAGAAAGGTACCATTCTCATTTTTATAACATTCAGACTTGATGAAATGTTGACTATTTCAAATATTACTATTGTAAATCTCCTGAAACAGAAGATGATTACTTCGAGACAATTGTCTAACACCAGAACCTATAATTATCTCAACAGACGGCAACTCTAGTGAAGTACTGATTCATTATTGCTTGCAAAAACTATCATTGATGATGGCTGCTTTATAGATAACAGTTTTTCCAGATGTGTGAGATACTTTTTCTACAAAAGATGAGACTTAATTGCTTTTTGATTATCTAGTTTGCTTTTCTAAGGTTTAAAGTCAAGACATTTTGACTTGTATTGAGAATTTCTATCTTTGATATTCATTTATTTAGACTGAAGATGTAAAAGTAAGCTGCTGAAGGATAGCATTAAACTTAACATAGAATAACCAGACCAAAATATACTTAACTTCTGTACTTGACCAAAGAACAACAACCTTTTTATTAGACCTGATGTTACTATAAAGATAATGAACTAAATCTTATGTAGCATTTTTAGTATATTATTTAATGTCAATATTCCTGTAATGCTTGGATACAAGAAAATGCAACTAATGTTTTAAATGCAATTGTTTTGTTGAAATTTTTTATTGATTCCAACAAGCTCTAAATTGTGTCACTTACTTTCAAATGAAAGAAAATAACGACCAAAAAAACTGGTCGCTAAACAGATTTATGTTGTCTGCATTTTATGTTGTGTAATAAAATGACAAGTATTTGTATTGATGAGATTGTTACTTGTGATTAAACCGGCTTTATTGAGCTTTTTCAAGATAAAATTCTACAAAATGCATTAGCACACTCCTTCATGGCTCTTTGTTTTGTAAGCCTTGAATATTCCTGGTGCACTTAATCATTGTATTATCTAACTTTGTTCTCATGTTTGGAATATAAGATTATAGAAAACCTTCCTTGCAATGATCTAGACTTGATTCCTGATGTGTTTGTTGGTTTTTGATATTTTGATGAATAGTTTACTGTCTAATCTATGAACAAAAGCTGCCAAAAAGAGGGAAGAAGTATGGCGTTCATGCACAGTTGGCTTCTATTCAAAGGTTGATTTGTCTGTTATATCAATGAGCCTAAGCTAAAAAAGTGGCCATTGTTCACAGGTGACTATTAACCTAGGTTCAATTGTATCAAGTATCACATCTGGATTTTTTATGAACTTTTTGTGTCAATTCTGTTTACAATTTGGTACTGGTTTTTGTTATTTTTGGTACTGCTTTAAGTATGGAACATGTTCAAGAACAATTCAGTACCAACTACTGTCTAACTGAACAAAAATGCATGATAGGTATCCATGTATTTAACTGAATCTCAATCCTGTACTTAGTGGAAAGAAATTATATTTATCTGTCAGAACATTCTATGTCCAACAACTTATTGATTTTTACTGTACCTCTGATTTTCAGAAATATGTAGACATGCACAGTGCGGTAGGAGGCACTGTCGCATGCCTTTTATGTCAAGAATTAAAAATAAATTCAAAAAGTTTCATAAAAATACTGTAATGATAAAATTAAATGACATTTTGCATCGTAATATTATCTAGCTATATAAAATGTGTCATTGAGCAACATAATCATTTTGTTTCTGTGTAGCTTGCCAAATCCCTTTGGTTCTCTAGTTTAATGATTTGCAATAATAAATGTGGCAATATGCACAGTTTCCAGCGTTATATCAAGAATCTGCATTGAAATATGGTACAACTGATACCTGAGACACATAATAATGTGAAGACTGACATATTACAGAGTAACCATAAGTCTTTATTTTAGCTCAGTCTCCAACCTTGAAGAACCCCATCTACCTTTGTTCCAGCTGATGTTCTTCAAGTTAATTAAAAACCTTTATTTCTTAAACAACTCTCCATGATAAGTGTAGTCTTAAGGCACATTTATCAACTATATCTGTAAATGCCAGACCCAGGGAGGAATATAAAACAAAACAATAAATGATCGAAACCATTCCGTGATGTAATATTGTGTTTCAGAGAAAACCTGGATGTACTCATACATAGATTTACCTTAATGAGAAAGATTTTTTTCATGGCTGTACTTGACTTCAAAGGTTAATGAAGAGTACTCCTGCTTGAGGAGTGATTTTTACTTTATCTGTTTTATTTACAGCAGTTTATATGAGTAAGTTGGTATGCCTATATTATAAACAGTGTACACATGATTGTTTGCAAGGACTTTGCTGATAAAGCCTTCAAGCAGCTGATTTGCCTTCAAATAGCTGATATACTTTCCTAACAACTGACATCCACATGCTAAGGCCTAAACAAAAAAAGGTTTGTTTCCATTTACATGCCCCCAAAGATATGGGTCGGTAGATTGGGATTTTTTTACGTTTTTTTTTGCATACATCAGCTACACTGTAGTGAAAATTACAATATAGCACTAAGATTTGGATGCTGTAAAAACTTTTGAGTCAGGAGGTAAAAGATGGATCGGTCGGGTAACAGGAAACAAACCTGTTTTTTTTACGCCTGAGGACATTGGTCACTGAGTACATGGGTTTGGCTTTGAGAAAGAAGACTGGTCTCATAATGCAAGCATCTCATTGGTCATTTTAATGATTGTTGAGGCAGGCTCAGATTTTTTTTTATTCTATTGTGTAGATAATTCAATTCTTTTACCATTTCTAAAAAAAGTAATTGGAATATCAGTTTAACAGCCTGCTATTGTTTGATCAACAGTTTTTGTGATTTTATGATCAGTGCTGATTGTCATAATGACAACACCAGTAGTTAATTGGCAGTTAACTTATGATAAGCCTATATTATATCCACTTTCACACATCATTATTTGTATCTGATGTCAAAAGTAACAATTTATATGGCTGTACCATTGCCCTCTAAAGTAAAAAAACAAGCCACAAAAAACAGATATAACATAAAAAGCACACGGGTAATTGGCATACTGATGTATTTGTGGCTTTTGTGTTTAGATGTTACCTACTGAATAACAAACTTAAAGTTTTTTTTTGTAGGCAAATGTTTATCATGAGTTCCTTCATCAGTTTGTAATTCCACAGAATCTACTTGCTTGGGAGAATTATTCAGGGCTTTTACACAATGAATGGTTTCAGGTCAATTGTTAGCATATGCTTAAAATATGAATACATTTGTAAAATGATATTAATTTGTTGTACCTAAATGTTATGCGTGCTTGCTTGCTATCTATTTCAATATTGCACATATGTTATACATTGAGATATCCATAAGTTTGCAGAGTGCCAAATTCATGATTTAGTTGTGAATTTTTTTATTAAAATTATTTGTTCATTTTAGTGCGACATAATTTATGAGTAGTATTTAGTTACATAACTTGGTCTGTTAATTTAAGCTTTTATACCCATAGTGACCAAAATTAGTATACCTCAAAAGGGAGCAGACTGGTGCTCCTTGCTTACCTAACATTCTTAAGCAGCTGACAACTTCTCATGTGAATTGTGACTTGAAGGGTTAGGGACAAATCACATTTGATGTTTCAAAACCTAATAAACAGATTGATGATGTAAAAATCTGTTTGTTTCATGTTAGATAATTATCTGGTTGAGTTTTTAGAAGCATTTTGATTACAATTTTACTATTACAGGTCTGTTATTGCTGCCTGTACTGTGAACAGTAATAGTTACATTGTTTGGTTAATTTGGATACAGTTACAATGGTTTATCACCAGAGCCCTGATAATGTTTGCATTGTCCCATGTGAAACATAGTTGTATGTGTCTGTACAACAGAGGACAATTTTACAATTGTGTTGCTCTCAGATGATTAGATGTATGTATGGTATGCAGTTTGGTGTTTGATGCATCGGAATTCTGGGCTTTAGGAGCACATTAAAATTAATTAGTATAAATGCATGATGAATGTCTGCTTATCCATCGCTTTAAAGATTATTTACTTATTATTATGCTGTTTTGGCATCTACACAGTTGTCATGAAAATAAATGAAGGACTGTTGTCCTCTTTTGCAAAAGGTTCTTGTTTGGACACTGTATGATAATGTTAATTGAAGAGTGTTCTTATTCACAACAGATGTATTGCATGCAATGATTTATGTATCTTATGAGTCAAGAATGCTACAAATCCAGACTGACCATTACTTCTAACTCTTCTCTAACTATTACCAGTATCCACAAAGCCCATTAACTCACTGACTTTTCTCAGTTATTTCTAAGACTACCTTTACACTGTTACTGTTTCATTATTGAAGAATTTACTTTGGCAATAATACCTTTGAAATCCATACAGGTTTTGGATTCTTTTCTTTGTCCATTATATCATCTTCAAGGGTCACGGTTGGCATTCTTCTTAGCTGCCAGGGTGAGGGTGATGTGGTTTTAGGACAAATATCCTTTAAAATCAGTATCTGATCACTTTGACTCCACCTTTTTACAGTTTTGTTTGGTTTCAAGCTATGCACACAATGCATAAGATGTTATTGCTCTCTTCAACATTGATGTCCAAACTTACTATGTCACACATCTCATTATAAGCTTCTAGGCTATTGGATTTAGCAGTTTCGAAATGAAGCTGTTCCATTGGTCAAAATTAATACTGAACATAGAAATAACCAATCAGATGCCTTTGTAGTATGACATACCATAAGATAAGTTTTGACCTTTATTGTTGTTTTAAAAATTGTTTTAACATAAATTGTTTAACTGGAAAATATGATGGCAATCTTTCACAGTGTTTTCTGTATGCAACAATAAACCAAGTATCAATGTAGCCAGCATGTTTTCTGCTTCATATTTTGTACTTAATTTATTAAATCTTGATGTGGACATACAGATTTACTTTATCAGTGTTCCTTGATTGATTTTCAATTATATATCAGGTTTTCATTGTATAATTAAATGGAGGGTAGAAAATGATTTATACCTTACAGCAGGTGGGATAATGAGATCCTGAAACAAGAACTCACCTGTACAGAAAGTTATTGGATATTTTCTCTGCTTGAATTGATTGATTCAATTGTTCTGTTCATTTTATCCATGAACTATGTGTGTTGATAACTTGTTGGTAGATTTTTTTCTTGGTGGTAGTTTTTGTTTCTTTTCTGTGTTTATCTTTAAGCTATGGATAGGTAACCAACCTTTTTATTTGCCATTATTTCGTTATCAAGATTGATTGCTTTGTATAAAAATCCAGCAAAAAAATTTGGTTTTTACTAAACCTAAACATGGCCAATTCTTAAGAAGATATGACAAGATAAGGGGCTATATTAAGCTAAAGGTACTGGAGTTATAACCCTTGGATTTTTTACCAGATACTGACAGTATGCATAGGTTACAGTTAATGGTGCAGAGTATTACTATCGGGTTATGGTACCAAGAGGAAACAGAGGAATAGTTGTGTGTGCTTGTCCTTATGTCTATACCTATTGGCACCAGTTTGAAAACTGGGTAGGTCCCATCTGAATTAATCATGGATGGAAATTTTCATTAATAAGAAACATCTTCACTATAAAATGGCAAAAAATTAAACCATCTGATTTGATTTTCATTTTTGAGAAACACTTGCATACTATGCTATCTAATGTTGTGTTAGACTATTTGATCAACTATATTGTATGTTGTGTACCTCCTTGATTTTAAGTTCTTTTACAGCTTTTAGGCTTTAATACTTTTATAGTTCAATGAATGACATAGATTGCCTCAATAATATCTTTTATTTGAGAGATTTGTTAAATGTTACAGTAAGTTCAAGCTTGAAGTGTTTCTCAGTCATGGCTTTAACAGAGAAAGTTGTAATGGTAATCCAGTTTGAAAAAGTTAATACACAAACTTCTTGAGCATAATTATTTTTACAGTAATTTATTGCACGAGTCATAATTTTGGTTATTACAAGTATGAGTAAACTTAAGTAGTGTTGTAATCATTTCTTGATTGGCGTGAACAGTAAAAAATGATGAAAATGTGAACCAGACAGGTGCTTTCTGCCTTCATAATTGAAGAGTCATACCTTTGTAATTTAAGAGCATTTCCTGTTCTGAATGAAATAAACCATAATGTGTGTGAAAGAAAAGTTCAAAATGAAGTTAATGTGATGTTAAATGATCTTTGAGAGGAGTCCTACCTCTCCACAAATCAATTGGTCTGCATGAATATGATTCATCATGTCTCACATTGGTGCCATTTCTGAGTGTTTGTTTTGAATGCAAATAAAGTGTCATCACATTCTCTCTTTCCATGAGAATGACCTTAGTTCCTATTTTTACTATTGATCTGTTTTATCTCTTAACAAATAATAAACTGTCATGCAATTATTTACGAAAAAATTTAAGAAGCATTTTGCAGGACTTTTGTTTTCCTGATGTATATATGAATCCCAATAATTCTGGTCAGTATGTCCCCATGTTTCAAAAATCCCGAAATACTAATTATTTATATCCTTCAACAAAACCAATATGTCATTGCAGATTTTGTAGAATACTTCATTTAATTATATGATAAGAGCTTTATTTGCATTGTTGCATATATCACAAACTTTCAAGCTAGGATGTATAGATGAGGCAATGTGGAGGTCAGACAATCATTGATTTGCCCAAGGATTTATAAAAAAGTAAACAAAATCACAGCATTATAATCATGTGTAGTATCAAGTATACAGAAGATGGAATAGTAGTTAAACACACACAAAAAGGTATAAAAATATTCTAGCAATATAATAGCACACACCTTCCTGTGGTAAAGGCTTAAGAAACTTATACTTGTGAGTTTTGCTAAATTCCCAAATTATAAGCATATTGATCTACCTGAACATATTCATGTTTTAAAGATATTACATGTATATAAACTACCATTGAACTCCAGTCCCTCATGGGCAAAACTTTTGTAATTAGTATAATTGGAAGTACCTGTATATATAACTGGTGTTTGTATGGTGTGTGTGTGTGTGTGTGTGTCTTGTGAGCAGTTGGTGTTTTAAGTTACAGACTTGATTTTAGGTAAAGACATTTGTTTGGTTATATAAATAAACAGTAGAGTTATGATGTAGACAATTTTATGAACCAAAACATCAGTCTATGTATTAAGATGGCTTCATTATCAAGTTAAAATAAAGAGGAAATATTGATCTGAAAATAAGTGGTCGTTACAATGAGATGGTCTTTATATTAAGGTGGTTGCTGATATCAATACAGTAAAACCTCTATATGAGACTATCTTCAAGACCCGAAAAATCAGTTTTAATAATGAGGTGGTCTCATTATTAAGTTGAATTATAGGGAAGTTATTGGAAGCAGATCCAAAAATAAGTAGTCAAGGTGGTTGTAATAATGAGGTGGTTGCTATTTGAGGCTTAACTATATTCTGTAAACCTGTCATTCCTAGAATATAAACATATTACAAAAGTTGCAAAGGCATTAAAAATAATAAGTCAAATAAACAGGTGTAACTTGAAAAGGTATCTATGGCAACTAGGAACATATATCTCCCTATATCACACCCATCAGTTGAAAGCAATAATGCATTGCAGTATCAAAGGGGTTACTACATAATTATCACGAGGGATTATAAAAGTGTTGCATGTGCTTTAAATAATCTTAATTACGTTTAATAACAAGTATTCAGTTGTGCTTTATTGGACAAATCACTTTGTAGCATTTGAAAAACAAAGTTTCCTCAGTGTTGGGGATTTACCTCTATCAATTTTCAAATGCTCGCATATTTCAAATACATGTGCAAGTTTTTTTTTACAAAGTTTTTTGTGGCTCTGAGCTTTTTAACTTAAAGTTAAATTCTGTGTAATATTGATGTATTTTGGTATACAGTTGTACTGTTGTTACTTCTATATTGCACCAATGCATAGATTTATATTTCAAGCTAAGTACTCTACTGCATTTCTTCTGAAAATAGCTCTTTATGAATGAGTTTTATGGTGGGAAGCAGAAAAGCAATTTTCCAGTTTTATGTAGTTTTTATTGATGTCTGCTAATCATTAATTGAGACAGTTGTACAATATGAATATACCTTCTGTTTTCATGGATTGTTTATGTTTATTGTCTTTATTGACATGAATGGGAGTATAATTATCGTGTTAATATTAATTTGTGATCTCATAATGTATGCATTAATACAGTTGTATATCCTGTATGTCTGATGAACGTGCATAATCGTACAGTAAAAATGCATATGAGTTGTCATTTATTTTTATATACGCTGTACGTAATTTGCTAATATGCAAATATATATGCATACATTAACTTGATGACTCAATTTATTATTAATGATTTGTTTTCTATGATGTAGTTATAAATACACATGAATGATATTGGATTAAAACCATAAGTTGCAAAAGTTGGGTAATTTCTTAAGTGCATGACAGTTTTCTGATGATTGAATTGATTTACATTGGATTGAAATTAACACAAACTTGGTGGAGTAATCATTAGAAATGAGGAGTAAACCTTCTCTGTATGGATTGGGATTATATGGAGGATTAATAGACTTTTTGTGAGATTTTTTTTCAAGGCAGAAGATCTGTACAGCTGAGCTTCCCACCCGTGTGGTGTTTGTGTATATATTTTCCATCTTGTAACATAGTTCTGTTATGTTCACACATTGTTCGAATGGAGTTTGCACCTGGAAAAATCTCAGGCAAAAATAAATTGAATAACATTCTTTTCTTGTGAAATCTAGATGCTTGGAAGCTATTGATCTCTGTTTTGTAGATTTTTTTATAATGTATTATACGTTTATGATTTACATATCACTTACGTAATAATCTATTTCTGTGCCGTATGGTTTTTATGAGAGTTGGCTAGAACTTGAGAATTTCGTGAATGGACTGGATGTTAATAGTGAATGTTGATCTTGGAGAATTAATTAGGCTTTAATTGGGAAGTTAAAAAGGAATTAAGACTGGTGTAGTGAGAAACTGATTATAAAAATGTGAAGTTTTTCGTTAAGCAATTCTTGTAAATAGCTGTGTACATAAGCTTACAATTTATTTTATTTATAAATCAGATATATATTGAGTTATTTATTTATTTATTTATTTATTTGTTTGTTTGTGCATGTAAAATGAACTTTAAGTAAAACTTTATGGATTTGTATTGATAACATGTAGTGGAGAGTTACTGTAGTGATTTAGGACTAGAAAGTGTTATATATTTATCAGTGTGAATACATGTATATATATAGTGTGAAGATTTTTTTCATTTTATTTATTTATTACCAGTATTTATGTATGAAGTATTTAATCTATTCCTATATGTAAAAATATTGCAAAAAAGAGCATAAAGGTTCTGAAAATGAATTAAAAAAGGAACAAATGAAATATTTGAGTTATAGAGTACTGTCAACTTGGCTGAAATTTGAACAAATTGAAGTAAGACTTTCACAAGTTAGATAAAAATCACCAAACTTCATGAAGAGAGTATTTCGTCCAGTTAGTCTTTCTGAAGACATGTCCACGAACTTTAAAGTTACAGCTCAGGCAGAGTTTGTTCATGCTTGCAATGATACAGGTAAGTGTTGTCAGTTACAGTAAAACTTGTTAACAAAGGCCAATGAAGGGAGAAAACAAATATGGCCTTCATTTTTATTTTTACATATATTTATATATAGTTTATATTCTCTGTTTTATCTATAACTGATTGTTTAAAATCAGTCGTTGTTCTTACAGAGGCCCTTTATTCACAGGCAGATGATAACTATAAGATTTGACTTCATTTATTGTAATAGTTCATATTTGAATAGATATTGTTAATTACTTTTAATTGATTAAAGAACAAAGGTGGTGCAATGTACATTTGTACACTTACATATACGAAGGTTGGGTTGTGAATTGTAAACATCTGTGTTGGTTTGACATTCAGTTGATCATACATATATTTATTGGTTTCTAACATCTTAATGTCTTTGACCTTCAGTCTATCATAAATTTCCAGATGTTTTATTACAAAACTCTGTAAATATCTATGCTAAATATCAGAAGGTTTAATAATTGACCATTCCAGGTTGACTAAAACACTACAGAACTGTATTAAGACTATTCTAATTCACTACAGTTTTCAGATTGGACAAAACACTGCAGTTTTCAGATTAGTCAAAACCACTACAGTTTTCAGATTAGTAAAAAACTTTACAGTTTTCAGATTGGTCAAATGCACTGTTTTTCAGATTAGTTAAATACACAACAGTTTTAGATTAGTCTCAAACACTACAATGTTAGGTTGGTCTAATGCACTTCAGTTTTAGATTAGTCTCAAACACTACAGTGTTAGATTGGTCTAATACACTACAGTATTAGATTGGTCTTAAACACTACAGTGTTAGGTTGGTCTAATACACTAGACTGTTAGGTTGTTCTAATACACTACAGTATTAGATTGGTCTCAAACACTACAATGTTAGGTTCGTCTAATGCACTTCAGTTTTAGATTAGTCTCAAACACTACAGTATTAGGTTGGTCTAATACACTACAGTATTAGATTGGTCTTAAACACTACAGTGTTAGGTTGGTCTAATACACTAGACTGTTAGGTTGATCTAATACACTACAGTTTTAGATTAGTCTCAAACACTACAGTATTAGGTTGGTCTAATACACTACAGTATTAGATTGGTCTTAAACACTACAGTGTTAGGTTGGTCTAATACACTAGACTGTTAGGTTGGTCTAATACACTACAGTGTCAGATTGGTCTAATACACTACAATGTTAGATTGGTCTAATACACTACAGTGTTAGATTGGTCTAATACACTATAATGTTGGATTGGTCTAATACACTGCAATGTTAGATTGGTCTAATACACTACAATGTCAGATTGGTCTAATACTCTACAGTGTAAGATTGGTCTAATCCATACAGTGTCTGATGGTCGAATACACTTTCCATGTTCACATCTTGAGTTAATGTTATTGTTATTGAGTTTTTGTTATTCAGTATTCTTCTTCACTATTTAGTCCATATATTATTCTGTAAGACTGTCTAATACACTAACATGCCAGTATGTCTGATACACTTCTGCTTAATGTTGGTCTAATACACTACTGGTCTAATACACTATAGTCTCAGATTGATATATTATCTTTTATGTATATATAAGGATAATGCTTGTTGACAACACAGTTATATTGCTTTGTACATTTTAAATGGTTAAAAACAGAATGATATTAAGTAAAATGCCAATCAATGTATATTGGTCTACTACATTTTGTTGCCCTATGTTGAAAAAAGTGGCCTAGGAACAATTTTGTTATGTCCATCTTATGTTTTGAATTGTTCTTTTAAACTTCTACTATTTCAAAATTTCTTCATAACACCTCAAGAGGCTTTGATGGACCCCATGAATACTTTTGGGTGCCAAGTTTATATTGCTTTGTAAGAATATGGACATTTTATATTTACCTGTATTTCGCAACAAGAATATATAAAAGAAATTTACCATTATCATCCTTGTAACCATCATGTTTATCAGTGGTAGTATCAGTCATATTTAAAATCAATCATCATCTTTGCTGTCACCATCATTGTCATCATCATCACTGTCATCATTATCAGTGTTATCATTATCATTGTCATCATTATCATTGTTATCATCACGATCATTGTTATTATTGTCATCATTGTCATTGTCATTGTCATCATCATCATCATCATTGTTATCATCATAATTGTTACCATCATCACCATAATGTCATTATTGTTGTCAATACCATCATCATCAGTGTTTTCTTTATTATTGAGCCAGTTTTTAATTCAAAAACCAAATTCTGAACCTCTGTCAGAGTATTGACTGTACTTATGGAAGACATTTTACTTTTCCTCTATTCATTAGTTCTTCTGTTCTAGACAATTCAGTTAATTCTTTGGTGGCATTCATGGTGTCACTTATGCTTGAAGTTCAAGTTGAGACAAAAAGAATTATGGTAAAAACGTGCATTTTTTGTTTTTGTATGAAATTCATCTGTCATAAAATCTTAGCTATAGAGAAAAGCTTCAAGACTTGATACAGGCACGTAAGTCACGTGCATGCTGTTTAAGCATGTGGAAGCAATTATCCATGAAGTTTGTAATGTGTTTCACATGTGTTTACATTTTTCTTCCTGCTTTTAAGCCTAAAATGAAACCTATGTGGAATCTTTGATGTTATAGGGTCTTAAGCCACTAATAGGGACTAACAGTTTGGCTTGGATGGAAACCATTGGTGAGGAGTTTAATTATTGGTCAGTTGGTAATTCTAGGAATATTGAGTTAATCAGAACTAACAGGAACATATAATACAATCCAGAACTATTTCCTCAGTGGTTAAATATGCATCACATGGAGCTATATCAGTGGAATAAAGAACTAATTTATTGACACCAGTGTAGCACTAATTCTGAATTTAATTCTTCCACTGTGATTAAACTTGATGAGATTATATTGGTGATGAGAGACTGAATTAATATCTCAATTTAAAAACTTTGCCACCAGATTATGATAAATCCTTTGATTCAACACATTAGATTAACTCATCACATAAAAATTAGTAAGAAATTGTTTGTAGGTACTGGTAGAAGTATTAGGCTATTGAAGTCAGATATTACTGTTGATATTTTATTTGCTTACAATGATGTTGCCTTTGGTCTGAAAAAGCTATAGAGTACTGTAGTTGACATTACATGTGATTATAAGAATGTACCGAATGGTGGTAACAATCTCTGGTCTGTGCCTTAATCACATGCAGCCCCATTAACCGAGTCCCATCCATATTCGTTCATTAATCCTTTTCAACATACTTTATTTCGATTCAATTTGGTAGTAGTACTTGAGTGTGAACAGCTCCTGTGGTAACCTTGAGTTTCTCCCATTTACTGTGGTTCTTGTTAGCACTTGGAATTTGGTAGTGTTAAAAATATCTACATGCAGATTTTAATTAAGAAGGGTCTTTGCATTAACTCAGACAATAGAGCAAAGGGGTTTGAAAACTTGGCAAGACATAATTTTGTTTGCAACATTTTGACTGAAATTTTTGCAAGGTCATATTTTTCTAAAATCTGTTTCACATTTCATAATGGGAAATTAATTGCAGAAATTTGGAGGAGAAGGTCTTATAACTGTTTGGTAAGGCCAGAAAAATTTACCATGTTTCCAGTGACCTGACAGACCCTTTTTTGTCACTGACCTTTATCCTAATGCTTCTGAAGGCAAATCTAAAGAACAAACATATTTGGGGACAAATCGTGCCTTCTAAGTATGAAGGGTGTAACAAAAAACTGGACTTCTTTTACTTGACTTGTCAGATAGCATCGTTTTACTGAGGTATATTGACTGCCACACCTAACTGAAATACTTTTAACAAATCAGTTTATTCCCAACTATCACTGCCTGAAAGCCATAAACATACAAGCTCATGTTCCATTGAATACTCTTCACTCCTCATTCATGTACCTGAGAGACTACTGTGTAAATGAATAAGACAGCAAACAGTACATGTACATTTAATTCTTTTCACTGAGAACAGAACTCCCATTGTTTTAGGAAACCACAACCAAAAATCATCTCTATGTACAAAATTGTTACTGGTTCACAAGCTGATAGTGCTTGTATACAATGCATTGATGTAATTGCAGTTGTGGTGCAGCTGCAAAGGTTTCTAGGGAAACAGTTGCTCAAACTTGTTGGACACTTTGTGCTCACTGTGTGCGGTCTGTTTACCTCAGTGGGGTCTGTTTATAGTTGCCTGCTGGCTGTTCTGCATTTTTCTAGCCAGAATATGTTTTTCCAGATTTTCTAGTATCGTATTAAAATAATATTTGAATGTGTTATCTAGTTTGTGTAAATAATGTTTTTACTAATGACTGCTGCTGTAAATTGTTGTTGCTGCATATTGTAGAAGATAAATAAGCCAGTGATGTAGGTATCATTCAGTGTGAACATTTTTCATCTAGCTGGTACAATTAGTGATTGTTGTTGATTATATTTTGAATATCTGTATAGTTGAGATATTTAGTGGCCCATCAGTATAAAGACACCTCTCTATGATGACCTTTTGTGTTAAGACTGGTTTTCTATACTTTTTCTGTATTTCAACTTTTATAATGAATTGACCTGGATATCAAGACCACAGTTTTGTTCTGATCCTAAATGTGGTCTTAGTACTGAGGGTTTGCTATTTGCAGTTAATGTTGAAGTCCTTTGGCACTACTTAGGCCAACAAACGGTAGTATGGTTGTGACTTTTCTCACAGCCCCCTTTAGATCCTGACATAAGGAGGCAGCATAGGGAACTAATATGACATAGGAGTGGTGTTAAGCAGTTTATTTAGCTCTGATATGGTAATAATTTGAACATAATTATGATAAATACGTTCTTGGCTTGTGGACCATTTTTAACCCTCTTTCCCCATGTCCACACTAAACTAGTCCACTTTGGGATTGCACATTAATTGTCACACAGCCAATTTTATTGAAATAACTGTTCCACTATTATCCATCAGAGTGTATCAGAAACCTTCAGCAAACTACTTGTATGCAATACCTTTTAGTGTTTTAAAATATAGTCATCAAGTTTACGTGCCAGCAATTCCACAATGTTTACATCCTTTGTCCATCTTAGACTGTGTTTGTAGTCATGATGTTCTAAACTAATTATTACATGGAGAGTAAATTACCAGTAATTTTCTGAAGCATTATACACTCATAGATACTGGAAAAATACACCTGCAAAGTTTCAGATAGAAAATTCTCCTACTAAGTCGTAATTTACAATTTTCCCTTGTTCCCCTTTTGTTCCAATTTGGTGAGTCAAAATTCAAATGAATTGAAACCATGTGTTGAACATTGAATGAATAATAAGCAGGTGTTCAACCTGTAAATAATTATTGTTCCAATGTTTAGGAATCATCTTGGTTTCAGGAATTATTCATATTGTAATGCAAGTGTAATTCTCTTCCTGCAGTTTTTATACTTTTTTATGTTCCAACATTTCTGCTAAAAGCAATATTCATTATTTTTCCCAACAACATAGAAAAACACTTTTCAATAGCTTTAATGTGCTCTTTTGCAAACTAGTGCTTTGTATAAAGATGTTTTCTAACACAGTTAAACAATACCACAAACATTAATATCTGTGTAACACATAAGTAACTTGTATATTTTCAGGGTGCATGATATGTCTGGGAAGGTCAAATTATTTCCGGTTTAACCATCCAAAAGAAGCCAGGAAGATGAAGGAAGCCATGCCAAATTGTCGTGTTTCCTGTGCCCCTTTGCAGTTACTTCAAGGTGAGGCTTCCTTTCAGTTTGTCATGTTTTTTATTGTTATAAAACAGTCTGTTTCTAGTAGTATTGCGATTTTGTCTCAACCATAAGAATGGAGACAAATAAGTCAGATACAAGATACAATGGTAAGTTTTCTTCAGCCCTTTGGGAACATTGCCATACTAACATCCTGTGAAGGAAGGATGTGCTGGTTAGTGATTTATCCAAAGTAACCTGTATTATTATCATTAGCAATATCATCAAACTATTGAGTGTCACCATTGTAGGCAACTGTTCATGGCACCAGTGTATGTGGTCTATGTTAGCAGCCTTCTATCCATGAACGAAACTCTCATGTATAAGTAACTGTCAGACAGTAAGCTTTCAAAATCATTTCACTATGTATTACTTATGTTACAAATCCTTGCTTTATAAAGGAATAAGATTTCTTCCTTCGGTGCAAGGTTTGCAGTATTTTTATGTGTTAATATTCGTTGAATTTAATTAAAGGGGAACAACTCTTACAGGGTTATTTGTTTATTCTCTATGGGTTTGTTGCTGTGATGAGTGATGGGAGACCATAACTTGATGTATTCACATATATGTTTTGCTTCAATTATTTTGCACTATTGAGAAACTAATCATCTCAGTGATATTTGTGTTATAATCAGACTTTTTTACATAAATATTTCATTTAGATTTCAGCAAGAATATAGCTGAATGAATCCTATAAAAACAATGGCATGTTCATGAATCAAATACATAAGTTTATATGTTATCCCTTGTGATATTATATAAATATTTCAGTTACATTTATTTTGAGAGGTGGAGGGAATTGGACTTACTGTGGTCATTGTGTGTTTGATTGCCTTTTATTTCATTCATAAAAATATCAAACTAACTTCGTGGTACAGTACATCATTATCGTTCTAGGAGTTGGCTGGTAATTGTTGGATTAAATGTGTATTTTCACTGTTGACAAGTTGAGGTTATCTTATTTTGGAAGGTTTAAATGTACATTCAAGTTAAATGTTTGTGATGAACTGTTTTTGTTCTGAGTGTAACAGGTCCATATACTGAGAATAATTTAACTTATCAGTGTTGAATACAATGTAACTGTTTCATATAGCATTATCTTTGACTCATAGAGAGACTAGTGTTTCTTATTGCCTTACCAGATTTAAGCATCTTGATTGTTTTTTGCCACATTTAAACAAAGTAAATTATATACTAAATCATGAGTTCTCAACGTATATTTGCCAAAAATTGATGGTGAAAAGTGAGGGTAGATATCACTGGTAGATTTCCCCTGTCTTTGACCATCAGGGCAAAAGGTAAACTCATTTTCTAGTTCATTTGTATCAAGACTGTCTGTAGGTTACTGTTAGCATGAAGAATTCATCATTATTTATATTTTGTCTGTCCATTATATCAATTAGTGTCAATTACCAGCACAATATTTAATGGTAATTTGGTCAATATATTCATTTTCTTGACTTGAAGATGATGTTTTTATTTTCATTTTGAAGAGTCTCTTTAAGTTGGAAGTAGGAATAGTGGTTGTCTTTGTATTTCTGTTGTGTGAGCATGATTTCACTGCTGTTTATATCAATGAATGATGGATTTTATCTACCTTTTTTATGCTGATGGTAATATTGAATTGAAGATTTGTTTACTGTTGACTATAATCAGTGTATAAAGTATTAGGGCATACATATTAATTGTTTGATTATCACAGATCTGCTGTTGCTTTAAGTCAAACATGTTTTATTGAATTATAATACAAACTGTTCAGCTTAATCTGTATGAGATTTATTGCACTAAAGTTCCTGATGTCAGAAAAAAATAAAGGAAACATAATCTCTTCTCCACCCACATTTTATTAAAAGATAAGATGATAACTTTGACGTATGTTTGTACTAGATGCTGAGTTCTTATTCCAGTGTATGTGTTTCAGCAAATTAAAACATGACTTACTCATAGATTATCTGTATAAATGCTCATAATTATTTTAAGATTAACGAGACTTCAAATTTGTATAAATGGAATTTCATTGGTGATTAATTTCTCATAAAGCTAATGAATGAAACACCATGGTGAAGCTATGATGATAAATGTGTTGACATTATCCTGGGATAGAGGCAGCGACTACATGTGCATAATAGGGCCTTATTGGGCCCTTTTCATAAACATACCTTAGTGAGATAGCAAATTTTATTGTTAAATATCTTGTTATTTTGTGTATAAATGTTTATAAATAAAAGTTTTTATGTCCTATTGAATGTTTAAGGGATCTGATAAAAGCAGCCATTGAAAGTGTGTACCATCACAAGATTTTTAAGTTTAAAAACTGCTGTCTCAGCTAATGTCTATGAAATGGGCACTGAATAAGTTGAGAACAGTTTATTTGTGATTATGTTTTCACCCTTGATAAAGACAAGCTTGAATGAAACCATTTTTGCTCTTTATTATGATTGTACAGTTAAACCTTAAATAGTGACCACCTCAATATTACAACCACCTTGTTGTAATGACCACTTATTTTGGGGTCAGCTTTCAATAACTCCCCTAATATTATTATTCAACATGATATTGAGACACCTCATTATTTTGACCATTTTTGGGTCCCGCAGGTGGTCTTAATGTTGATGTTTTACTGTATACTAGAAATACTAGAAAACTATGACTTTAACTCGTTTTTGTATTCTGTGTATACAATGTGTCTCCGGGGTTAGTTTTTTTATTTCATGTTTTAAAGCATGATAACTGTCGGCATACAGGTATGTAACTGAATGTATTACAACATATCTATATGTAAATTTGTGGTAACAGTACATGTCAAACAAATTGTTTCTTGTTCGTCTTAATAAAAATGTCTCTGAGCATGAAAACATTTAAATTTGGTAATTCTTTGAAAGGCCTTTTATGCTGTGGTTGATGGTAGAAAATAAATATTTCGTTCATTTTTAATAATCATAGTCTGAGTTTGAGTTTTCAATGAGATGTTCAGGTTTTATCAAACATTTTAAAATGCTCGATGCATTTTTAAAACATAGATGTGCAAATAATAATGTAACAAGTAGAATCAAATGAAACACCATAATGCAAAAACTCCGCCCTTACCACACAGGCTATGTTATAGCTACAAGTAAATCATTATGACAAACAACAACCCACTCACAACTACATAAATATTCAGAATCCTGTAAAACCACTGAGCATAAACCCACCAGTATGATTTGAACCCACTCCTCCAACATCCACATCACTGTTCAAAACATTCAAATCCATGAACATGGATCTGCTTCACCCAGATTCACTAACATTTTTTCCACGAATCAAGCAATGGGTACAACTCCCACCATCAGCTAAGCTACAAAACACAGAAAACAACATTTAAAAACAACAACAACAAAAAAACAATGTGTCTAATGTGAATTAACTGATACATCATGCATTAGATACAGCTAATTCACTTCCTTGAATAGACAATTTGCATCATACCAGCCCATCATTCTTACGAAGGGCGTTGATGGGAAAACTTCACAGCTAAATTATTATAATCATACTGCATGATCATGCCGTTCTTGTGTAATAAGATATTTTATGCAGATAATAATATAATGAGTTATTTTGTAAGCTGTGTGTAAATTTGTAATTCAAATATGAGAATCATTATTTGTACATTTGACAAAGAGTTTTGCAAACCTTTAATGTTAAGGACTTAATGTTAGTGTTTAAGAAAACCCATCTCAAATTAATAATGGTTTGACAAAACATGGCTCACATTTGATTACAGATTTTCCATTAGATCATTAATTTCTGTTTCAAATTAAAAACATTTGATTATTTTTTTCAAATGTCATAGTCTTCAATATGCTTTCAGTGTTTGTATTAGATTTGAACAATAAAATGTCACATCAATTCAGTCTGCTTGCATATATCTCAAACATCAACTAGAATACTTATGCTTATTGTTTTATCCCATAATATCCTTCTCAAATTAAATTGTGTCTGAGTCTCACAATTTACTGGCCCAAGTGCATGTTTGCCTTATTAATTCTTACTTTAGCACCGAGCCAATGTTTAAGAATCATGTCTGTGTTTTTCAGTGCATCTTTTACAGAAACACTCTACTCCTCAACCTGCTCAACAAACAGAAAGCTCTGTGTGGTTAAAACTCATCTAATACTTCACCTTACCATTTTCAAGCACCAATGTTGAATCATCCCTCTAGTGTGCTAAATGTTTCATATTCATTCAAGATTTTACCTGGAGGGAGAGGAAAAAATCTTTTCCCTGAAAATTTTCCCCTGAATTTTTTAGAACAATAGATTTTCATCATTGTGTCAGACATGAGCAGGCTCTGTTATCAGAGGATTCTTGTGTTACCTACTCATGATATCTGGATGTCTGGTGAAAGTTTAACTTTTAGTTTCTAGAACTGAATGATGGGGGGGTGTCAAGTTTAGAGAATGGCAACAGTCTGCTGCTGTCTTTATGTGACTGTATACTTTTTTTATGTAATCTCGTACTAATAGCTAGCTTTAAATATGAAAAATGTCCTCATCAAGGAGATTTCCTTGACACCCCTGGTAACTCTCTATATTAATGTATAAAATGATTGGGGGGGTTATAATTGCATTGTGAACTATGATATTTCAAAAATATTTCCCTAAGCAAACTGAAAATGGTCATCCTTATACATGCAGTTTTCTGTTACTAAAATACAATCAGTTCATGTAAGTCAGATTTTTAGATGCCAAATTGTTGTACATTACAGTCAGGGGTGGTTCAAAACACAAAATAGTGAATATAATATGTATTAATTATGGCATATATTACACTTTTATCAACATGCACCACAAACTACTGATTAGTTAAGCATTAACTGTACCGGGTAATCCTAATTGACAATCTACTTATCTCAGTCTGGTTCCATCATTTTAACCATCTCATGTAACAGGATAACGGTACCACTAATTAACAGCTATATGACCATTATGACTGTTTTATGGTTAATTGGTTCTAAGGCCAAGTTTTTATTAAGAGCCCTGTTGCTAAATTTATCACATGGCTTAACCCGCAGCATCTTCCAATCAGCTTGTGTTATCTCTGAATCTCCCTGTCTCTCAGCTGGATGACTCTACACTAACACTACTTGCAGTGAAATTCTTGTACATTTACACACTGCATTTTACCTGCATTGAAAATCTTTTGTATTCTTGACAACCTTATTGTGTTTAACTGGAATTAAAGTGAAATGCTGGATTGATTTATCTGTATACAAAACTATCACAATGGGGTCCAAGTTTGAATATGGATACTCTTGCTATGTTCCAAGGTTTGTCTTTAAAAAAAGTGGTGTTTTCTTGCGTGTCACTAATTCTATGCTAACAAAAGAGCTTTGTGCCTGGCTAGTTTGTACATGAAATCTGTGCTCTTGTCATTACTAATCTGATGTACTGGTAAGCTTTGGTCTCTTTCAATGAGAAACTCACTTTGTTATGGCATGATTTATGTTAGATACTGGCTTTTATCTTCTTAGTGCTTTTATCATGGTGCCCAGATAATCTTGTTCCAAATTACTGAGTACAATGATTTATGATGTTTTTTAAGAGTTTGTTTGTTGATGTATGACATGCATCCAGTGACCTTAAGGTAAAGAAATCTTATGAAAGTCTGAAGCTGATAAATGTTTGACTGACGTGAAAGTAACAGCATGTTTGATTCACCTTTATAAATATTACACAGTCTCTCCATTGCCCACATTTTATTGTTAATCAGTCCATGCTGCAAGTTTCATTCAGTATGGATTGTTTAAAACTGAAAGACAGTGGTGTTGCTACTTTTAATGGAATCAATTCTGTGAAAGCATTTATTAAGTCTTGCTGAAGAAACTTGGACATACTAAGATTTTAAGTTGATAATACATGCTGATCAGTTTTGTTTTATAGTTAATTGTAAGCTCTTCTGAAGTTGTTGACTTCACTAAGACTGTAACAGATTGTTGATTTAATGTCCTATACTGTATTCTTGCATGACATTACCGCATCTTCAAGTGGATAACATTCTGACCTGTTCTACTAAATAATAAGCCAGATTTTCAATAACCATTCAGAATGAAGTAGACTGGTGCACTTTTTCTTTGGAACCATTGCCAAAGGACTGAACATTTAAAAACTTGGAACTAATGTTTACACAATTATGTTCAAATAGTTTGTTCTTAGTGGGCAGTTTTAACATTGTACACAGATAAAATGATCCACTTTTAAACATTTAAAGAGTTAACTGATTACTAACTGGGGATCAATTACCATTTGATAGATATTTTATTGATAGATTATTTTCATATCAATTAGTTGTACAAACTTACTCTGAAAACTTAGCTTTTATGTAAATAATGAACTCTACAAGTGAGAATGTTATTGAACCTCTATGTGATCGAAGGGCTGAAAACATGTGAAGTTAATTAGATTAGTTATGATTGGGTAGTAATTGGATAATGAGCTTCTGTTTGGTCTGGTATAGGTGTTGCTGATTATAAGCGCATAATGTTGACCATGAGTAGAAATTCTTACTCTTTTTACCAAGGGTGATGGAATGTATATTCTTACTTTTTTACCATGGATGATGGAATATAGCCATTCTCCTGAATTGTCCTTAAAATTTGTGGAGATTAGGGAACGTTTCTGTTATTTATAGCTTTTTTGAACTGAAGCCAAGAAGAGATTGTGTTGTGAAACTGAAATTTCAGGGCCATTCAATCTGGCAGTACCATCAATTTAATTGCCAAAAATTCTGAAGTTTAGTTGAACCAGACTTATATTTCCATGAAACAGACCATCAGGAGCATTATAGAAAAACTTATCATAAGATATTTGATGTGCTAAAATATGTTTTCTTACAGCATCTATCATATGATTATAGAAGATTATGTAAAAAAAATTGAGAATGGAAACAAATGGTTAGAAACAATAAAAAGCCTAAAGAATTGCCAGCAAAGTTTAGAATATACAACAGCTTTCCTAAGCAGGATAAACATATTGTCAAATAGATAAATGCAAAAAATAATTGATTGAAGCAGTAAGTGGAGTTACTATACTAGTGTCTACTATGTGGGTAATGTTGTAGAAATGCAGCCTCTAGCTCTTAGTGATACAGATGAACATACTGTGCAAGCAGTATATGCATCTGTATGCAAACTCACCTTAGTAGTATAATTATCATACAATTGTATGAAACAAAGAACATACATTATGTCTTTGTATATTTTCATGATCTGAGAGACAGGACGGTTATAATATGAATTTCCAGGTTTTTCTCAATGATGAAGCAATGAGCATATGAGTCTGTATGCTGTTTTTCAATGATTGATAGCCAATAATATGTTTTTCCCAGCCAATGATATGTCTTTTTGACATTGAAAAAGACAAAAGAAAATAAGTTCCTTTAAAACGTATATGGATCTGTGAATTGTAATCTCTTATCCTCAATTAAATCATGGGATTTATATAATTAATGATTGAGTAGATCTATATACTTTTTCTAAACTTCAGAGGGATCATAGTTCAGTACTTGTAAATTGTTACTTAAGTCTCAAACCTTTGAATTTTTTTTGCTTTTGAATACCAATGTGGCATTCCATCATGTATAGGTCAACAACTACCAAAATCTTCTTTTTGTAAGAATAAAGTGCTTTTATGGATTTTCCAATTAGCAAATTAAGATTTAAAAGAGCAGCCACTTCCATAACTCATTAAGGAGAGAGCGTTACCTTATGGTTCATGAGCTGTGGGTGCAGTTCTTGTTTTTGAGGACATATTGCTTTTATGGTCATTTGTCCTCCACTGCTAATTATTCATGCCAAAAAATTTATTTTCAGAGAATAAAATCAGTACTGGTACAGAATCCTGGAAAACAGGTCAGGTTAACTGCCTATCAGTTATATAATTTGAATATTGATGAATTAAGTCTAGGACCTGAAAAGAGTATGATTAACGATTTTATACAATTGGGACAATTTGACTGAAAAAGTAACCATTGAAGATTTTGTCCTCTGTAATTATGACTCACTTGGGAGTATCAGTTGTTATATGGAAACATAGGTTGAAAATATTTTCTAATCTATGATCACTCTGAGGTTAGATCATTGCTGAACAATAATTTTGCTGAAAACACTATTTGATAATTTGAATGAAACCCAGCTTAAAAATAAGATTATTTGCATGATACAAGGTTATTTAAGGTCATTTCTCTGTTGTATTTAATTTAATACCAGGATTAGAGGGGAACAAGTTAGCATGTTCTTTCATCACCTGATTGTGTGTAATCTCAACCTTTCAGCCACATTTCTCAAGATAAATTCACAAATTTGAGATTGATTGTCAAATATTCCTGTGGAAACCTGAAAGTGTGGTAATAGGTGAGATAATATATCAGATTATGTTTATATTACACCAGTGATTATCTCATAGGAATGTGATTAGAACCAGAGATTATAGTATGCAATAATTACCACCAAATTGTAGTGTATGTGTTGTTTTCTGTGTACACCACACCACTGTTAATTATTGTTGTTAACACCATTCGTGCTGATTGCAGACTCACCATCTGTAATTATTTCAGGCTCAGCTAATAAAAATCTTGTTTTTATTCATTCTTTGGACAAATAATGCAACATTAACATTGACTGTGATTTGTAAACTATCTCCTGTATTAAAAGTTTTACACAAATCTCCTTCGATTTTAGATTTATTCGATTATTTGTTTGAGTTAGCCATCTTGGATGACTCTGGTAAGTCTCACTGGTAGCTTATCATTTACAATACAGCTTTAATTGCATTTAAAGCTGCAGATAGTGTACCTACATTAGCAGTTTAGTAACATACAGTATGCTGAGACTGACATCAGAGTGATATTGGTCTGGATCTCTCTGTATATATTATTTTATTGAGATAAAATTATATTCTGCTTACAGAGTGTTTTGAGGTATTTTAAATGTATTTAAGTTAAAGTCACTGTAGTGTCTGACTTAATGCTGTGCGTCTTAATATCGACTTATTGTTGCTTTTTAAGGCGCATACTTTTTGCTATAGGCACAGTAATATCACAACATATTTAAGAACCAGTATGATACTGTATGTTTTGGGCATGAGGGCAGATATTTACACAAATACGACACAATAGTAGACCGATGTACTTAGCTGTCTCTGTATATAAAGAACTGGAGCAGAACATTTTTATTACCAGGTATAATATACACCAAACGGCCTTGCTACCATGAACACACTTCTCGTAGTTTATTTTTTGGATTAAATGTTTTTTTAGATTTGACTAATTTATATACAAGGTGACAGTTTATGTTGCATTGTACATTATATTAATGTAATAGTAACGAATAGACTGTCATAGTATAATAGCAGTTTTCTCAGGAGATTGATGAAATCTGAGGATCTCAATTTTTTTACTCTTCACTGTGTGGAGGACAGAATGGTTGGTTAAGATTTAAATTCAGTTTTGTTCGCACCATCTGAGTGGCATTAGTGCGACTTCTTAGGAGACAAAAATCCTGTGACTAAGTTCTATTGATTACTTGGATTTTTGTGTGAAAAATATTGAATGTGTTGTGAGCATTGGACTACATTAAGTTAGTGTGAATGTTGGAATATGCAAGAATTATACTTCTTTAACTTGAAGGGTTTTTTTTGTATAAAACTGTGACCTTACATCTTATCTGGTATTTGTTGGATCTGTGTTCTATTTCTGTTTTCAACATTTTTTAATAGGAGTAATTTCTTAAAATTCATTTCAACTTAAAATTTTCTTACTTCTTACTTTTCTTTGCAGATACACAACTCTGTTATCACCTGTATTTACTATGTGTGATACTCAATTATACATGTACATGGAGTGTATTGTATTTTAAATTACATATCGTACATTACTACATAGATATCATAACACCTGTGTGTTACAACATCAATACTATCCGTAGGAAATAGATAACTAATTAAATAATATGATAAAATAATAGCATTACAAACTCTGAGATACCTTAGTGTATATTTTACTGAAAGATTAGGTGATAAAAAGCCATCGTTTAATGATAGAGTGAGTATTTTTACTATGAACTAAATAATTAATTCAATTTTCAGACTTATAACCTTATAACATCATTTCATTAATGTGCATCTAAATTTTCAGATGAAGATAAAATCTTACCTTTGGCTAATTTTTATGGCTTTAAATACAGTAAAACCTTACTTTATCAACCTTCTCAATGTCAAAAATATATCATAATTAAGACTGCTAATTAGTGGACTGGTTATCAATATTTGCTCTGTATAACAATATAATAATGAGACCACCTCAGTGTCAAGATCATTTTTCTATTAATGCAGTGATGGATTTTATGTATGAAGGTTTCACTGTACTTAGGTTTAATTAATTCAGTTATGTAAAGGATCATCATATGAAACTTCCTCTACTTATCTCGAAATTTGAATATGTCAAGTCAAACTGTGTCCAATAGCATGACATAAATCTTTTTAAAAACTTAACTAGTTTGTAAGTCAAAGTGCTGAAAGCCTCATAGCTGTTTGGCACCAGAATTTTATTACCGTAATCCCAGTTTGTAGCATAAGGAGTACCTATTTATTTAAGTGATTAAATAATCAAGGACTAACAAATTGTCATGCTCTGTTAAACTAAAGGACAATTTGTGTCTTCTTCCAAATTAATTTGCATAATTTGTACCAATATTTTATAATTTAGCAATTGTTCCTTGGCAGAAAATATTTTTTCTTTCTGTTGTCAGTGTTAAAATATTTCTGTTTAATGAATTGTTGAGATAGATTATGTCGACAGATTAAGGACAAACGTAAGTCAATTATATAATTCACTGCCGCTCTTAATTTCTTGTAATTTCACGAAATATTTGGAATCAAGATAAAGTGAAAATAAGTGCCAACATTTGCATGTTACTTATATGCACAATTTAGATAAACAGAGATTATTTTGATAAAATTTAGAAAATTCACGAAATTTTTGGCACGAGTACTTGACATTTTCCTACCTTTGCATTTTTGCACATAATTCAAATGTTCTTGTCAGTTGACCTCCCTCATGGAAGTCACTGTCTGATAAGCGGTTGTTTGCCAGGACAATCTTATAATGGTATTCATTTAGAAGTTTTCTTTCATCTGCGATTTTTTTGTCCGTCATTTGAATTTTTTTTTTGGATTACTGTCAAATTCATGCTTACTATATTCTAACTGTAAAGGCTGCGACTGAGGTCCAGTGGTTTAAGTGCGCTGGACTTGTAACCCAGAGATCTGGTCTCAAATCCCGGTCATGGCAGGTCATACACTTCCTTGAAAATTTGACAAAAAATGTCAATTTTCCTCTATATGTGGAGAAGTTGCTGGCTCCTTGTGGAAGGATAATTTAATACTGGTTATTATACAGTCCAGGCAAACTGGTTAGGTGAACCAGTCACCATATATAACTGAAAATTTGTTGAAAAATGACATTAAAACCTTATAGTGACAGTGTCATATGAAAACAAACAAACAAACAAACAAATCTAACTGAAAATTTTAGGTACAAAAATTAAGTTAAAATTACGCTTTCAAATATAACATCAAGTGTTAAATGCCTCACCACTTGTTAATTCAAATTCTAGGTCATACAGTACAATTAGACCATAACATATCAAAACAAGAACCATTTAACATCTAAATTGAAATCTTTTCAACATTTTGTTAGAAAAGAATCTTTCTGTACATATCATTCTGTAATAATGATCAGAGTCCTTTTAATGGCACTTTATATTTATGCTCTTTGCACGTTAAAATTTATTCCAGTAATGTTACAATGTGCTTGGCTGTGTTTCATCACTTCTCTCCTTATTTGGAAATTAATTCTCTGCTTCAAGTAAAGCTATATTCATGGAGAAATTGCAAAAATCCCAAACATATTCATTATTCTGTGTACTCAGCTACTTGGACTTAGCTTGTGTGGTAGTAAATATTTTAGGTAGGTCTCATGAATGCAGCAAAGAAACATTGCTTAGCTCGTTTGGTGATGTCATACCTGTGGTTACCATGTGCTTGAATACCTCACATTTCTCCTGTCATTGATAATGTTGATACCCCATTACTTGTACCACACATTCTGACTGAGGTAAATAGCATAATACCACACAATAATGATTTTTGTCTGGAAAGAACTGAATGTGTCTCCCCCTTTCACCACCATTAGGATGAATTGTAAAGATATAAAAATGGAGATAGGTTCGCTCTTGGTGTTGTCTGTTAAACAATTTATGAGTCTAAATGTTGCTTTATATCATGATGGAAAACACAAATTGGCATAAAAATGTATTAGTGATAACAGAATGAAGTTTGGTGTAAGCGGCTGTTTTTTGTTGTTGTTTTACTGTTTCAGACAACATTGTTATACTATTGTATGGATTGATTGACTCATAACATAAGTTTTTTTGTGTGTGTGCAACAAAATTCACTTTACCTCAGCCTTCAATGAAGTAACTGAATTTCCTACGTGAAAACATTACTTTTACTTAGTCCTTGTCATGCCTGGTGTCACATTAGGCAAAGACGAGTCACTTCCATTCCTCTATCCTGAGTCTTCATTTCGATCATTTTCTAAGTTAATCCATACTAGCATAACCATATATACTATCAGATCCTATGTTTAGTTAGTTGTAATCAATTACTTTTTTTACATAAAATCTGTGACTTTGGTCAGTATTCTTATGAAATATGAATTCCATGAAATATTTCTTTATATATGAAGTATGAACCAGCTAAAACTTAATAAATAAGTTAATACATGATGCTGTATAGGTGCATGTATTTAGCATATATCTGACCATATATCAACATTATATGACAGCATTGTTCTGACCGCACTTAACTTACATGTTTTTTTCTTGTCTGTAATAGAGCTAAATACCAATAATGATGATCAGTCTGTGATAAGTACCCCCAGCTCTTTGATTTTCTCTTGTTTCAACCTGCATAATAATAGCAGTACATTAGCGTTACCTAACATCTGTTGTCTTACAAACATCGATCTTATCTTGGAATGTTCTTATTATATGATTGTTCCAAGCTGTCTCCAAGCTCTCGTGTTTTTACGTCTTTTCCTCTTTGATTGTTTTTCACCTGATCTCATTTAGCTAAGGAATAAAAAAGTTCCTGGTTTCCACTAACCCTTATTGACCCAGTTTTTATCAGCTGACCGTAGACTATTTTCTGGCCTTAGTCAATGTTTTTCTTCCTCAACTAAACAAATGAATTGGAAAAAAAGTCATGTTGACTTATTGTCGCTATATTTTTTGGTATTTTAGTGGAAGCCAGGTATATATTTTTTTGGCCTAGCAAAAGTTGGTGAGATAATTGGATGGGTACAAATCCTTCCATTATATCTGACACTTCATTATAATCAAAGCTGGGAGATGTTAAGAGGCCTGGGAATGTACCATACCAGAGTCACATTGAACTTCTACATCCTGTGAATCATACATTGTGATGCCTTGCACAGTCTATATGCGGAGTCAGGCGTCAGACTGCGTCTGGTTAGACTGGTATCTTGGCAAAAAGTTTTGTTGATAATAACATCTTGTTTCTTCATACATTTGTTAGAAATAATTACTATGAATGCAACAAACATCATCAGTGCTCTCTTCTTGTTTGGGAAAGCTGTAGTGCCGTCTGCTTTAACTTGTGGTTATCAATTGCTTTTTTTATTGGTATAAAAGTTATTTTCTGCATATTTATATACAGTTTAAGATTGGCTTGAACTTTCTAGCTATTTGATTTGAGTAAATTTCAAAGGTATTCAAAGAAGTGATTTGCTGTCATAATATACCTATAGTGACATTTTCTAAATGTATAAATGGAAGATAAAAAACATTATTACTTATTTATGGCAGACATCATAGTGACTTTGTTATGGATAACTTATAACAGAAAAATGTAACTTTCAATTAAAGAGTTGAAAGGTTTCTGTTTTTATAAAAGTCTCACTTGCGTTATATTAAGCCAGGTGACTGACTCTTCAATGAAGTTTGAAAATTACTGACATTAATGCTTTGTCACTTCACTGATAAAAGGTTAAAAAGGGATGTGTTTTGTTATTTTTGGATGTTTTTTTAAGGAAATTTAATACTTACGTTCTGTGTAAGCATCTAGTTTTAATTTTACTGAATTCATAAAATATTCATAAATTAGATAAAACATAACAATGAAGTAATTAAGAAATAGAACTGATCTCTATGGAGGTAAATTTTTGTGGTCAATTTGTACCTTTCATTTTGATTCCACACAGGTTTGTTTAGTTTATAGTTCATTGTACTTTTGTCAGGTTTATTTTCTGTGTTTCTTGTTTCATGAGGAAATGTTTACCAGTCTGACATCTAGCTGACTGGTACACATCATTGTTACTCTGTAACAATTGTTTTAGTGTGGTTATCAATTAATTTATACAGGAACTGGGCTAAGAAGTTGGCTATAGTTGATCTTGATTTTAGATTCTTTATAGTGAGATGGTGACTTAGTTGTGGAAACTTTACACTCAACTCCTGACATATCAGAATAAAGAGAGATAACTCTTGGCATGTTTTTACTGAAGGAGGACAACTCTTGACAAATACAATATACAGATGATAGACTTGGCAAGTAAAAATAAGAGAATACCTAGCTTGATGTAGGGAACTTTATAACTTATGTGAAAATTTTGGCATTCCTTGGGGAGAAATTCAAAATTGGATAACATTGGCAGTCTACAAACTCATGTATTGTAACTTTTGAAATTTTGAACTGTGTTGAAGGATTCTGTTCTGGATAAAGTGTTTATGTTTTGTTGTCTGCGTGCAGAGTTTTTACATAAATGATGGATATAAGAAGAACTAAGCTAAAAATGAGATACAGCCTGCCTGTCAGTAAGTATAACATTTCATGAATTTGATATTTGAATTTGATTACCAAATACATGTACAAATAATATGCCATTCATATATAGTTGAATGTTTGTACATTCTTTTGTCACAAATTCAATGTGTTGTTGTGCCGTAATTGGTGTGATTTAAGTTGCTATGTTGAGATTGCTTTATAATCTCAATCACATTTGTACCTATTAGATACACATCATTGTTTGTCTCTTGACTATATTTATTTACATTTCTATGTACAACACAGCATTTAGTCCACATTGACTCTTTTTTATGTACTCATTTGGAACTGGACAAAAGTGCTAATTGTTACTCTATCATGTATTCTGTGTGGCAAGATTGGACTCTGAGATGTTGATCCCAAATTACTGTGGATTTGAACACTTACAGCGTAACTTCTTATTTAAGGAACCACTGAAGAGAAGAACAAATCAGTCCCTTTTACCACATATGGTCTCTTGTTAAATATGCATACAAAATAACATGTTCTTAAGTATCACAAATTAAAAAAAAATGAAAATTGCTCTCTGCAAGTTTAACTATACTTAACTACACTGTATATTGTAATATAAGAAATGTTATATCATATGTTGGTTGAGCTCGGATTGATCCGCTTCAATGAAGGATATGACTTACTAAAAAACTTCACCTCCAGTCTCCCAGCATGTGTTGGTATCATTTAAGATAATGCAGATGTACAGTTTTCTACGAAAGCTATGATAATTCATTTAAAGATAAATTGATCATTTACTGGTGGAAATCAACTATGAAACTTCACAATCTATCTTAACTATTTAAAGGCTAGCAGCAGGTGTTGATTGTGATGGTTTGGACAAGTATGATCATATGATTGACAAGTACTTTTGGACTGGATTCATGGGTAATTGAATTATGAGGAAGCCTGGTGTATACATATATTGTTTATACAGGTGTTATATGTACATGTAAGCCTTATATATACACATGATTTTTCTTAATGTTTAGGAAAAATTACCTATAGCCTTGAATTGGGAATTTTCATATAAAAAATGGTACAAATGGGAACTTTTAACAATATCAACCAAATTGTGTCGTGGTATATCAGGTATAAAAGAAACACTTTGGTGCCAATTTGGTTCATTGTCTGTTAATGTGAATAGGAGATTCTGTTCAGTAATTTCCCAAACATTTTGCCTTTTTCTGGTCATTTGGCATATCGTGACCACAAAAGTGGCTTCAAAAAGAGCTATCTAAGTTTGTAAGAACAGAACATATGCAGGGTTCTTTGTCTCCTTTAGAAATGAAAACATTCAAGGTTGCGGCCATAGTCCAGTGGTCAGTGCACTGGACATGTAACCCAGAGATCAGGGTTTGAATTCCAGTTCGGCAGGTCATACCTTTCTGTGAAAATTTGACAAAAATGTCAATTTTCCTCCATATGTCAGGAGATGTTACTGGCTCCTTGTGGAAGGGTAAGTTTACAGTCCAGGGAAACTGGTTAGGCGAACCGGACGCCATATATAACTGAAAAAATGTTGAAAAATTGTGTTAAACCCCAGTGACAATTAGTCACTTAAAAACAAAGAAAAATGAAAACATTCTGGCAGAAAAACTCTACATAAACATTTTATTTCTTGGCAATTATACTTGCATTCATACAAATCACTTGAATTTTTGACAACCACAAAATCTGATATTTTGATAAAATATGTTGATTACGTCATAAGTTTGGTTTTAAACAATAACAAGACCACAGATTATATCATTTTTTTGTTAAATAGGTCTATATTGTTGATTGTTACACTGATGGTAGGATAAGTTTGATATCCATTCAACTGAAAAGATCTCCATCAGTTGTTGACGAATTACTTGTTTTCTTCAAACATCCGTAAATAAATGTTCACTCCTACTGATTTATGTTGTTATTTTAACATAAGCATAAAAATTTGAGGAAGAATATATATGTTCTAATTCAGCCATGTCATAAACTGTTAGCTATGTTGATTTTTTGTGTGATTTGTTTTTATTTGGAATCACTTGATGATTTTGTATGATGCAGGAATGTTACAGATTTCTGGAATCCAACACTTTTTGTATGTAGATTGATTGTGGATAAATTTATATTGAGATCCAGTGAAGTATTCTGGTACCTCACTACTTACATGAATAATTCGTAACCAACAGTTTTACTTACATGGTCATTTTTTGGAAATTCTTATACCTGCAAAATGGAAAATCAATGGAGTTTAAAAGAAAGGTACATTTAGAACATTTTTAGCTTGAAAAAAGGGGACCATGGTCAGATTGTATTCTGTTGTATGTACATTTTCTGTTACTTCATGTCTTCTTAATGGATTTCTAATAATACATGATTTTTTGTAAAACTGCATGATTTATTGACCAAGTTCTCATGGTGACAGTTAGATCTGTATAAACACTGAGCCATAGACATATTAGTCCCTGGATGTCCACATAAAGCAGGTGTATCGTTATCAATGGATAATGAATTCACCATGATAAACATCTCAAGAATTTTTTTTCAGTTTGTCAAATTATTGTTTGAATGATTTTTAGGTATAATTTAATGGAATATTTAAGTACATATTTATGGTTTGTTATGATTTTTTTTTCTTAGTTAAGAAAGGGTGATTGACATTTCATTGGGGTGGGGCATTTATTAGAGTATATGAGGTAAGTCAACAACTGAGGATGTGTACCGTTGGCATATTTTTTCTGTATTTCTCAGCTTAAAAGCTTACATTATAACTAAGGTATGTCTATAAAATGATACTCTATTCTCTCAACTTCAGGGGAGGATTTTGTATCTAGTACCAGTGATATCTCTTGTCTGATTTCAAGTTCATTCATGGGTTATAATAAAGAATTCTTATATTCGGAACTTGTCTTATAGGCTTAAGATATTCCTCCATGGTTTTAACCTCAGTTACATTCCACAGACAGATGCCCCTTATTAAATGTCATCATGCATTAACTGATTGAGTGTAATTGCATCATAATGGTTCCTGCTAAAGTTTTTATTGCCTTAACTTAAGACAGTCATACCCTTTGATGTACATATAAATGTAATCTTCATACATTTATGTATTTTTGTCCTAAAATTCAATGATAAAATGATAACATGTTGGTTTAAACCAAAATAGTGTAGAATTTAGGTGTGGTGAAATTATGTAGAAGTTGTGGGAGGTTGTTGTGACTCGATACTTCAAATATTACACTGAGTAAAACCTTGATATTAAGACTACCTTTAGTACAAATAATACTGAGGTGGTCACACTATCAAGTTGCATTAGGCCTAAAAAAGAGGTTTGTTTCAGGTTACCCGACCGACCCATCTTTTACCTGCTGACTCATAAGTTTTTATGGCATCCAAATCTTAGTGCTATATTGTAATTTTCACAACAGTGTTATAGATATATGTAAAAAAAAACATAAAAGAAAAAATCCCTACCTAACAACCGATATTATTATGAGCATGACCGGAAACAAATTTTTGTTTTGGCCTTGTATGGGAAATAGTGAAAATCAGTCCAAAAACAAGTGGTTGTCCTAATAAAGTGTATTGCATTGGTTGCTAAATGAGGTTCTCCTGTGTAGGATTCAAACTTGTATGTAATTTTTGTAAGGTGTGTCGGTTGGATATGATTCTATAAGGCATAAAAAGTTCCTGGTTTCTGCTAAACAGACTGATGCTATTTTTCCTGTCTTTTATTGGACATTGTTTTAGTACTAAGATAAATTATTTTGTACTTTCATTTCGTAATCTCCAAATAAAAAAAAATGCGTTTGAAAAAAACATTTTGGGGGGATGCTAGGGGAAACCTAGTATTTATTTTTTTCTAACCAGATGAAAATACAGGATTGCTCTTCTTTCACCTTTGATGAACTCACTGGATCAAAGTTTATAATATTTCCCTTTTTTGTGATTGTTTCTTTTAAGTATAGTATTATGATTTAGATGTATTACATACAAAACAATATATTACGATATTGTAATATTATTTAGAGTAAGAATGTTAAGAACATTTCTGTGTGTATGTTATAATATGACTTTTCATGCACCCTTAACATTAGACATATATGAATATATAGATATGTATAGTTTCTATTCCTCTCTTGATAGACTCGCACCAAGGGGCCTATGCGGTCAGGTGGTTATGGTCTCTGACTTGTAATTACTAGCCCCTCACTGCTCTGAGTTTGAATACCACCCAGGATCAAATTTCACTTGCGCGGAAGCTATCCAACCAACTTACGGAAGGTCGGTGGTTCTAACCAGGTGCAGTACACTTGGGGTCCTCCTCCACTGTTAAAGCAGGAAAGTTGCCAAATGTCCCTGACTGTTGTTGCGACGTTGATCTCAAGAGAAAAAAATTGCACATATTGAAATATTTTTCAATTTACAAATACAGAGACAGATATGTAAGTGGCCTGCTTTAACTGATAGTTTGTTCTCACATCAAATGATGTCTTGTTATGATACAATATGTACTATAGTGTCTACATGTATTATACAGTGTAGACAATACATGTATCATATTTCTACTAGTATAATGTGATGTATGTAGGTGCAACCACACAGAACATTTTGTGTAATATGATGATTGGTTTTCCATTGAAATGAAACAAGTTATGGAACAAGTGTCACGTCTATATATGTCTGTCTTAATCAGCGAAGAAATTATTTATGTCAAACTATTCATCAAAAAGCTGGTCCTTGAAATGGATGCATGAAGTCTTTGTCTTAAATTGGCATTTTTCTTTAGTTATGACATTTGAAGACTGTTTTCTGCTGCTCGATCATGTATATGAAGCTACTGAAATTTCCTGTTAGTGTTTTTTTGTGTATAAAAACCCTAAATTCACTGTATAACTTTGATTATAGTTTGATCAGTATTAGACGTATGTCTAATTTAAGACTTTATCAAACACTGACTTCAACGTTAAATTTGCTCCTGATTTGTTGGTTGATGTAGTATGTAATATTCCGCCTTATCCAAAAATGCAAAGTCACGTTTATAGTCATCCGAGATTATCTGTGGTCAATCTAGATTTGACCAAAGCCTTATAACATAAGATATGATCATTCTGTCTACAATTATAGTTGTTTTCTATTTTGAAGTAAAAACCTTAATTTGTGATACAATCTTATACCATTTATACCATATATTTTCATGTACAAGAATATGTCAAACATTTGCCCCTAGGATTAGCTTTCAATGATGTCTGTGGCCTTTTTAACTTTCACTAGGTTTTAGCTGAAATATTGATTGTTATTTATTTCTTAGTGATTCAAGAATATGATTATTAAATCCAAAAATGTTGACTTTCGTTTATTGACATAGTTCGAAGAATAGTAAAACCTCGTGTAGTGACCACTTCAATTTAATGACAACCTGCTTATAATCACTTATTTTCCAACCAATTTTCAGTAGTACCTCACTATTTCATTTTGATTTTTAAAACCACCAACAGGTCATATTAAAACTATGTTAGGAATATTTTAATTGTCTCAAATGTGGTCCTTATAATAAAATTTTAGTGTACTGTTAATGAAAAACACCATATCTGACACTTACTTCCCCTTTGTCAAACAGTTAAAACCTGGGACTATGTAATCTTTGTTTTTAGCTCACCAGAAATGAAGGTTCAGATTGAGCTATTTATATATGGGAAGAGGTATTCTCTGGCATCCGTTGTTCAGCATCAATACTGGTCTCCTCTGAAAGTACAGATCAGATTTCCTTCAAATTTGTTGTGTAGTGTTCTTGTGACCTTTTAACTGCTGTTGTCCCAGTTGACCCCTTTTAGGGACTGCTAGAGCTAAAGATAGAAATACCTTTATACATATTCTTCTCATGAACCAGTGGATGGATGTCACTAAACTTGGTTCACACCATTCTTAGCTAGTCTTCTATCAGGTTTGCTCAAATAAGTTGGGTCTTTCCCTTTTAGGGGTTGCCATACCTAAAAATAGAAATACCTTAAAATGACTTTATGTCACAAATCAATAGATTGATCATCTCCAAACTAGGTCTTTAGCATCCTTAGATTGTCCTCTATCAAATTTATTAAAATGAATTTGGCCAGCTCCTAAAAGGGGCCACTAGAGCTGAAAATAGAAATAACTTTAAAAGAACTTGTTTTCATGAACCGGTGTATCATAGCCAAATTTGGTCTGTAGCATCCTCGGGTCATCACCAATTTCCATTGTAGTATACTTTGATGATCCTTTATCAAGTTTGCAGTTCCCCATTGTCTGCACAGAAATGTACCTTTATTACCTTATTAGTAATGAGTTAACTTACCATATCTTCTGGTGAGCAATACAGGGCCATAATGGCCCTCTTGTACTGATATCCATATTATGTTTTAATTTTTATTAATTTTAATTGGATGTAATTTAATTGATTATTTACCATGGGATGATTTCTTTCTACCGTATGTGGACTGTCCTGGCTTGGTTAACATTTTCTAATTGAATAAAAAATATTGTCACCTTTATATAGATCTAATTAATGTAGTTGTCAACATCATGTTTGTCTATCAATAAAAGTCTGCTTATGTATCAATACATCTAAATGATAGATCTAGACTGTGATAGGTGATAAGTATGATATATATCTTGAGATTCGATCCACCAGAGGGAGCCTTAAGGCACTTTATAGTGTCGTCTGCTTTCAACCTTACAATGACTTTTCAATCTGTTTGTCAATAATGTTAATGAGTTTTTTGCTCGTTATTTACTCATTTTGTGTATCGTACACGTACATATACAATATCCAGCTTTTGTTAGCATTTTTCAAAACTTACCTATAGATACAATGCATCTGACTGTTGAATTTGGAATACTTTGTTCTTAATTATTTTTGCATAGAACTTTTATTGATAACAAAATAACTGTCTGCTGTTCAATAAATTGTTTGTTTCTGTGTTTGTTTGGAATGAAAAATCGGAAATTAAACGTTTATTGTTCGAGAGGTATGTCAATAAACTCCTGTTATATTATTTTAATTCATTTGTGTTGTAAACATACTTGAAGTCTCAGCATTGAAAATACACGTGATTTGTTATTGAGGAAAACAACTTATGTATTTATACACATGGTATTTCTTTGTCAACAAATGTTTGAAATTATTAAATATATTTTTATCAATGTTCAGTTACCTGTATCCGTAAATGTTAACTTTGTAAGTTCAAAAGGAGTTTAGTGTTTGTGCAATTTTGTTGTCAATTTAATCTTTTTTATACCGAGTTGTAAATAATATTATATTTTCATCTTATTTCACTATATCATCCCTATCAGCTTTTACAAGATTTTAACCATGAAGCGAGTTACAAGCTTGTAAGTAGATTGACAATAAGACAGGGGCTGTCCATGCTCGGCTTTAATCATTTGCTGTATGAATAGAAGCAGTGTGCAGGAGGGGTTGGCCCCTATATCTTCCTAAACTAATTTCCATTGAGATTGTGTTTTTATTACTTTTATGTCTGGTATTTAAATATTTAGTGTATCTGTAGGTTTGCTTACATACTTCTTACATGTTTTGTATGAAATTTTAAATGCTGTTGCACTTGATGACATTTAATTAAGATATTTAATATAACACTTGATAAACTAGTTTGCTCACCTGAGCACATAGGGCTCAGTGCAGCTATGATGATCAGTCAGTCTGCTCTGGCGTCCACACCTGGGGGTTGTTAACACTCTAGAGGTCACACTTTTGAGTGAATCTTTATCAGATCTGGTCAGAGTGTTCCTCTTAATGATATCTTGGACAAGTTCCAATATGGGTCATCTGGGGTAAAAAACTAGGTCACTAGTTCAAATCAAATGAAAACTTTGTTTGAGGCCACAGTTTTGATTTGATCTTCATAAAACATTGTCAGAATGTTTGTATTAATGATGAATTATTTATTATTATAATTAATTAATTGTGTGAATATGGGTGATCTTCAGTCAAAAAGGGCCATCAAGGCCCTCTTCTTTACATGCTGATGGATTCAGATATTGAAGAAAAAAAATAATGAAAATTTAGCCTTTTCAAATGTTACATTAAATTAAAATACATAATTATTTCTTATACTAGTATTTTGTGAATGATCTGAAAATTGAGTTGTGAACAGGTCATACCAGGTTTACAGAACTAAAGCTGCGTAGACCGCATGTTTTCCACTTCACAACACAGTCATGTTGCTTGTCATGTGTTATCAAATATAATGTTACATGTGTCATAATATTCACTTTGAAATACGTCTTTTCTAAAACCACAAAACCTGTAAAATCTGTACAATTTTTATACTGAAGTGTGCAGATAATGGGCAAAAAGCTTTTTTACTTACGTACAATGACAAGTAATAAATGTGTTACTTGTAATGACATGAGGGGCGTTCAATTTGTTCGGATGTAAGTGATGCAATATACTATGTTGTGCTCAGAGTAATTCATAAATGTCAAAATTATTTTACTGTCAAACCTGTCTACAAAACACACTTTCAGGAGAGTAAAAGAGTGATCCTTTGTAAAGAAAACCCACCCACTTACATTGCCAATAAATATAAGATTGATGGGTCAGCAAAACTTCTGTCTCCAAGTATATTTTTTAGTTTTTAGAGGTATAATTCATATAAAAATGTAAATTCTAGCATTTAAAACTTGACTTTTAGGGTCAGGAGGAAAAAAGGGTCAGTCAAGTTAGTGGAAATCCAGAATTTTTTGTTTATGTTTTATTATAGCAATGCACTCTATCTAAAGGTATGAATATACTGTAAATGATTGAAAGTCCACTGACCTAATACGTGAACATATCATGGAGAGTGGTTATCTTAGTTCTAAGTAAAAAATGTAAAAAAAGATCCATTAAATGAAACTCCAGGACTGTTCTTTAATTAATCTTCATGATGAAAACAGGAAAACACTAGTCATGAATTCATCATCTGGTTTCTATATGGTTTCACTCAGTAATGTTTTATTTAGTATTCCTTTGTGCTTCATAGATAAACAAAAAAAATAAAAATGTCTGTCTGTTGACCCAAATAATTGTGATGCTTTTTCTTGGCAATGATACACTTTTTATGAAAAGTTCATTTACTGAATGCCAACTTTTTCCTAAGTTATATTTTGATATATTTGGATCTTCTTCAATATTTTCAATTTTAATTTGCTATGGAAGTTCTTCATGTCTGGAATTTCTTTGCAATTAAGGCCGTGTATAAATTTATTTGATCAAAAATAGTGTATTGTTTCAAATTTGTATTTTCCCTATATCATAATTGTTCAGGGCTTACTTTGATTATGATTAAGTATTCCTCGTTTGTGTCCTAAAATGTAAAACAAAATCATGATTTCTTGTTTATTTGATTTTATTGAAACATACATTTTTTGTGTTATTGTTATACCAATTTTAGTTATTGGGTATTATGTCTGTTTTCAACAGTATTTCATTTATGGACTGGTGGGCACTTGGGGCAATAAAAAATGTGTTTCCACCAACATTGACCAAAGATACAGGGTTGGTAGTTTGTCAAAACTTTAATAAAATATGTTTTAGCTCACCTGAGCATGTAGTGCTTAGTGAGCTATAGTGATCTGTCAGTCTACTCCGGTGTCCAGTGTCCGGCATCCACACCTGGGAGTTGTTAACACTCTAGAAGTCACATTTTTAAGTGAATCTTCATCAGACCTGATCAGAACGTTTGTCTCAATAATATTATGGACAAGTTCAAATATAGGTTTTCTTGGGTCAAAAACTAAGTCAACTGGTCAACTCAAATGAAAACTTTGATAACACTCTAGAGGTCACAGTTTTGATTGGATCTTCCCCAAACTTTGTCAGAATGTTTTTATTAATGATATCCTGAGCAGGTTTAAACATGGATCAACTCAGTTAAAATTAGGTCACCTGGTCAAATCACAGGAAAACCATATATGTTGCAATCTTTACTCTGGTGAGCGAAAAAGGACCATCATGGCCCTCTTGTTTTAGGTTTGGGAATAAAGTTTATATGAAAATGAAACTTTCAGCAATAAAATTATTGGCTGAGATGAAAAAGAAGTCTAAGATGGCAGTAAAAACAGGGTCAGTCAAGTATTTTACACCTGAATAGTATTCCTGGATTCTGTACCAGGTATGACCTTGTTCTTCACCTGAGCCCAGGGTTGTGGACCTAATTCTGTCCGTAAGCTAAGCGGGTGGGCTCTTATTGTATTTGAGAGACATTCTATTGATTACAAACATAGTGATCCCCATTGTTTTATTACCTCATTATGTCAGTGTTCTTATTGTATGATACAAGTTGAACTGATATGCTGATTAATACAAAGATTATTTATATTGATACATTGATTGTTACATGTCATTATAAAATATTGTTTTGGTTTGGATATTCCTTAAAGCCAAATTAAAAGATCAAGTTGGATTATTGCGACCAATGTGAAGTTTTTGATGTTACATGTAAACCATTTTTAATTGTTACATACATGTTGTTAATTTTTGTGAAAGCTTGAAGACTCGTAGAATCTGATTGATGTTTAAATGACAATTTAGACCATTTTATGTGCTATCATCTTCAATTTTTTTGTTCAAATTCTATGTAGATCCCCAGTAGATCTGTTTGTGAGCATTTAATTTGTCACATACCAATAAATGTATGTTCAAAATACCATTTAACTGTGTTCAGTTTTAATAAAAATGTATTTGTTGTTTTAATCATGATCCATTTTGTCAGTATCAGACTGTATAACATTGTGTAGTAACTGAGCAGACTGAATCACATTATATAGTAACTAATCAGACTGTATCACATTATATAGTAACTGATCAAACTGTATCACATTATATAGTGACTGACCAGACTGTATCACATTATGTAGTGACTGATCAGACTGTATCACATTATATAGTGACTGATCAGACTGTATCACATTATATAGTGACTGATCAGACTGTATCACAGTTTGAAGTGACTAATTAGACTGTATCACAGTATGTAGTAACTGATCAGACTGTATCACAATATGTAGTAACTGATCAGACTGTATCACATTATGTAGTGACTGATCAGACTGTATCACATTATATAGTGACTGATCAGACTGCATCACATTATATAGTGACTGATCAGACTGTATCACAGTTTGAAGTGACTAATTAGACTGTATCACAGTATGAAGCGACTGATTGGTTAATCCCGAGTTCAGACTTGTCTGAAGATTAGTCATCAGAATATTAATAAACCTTTGTCTTCTGCTGTTGTATCAACTCTTAACCTGCAAATGCCTCTGCTTGATACTGAAATCCTAAATTCAGCAGGATAGTTTGATGAAAAGTATTTTATCAGTTCTAAACTTTTAATCAAATTTCAGTGTGAGAATTGAATTGCAGAAGACATCTTGGTTTATGTTTTCCTTAATTACAATATTAAAGATATCGCCGTACATGCATCATCATTATCTGTTGAATATTATTTTATTACATTCAACATGTGTCAAATAACTTGAGTTTATGTTCACAGCTTTTGTGTTTTATGTCCCTGCTTGCAACTGACGGAATTTTATAGTTTTTGAATTTACATTTTATACTTTTTTGGGCTACTTGAACTAAAATAAAAGTGGTCTGAATATTCTAGTTACATTTAAAGCTTTACAGACGTTTCTAAAGTGAACTTTATCTTTCTGAAACTTTATACTGTAGACTTGAAATGATAAGATCAGCTTAGATAAATGTAGCAGTACTGTATGTAGTATTTAGGTAAAATAAATTGTTTTGTGATAGTACCAGCTTGGTTGGTATAGCATCTGACTTGCAAGCAGGAGCTCACGGGTTCGAGCCCCGCATTGAGTACTTTACTTTTCCTCTGCCTATGTACTATGTTACCATAAGTCTGCAGTAAAGTTAGTATTGGTACCAATAATTCTGTATTAATGTATTACCTTATCTGATTAGTTTCAATCACAAGAATAGATTTTGAAGGGTTTTCAGATCATGTTAGAATTAGGGCCATTGGTGGCTTCCATTCATAACATAAAAGGTTTTGTTGACCTTCTTGCCTCTTGCACACATTTCTTCAACAATCCTTAATTTAAGATGTAAGTAAGGCTTTATGTTTGGGAGGTTCAATTATAAAGACATCTCTCTCTCTTAACCACATCCATTTTGGTGTGAAACACTTTAAAAATGGGTTTAATAATACCCTGATTTACTTCAGTTCTTTTATTGACTACCATCACCATGAATTCATTCATGCCGTCAACTTTGTCAAGTTCTCTACTTTATCATTGGTCATTCTGTAAATAAATAACAAACTTGCTGACCGTTAACCTTACAATAGTTGTGTATAATTTGCACAATTGTCATGTTATAAACTGTCCCTATGAATAACAGGTAAACTATTTACATTAATTTACCTTCCTTTGTGTTAGATTGAAATCTTTTGTTTACATTATACAGGAATAGTTTGTTAAAGGTGTGTATATATGTATGACTGGTTAAATATATTGTGATTCTTAGATTTGTCTGAACAAGAAACATGGGGTACAAGATTGTACCACTAACCTGAATAATTAGTAATCTGATAACACCCCTAAAATGCATAGGTTAAAATTACATTTGTCTTAAAAGCTCATTGATAGGAATTAATTGATACTTTAAAATTTGTAAAAAATTCTTTGTTTAATAAGACGAAAATCTAAATTTCTGCTTGGTTGAACTTTTTTATTAAGGCATATATCATTATTCAGATATCATGGTCTTAAATTCAACACTTCAAAGTTTGTAATCTTCCCAATTACAACTTCTTTAATGTCTGCACTTAAACCTAAATGTTTTGGACAAGAAAGAGAAAAAATCCCATTAGCTATCATTTATTAAATTGGCTTCATAGGATAAATGGATTTCTCTAATATAGGTCTTACTTAATAACTTACTTAATAACTAGTTAAATGTACATATAGTCTTTAATATAAACAGTTTTAAACGGTAAGTTTAGTAAAGATATGAATAAAAGGGTCAATAACTCCTAGTAGCTTTGTGAATGTAAAAATCGCCTTACCTGTACATGAGGGTTACGTTGAAATGTCTGTATTATAAATGTGACAGTCGCGGAGTATGTTACACTGTGTGACAAACTGAATAATTGAACTTGGATTTAATTTACATTTATATTGTGGCTCAAGTGTAGAATTTATATCATAAAATTGTCTATTCCAGTGTAGACATTACCCTTGTGTACTCTCTGGTGATGTTGTAAATTTGTATTAAAGTTTGTTTGACCGAGATGGTTCATTTTTTGTTGAAACAGAAAGTAAAATATGTGACGATATTCTGTGTTAATAGGAAAAGCAACATTCTTATTTGTTAGTCTATGTTTTGTGTCATTTGGATTGCTTCCACTGTAAAGGTATGTTGTGCTTTTTTTGTGGTTTAATTTTTACTTTCAATCTTATCTATGTTGTATTTTTGTTAAAACTCTCTCAGTTCAACTTTGTTAAGTCATCAAATTGTATATGTCTAACTTAGGACGGACATGATTTGACATAAAATTGGTTTTGTTTTATTGTATATATCAAATATCATGTTAGTTGGCCATTAAGCAATGATTTTGAACAATTGTTTAATTTACTTGTTGACATGTTTAATTTTACATTATTTACTGTTCACTGAATTTGATTAAACATGTCTGTAGTCTTTTTTCATTGATATTACAATAAATCATGCGTGGTTGGGTCCCAAAAATTTGTATCAAAATGTGTTTTAGCATGCAGCTCAGCACGTTGCTTAATTTAAACAAGTATTTATTTCATATGTTGGCCAAAGTTTAAGTAAAACTGTAAGATCTTTACCTATATCCAATGTGGGGTTCTGTCGTCGAATGGTTATAATCACTGACTTGTTATCACTAACTCCTTACTGCTTAGGGTTTGAATCCCATCTGGGACCATGACCAAATTAATTTCACATGCGAAGAAGCTGTGTACACCTGAGGTCTTCCTTGATTATGGAAGATTCAATAGTGTCCAGATGACCCCGACTGTGCGACATTAAACTCCAGAGAAAAGAAGAATATTTTTTGTTCTTTGTATTTCATGTACAATATTTTAGTAAAAGTTTAAGGACAGTTGTGTGTCAAGATTAAATTTTACCTTGGAGTTTTTATACCATTTATGGTATGTTGGAAAACATGTTCTTGTTGTAAGGCCCACTTGAATATAAAACCCTGCTTGACCTACAAAGACTATAACAAAAAATGGCCGTGGAGTGATTTTGTATACTTGTCAGCTTATACACACCCCACAGATTTCATTTAAATATAGTTTCAGGACTATCAGGGGCAAATATGTCTCTTTATTTAGTTTGTTTTTGATTTTACAAGTATTTAGCTGAATCTCCTGATTGTTAGTTGTTATGACATTATCACAAATGTCCTGATGTATTGTTATTACAAGTGGACAACCTCATATTCAAAATAATTGAAATAAGGACCAATATTAAGTATAATGGTATCATGAAGTTAGAAATGAGATCTGGGAAGAAATCATCATTTCAGTGTTGTTTATTTTGTTGATGTACTCCAGAATTTCAGCGTTCTGATTTAACTTTGTTTGTAAATAAAAATTTATGAAAAGATTTGTGAATGCTGATGTTATTCTCAAATGTCTTCAGAAGTTCGGTGTGTTCAGTTTAAAGGAACACCTGCTGATCACTTAAAAGACCATTGAGTTAGGGATTCTAGTATTTATCAGGGGTTTTCTTTGTGATGGAAAACCAGTTAGGGACCTCATTAAAAGTCCTTGATTCATTATTGTCAAAACCACCCTTAGCAACTAATTTCTTAGCTCTTTAGGTTAGAAATGAGCTGGAAATACAAGAATACCACACATTTCTCATTGGCTTTATTGTGTTTACAAACATGGCATGCAGTTTGATTGTGAAATCTTGGTATGACGTGTACTATGGTTCATTTTATAGATTTTTTCATTTTACTGAAAGTAATAAATACATTGTTAGCATTTTAGATTTATCCCTGTATTAAGCTGACAAGTGGCCATGGTCCAGTGGTTAGTGCACTGGACTTGTAACCTGGAGATCCTGGTTCGAATCCCAGTTGCAGCAGGTTATACCTTTCTATGAAAATTTGACAAAAATGTTTTCATCCATATGTGGAGGAGTTTCCGGCTCCTTGTGGAAGGGTAAGTTAATGGGTAGTACTGGTTAGTATACAGTCCAGAAAAAACTGGTTGGGTGAACCAGTCGCCATATATAACTGAAAAATTGTTGAAAAACAGCGTTAAATCCCAGTGACAATATGTCACATGAAAACAAAACATAAGCTGACAATTACTAAAATTCACTCCAACTTAGCTGAAGACCCACAGAGTTCTCCTTGTTTGGTCAGCTATCTTAGATCCATACTTGAACATTTTCACTTGCTTGTGCCTATAATGCTTGTCCAGAAATGATTGAAGATCTCAAAAGTTCACCCTGTATGATAAAAGTTTGATTACCTCTCCTTCCTAGAATCAATGTTAAAAAATGTCTCTTGTTGCTTTTAAGATTGTTGTATTTAACTTTATATTATACAGACTTCAAAGTAGTCTTACATCAATTTTGAAATATACTTTTATGTGTTTCTAAAATACCTCGTACACTTTTTGCAGCTTCAGATTTGTGTTTAATCATGCCTTCATTTTTCGTCATCTTTTAACTTTCAGATTTATATCAGATGTTTTTGTATTCAATAAATGTGTATATTGCATGAGTGAAACAATATATCTCTCAGTTGATATGGCAATTAAAGAAAATTATCCTCATGATTTATGGCTCATTGTCAGCATTTAAAACATGGAAATAAGCTTTGCTCAGTAATGGAATCTAGGTGTTTATGGATGAAGATGACTCAAAGCTTTGTGGATAAGGTATAAGCTGCTCTACATTAAAGTTGAAGGTTTGAATCCAACAAAATTCTCTAAAAGCAGTTATTAGCATCTTATGTGAGTTTATTTAAGGTGATTCAAATCAGAAAACTGGTCTCTATCAAGCTTCAGTTAATTGGTGTTTATTTATATTAATTATAATGGATTATTGGGGCTCCATGGTTGAGTGGTTACTACTTGCAATTTGACTATCTGTTCGCTGCTGTAAGTTCGATTCCCACCCAAGACAAAATTTCACGTGTGAGGAAGCAGTCCAGAAGGTCTGAAGTGCTTCTACCTGGTAAAGGTGGATAAGTCACCAGATGACCCTGGTTGTTGTTTAAACTCCAGTGAAAAAGAAAATGGATTATTGACTTGAGATATTGACACAATTATGTTATTGTGGATGAGAAAAAAGCTGGTTATAGTTACTGTTGTCGAAATTCTTAACTGTACCCTTCATTGGCTCGTAGATTTGTGTTGAAATAAAAGGATCATGAAACATGTGACATTTTGAAAAATGACATCAGATGGTTAACATTCCTACATACTGCATGAACTGACCTTCAATGTGGGGTAAAACTAATGCGGTACAAGGCAATCTTACTCCAAATCTTGGTGAATTTAAATTATGATATTTTACAGAAGTTACTGAAATAAAAGAAAGTCGGTGGATGTCATTTCTAGATTTTTTTTAAAAATTTTCAAATGATGGTATGTGCAGGTGAATGAATATGTTACAGAATTAAACTAAGTTGCATATTTTCTTATATTATTTATAAATGTCGTAATCTATTGATGTATCTGATAAATTTATATTGTATAAATACTGTTAAAACTGATTTGTTGCCAGTTCTTGGTATTAATTGTATAGAATTAATGGTTCAGTGTTGAAGTTCCTGAAGCTAGATAAGTTGAATGCGTGGATCAGATTTTACAAATTTTCAGCTTTCCATGCTTTTGGCAACCTAATCTACTTTAAATGAGATAAAATTTTGTTTATTCAAACGGTTGGATAAGCTGATGATAAAGTTTCCAATATTTTCTTGAAATCATTTTGTATGTGGATGTAAATTTTAGGCTAATGTCTGTTTAATATGCAAGCTTTGGAATGTGGAGTAAATTTGTACGTGATATAATTTTTGTAAATGTAGAACTGTTTAAAATGTCTGACATGCATTTTACTGCATTATCCTGGGGCGATAACACTATCACATTTATTTATCTTCGTGTAGGCAAAATGCTTATTCACCTGAAAGTGAGACTGGCTCATATTGATATTGTATATCAAATATATATAAAGTTGAATATGTACTGAACAGGTTTTTTAGAAATAAAAATCTCATAAAAAATGTTAGAATAAAACTTGTTTGTAAATGGTGCAATATTTACTCACACTTTAAAGGCTTTAAATATGAAGAGTGTCAGAGTTTCTCCTTCTTCTTTTTCTAACTCTTTGCTGTACATTTTTACTGTCTCTTCAAATGGACTAACCTTCCTTCTTGTTGTCACCATGAATTATCAGGCTGGGATTAATGTTTATATAATGTTTGTAGTATTGAGGGACTCGTTATTAAGGTATACAAGTGATCTACATTGAAGAATACTTTCATAGATAATGTCTCATGTTGTGATTTAAGTTTACCCAATCCTTGTCGATTTTTATCATTCCTATCTATCAGCGAATTCCATATCATAGTATTGATACAGTTTGATATCTTAATGATATTCCATTTATTTTTGCAATTTTTTTTTACCTTTGTATAATATTAGAAATCAATTCTGTGATGTTCCATTGCTAACTCCCTTTATGTTGAACCAAATCTATTGTATCACATGGTGAAATCTCTGTATTAAAGGAAAGAATCATTTTCTGTTTCAAAGGGAGAGTTTTGCTCTCCTAGTGTAAAGGAGAAAACTGTTCTCTAAATCCAAGGGAGACTACTATACTCAGAACCAATTAGATGGTACTGTTCCTAAATCAATTGGAGGATACCACTCTCAAATCAATGGAATCATATTGTTCTCTAAATCAAGAGTGGTACCATTCACTAAATCAATTAAATTGTACTGTGCTTTAAATCAATGCTAAGGTTCTGGTTCCTTAATTTAAATCTGTGGATGGGTACCATTGTTTGATTTGTTTGCACTACTTAATTTAGACTGGGTATCATTGTGAATTACACTTTATCCAAGGATTGCTGTTTATATATGCCCATAGGGTCGTATTATGTTATGGTGCTGCTTGTCCGTCCGTCTGTCCATCTGTTTTTTTGTGCTGACAACTTTTTTTTACTTGACTTATTTTCTTCAAACTTTCACAGATGATAATCATTGATGTCTAGTTGTGCATAAAGGGGAGATAATTCACATTGCTGTTTTTCTACCGCGTTATTGGCCCATTTTATATTCTAACAGCAAATTCTTGTGCTGACAACTCCTTCATTACCTGACATATTTTCTTCAAACTCTCACAGATGATGATCATTGATGTCTAGTTGTGCATAAAGGGGAGATAATTCTCATTGCTGTTTTTCTACTGAGTTATTGGCCCTTTTTATATTCTACCAGCAAATTCTTGTGCTGACAACTACTTCTTCATATTTCATTTATTAGGGGTTTATCTTAAGCTTTCATAAAGATAATGAAGTGTCACAGTTGTGCAAGATAGAGCATAACTTATCATCAAAGCATGTTATGGTGGTGCTGCCTTCAGGCGTATTTTGCCCCGCTCTGCGGAGCTGTTGTTATATTTTTATAAGAAATGCTTGTGCAAGTAACTACTTCTTCGTATTTCAGTTATAAGGGGTTTATCTTAAACTTTCACAAAGATGATGAAGTGTCACAGTTGTGCAAGAGGGTACATACTTTATCATCACAGTATGTTATGGTGGTACTGCCTTATTTGATTCTAAGCTAAATGGAAATATATAATGACAATTGTTCCTTTGTGATACTTTTTATAACTGTTTTTCTTCTTAAATTCTCATAACCTAATAAAATACATCTTACAGTTGAGTGGTTTGAAGTCTTGATGGGACCTATTTTGTATAGACACATGGAAGGATGATATAACATGTTTGATGGGTTTGTTTGTATAAAATCAGGCTATAAATTTCAATTTGTCACTTAAGGTATCGTGAGTGGCTATATGGTGATATCAAGTTTTACTAATTTATAGTTTTAAAAAAGTCAACCATAATTGTATACATTAATAAACCCACTATACAGAGTCTATTGCAAGTGATTTGAAACAAATATTTTACTTGGTCTGTCTTCTATAAACCAATATCGCACGTAATTTTCATATTTTTGAATAAAGATCACCGTTCTGTATATAAGAATATATTACAACAATTAGACTTAAAGTAACAATCATGGTATCATGCAGGGAACCGTGTCACAGATTTTTGATAACGCCCTCCATTCAATAGATATTTGACTTTAAAGAAATTCCGTAGCCTGAACCCCGCTGACAATTACGTAATATGTCATAGATAAAAAACGAAAATAAATATCAAAATTCTGTGACACGGTTCCCTAGATAAGCATTTCCGCTACAAAATACCGAAAACCGCTTTGAAATCCATCTTCAAATAAGGCGGCAATCTTTGTTCAAAAATAGCACCCACTGCGTTTTTTTCTAAGCGAGAAATTAACAATAAAAGTGTCAGATCATTATCACCTTGTGTAATCAACAATTATTCTATAAATTAATACAGCCTACTAAAATTTGATAACCAATCAAATTCGTTCATCGTTAGCGGATCAATTAGTGAAACCGCCCACCATTTTAGATGACTCTAAAGAGCTTAATTACGAATTATTTGTCAAAATAGTATCATATCGTACCGATGCAATACACAGTACATCAGATTTCTCGTCAACCGAGAGGCTCTCAACGGGGAAAACGGCTGATTGGGAAATCGAGTTGAAGATGGCTGGGGAAACCGCTGTATAAATTAAATGAAAGGTAGCCATGCATTTAGTGTAAAAATAAGAACTTAAGATGTGATTGATTTGTAGAAATGTGTCTATGTTTTATGTCTGTTAATGTAATCATTTAAAAACATACTGTTATATAAAGGTAATTGGATATATAACAGAATAGTATAAGATTCTCGAAAAACATGCACGTCCGATGTCCATAAGACGTTACTGTTTTTCATCCTATTGTTTGTTTGATAGCTTTCAATATATTACCAAAATGTACAGAGTTGCTTAATAAAAGTGCACGCTGAAATAACTTTATTTTATTGATTACATCAATGAAATAGCGAAAATAATAATTTTCGTTGACCCAGTCTCCCTGTATTAATTTACTGGAAATTCAGATATATTATAGTTTTATAATTTTAATTGTGTTTGAAACCTGACTCTGGAATATATAAATTTAATTAAACTTGTAAAAATGGTACGTCATAACATTAACAGGGTAACAATCTTTGACAGCTCGTTTTCTTATCGTGTGCGTTTTATTGCAAGGTGCATGAAGTGTCTGCAAACCATATTGCTGTTCATTATATCTCCCGCCGAAACATAAGGAAATATGTGATGCGACATATATAAGGTCTAAATTGACCCATATTGATAGTATAATTAACAAGGCGTTAGAGTATGATATCGATATCACACTTCAATGAGACCACCGTTTCGGATCAGTTATTTCATCATATATTTTATATTAAAAGTACATTAGATGTTAGTAGCCCAATCGACCAAGGTGTTAATGAATTCACACCTTTCTTGCACATCAAATGATTGTTGCAGTTATATATTTATTATGTAATTTTCCACCATAAAGTTTCCATTTTCACAATATGTCACGTCACTATGGTCAAGTTTTTTACGGGATATAGATTTATGCAGTTCGGTATCTTTAGCATTCGTAAACCAACTTCCGCGAGAAAGAGATTTCTAAGTACATTTTTCACTTTCTGAGAACACTCTAACACCTTGCTTAGCCTTATTTTTTCTTATTTCCCATTTTAATCCGCTTGATGTTGATAATCTGTCGAATTTTAAATACTTATGTTAACATACGGCAAGTGATACCAAATTTAATATCGATTGATACAAATTTGCCCTGAAGGAGCCCCTTACAACGCCGCATCCTAGATCGTTCTCGCTGATAAAGTGGAGTCGATATGGGGGTGCAGTTTTTATCGCGATAAAACACTATTTTTGCATATAGGGATCGATTTTTTTGTTGCATGGTATGATAGTATGATATTTAATTATTGTTAATAACTTAAAATGTCATTTTCGCTTATTTTTATGTTTGTAGCCACTTACGCTACCTTAAACATTGATTTATTGTGGATGGATTTCAATTACATTTACCCCCATGATGCCATAAATCTTGTCTTTCTTTACCTAATAACCTAAGACAAAACATGACTGAATGGGGAGGAATTTTATGTACATTTTATCAACAGAATTCAGCTATATGTATCACTGTCAGTTGTCCAGTGACAGGTAGAGTTGACCTAAGTTTTGTGAAAGGGAGTTGACCTAAATACTGTGAAAAGTGGAGTTGACCTAAGTACTGTGATAGGTGGAGTTGACCTAAGTACTGTGAAAAGTCACATTATTGAGATAATGTCAGAAAATGGTCTGAAAATAAGCGGTCATTATAAAGAGGTTATCTTATTCTTATTGCTGGTGAGGTTTTACTGTAGATTGATCATCAGTGAGTTACTCTTTTGATAGCCATTTGTACTGGTGTCATTATTATAGATTAGAATCATTGGTAGGCATCTGATTGTCACTCCCAGAACTGAGGACTGGCATACATACCAGTATGTAAAAATTTATATTCACAGATTACATTATTTTGTTCTCAAGGACAACATGAGACTAACTGTAACATTAGTTTTACTGTAACATTAGTTTTACTGTAACATAAGTTTTACTGTAACATTAGTTTTACTGTAACATTAGTTTTCTCATTTTGTCTGCAGACCTTTTGTATACAATAAAATATCATGGCTACAGATTTTCTGATATTATGAACCAGCATCATATTTTATGTAACAACGTATTTGGCATTTATCTTCCACTTTTGGCATTATAATGTTTAGTCTCGCATGTTTTGTTGTTGTCTGCTGGTCTGATATTGGTGTACAGTCTGCTAGATGTTTATCTTCTGCTGTTTTATGTGGATAAATTTGGTTTGTGTAGAATGTTGATAATTATGATTAATTACATAATGGTGAGATGTGATTAAATTATTATTGAAATTATTCTAATTTTCTGCTGCCTTATTATGTGTTGTTGTATGATTTACAAATTGATTTTAAAAAATTGTTATATTATTGAAAAATAAAATTTTCATTCTATTTTTACTGCTTTAGAGATTCAAACAATCTCTTACATTATGCTTGTATGTAGACTGGAAACGTCATACATATATTGTTTTGTCATACTTCTGTACTGCAAATTGAATAAAAATGTCGCTCAAATCAAAGTGCTGGTGGTAGTTTTACTATGCTTTCAAATTTTATTGTATTTCTTAAGTAGATTTTATTTCTATTTACAGTTTAAAACATCTAACAAATCAGCATTTTTTATTTCTTGTTAAGTACTCACGATACTTCGTGTTAATTGTATACTTACATATGTAAAGTAAGTTTTCTTTTGATCATTACAGATATGGATTATCGTATAATAATCTACTTGCTTTGAGAACATTATGGGAGCAGGTTAATCCCTTATTTGTGTCAGGTGGTGTTAGCTGTTATGTCTAAGCTACTTCAAAGTTAATCTGCTTTCAATACTTGCTTATCCTTATTTTGCTTTAATACCTCTATGACCTTGAGTTCCTTATAAGTTAATAAACTGACTATAGTGAAACCTCACTAAGGGACCACTTCAATAATACGAACTCCTCATTACATTGACCACTTACTCTCTGACTGTACACTTAGTGCTCAATGACCTATAGTGATCAGTCAATCTACTCTGGCATCCACCGTCAGTCATCCACACTTGGGGGTTGTTAACATTCTATAGGTCACACATTGAGTGAATTTCATCAGACCTGGTGAGAATATTCAGCATGGGTCATCTGGGGTCACAAACTAGGTCAACAGGTCAAATTAAATGAAAACTTTGTTAACACTCTAGAGGTCACAATTTTTATTGGTTCTTCACCAGACCTTGTTTGAATGTTTGTCTTAATGATATCGTGGACAAATTCAAACATGGGTCATCTTGGGTAAAAAACTAGGTCACCTGGTCAAATCACTGGAAAACCTTGCTAACACTGTGGAGGTCACTGTTTCAATTGGATTTTCATTAAACTTTGTCAAAATGTTTGTTTTAAGGATTTCTTAGACATGTTTGAACATTGGTCATCTGGAGTCACAAGCTAGGTCACCTAAGGTCAAATCTCTTGTTAACACTCTAGGAGTCACAGTTTTGGTTGGATCTCCCCTTAATAGCTAACTGTAGTCACAATGTTTGCATTAATGATATCATGAACAGGTTTGAAAACTCAGGTTAAAAACTAGGCCACTAGGTCAAATCACAGGAAAACCGTAGAAGTTGCAATCTTTACTCAGGTGAGCAAAAAAGGGCCATCATAGCCCTCTTGCTAATATTTCCTCTTTTTAAACTTGATAATGTGACCACCTAAATATTAAGACCATTTTTCAGGTCCCGATGGTGGTCTTAATATTGAGATTTTACTGTAGTTGTATAAAAGTTGCCCATTATATGTGTGTGTATTAGCACATAAATTCCATTTGAATCAGTTTATGACCACAGGTTTTAAGTCATATTGTGCTAATTATTAATTGTTTAAACAGTCTTCTGTTATCTAGATATGTCTATCAATAGCTTAACATGCAGATTTATATATTTCTTGTAAATAGAACTTCCAGAATTTTTAAGTTTAAAATTTAAATTTATATTTCATTTGTCTCAGGTGTTTCAAGACTGAGAGAAATATTGTTGTACTTTGAATTTTTGTTTTTGATTAACAGTGTCTGTTTCAGGCTGAATGTCTCACATGATTTGTTGTATTATATTGTTATATGCAAGATAAAGAATTAGGAAGTCAGATTTTTTAATATGCTATTTTTTAAGATTTGTAATTTTGAAGTAATTCAGACATTAGTGGGTGTTTTATTCTTATTAAATTATCTTAAATTATTACCTTACAAGAAAGGCTTTTTGGGATGACATTTGAATTCTAAACCAACCGATGCATTCAAAATAAAAATGGAAGTCTGTATAGAGATGGGAAAAGGGGTCAAGGTCACTAATATGTGAGAAGAGGGTTTTCTCTTCAGCCCAAGAAACCTCCATATTTCTAATGCAAGGTGACTGACTGCTTTGGTAGTTCTTAATTGCTTAACTGAAAGTACTTAAAGCACCAAAACTTTGTCAGTGTAAATTTCTAACTGTGCATGTAAACATAAACTGGGCTCTCATATGACCTTTAAAATGACATTTTGACTCTTTGAATTAGTAAAACAAAGCATCTGACTCTTGATTCCTAATTTGATTTGTACATGAGGGTCATTAGTACTGTAGTGGAAACGTTGTTTATTCATCAATTTTTATTAGCCAAGGGTCATTTTTGACCCTGGACTTTTGATGTCTATTCACAGAGGACCCTGCCTACACCTCAATACAGAGCTATCAACAGAAACTCTTAAGAACACATAATTGATACAATAACCAAACACGTATCTGATTAAAGACTTTGAGTAATGAAAAAAGATCTTTCTTTTGTTCACTGGTTTGCATTTATGTTAAAAAGACTTTTAATTTTACTTTGCTTGTAAATATTTATTCAATATGGATCTCTTATGTCAACTGTGATGTTGTTGAATATAAACAGGGATTTAAACAGCTGTATTCTCGTATAATGTTCAAGTACTTATACTGTTTGGGTCTAAAAACAGCATTCAGTCTTAATTATGTGTAACTTTATGTTAAGGTCATGTTATTATTAACATCAAGCCTTTCTACAACATTATAATAAATGTCTTTTGACTTTTACTATTTTCATCAATACTTCAATAATATGCCAATTAATGGACTTATCTGTGGATTGTGTGCCTGTACTAACTTTGTTCTGTGCAAGTAACTGCAAACGTCTCTTGAATCTCTAAAGTGATCAGCAATGGAGGGTGAAAGGCCTTTAACACAATATTTTCAATGTAATTGTCACAGAGAACATGCATATTGTCTAAGGTTCAAGATCATAAGCTGAGGTCTGTAGACCTAACACTTCAAGTAGATATACTTAGAACAGCATGATGCCCTAACAATAATTAAAGACATAGATATAAGAATTTAACCTTGTATTGGGTTACTTTTTTGTATTAATCCATAGGGCAAGAATTGTTTAAAACATGGACATAATCAGTTACTTGGCACAGTAAGTCACTAAAAGTACCTTGGAAACTTGAAAGTAAGAAAATAAGTTTTCTAATGGGTCATTGTATGATATCTTACCTTCACCTGAAATTTTGTCATAAATTTCTTGGCCATTAATTTACTACAAAGTAACTCAGTCTGTTTCAAGTTTGTGTGTTCATTGTTTCTAGCCTGAAGATCTCTGCACCTGAGTCAAGCCTTAATCATACAGGACATGAAAGAAATTTTATTTACTTAAATAACTTCATTAAAATGCTTACAAAATTAGCTCTTAGTTTGTACGTGCACAGTTTATTGGATTATAAAGTTGTAAAAAATATCAAATTTCATATTTATATAACAGTATAGATACGCCTTGTATTTAACATCTTTGATTGTACTCGTTTATTTGAAATCTTTGTCAGTTTATTTGAATTTCTTGTTGTATAGGATTTTTGCTTTCACATAAATTTTTGCTCTGTCGGGATTTTGTTTGTATGATTTATCAGTGAAAATGTGGACCCAAGTGCAAACAAGACTGATAACGATAGAGGTATATAACAAAAAGAGAACGTGTAACGATTACCTAAAATTGTAAGGCAAGCTGATAGCGTGGAACATACGTAGGAGGTTGACAACATAGTATTTGTACATAGGACACTTCCTAATCTATGTCATAGACATAATACGCTCATTCTGGAAGGGTTTTCAAGTAAAAAGGTGAATTTCAAAGATTATTTACTTCAGATTTTAATTGTTAACTTCAGATTATGTAAGAAAACTAGATTGTATATCTATGATATCGATATATATCTCGTTGTGAGTGGTTTCCATACCTTGGATTTTGAAATTTAAGGATATATAGTTTCCATGTAAGTGGCTTATATTTCTGTCCCTTTGTTCTGATTATTTGTTTTTTATTGAAATCTATGCAATATGGAAATGATTTTGTTGCTGTTTTATGTTTAACTTAATGGTATCAGTTTCATCTCTTTTAAATCATTGTTAGGTTACTTCGTTATGTTATATCAATATTCTGATACAAATCTTGCCGACCACACTTAGACAGGGTCTGATGTTGTTATACAGTTAAGAGTCAATGGGGTGGTACATTGCCAGGATAATATGTTGGAACATCAGATCAATCATTGTTTATGTTTACAGTGTTCAAATTCCTTGTGTCAACACTTAGTGACTTTTTATTTTGTTTTTATGTACACCAATAAATCTACCTTCTCTGTTCTGAGGGAATGTTTAATGAAAGCATGATGAAAATGGATACCTAAAACAAAAAATTCTTCTAAACGTTTATGGTAAAAAATTTCAGTTAGTTTTATTAAGTCATTTCATTGTCTTACATTTTTGAATTAATACATTATTGACCGGCATCTTTATAAAAACTGTGAAATGATTGTGTGAATGTTTCTGAACATTTCAACTCTGTCTTAGATGTTATCTTCCATTTGAGCACCTTATCTTCATATATGCTTGTTATTCTCCTCACCACACTGTCATCATCATAATTGTCTGTATCATCCCCACTACCACTCCCACCATCATCATCATTATCACCAACAACAACACCAACATTGTCAACATTATTGCTTTTATCATCTCCATCATCAACTTTGTTACCATTATCATTATCATCAACAGCACTACCATCATCATCATTGTCACCTTTACAAACACCACCATCATCATCATCAGTGTTACTATTTTCATTTACTATGTGTATTTTCACTTTCATTGTTTTAACTTGTTTTAATTTTTATGATATTAGTTGTAGCTGGATCGGGACCATAGATATTTGTATTAGATTTCATGAAATCATGTAAAAAAATTTCAGAACCCTCAATCTATTCTGACTTATGCAGAGTGATTATACTTTCATTACATAATCTCAGCATGCAAGTCAGCTGAGACAATTTAAAGTGATATTTACTAACTCCTGTAGGTATACACGTTTATTGCTGATTAGTATTAAACGTACCATACCATCAGTGCTGAAATTAAGTAATTCTAGAAAATTGATTTTCTTCACCAAATTCTATCTATTTTCATTTTCTAATATTTTATGATGCTGTTATTCATATATTATTCATGAAGATTAGAATTAAACATTCTTAAACTGTGTCTCTAGTGATCCTGAGATGTTTTAAAACTTCAGTACTGACAGACTTTCAAAAAAAAATAAAATTCATTAAGGAATAATAAGGAATTTTATTGAAGGTCAGATTTACCAAATATTCCCAAATAATTGCCCTAATTTTAATGCCCTGACCCTTTTTTTAGAAAATGAAAAATCGTAAGGCACCATAAGTATAGTAAGAATTCTTCAAATTGTATGTTATGCTTTCAATATTTGTTTGAGGCATAAAATAAAAAGTTCCTGGTTTCCACGAACCCGACTGACCTTATTTTTTTCTGCTGACCTTAGACCTTTGTCAGTCTCAGACATTTTTCATATTCATCGAACTGTATCTCCAAAGTAGATACTTATATATGTCCAGTTCTCCTGCATCTTCTCCCTTTTCCCTGGGGTGGCTCTGAAATGACCACAGCTGTCAAATGGGCAATTAAACAACTGATAAATAAACAAATAAATATACCTTGGAACCTAAAAATATCATTTGGAAAAAATTGGCAACCTACTGACCCCATACATTTTGGGATGCTAGTGGAAAATTGGTTTCTTTTTTTTTTGCTTCAGCAATAACTTGCCAAATTATACCCCCTCTGGGGACACTTAATAGTGAGTATTTGGTAATTTTTACCTGTAATATAGTTCTTTAAATCTAAGAATTTCATTATTTTGGAAGCACATTATGCTCTCCATATTTGATGTAATTACAAAAATGTAATGTGTGAATATCTGAATACTGTTTTTTCTGTATATTATGTGTTTATTTAGGAGAACAAATTGATACTAGATCAGTCAAACCTGTGAATAAAGGCCGCACTTGGGAAAAACAAAATGTGGCCTTAATATTGACAGATGGACTTTACTTGGAGGTCATTTTGTTCTAATTAATCAATGACACCTTTCAAATAATGGTCTTTATTCAACGGGTGGCCTTATTTGGAGGTGTCTCCAATTACAGGTTTGACTGTATGTACAGTAAATGATAAATCTAGGATTGAGGCAGAATATAACTGTAAACTCATAAACTATAAACTAAACAGTTATAAAATAGTTGTGTGCCAAATTCTGAACGTACTGTATCAATAAATTTATGGAATGCATAGACTCAGTATACACTTCTCTCCTTGTGTTAAATGTTGAAATAACTGTAAAGTTTTTCTTTTGATGTTACCCATGATGGGTTCATGAAAGGGGTTTTTGTTGGGTCTCTAGGTCCCATCATGCATCAGTAAATATTTGGATGTACTTCATTCATTGTCAGCTCATCCCTCAGTACATTTATCAGTGAGTTTGTGGGAAAATATTTTGTGTCTCATTATCATGACAATATAATCTGAGGCTGAATGAAATATTTTGTTAGGTTTTCATATCTGTTGTCAAACTTGAACTGGCAAATTGAATTGTATATTGCAGGTAGGGCTATTATATTAAATCTAGCTCAAGTGTGTTTGTTAATTAAATATCTTCTCTGTGATGTTAATGGTAATACTGTTTTTTTTCTCAGTTTGTTTGTTGGTCTGTCTGTCAATCACATGCCATATTCTTTTAACCTCAAAAATACTTGCTGTAATGAGAGTTTAGGCTGAACCAAACTTCCTGCCAAGTGGATTCAAGGTCAAGGTCATATGATAAGTTACAGGTTATTTCAACCTACAAAAAAGCTTGTTGATTAGTTGTGTTGTCATATTAAAGTTGTCATCTAGTTTGTCAATGTTTTTAATTACTCATATTTTCATGTAATCTGTAGCAGACTGACTGAATCATTACCATAATCAATAAAAACTTTGCAATTAAAATAGATCAACATTTATTTTGTCAGCCTAAGTTAAGATATATCTTGTCAGTAAAAATCTTTATGACTTTATTTGTGATTAACTGTACATATTGATGGGGTCTGTATAGTTTGATAGTAAAGTAGTATTGTTAAATGTCTGTGTCTGGATCCCTCAGACAGACTGATGCATTGTGGGTAAACAATTTCAGTGATTAGTGACTCATGAAAAATGCTAATTGGTTTACATAGTGTAAATATCCAAATAAAATTCCCTTGTTGGTTTTAATATAATCTCCTGTTGGTGATTTATGGTTCATGTATGATGTTAATTTCTTTATAATATGCATGTATGATAACTGAATGTGTGTGTAAACCTTGATTCTATGGTAGACTATGTCTAGATGATGATTTTAAATAACTTTATTGATGTATTGAATGTTATGTCTTTATTTAAATTCATTGGAATAAACTTATAATGTAGATGAATATGAAAAAAAACTCCAGTATACCATAAATTATGGCTGGATTAAAAGATGAATATTTATTAAATGGTGAGTGTATTTAGATTAAGTAAATATCTGAATAATTTGGTGAAACTACTAACTGATATTTCATTAAATTATTGCTTATATACCTTTAAGGAGTTTAATATATTGGTAAATATGAAAATTTCTCTCGGGTAGATTTTAACAAATTATATACCGCTAACTTGATGGTTTGTTGGTGTATACCTGTACTTTGTGATTTATGATGCATTTTATTGATATATTAATAATGTTTTCCTTTAAAATAGTTCATAATTACATTTATACAGGTAAACAAGCAATAAACATATTACTAATTACATATTTTGGTTGTTTTGATTCAAACATTTTGCAGCTTCTATACCTTACATTTGTTGCCCCACCTGATATAATGTACACTTTGGTTCATCATCTTGGCCTGAGACTGTCACAACTGTTTGATAAATGTGCACCTTATTCAGCCTCCATTACCTTTAAAGGAGTGACACTAATTGTCTACTTATGTCTTTAACCTAACCTTGATTTATTTTACCTTCTATAGAGAAAGTAGTATTAATTTAATCAGCTTTCTTACTATGTATAAAGTCACCTACATTTGTGGTATTTGGCTACTTTGCAAGAATGTCTCTAAGTCTATTTAATAGTATGCCTTGTTTATGACTTCTATTCGGTAAGATATCCTTGTTTAAGCTTTTAATTTTGTACATTTTTATTTATAAAATATCAAAATACCAAAGTTTGGATGATTGATTTTTAATCTTTGTTGCAAACTCCTGTGTGTTAGTGTCTGGAATTATTGGCAGTTTGCTAGATGTGTCATTGGTAAATGTTGATATAAGCTTGTTTATTGATTTCTTAAGTTTTATGTACATAAACAGGGGAAGTAACTCTTGAATTTTACACAGCAAAGAGAGTTAACTCCATTCATACTTTCGTTTAAAGTATGTATTAATTCTTTATTTTGTAAATAGGAAATTGTTATTTAAAACCCATTTTCTATTTTAAATGATTCAGGGAGGTAAACATTTATCATTCTACTCCAGTGTTTAGGTAGACAATTTTATGTGCAAAAACGTTGAATTATCTTCATTCATCATATCAAGTTAGAATTTAATGACATGCACCTGTTGCTTAATCTATATGAAGTGTGTAGTGTCATTTTAATTGCATAATGGTACATCCTGGCAATGGATAGCCTTCAAACTTTCTATCAACTTGATCATATTAACCTTTTTTCTTAGTAAATGAACTGATCCATCTCTCAATTTTGTTCACCCAGTACATAGAACAAACAGGCTGAGCATCATACCAGACATTGTAAATCATGTTTTATATTACTTGAATGATTTATGGTACATATTAGTGTTACTTACCTTAATTTTAAGAGTCAGATTCTGATATGTCATGTTGACTTAGGTCTGCATCAGTTAAATAAGTTACTAGGGGAGATTATCACATTATATTGTGACAAATGATTACCTCAGGTACATTTTTGTTGGTTTTTGTGGTCCTTCTTCAGTCTTGTTGTATATAATCTAACTGGCTGAATTTGTTTTCTCAGAGACACAAATTGAATAGATCTTGCCATTTAGTAATGTTAGATTGACATCAATGTCATTATCAGAATTGTCATCAACACCATCAACCGAGTCATCCTCATTATCTATCATCAATTCTATCATCATCTGCAACACCACCATCATCAACATCTTTATCATCATCTACACTATCATCACCATTATTTCTAATTATTTAGTAACAAAAAATAAAATTGTTTTTGTTTCATCATGAAAATGTATTCTCAACACTGAGAAAAAAAAGAAGAGCGAAAAGAGTACTGTGTGTATGATAATGAATGGCTTATGATTGACAACCTTATATCAATTACTGCAAAACATGTGTTAATTTTGCTGTAGTTTGTTTTTATTTCTGCAAACATGACTTCAGAAGAAGTGTTTAATGAGTTTTACCATGTTGAATAATGTGGCTTTTTTGTTAGAAAACAAATATACTGAAAGGGATGTTAAAACAATGATATTTCTATTGGCCTATATGTTCATAATGAAGTATTTAACTGAGGTCACCAAATATTGCACATTGTACCACCTTTTGATTAAAGGGTTTATCATGAAAGCCACTGACTGTGCTATAAATCACATAGATCCATAAATTATCTACTGTAACTTTTCAGCTTTAACCTGTTATCAAAGCTATGCATATTAACTACACACAATTACTACCTGTTTGAGCATGAGACTTCTATTTATCTTATATCTGGTCAATTTGTTAGATGTTATTGTTTTGTCTGAAGTTCGGGTTGTCAAAAGACTTGCCAGCTTTACAGACTGTTGCTTTGTTCAGTATACAAATAAATGGTGACATCCAGTGAACTACAAACCCACGTGTAAGGTGAACATTCTCTCATTATATGGACAAGAGAAAATACTACACTATGTCATCATTTGCATAAATTGTATTGATGATATCTTTCTTAAGTTGTACCTTAGTAATTTTCACATCTGGTTTTGCTTGAAAATAGTATAGTCAACCCCTAGTCAACAATCACCTATAAATAAAGGTCAGCCTTATATCAACAGATCCTTATAAGCTCATATTAGTTGATGTAAAGGAACAAGTTAATCTAAGAATAAAGGTCAAACATTCATGATGGCCATACTACTTCTCTCCCTTTGTTGACCTTTGTTCAAGGTTCGTCTCTGTTTGGTTCTTCTGATGTCAAAAGGGTGTTACAACATTCTGTCAGTCATGTGGTTACTTCATGAAGCCTGACAATTTAGTTTTGTGTTCTTGACTTGACTATACAATGTGACATTTGTGACACAAGACATTAGTCTTATAAATACTGCATGTTAATACTGTACTATATGTACCCTACTGTGTTGCAGTTGTCTATCTTGCATCATGTTGGTCATACCCCTGTACTGCTGTACCATGATTGTACTGACACTAATTGGTTGTGTTGTAATTGCCATACATGGCATGTAGCTGTCCCAATTGTTAAATGAAAATTTCAATGAACTTTTTAAGAACATTTGTTTTAGAACTATTCTTGAAATAAAGTTCAATAAAGTTTCTTGAACTTCCTTCAAGAACAGTTAAAGAACATTATGTTCTTAAAGATTTGTTTCACTTAACATTCCTTAAAATGTACCTGAACTGTTCTGGTAATGTTCAGGGGCATTTCATGTTCTTTTGTACCTGAACAAACCTAGAATATTTCTTGAACTGTTCATGAAAATTAGGGGAGGTCTAATCATGTGCTCTTTTTGCATCAACATCTTCATCACTGTCAACATCATTAATACCATAAACACCATCAACACCATCATCATTATCATCATCATCTTTGTCAACATTTCCATTAACACAACATCATCATCATCATTGTTAACATCAGCATCAACATCATCATCTTTTGTTTGGTATTTTGATATTCCAATGGAATTAACTGTATTTTGTAGGTTGTTAATCTGACACACTGGTTGTTTTATGGTAATGCAGATTCAATCCTCGCCCTGTTTTTAATTTAATGTTTTATTTATGAACCTCATGTTACTTTAAATACCCTTGTACCAAGTTACGATTTCCTTATTGCATCAGAAGTAAAATCAGTCATCAATATGTCGGAGAAATCAAAGAACTTTTATTTCAAAATAAATCACTTTTAAATATTAAAGAAACACAGAAAGGGTATTGCTTAGAGTCATGCGAGCCTCTGTTCCTGGGGTACTTTGATATGGTGTGTTTTTGTAAAACTAAACTAAAGTGTTTACTCAAGGCTAATATTGCCGACTTTTAATGTATTTCTAGGACCTGGAGACCTACAATGTAGGTATTGTACATGTTTTCAGGATTAGCCTTAGTGGATCCTCTTGAGAAACAAATTTGCAACACATGTCAGACTTAGACAATGTTTTCCATCATGAACTATAAGACTTGATTGATTACAGCAAGCAGTCCTAGCACTGCTGATCCTCATGGGGTGAACATTTCAGGCCAAGGAATCAATTCTGGTGTTAATGGTCTTAACCTAAGATGTTCAATCATTGATTGGTATTTAATTTGGACCTCAAAATCAACCAATCAGAGAGGTTTATATTTGTCCTGATTCTTTGATTTATAACATCAGTCAAATTAGTTTGTTATTTAAAAGGTCACAAATAATTGTATAAGTGAAATTTTCTGCATGGTTTAGTCAGATATGGTTTTAGCAATTTTGGGGATACCAAAAACATGAAAGGAAATTACTTGTCTTTCCCTTGGAATTGTTGCCATAGTTTCATGATTAATTTCTTGGAAAATGAGAAAGAGATGTTTTGGTTGACTGGACAGAAAATGAAGATGAGTATTGAGGGTGAAGAAACATGAATGAAAGAAAAATGATTCACCTTCCATCTTATACCTGGCCTGTTTTTATAAGTCTGTTCTGTGGTTTCTGAATGGTATGAAAAAGAAGGTTTGGAAAATTTCACTGTCTTTCCCATTACTTCTATCCTGAATCCTTGTGGTCTCTCAGTATTTATATTGGGAACAGACAGGTTAATTTGGATGTGTATACTGCTGAAAATCAAAATGGAATTTGGAAAATTTGAACATCTTCTGTGTTAGTTACTTCGCTTGGGAAACTGTTGCATGTGTATGTCAGCAATGTGCGTAAATGTGTTATAACTTTTTCGAGCATGGAGAAATTTGTATACAATATGCAGAAAAACGGAATTTTGTTCACTTTTCGATAATGTATTGACCAATATCTGTATGCTGGGGTTGCTGAACTGCATTCATTAAGATAGACATTTTGGGGAGTATTCTGTGATACGTGAAAATATTGCTTTGATGATAATATTTTTGAAAATATTGAAGGAGGGGAATACAATTTCGATTGAAATGATTAATCTGAGAAAACTTCAAGTTTAAGTGTAAAATTTCGTCTGAAAACATTAACATAAAATTCTGGATATTTTCGTGCAGTCTTTCGTACAAATTATCTGGAATTATGGCTCTTGTGTTGGCTTGGAACATTCTTACAAGGTAATTCAATAAAAACTTTGCCTTTTTCTTTAGAGAATCTTTTTGTATTTTTTTGGTTTTATTTGCATTTTTATGTTTGTATTTCTTTAAGGTTATTATTGGTGTTAAAAATATTTGAGGTATGTTTCAAATCTGTAAAAATATAAACTTGAATGTAAAAGACAATTTGGAGAAGTTGTAACATAGGGGTGATCAAGCACTAAGACTATAGATATTTAGGGATTTCCCTGACGCAAGTTTCTTGCGTCCCTGATGCGATATTCAGCTGAGGGACTCGCATTTAGAGTGACCACAGCATCCTCAGGACCCCTTCCAACTCAGAATTTGCCCTTGACATTTTCTTTGCAGGACCCCCAAAAATCCCAAAGGACCCTAAAAAAGTTGGAGATGGGAGTCCTGGAGACCCTTGGGCGAAAAATCTTAGGGAAAATCCTGGATAACTGTTTAAATTGTTCTCATGTTGCATTATCAAGAATCTAAAAACTGTGATATCTGACTCAGCAGCATACCCAGCTATTATCAGCCCTGACTTGCTTCACACCCAACCCTCACCTAGCAGTGTCTTAACTACAGACTACATCTAATTTTTGAAATTCATTTGAAATATACATGACTGTAACTCTTTTGAAAGACGTCTTCATTATATTTCATTAGTTTTATGAATTATGTCAGATTTTACTTCTGTTGTTTTTGTAAATCAAAAAATTTGTATCAACTGTCTGCCTGTATTGTATCTAATAATAATTGTAAATGGTTCAATGTTCTTTCTTCAGCTGCCTTCATTTTCATTGTTCCGTACAGAGCTACAGTACTTCACATTCTGGAACAAAAACAGCTGTTTGCTTTCGTTAAAGTTAAATATATTATTTTACGATTGTATTTATTGGAGAATAAAAAAATAAAACATTAACCTACTGCACATTATGGTAGAACGTTCAACAATATGTTATTGTGGATTTTTACTTCAAGAAAGGCCAACAATTGCCTCTTATAACAACATTGTCTTCGAAGTTCATGCATTGGTAACATATGTGTTATTAGAAAACAAAGTAATTGCGGCCGCGCTCAGCCCGTGCTCCTTGAGTTAACTCCAATTAAGTAAAGATCCAGCCAATTTTCTGAACAATTTTTTTATTGTTTCTAGACCTGGAATATGTATTCATTCTTTTCTAATAAAACATGAGGGGAGCAGCCACAACAATTAAATGAAGTGGAAAGCAGTCTTTGAATTCTATATTCCAAGAGCCAAAGAGAGGATTTCAAAAGTCAAGTTTTCGTGATTGTAAATCCTTGTTTGAAGTCTGTTTTATGTTTGTTTTTCAAGTTGTTTTTTGTGCAGAGTTGTATTAAAGGTATTCTAGTTTAAGATTAGGGTAGCATTGTGGACTTCATGAGGAGCGTCTAAGTCCTCATCCAGAAATCTTGGACTTGAATCTGTTTGGTTTTCAAATCCCAAGTAGGGCACCTTTTTTTATTAGTTCTGCTCGGGCTGTTGTGTAACTGTTTATGTTAAATGGGCATTTATTGTTTTATTCACCTGTGAATGCATTAAATTCAAAACCATGATTATTAATTAGTATGTTTATTAACAAGTCCAGCAAGTTTCCTGGGATAGCTTCTGGTTTCTGACTGGAAAAATAAATTCTGTACTTGGGGGTTTACACTCCATAACCAGACGTTTACTGCTTTCAATTACTTTTTAATTTAACTATGGACTGGTTCATATTTTGCAGAAGGGTTGATTTTATAAACAAAAATGCCCCAGAAAAAGGTATACCATGAAGAATACATGGTTTTAGAGCTACCTGTAGGTGTTCATGCTGAATCTTATTTCCTCATGGAATGAAGAATTGTGCATTTAGTTCACTTCCTGTCGTCTGCTTGCCAGAATTTAAATGTTTTATGTTTGAAATAGGCATGCCTTCCAACTGCAGGATAATAAATATTTCTCAATTAGTTTCATCCTCTTAGATTTTATTATATTTACTGCGTGCCTGTCATCTTAAAGACAGGTGATTGGCTGCTTGCCTTGTTCATGACAGGTCAGTGTAGACTTCATCAATGGAAAGTTATCCAAAGCTGAGAACCATAAGTCCTTGGTGGATATTTAATGATTTTTTACATGTAAAAATCAGCCATTATGTTATGTTGCATTATTTTGGCTCATCTAAGAACTATGGGTAAAATTTATATTTGTGGATCTGTAATCTACTTTCATATTTCTACCCTCTGCTGTCTGTTATCTTCTTAATGGAATTTTGTGCTTTTTTTGATATTAAAAAATATTTTGTAAAACTAAGTTACACCAATTGCTTTAAATACGAATACCATCTACATGCATGTTATGGGGCACACATCATCTTATCTGCTTTCTACTAATGAGTGTAAGGAATGGTAACTCTGTGTCTGAGATTTGTTGTGAGATTTGAACTTACGATTTCTGGGTTACCATGGGTTACCAGTAAGATGCCATATCTACGACCCACTTTCTCAACACTTAATTACTCAGATATATCATACAATTGGTTTTAATTGAATTGATTTTTACATGTATTTGCTTTTATCTTCTGTTTGATCAACATATACATATTCATATATGTATTAATATTATACTCTGTATTTCTTTCTTTTACTGTTTCCATTAGTCTGAATTTTTCATTTACTGGTATATTAATATCTATCATTGTGTTTTTATGTAAATTCAATTAGGTTACAAAATCTGCTGTTCAAACATATTTATTCATTTATGCTTTTCTTTTATTCGGGTTAAACCATTTTTAGTTTAAATTTATTGTAGAATTACTTTGTTTATTCTTTCATTTGGATCTTGTTTTATTATTTAATGGAGTTTAATGGTCCACCAGCGCAACAACAACAACAAAAAAGCCCATACCATAACAGTGATTCAACATGCAGGTAATAGGAATTCTGTTTTATAATTTTCTTCTTTACAATTTTGAAAGATTTCATATGATACAGTCTCTGTATACAGATATTATCTGCCAGGATATTTTTTTACGTTATTATTCTATACATCTATGTTACTTAATCTAATAATGCACCACTCTTCTCTCACTCTATAACCATAAAACTGGCTGCATACAACACATCTTTCAGTATGAATAAAGTTGCAGGATAATATAACGCCATCTATAATACAATCAATATGATACAAGCGTTACTGTTTATCAATAAAAAATGTTGCCAAAAACATTTTTACGAATTTAGTTAATTTCTGTGAGTCTTTGATAATAACTTGGCAACACACAGCTTTGATCTGACCAAAATGTGCTGCCAAATGTTTGAGTATGCAGACCCCTTGTGGGCTTCATTAGGGGCCAATTAGGTTACCCCTTTCCATGTATTTAGAAAGTTTAATTTCTAAGTAATAACATCAGAATATTTTTGTCAGATGGTTTATAAGGGATTTCATAGTTGTAGAGACCCAAAGATTGATAAAGCTATTTATGCTTTGTCTTCTACATAACGCTCTGTACAGTGATGTTGTACACACGGATATTTACAAAAAAAACAAGTTTCTGGCAACTTTGTCTTACAGAGATTTCACTCTCAGGTAATGGATAAAGTATCCAAACTAAAATGCTTTACCCTTGCTGCAAACATGTGAATAAATTAAAACAGCTTTTACGTTTCTCATTTTTTAAGACAGCCTCTGAATACAATGGAGTACTCCATAGAATTTGGTTAGTGTTATGTATGTATGCTTAAGTGCAGGGTTAAAAACAGAACATGAATAACAACCATTAGAATTTGGCTCCTTCATTTCTTTGTGCTGGTATTTAGTTTGCAATATTTAATGTTCACAAATAGTCTGTGAACACTAATGGTCTATGTACACTGGAGGTCTCTGTACACAGATGGTCCATATGCTGGTGGTCCATGTTTACAGATGGTCTATGTACATGGTTGGTCTCTGTACACAGATGGTCTTTGTACACTGGTGGTCCATGTTCACTGATGGTCTATGTACACAGGAGTTCTCTGTACACAGATGGTCCATACACTGGTGGTCCATGTTCACAGATGGTCTATGTGCACATGTGGTCTCTGTTCATTGGGTGTTTTATGTTAACAGATGGTCTATGTACACAGGTGGTCCATACACTGGTAGTTTCTGTACACAGATGGTCTCTTTACACAGGTGGTCTCAGTTCATAAACAGTTTCTATGGATGAGTTGCCCTTCACACTGATTCTATTCTGGTTATTTGTTATTATGGTTCACTATCAGGCCTGTTGATCAGTTTGAACTTAACTTGTTAGGTCAGGATTTATTTGACTGATTGTGTCACTTACATTTCCCCTAGCAACCTGTCAATGTAATGATCAATTGAATCAATGGTACCAGACAAAATATTATCTTGTTTTGTTGGTATTGCTATAACACGCTGATGAAATTTCTTAGATTCTTCATACATGTATATCAAATATCTGAGAAAACTATCCCTAAGTCTTGTGATGTACTTCATTACAGTATGTTTCTTATTTGGTGACCATACGAGATACAACATTTGCCTTAAATTGTTGGGATTGTTGTGGCACTGATAATTTTCGCTTGCAATTGATGCCAAGGTCGAGGTCATTGTCAAAACTTTTAAATGTTGGCATTTATAGTGTTTAGTGTTTGTTTACAAAAATTAGAAATATGCTGGAAACTTTGTCAAGTATCTTGTTTCAGTTTGTGTCATCAAAATTGATGAACGCTGGGTGTATTAGTTGACAATATAAACAACTTATTTCATTTATGTTCCTTGACTTTTATTGAAGATGTTTTGTTTGGATTGCTTATTTATGTGTTGGACTGTATAACATTAATACTGACACATTGAAAGCAATCTACAAGTGACACATGTTTAATGGTAATGTATTCACCATTAGTTGAATAATAATGTCAAGAATTCAAATATTTTGACTTGATTTCCCATTCAGAATAAAAATTAGCATTTTGTATCATACTAAATTTATGTATGACTCACTCCAACTCAAGAATTTGATCTTGTATTATCAATAGGTGTGTTCAGACATTAGTCTATTTGAATCTGAAGTTTGGTATGTCCTATTTTGAAGAGCATTTTAAAAAACTGTTGTCTGATTGGTTGGTTGGTCAGTTTGTTTGAGAACACTGTCTCATGATTGACCAATGACAACGCAGCATTGTGTGACAGACCGTGGCTTCTTCAAAGTTAATTTGCATATCCTCCTCCTTCATTGAATTGAGTGATTCATGTGGAGAAAAGGACAGTTACTTATAGAGGACATGGTTAGTACTGGTACATTGTCCAGTAACACTGGTAAGGTTTATAACTGGCCACTAATATATAGCTAAGATACTGTTGAAAACAGGCACAAAACGTGAAAAATTTATTTATTTCATACTTAGTTTTATACTTATATAGTTCTGTTTTTTAACTCATTTAACTTCGCGTAGAATGGTAATTGCACGTTTTGGGGATTTTAAATTATGGTATAAACAACCCAGTGATTGTTGAAACATGAACCTTTTTTGGCTTAGATAACTCTTTCTCTTTCTGGTACTTTCTGTCATGAAATATTTGTATGTTCTGTCACAAAATGGTGATAATTGACAGATATTGCACTTAAATGTACTCATTGTTTTTGTCCAGCCATGCTTGCTGCAAAATACAGTTTCAAACAAGAATTACTTCCTGGATGTGTGCTGAATCTAATTTAGATCATATTGCAATGAAATTAGGCACTTGGATATGATCGCTATGCTGATATTGTTATGTAAAGATGATATTTATTTTAACATGAATCACACTTTCCTGTTTTAGCTCTTTGACAAACTAAATGAGTGCGATATTGGGAGTCTGAGTCACAGATATGGGAAGAAAAGTCCAATGATTTGATTATGAGTCAGTGAGAATTAAGTTTGACTATATATTGGCCTTAACATGATATAACATCTTTTTTTTTCGTCTGTAGAGAATAATTAGAGACTTAATACTTGCTTGTAAGGAATGTAGTTCACAGGATACATTTTTTATCTCATGTTGGTTTAGATTTTCAGTCATTATGTAATACTTACGTTCCTGTAGTGCTGTCTGTCCCTGTAAAAACTGTGTGGGTGAAGGAGGCATAAATTATGTCCACTTATTGATATAAAGATGAATATGTAATGGAGATTACTCACAGAAAAACATTTTTGTGTAGTTGGTAGATGTTGTTTACATGGTATTATCATGTGAGTGTTGTTAGTGTGGTATTATTATGTGAGTGTTGTATGTATGGTAGTATGATGTGAGTGTTGTATGTGTAGTATTATGATGTGAGTGTTGTATGTGTGGTATTATGATGTGAGTGTTGTATGTGTAGTATTATGATGTGAGTGTTGTATGTGTAGTATTATGATGCGAGTGTTGTATGTGTGGTATTATGATGTGAGTGTTGTATGTGTAGTTTTATTATGTGAGTGTTGTATGTGTAGTATTATGATGTGAGTGTTGTATGTGTAGTATTATGATGTGAGTGTTGTATGTGTGGTATTATGATGTGAGTGTTGTATGTGAAGTTTGATGATGTGAGTGTTGTATGTGTAGTATTATGATGTGAGTGTTGTATGTGTAGTTTTATTATGTGAGTGTTGTATGTGTGATTTTATTATGTGAGTGTTGTATGTGTAGTATTATGATGCGAGTGTTGTATGTGTGGTATTATGATGTGAGTGTTGTATGTGTAGTTTTATGATGTGAGTGTTGTATGTGTAGTTTTATTATGTGAGTGTTGTATGTGTGATATTATTATGTGAGTGTTGTATGTGTAGTATTATTATGTGAGTGTTGTATGTGTGATATTATGATGTGAGTTTTGTATATGTGGTATTATGATGTTATTGGTTTTTTATTATGTTCCATGTATTGTAACTATAAAATTCTTCTCATATGGTGATACTTCTGTTGTTTATGTCGTATTTTTAATATAAATGATTTTGTTTAGTAAAAATCCTTTATGCTTGGTTGTTAGTGGCTTATTTTATGTTGGTTCCTAGAAGAGTTGCTGTTCTATTGAAAACTATGGATATTTTGTGCCACATGCAAGATTGGTAACAATTTTGTCTGAAGTTGAGATAACTAAAATATTACGCAATTACTTTCCAGAGCTAACACATTCATCAAGTAAATGATGTAATGAACTGCTAATATCTATATAATAATATGTCTGCATTTCATTAAGTAGAATATTCATTTGTAATGCCCTATGGGTTAGACCAATTATTGCTAGAAATAAATTATTTTATGAACTTTCTTACTTTGGGCCTAATGCATTCCACAAAATGATATGAAAAATGTTCAATAGTTTGCATATTTTATATTTCCTGCTGATTTTCTCTGCTGTTTTGATTTTTTTGTCCGTGATTGTTTTTAAACCCTGAATTAAATGTATGCAAATTACTTGTAATGGAGCCATCAGCCTCATATATTGCCTATTACTGTTACTTATTTTGAAATCATAGGGAATTAGCTATACATTTATCCCATTTTGATGATCACTTCGTGAGAACGTTTTATGCATTGCATTTTTGTAATGGTATCTGTTGAGTATTTGATACAAATATTGCACAATAATTTCCCTAAAATGGAGATTTCGTATTTGAATTGTGTCTAAATGTCGGTATCTTGTTATTGATAAAACCCAGTCATCAAATCTATAAAACTTGAAACATTCCTTTAAAACATTATTTTTAAGTTCTCATCTTCATGTATGAGTCTTTTTTATTTTCAGACCTGGAGAACAATCCAGAATATCTGAGAATGATTTCCGATGCAGAGCAGACAAACCAGCGTCGACGTTCGGCGGAACCTTCCCAGAATCCTCAGGAAAACCCTAATTATGGTGATGGACTTGAAGACGATGAATTTTTAAACAAAGTGTGCAAGTTTGAACTGATATCAAGGGGTAAGAATTCTCCCCCTGCAAAAAGTCCCACAAATAAGGGAACAGGAGGGAAACTTAATATAACATCACCAGACGGTCGTTCTGGGCGGCGTTCTGGAGAAAATTTCTATTTCGGTGAAAAATTATTTACAAAGGACACTGCAACTACCAGAGTTTCAGCTAGCATACTGCAACCCAAGTCCCCTAAACCAGAACAAAATTCCCAGGATATTAATGCAAATTCTCTAGGAAGTTTCGGAAGTGTATCAAATCGAAGAAAATCCAATGAATCGCGCAATTCAGGTGCAAGTTTTCAGTCAAGATCTTCAGGAAAGAGTCAAGATAGTTTAGGTGATAAAACCCCTACTTCTCCCAGTATATTTTTTAACAGCCAAGTTTCTCCCGTTCGAAAAACCGAATTGTCGCCTTCACCTTTCTTTGAATCAGTTAAAGGCTTGCCTGCTGTAGATGGTTCTAAACAATCTGTAAGTTCACCTAAAGTAACTGTGGACTTGGTGAAGAGTGATAATATTGATAAAATTAAATCAAATAGTGTTGGTGAAACTAATGTGAATGGTGTAGGTAATAAGACAGACTTTCTTGGTGTTAAAGAGGACAGTGAATGTTCTAGAAACACATTTGATGGAATTGACTTTGACTTTAATGAACTGACTGAAAGTCAGAAAGACTTGACATTAAAACATAGAGAGGTAGTTGCTGAGCGTAAACAAGAGCAGGAGATGGAGAGGCTTGAACGTCAACGTTTGGAAGAGATATTGAATATGTGTGCTGAGTATGAAAGACAGATAGATGCTGAAAATAGTCAATCAGTCAAAAGACAACAGGAGAAGTTCACAGTAACTGAAAACCATATGCCGCCAATTCCACCACTTCCTGTGCAGTATCAGCATCTGCAGAGTAACCATAGCAACTATGGTGGTCAAAGTTCACCTGGGCCCTTTCAAAGTCAAGGTTTACTGCAGCCAACCTTTGGTCCGAGACAAGTCCAACCTCCAAAGGGTTTGGAGTTTGAGACCCAGTCTCTTGACCGCCGAGATGTAGTGAATAAATCTGAGTACAGAACTTCAATGACTAATAAAATAATGACTAATGGCTCACTAACAATGCTTTCATCTCCTACAAATTCTCATAAAGAATTTTTTCATGGTTACCAGATGAGAAAATGTGGTTCAAACTCATCAAACTCAGAGGAAGAATCCCTTTGTGGCAGTTCTGAAGATACAGGAACAATAAAGCGTAGACCAAATTCCAATCAAGGACTATTAGGTTCTGATAGACCAACGAGCCCAAGGACCACCCCTAGAAGTCCATTAACCATTTCGTCAGTGTCCAAGTGTTCTGTCCAATCAAATTCTGTTATGCATTCAAATGACCAATCACATGCAAGCATTCATTACAGCTCAGCATTCACTTCATCCAATCAAAACACTCCAACTACAGTGGTGTCATGGTCACAAAGTAGTCCTACTCAGTTACAAGGCAGTTCACAGGCACAAAATAGTCCTCCTAATGATTTTGCAAAAACATTTAGAATTGAACCATTGAGACTGACAAATGTTAGTGTGGAATTTATAGATAGAAGAAGACTTGAAAATTTAGAAGATGGCAGCCATGTTTCCACATACAGTGAACCAGAGTGTGATCTGCAACTGAATCAGGATCGATTAAATGAGTTACAAATTAATGAATCTGTGTCCAGCGTCTCAACTGAAGTTCCAAACTATGGTCAGATACAATACAATCATACAGGAGGTCTTAATGATAGAAATTATGGTGGGAATAATGCTTACAATGACAGAAACATTGAGATTGTGTCCAGTAATACAATTGGTGCTACAAATAATTTTAATCAGTATAAAACAAACTTAGACCACAGGAATAATACCGATCATCATGATTATGTTAATTTTAATGGTTCACATTATTCTGATTCAAACAGTGAAAGTCCCAGTTCATCAAGTGCATCGACTGTGTGTCCAACCACGTATCATGGATTTATAAACAATATTCTATCAACTGGATCTCCAAGGTCGTCTGGTTCAATGAGCGAATCAAAGTCATCCAGTATAGAAAATGTTACTCCTATTAACAGTGATAATGAAGTTGCTGTAGTCACCACTCCAAACAAAACCAATGAATCTAGAGCTTCATCTACTGGTACCACTGATTCTAGTGAATGTTCCTGGGGAACCATTGATGTAAGTAAATCTTTTCTTGTTGCAGTACAATACAATACAAACTTTATTTACTGTATTTTTTTGCATATTACGAATGAAACATTGACTATGATTTGCTATCTGCAGACATTAACATGAAGTATATAATAAAAAGTAATTAAGACAGACAAGGTGTTTGAGTCTGACCATCGAAAAAAAGCAAAAATGTAGGACAATTGAGAAATGATTTAAAAATATTGATTATCCCCATTGATACGATTAAAAAAATTGATTAGAATCAATTTCTCAGACAAAATAGAAACAAAAACTATAATAAAATAGGACAGTTGTTCTTTTATACATGAAAAGGACTTTTTTATTCTTTGTGGGCATTTTTGGATTATGTTAAGTATTATACCTGAGTAAAAACCAAAACCAGGCCATGACTCAAATCATCAGAACCTTGACACTATGTTCACAAACTGGAGATTTAAGAACCTTCTTTATTCTATTTGAAACCTGGTGTTACGCTTGCATTACTAGGGTTTGCTGACCCAAGGGAATTAAATCTGATATTATTCATGGATTTCTTTCTGTACATGTAGCAGTTGTGTCCCTTGTACAGCTATTGCTAGTCATGTGAGGTGGTATTCCTTACTAGTTCCTTAATGTACTTTAGTTTATGTTGTTATTTCTTTGCTATTGTTAGTTCCATATTTATTACAAGAAAAAATGTGGATTTGGGAAGGAAAGGACCCTATTTTGTTTCACATAGAACTGAACCTTTAGGGTCAGTAGACTTAATAGAAGAACTTTAACTGTTAACTGTTGTCATACGTCAGTGAAATATTTCAGAACTGACTGTGGAAGCATTATCAATGAATATGAATGAAACCATGTCAGTAAAACATCATGATTAGTCAGACATTTTTATGTTCGCTTTGGTTTGTTCTATGTACAAGATCCTAATCTCCAGCTGTCTTGTAAACCTTTGCATGTCCATATATGGTTATATACAGAATTGATAAGAATATGGATTGGTTAAATTCTAGTAGTGACACTACTGTACTGTGAGATGATAGGTGTTTGTATTGCTGTCACATCTCAAAGAGACCTTAATCCAATCAGAGGGACAATATTTAACCTTATCTATGAAATGACCCAACTTCAAGGAGAACAATAATCAATGTAACATTCTTATATCAAGTGTGTTATGCATACTGCAAGACTTTGTATTGTTATACCACTCTAACATGACCATTGTTGACCAGTAAAGTGACTCGTTAATATTTAAATGTGATTTCTTTATGAAATTGCCCCTGATTTATTTTGAATATATTGTTATGTTTACCCTTTTAGTGATGGTATAGATAACAGAAACATTAAAATACATCTGATTGAGGACTAAAGTTTTACATGCAAATATTTGTTAAACATTTCTCTTTCCTCCATTTAAGATTAAAGATAAAACATTTAATGGTAATGAAAGTCCTACTGTCTTAATGCTTTTTTTCTATCAGTCTCGAGTATGATTTATCAAAACAAATTAATATGCTGGTAGTCGATTGTGGATTTATCTTGTGAGTTTAGTACTCCAGTACTTAACAAGCTGTTCACTTATTAAGGCATTATAATATTTTATTACTAACCAAAATGTTCCCCCATAATGATTATTTATAAGACATTTTCAACTCAGTCTGCTTTAATTTGCAACAATTCAGACCAAATTAGGATAAAATTGAGTTTATTATTTTATTAATGGATGTTTTTACATTTTTTGGTGATCCTACATTATCTAATTTTAAGCGCTGGTGGTTTTTAAATGGGATGAACCTTTTGATTAATTTCAAGTTGTCCCTCCGACTTTAAAGCATGATTCAGGTCGTATACATGTTAATCTATGACAGTAATATTACCTGTCTATTAAAATAGTTCATACATGAAGTAACGTAGTACCGGTAGTACTTTAACAGAGGATTTATATATACCGCTGAAGAACGAGATAAAAATGTTTGTGCGGAATGTTTCATGTGTCGTTTAACGTGAAGGTGTAAACCTTATATAGTGATATGTTTATCTCCTGTTTCGCTAAATGGAAATGACTTAAATGGATATTAGGCGGTGATATGTACATATTCTGTTTTGGGATTTTATTTTGATTTTTTTTTCATATTTGGATGATATTTGTGCTTATCAGTCCTTGGACATACCCATATTTGGAGTAAGACTTATATTATAAGTAATAAATCGCAAAATAAACTCACATGGTAAGTTTAAATAAAAATAATTTCATGGTGTTACATTCAATAATGCAGTATTTTATCAAGAAAACTTGTATGACATTATATATGTTGTTGCAATGTTGTAATTTCAGCCCTATAAATTGCATTGTAGGCTAATTCACCCGATAGTTATGCATGTTTGGGACTTTGATTGATCTGTGGAATATTTTGCTGCTTATAAGATTAATGTGAAGGCTTAATATGGGCCAGACATGGTACAGTGTGATTATTTATGTTTGATTTAAAACAAACAATAAAATCATTGATGCAGGTAATATGTACTTTGCACCTTGATTAAGGTTTAGATACATTTGTCTGATGTCTGATTAAGACTAATCTGTGAATGGAGTCAGTATTTTAGGCATTTCCTTAACAAGTATGTCTGGATTATTTTATGAACTTCGTGATCTAACATTGACACTGAAGTAGGATCCTACAAAAACTCAAATAAAACTAATGATTGATGTCTGTTCTAAGAAAGCTAATCTGTTACCAGTACTGACTGTTTACAGTGGAACCTTCCTAATTTGGACTTGTTTGGATCTCCAGGGAAATGCGTCTGTATTAGAAGGCTTTAGATAGACGTTTTTTATTTCATACAAAAGTATAGAAAAAAAGTACAAAAGATATTGAATGAAAATACTAGTACTGACAAATTTATCCACATTAATGTGATTTCTGGATTAGAAGGGTCCAGGTTTTAGAGGTTCCACTGTATCTTATTGTGGTGTTATGTTGCAAAATTTCCCTGCTCGTTGGATTTGAACACATGACTTCTGAATCAGGGGCTCTTTAAGCTGTGTAGACAATATAGCCCTATATGTGCAGCGTATCTACATATAGATATATTAAAAGTGTTTAATATATTCACACATTTAGTTTATTGCTTTAACCAGTTCGCTTGATGTGATCAAAAGCTATTTTTCTGCATGTTGAATGAAATCCATGACAATTTTCGTCTTAATAATAAAAAGCTCTGATAATTGTTTATTGCCTTGGGCTTTTGGCTATTGAGCCGTTTCAAAAACTGTTATAAATATTCTAATTAACAGTAAAACCTGTGTTAATTGTCTTCTGTGAGTAAATATCACCATGTGAACAATGGCTCCTCATTCAGAAATATTTTGAGATAAAATTTACCAAATAAAGTATAAGTCAAGTATAGGGGTCTCCTTGGACAAGTGGTTATAGTCTATGGCTAGTAATCATTAGTCCCTCAACACTGTGGGTTTGAATACTGCCCAGGACCAAAATTTCACATGTGAGGAAGCTGTCCATATAGCCTATGTTAGTGTTAGTGTTGGTTCTACACTAAAAGCTGGAAAGGTTGCATAATGACCCCGGCTATTTGTATGACATTAAACCCCTGACAAAAAAATGTAAAAAGTCAGTTGTACATATATAAAGGTTAGACGTCTTTTGTACCTGTTAGGGTCATAGTTGACAGGTTTAATTCTAATTCGATTGTAAAAATGTCGTATTTGGTGTCAGAAATAATAAAGTATTCAGATATTTTTTTTTGTAATCTGTTGTCATAATTACAAGAGTTTGTGTGATTTTATTGAGTGACTTTTTAGGTTTTGATCAAGATCCATGAAATTGACATCAGTCGTAATTAGGTGTACATGATTACTTATTACATGTACAGGTAATACGGCAATGATGTATTTTCTATGAACTTAATAGGAGTAATGATTGTAAAAATGTTAGTCTTTAAGTTCATACTATGTTAATTAAACATTTTTTTTTATCAAATTAGGTATTATCACATATATCCTGCCCTTGTAAAATAAAAATGTGACCCTGGGTATAGATATGGTATATATCTTAGGAATGAGAATATATTACCAGAAAAAAGTATATTGACAGATTAGATATAATTAAGACCTATTTATTGGAGACCTGTATGATTGCTTCTCATCTGAACATGCGTAGATGAGTTTTTTAACCAACAGTTAAAATATCTTACGAATAAAGTCTAAAAATACATATTTTTACAGCACTTTGTGCAGACACAGTTATTACCATGTTTGAAACCCAACACTCAGGTATCTAAAAAAAGAAAAAAAATGCTTATATCAATTGATTCTGTTTGTTTAGTGCTGTATATGCCTTATACTACCCGTAAAATGATGTTCATGACGAGAGCTTTTATCTTGTTTTGTACAAATAAATTAAAACAAAGAAATTAACTGGACAAGACGAGATCTTGGGTCTAATTTTGAAAATTGAAAATTGATATCTTCATATCTTTCATACGTCTTTCATTCTTTATTCAGAGTATTGACAAGGTTAATATTTTACGACCTTAGATCAGGTCCTCCACCCAATACACTTGAACTGTTTATTATTTCAATATTCCTTGAGTTGTTGGTACTTGATGACCCGTGATTAATATGCACCTCTTTGTTCACCAAAATATATTGTGTTGTCATTCTCATGCTGTCAATCAGAAAACCGCAAATCTTGCATGTTTTGATAATACAATTATGTTAAATGTAGTAGAGTTTAATGGATTTTTATTTTTAATTTTACATTTTTATGTTAGATAAAAATTCCTACTAATTATTTGGTCCCTATACAATAATGCATTGACTGAGTTTTGAATTAGCTTGTAGTTCAACTATCATTTACTTTTAATTTAACGTAAATATCACCATTGTTCTGACTGTAACACAAGTTTGGATCTCAATTCCCTTTTAGTGTGGTCCTTTTCTAATGGGATTGATTGCTCTTAAGTATTATTCCAACAGCTGTAAGTACTATGTACCGCTGTAATTGACATGAAAGACTGGCAACTTGAACTGTAATATGCACCTGTTTAAATTCAAACTTACAAACCAGTGTGCATTGTGTTAAAATTGTTTTTATGGAATCTTTAAATTCAAAATATCTTTGTGTGCCTGGGTATATAAACATGATAAGGGTTATACAAATACTTCAAGGACAAGACCGTTCATCTTGTGAACCTAGTCATTGTGTCTGTATACGTACATACAGAGTTATCTCTTCTTACTTGCCTATTGAAGCCTGTCCCTTAAGTCTGGCCCCTATTGTTTGACCAGAAAATAATGTTTGAATTTAATACAAGTCTGTCCTAGGTTACTTCAAATTGAACTGGGTGTCAAGTCAACATAAATATTGTCTACCTTTGTTTTATACTTCTAATGACAATAATTTAAGTTCAAATCTGTCACTTTTATACTATTATATAACCTTGTTTTTACAAATACCTGTGATTATTTAACTGGTGAGCATTCATAATGTATTAAAACATCTGTCATGGTCGCTTAGACCTATTTTTTACAAATAGTATTAAGTCAGGTCATACATATTTCTATTGTTACATTGGTAGGATAAATTTACTGACAACAAGCTGGTATCGGTTTCGAGTTGGTTTCATTTAGTAATAAAATCATGTTAATCACAATAAGCTATTTTTATCAGTTGTCATACCAGGCTTCTCAAAACTGCCGCAATATTGCCTGTCATTTTGTCAGGCAAAGTTAGATTTTCTGTCTGACCAAATGAAAATTTGTCTGACCGAATATATTATAAATAAGTGATAAATGCTGTAAATAATGCCTGACTGCCAGACATCTTGTCTGATACTCACAGAAAAGTTATTGGACCTGCTTGGAATTTGCCTGATATGTCCAACGGTCTGGCAACTTTCGGGAAGCCTGTCATACTGTTTACTCAAACATAAACCCAACAAAACTGGATTAATTGTTGATTCTATTTGTTTTTATGTGAAACCTTTCATTTGTTGTTGATTTAAGTTTGAAAATAATAAAGCTGGATAAATTTACCCATCGTTACATATTATTAATATTTGTAAGCTTAGCCTCTTTTATGTGATGTTTATATTGAAAAAGTTATAACCACAGTCTGTTTTGTCATGATGTTATGTTTTCTATGCTTGTAAGATCACTATGTACATAAATTGTTTGCAGTCATCTACAAATATGTAAATTATTAACATTTTTTACCCTATATGCTCATCATGTCGAGACAGGTTTGTAAACATAAACATTTTCAACGCTGACAAGATCTTTAAAATTTTATAACAAAATCATGTTCGTTAATATATGAACTGAGTAGAAGTAATGCATTAAAATATCACAATGGTTGCTTTACCCAAATAGTTGTGTTGTTAGGAAATAAGGGGTGCTGTGAACCCTAGGGATCCCTAATTTGATTGTCAGATTGTCATTATTTATGACATGAAAAGGATACTTGATATAAAATCAACTTAACAATTATCTAAATATATTGTGTTTTTACACAATTTATAGTTTATCTTCAAAATTCGAAAAAAAGAGAAAATGGCTGAGTATGATCTCAATGGATGACTTACTTCTTTGGTGAAAGGATTTTCATATATTTTTGTATCATAATGTTAGGGACAGGAAAGTTTTCTACTAAAACACTACTTCAGTGAATCCATGATCCACTCAGTGAGTTCTCTGTGTAGGGATAAATATTTCAAAGTCGTATAAAACCACCTTATAACCATTCCTCTGTAATTGTAAACAAAATTATTAAATTCTTCAATTAAACTTTTAGAGTAGCGTGTAAGATTTTCTTAACAAATCTTTTTTAACTGACACCTAATTACATGCAAACTATTCTCCATGTGAAAAATTTACTGTCTTTATTTTTTGTCAAGGTTTTATTTACTTTCATGATCGTATCATGCCGGTATGATAATGAAGCGTCACTTTCGTTTCATCATCTCTATTGTCACTTGTTCTATCAACTGGGTGTATAGTATGTTTGTATTTATTCTGACTGGTTTTACATACTGACAAGGTCTGTTTTTAAATTAAGCGTCTTTTCAAAAAATGATCTCTTTTAACGATTTGATAAGATCGTTCAGATATTGAAGCCTTTTATCTGTCAAGGTATTGATAGTACATTGTGTACTTTTTGACTTAAAGCCACAGACTGTCCCAATATTGAAAAGATACAAAGTATTGTTTGTGAAGCGTTTCTTGTGACTACTAATTTGTAATTTTTCTATAGATAATATGTACAAATTATCTTGTCTCTTTGAACTTCAACAATTGATAACTTTGAAGTGTGGAGATCATTATACTAGATGACTCCTCCGTAAACCTCATGATTACAGTCTGAGGCACCCGGACATGGATGTCATTATTACTCATATTAAATGTCTTAATTTAGTAACTTTAAGTATGGTTTCAATTTCTTGATTTTTCTCTTTCACTATTCAAATTGAGTTTTTATGTGCATGATTTTTCCAATCATATTTTCATTTCCTTGTATGATTCATTCCTTCTTGTAGCAGCACTTAAAATTTGGCAATTATTTTACTATTTATACTTTTGGCCTGAAGGTTACAATTTCTTTTCAAACAAACAAGGATGCATGCTCTATCATGTTTAAACTGTGCATGAAACAAGCACATTCAATGTGATATTGTAATGTTTATGTGTAACTATATAAGGAAAAATTATTATCTTGAATCCAGGCCTGAAATATGATAGATTTTTATCAGTCTTGCAAAACATTCCACTTAATGTAATCACAATTTCAATACCAGGAGCCATGTGGAATCAGTTTGTTAAACTGAACATTATTCATGTTCTCCAGCCGTTTGTATTGTTTTGTTTTGTATCCAGTATCTGCCATGATGCCTTGTGTTTTAATCTGATTTAATTAGTGTGAAAATGAGATGTTTTGGTGATCAAACCTCAAGTAAAACTGGAAGGCTGATACTTAATTAATCCTTAATATGTTATGGTTACCCTGTGTTCCCCATCTCTTAGTTCTCCGTCTGGTGATAAAAGTAAAGTTTAAATTAATATTCCTTTCTTTAGGGAGAGGGGTACACCTGTTTTCAACAACACTTCAGTGATGTACCAATGGGTTGTTAACCTAATCAGCATCCCTGGATTATGTACTGGTACTAACCTTATTTTCTGTAATCCTGCCAGTTTCTCCATCTGAATCATAAGATCAGCAATGGAGGACAATTGGTCTTAGACATTATGTCTTCAACCAAATTGCCTAAGAGAGCAATATGCCATACCCATCATCTTGGAGTCTATGGATTCTCCCTGATGAGCTAAACTGTCTGTCTTACTTACCATACTTTCAGTAGTGTTGTTTGCCGTGGTCCAGTGGTTAGTGCGCTGAACTTGTAACCTTACAGTCTGGGTTAAAATCCCAGTTGTGGCAGGTCATACCCTTCTATGAAAATTTGACAAAAATGTTGATTTTCCTCAATATGTAGAGAAGTTGCCGGCTCCTTGTAGGAGGGTTAGTACTGGTTAGTATACAGTCCAGGAAAACTGGATAGGTGAACCAGTCACTGTATACAGCTGAAAAAAAATTGTTGAAAAATGGCATTAATCCCCAGTGACCAGTGACAATAGTGTTGACTGTATACCTCCTACTAGTACCTAGTACATATTTGGTTATATCACAAATCTTGTCCATGTGACAATAGTCTGGTTGGTGCTGATTATTACTGTGCTGTCACCACACTTGTGAGGTGGAGCTTCGATATTATCTGATTAGGATATAAAAGAGTATTTGAATGCCTTAATCATATTTTTAAAGCCATAGATTAGTCAGTATTTGTATTTAAGACAAACAAACAGGACTCTTATGTCTATACTTGTAATAGATTGGAGTCATGACCTTCGTAAATAATACGAATGGTACGCTTACCAATGGTACGCTACGAGTATTATCGTTTAATTTGTGTGTTATATCTGAATTGACTAATGCCTACGAAACTGACTGTAGAAAATTTAATTCTGAAGTAAACAAATTGTTTTTTAAACAAAGCTGCCCCATTGGCCATTAAGAATATCAACACAACTTGTTGGTGTTACTGGCATAGTTAGTTTCACAGCTAGCTCTCTTGGATATTTTTAACACTGTGTTGGCCTTGGTCAGAACATAAGGACCATTATGTCAGAAGTAATTGGTTATTGTTATCCTCCATGTTGTTGATTCACAGAAGTTGTTGTTGTGGACAACAACATTGACATTTGTTTGTGTTCTTTTGACTATGTTCTATGGTTTTACATTCAAACTGGATATTATGTCCTATTATACAATGCTCCTTAAGGGATGTTATTATTTTCCTATTCAATTACTGTGAAGTCTGAATTAAGGGCCTTTGACCTCTGAACAAGGGCCACCATATGAACAACAGACCTGTTCAGCATTCATTTATTGATACCATAAAATGAATAGTACTCAGAATTATTTTAAGCCCAGTTATTTCCTTTTGTTTCCGTTTTATCATGGCCTTGTTTGCGGGATAAACTGTATATATTTCTCATTTATGTTTTGCTGAAGATTGACTCATGTCATCATTTTAGTCAAGTCAGCAATTTAAATAGATACCTGCTGTGACATCTAGGAATGTTTAAACAATATATATTATATACCTACATTTTATGCACAATTTCATATTCTGAATCCTGTTAACTTAATCATAAAACGTTTTGTATACATGGTGTGGGTGTGCATTTATTTAAGTGTCACATGATCAGGCCATATATCCTGCTGACAGATCATACACAACCTTAGGTAGGGTATAGGTTGACATAACTCAGAGAATATCACCCTACATTTGGCAGTGAATTGACTCATTAAAATAGCATAAACTCTAGCCATAATGTTTGGAGGCTGAAATTTTATGCCAAGTGCATTAATCAACTGAGCCTTTGTATAATTTGGCTCAGTAATTGTGATAAATTGGATGAGGACTGACACTCAAGTATTAGAATTAGCATGTTTATAATTGCTTTTTATACTGGTTGTTTGTCTTATACATTTCATAACATTGGCAGTCATCTTTCAAAGGTAACTTTAACAAAATCACGTTTTCCAGGTTTTATGAAATACCAAGTTAAAGTATACGTCCAGTGTCTAAGAAAACTAAGTTTAAGTCAAGTTTATGTGTAGTATTTTAGGGACATTGTGTCTACATTGAATTTATTTCCTTATAATTGCTTCCCAGACCTTAAAGAGGATTTCTAACACAATAACAAAAATAAAAACACTTCTATCATAGCGTATACAAGTACTTCAAAGTTTTAATTCTTTTTTTTTTCAGGAAGTTGACCCTAATTTACAGCTAGAAAGGTTGAAGGTCAACAAATCAGATCTCCTGAAGAAGATCTCAGCTCTTAAACAACAGATTGTTGATATAGAAACACTTGAAGATGAGGCGCTCAGAGGAGTAAGTTTATTCTTGTCTTACAACTTTGTCTTAACATACGGGACAGCATCATGTGCTTCTGGATGACTGCTTCTTGTTTGATTTTCAAATTATAGGGATGAATAATGGCAGCTGTGAATAAAATTATTTTAGAAAGTTTTCAGCAATTTTGATTTTTAAAATGTGATGCAAAAAGGTCTTGCTTGTGGTCTTGAATGGCAGGTAGTTGACATGCCGGTGCTTCTTTGAATACCTTCTGTATTTTGCTGTTCCCTGTACTCCATATGTAACTGTCCGCTTTCCCAAATGATTCAGAATCAAAGGTTTGAGACAATGGCAAACCACAGCTGTAGTGAAGTCCTTTGGACCCAAATAGATACTTCACAATAACGATTCCAATAACATTTAAATAAAGAAGGGCTTATACTTAACTATATCCAATCTTTCACTGTATCTGAGTTAACTATAACTGTGATTAACTGTACTGTAATTCAAATGGCAACTAAGCATGTGATTTATATGGATATGCATGTGCCTAGTGTCAGTAACTCAGATTTCCGGTGTTTAAGATAAACTATAACAATTTGCTATCATGTAAGAGGAATGTTGTCACATTAAAACCAGATGGTCATTAACATTCCATGTAAATACTGTTGTGTCATGCAATTTTATTTCTTTGCTTTCAAAAATAACACACATTATCTGATTATTTTGAACTCCTCCCATGACACAGAACTTCCCATAATGCTGCACTTTTATCTTTTGCAAACCATTACAGTTAAACCTGAGTAATTGACCACTTTTGAAAAAAAGTCACCATATGAGCATTGACCTCTCTTATGTGAACAATATTATTGATATAAAATGCTGAAAAATACTTGTATTATTCAGTTTCTCTTTTTTTAAATCGTTGTTGTGAATTACAGCTCAACTTATGGATCCTAATTTAATGATGTTTATTTTGTCATCTTACGTGACAATACACAAACCGTTTAACATTCAATTTTAAGATTTTAACTCACCGAATGGCTTCGGCTTCTTTTCTTTTTTCACCACTTGTACGTTACCATCTTTGTCTATAGAACATACTTCCATTCTCTGTTAAGTGGCCTTAGTTTACATGTTTGAATGTATGTTGAACTGCTCCCATATGGCTAAAATTTTATTTGGCTGTAATGTAGAGTTCCAGGAAGTATCTTATATTAAATTCTTTTGAAAAAGCTGCTCTCTTGGTCTTTGTCTACATTAGAAAATACAAAATTTCTTCTTTATTTCATTGCAAAATGTGATTTTTATTAGCTTTGTTGTGTAAATTCTCTATCTTAAGTTAAGCCCAAAAGACTTAGATCAAATCATGTGTTAACTGGCCACTTAACTATGTTAAGCCTAGCTATTGGTTAATTTATAATGTAACACAGAATCAACCAATTAGAGGCTTTTGTTTTGAGACTAATGCAAACAACCTCTGATGTACAACTTCGAGCCTGATACTGTCATTTATAGTATGATTTATTTATTTTCATTACAGCTTGAAATGGAGAGAGCTTTACTGGATGGTGAACATGAAGCTGAGATGGAGAGACTTCAAGATGACCAGGAAAAGATTCAACAGTTGAGACAAAAACAGAATTTGTTGATGGAGAAAGCATCAAGAGAAAGACAAAAGGTAATAATAGGTGACATAAATACACTATACAGTTCCTTCATCACTCCTGGAATGAAAATACACATACAGACTTATGGAACCTCTTCTGCATTGATATCAATTGCTTGAATTCTTTTGGGTTTAGAAAATCATTACATCTTTCATTCTGTGACTTTTCTTTGCATCTACCAATACTACTCTTAATTTAATGGCATTTGAAGGTGAGCAGGTAATTGCCCTAAAAATTGTTTCATTTTGTCACTGTGCTTTCTCTGTGTTTTGATGAATTTCTTGTATTGCATTTCTGCTCAAATTTGCTACTTTAATGTTATTTTTGTATCGTTTAATTTAATGGAAAGGAAAATAATTTTTGGTTATGGAATTTTTGAGTGCTTAATCATCCCCTGTTTTTGTATAACTATCATGATATGTGCTTTTATTGCTAATATTTAACATCATTTCTGTATCATTTCTCATCTAGGCAAAACATCAGGTATGCTTAATGAATGTCCCTCCAAGTAAGGGAACACACATAGACAACCATATTCATTAGTTGATCGTGTTTGTGAATGTCTGTATATGTCTGTACTATTCTAGGGTCTAGGGATTTCTGTGAAATAATTCAAAGGGGTGATTCAAAATGTACCTTTTTTAACTTTAAAGTAATGTTTAGATAATGTTTATATTTTAGTTTAAACAAATTGTGATGAGTTTGAAGGCTATAATTTCTTTACAATCTGTGACTGAAGGTCACCATAGGGGGGAAAATATGACTGTTTTGCATAGTAGGCCTTTATATGGAAGTTTATTGAACATATAAACATGTGTGTATATGTGCTCAAGTGTAGCCTTTGTTCACATGCTGGTTTTATTCACAAGTTAGCACAGGAGTGTACCTATATGTTCTTCAATCTTTTTATGATTGTTGAATATTAATCAATGATTTCCAAATATATCTCATGACTTTTGCATCACCCCTCAGTGTTATTACTTAATGTTTTTTGTCTCTATGTCTCTCATCAAACTTCCCAAAACCAGTTAGTACAATTATAGAGAAAAGATCCCACCTTTTATTTTTGGTACACTTTCCTGATAATTTGCTCTGTTTTTCCTATCTAAACAGGGAAATGTGTTTCACTAGATTACTGTCTTTTACAATCATGTTACTATTCATTGTTGATGCCCCTTCAAGCCTATAAATTATATCCATAGTTGGCGGCCCTTGTAGATTTTGGTGTGGACTGTGTTACTGATCCTGACAGTACTTTCAGTGCTTTGATTAACTTTCTTTCTGTCTTTGTGCTTCATTGTCTTGTGTAGATGTTTTCTGTTTATATAACATTCATGTATATTGTTGAGACTTATATAGTTGTATACACTTTTATCTGCATAACTCATTTGTAACTCATATAACCAGGAGTTCTTGTAATACAAACATAAATCAAGCACCAATCTACATTGGAACAATATGATGCACTAGGTCCGACATTATAGACCTGAGCTTTGTGTACAAACTCAAGTCTTATAATTCTTGACGCAAATCTTTCAGCTGGAAATAAAGAGCTGGAAATCCCTTTTTGAGTTTCGTAACTTCCTGCACAAGTCTTATTCTAAGTGCTTAAGCTCCTGTGATAACGACAGTAATACCCAGTGCTATAAATAGGTACCCAAAGTCCCCACTTCCCAGTGCATTCATTATATTGACAGCTCTGGCTACAGACCTGTGCTTGCACATATTTAGTGAAAACTTTGTATTAACTTTGTCTGATTATGGCTTATCAGATTGTATGTGTACTTTTTTCTTTTTAAATGTTTGAGATGATACATGTATTTGACCTCAGAACTCAGCATCTGTTTCACAGTGTTAGAATTATGTTAAATCAGTGTGGATCAATATTAAACTTCATTGTTAACTTATATTTCAATTAAATTATTGCATGTGCAAACATATTTTTTTATCAAACTCTAACACTAGATCAATTAATAAGCAGAAAAATAAAGCACTGACTTCATATTATACCATACATGGGTCACAAGCTTTGTGAACATTGAAATCATTCAATTTGCGGAAAATTTGAAAACTACTGTGCCATATTGTCAATATTTCTTTTTTATATATGTTCTATAAAACCTCACTGAATGACCATTTCAATATTAAGACCATCTCGTCATGACGATCACATATTTTCAGACTGGTTTACAGAAACTCTTTTATTTGTCAACTTGATAATGAGACCACCTCGAAATAAGGGTTATTTTTATAGTAAGGTCATAAAGGCGCATTGTTTGCATGGTTTAACTGTATTTGATGTGTGAACATCAAATAAGGAGGATATAACAGCATGGTGTATCTGATATCATGTATATGTGTACATAGTATCATACAAATAATGTGTAAGTTATTTTTATAAGTCTCTTCTTGGTATTGTTATGTAATGGTTACTATCAGTTTTATGGCTGTGATATGAATTTTAAATGTAGTTTGTATGTTATAAATATCTTGAGATGAGTTTATTATTTGTACATGTAACACTGGAATATATCAGTACTCAGAGTAGTCCTATCATCCTATTAGTACAATTTACATGTACATCTTTGTATACGTAATTAGAACATGTTTTAACTGTAACATATGCTAATTGGATTAATTACCCTACTGTATGGATATATTGGTGACAAACTAAAAACATCCTGAAAATAAGAGCTTTTTAAGTTTTGCTATGAAACTTGTTTGAATATGAAAAATACGAATCCATGAAATACAATTCATTATGTTCCCATTGTGATGTACCAAGATTAATTGGTATGATATGATCATGATTAAGATAAATGTGAATATAATCCAAAGATGCATGACGTATCCAGTCCGGAAATATCAAAAAAAGTTGTCAAGCAGTTTTAATATTACATTGATAAACTGGAGAGAGTTCAAGTAGCTCTTGTCTGATGTTGTTAGCCAATACGTGTGCTATGAAGTTTGTTTATCACTGTTCAAGATCAAAGTGAGTGTTTTTACAAGAAACTTCTACATACTCATCGGAAGTGACGTTTTTCCATCGCAATAGTTTAAAGGAATAAAAACAAAAATTATTTCGTTTCTGTGTAAGATGTATCCCTGGTCATTGCTGATAGATTGTCTGTACAAACCGTCCTCGCTTACAGGATGTCTGATTAATTGTTGTTAATCTTAAAGGAACTTTGCCCCAGATTTTATTTCAATAATCTTTGTAGAACTTCCCTTCATTTGATGATTATTATAATAGAAAGTTAAATCAATATACATTAAGTATTTTCTTGATTTGCTTATATGGATACATGGAGAATAATTTAGACATGTAAGACAAACAAGGCAGGGTTAGTCACTCAATAGTGTAATCCTATCATTAAGTTTAAATGTACCTGTATTTCTTACTAATTTTCCTGAGAAATCAATAAAACAAATGTTAGTGAATTATACATGTACTAATTCCATATAGTGACTTTGTTAAATTTCATGTGATTTTCTGATGTCAATATGAGTTGCATTCCCTTACCCCTCCCACCTTTAAACAGGCCGTTTCATTTTCATGGTAAACTATATTCTTATTTATCTTGACTTGTTTTTTAAGGAATTGGCAATCATAGAACGGGAGAGATTGAAACTGGAGAATCTAGAACTACAGAATGGTAACCTAGAGAAACAATTAGAACAGTGTCCTCGTGATGAACAGAAACCAATCTTGGACAAACTACAACGTAACAAAGAAATGCTAGACAATCAACGTAAAGTCTTTGATGACCTTGAGTTTCAACAACTCGAGGTAAATGATAAATTCTATAAATAACACATATTTATTTATAATATCTGTGCATATGAACTTTGCTTGGTTGAGAAGGAAGTTTTAATGTTTTCACTCATTTATTGAATTTCATTCTTGTGGTTTATTCTGTATTTTATAATTACTGTATTTTATAATTACCGTATTTTATAATTGCTGTATTTTATAATTACTGTATCTTATAATTACCGTATTTTATAATAGCTGTATTTTATAATTACTGTATCTTATAATTACCGTATTTTACACAGTTTACACCAGTCCCATATTTATACAATTGTTTCAATTGTTTCAAGCTTAGGAGAATGATATTTTCTGTGTTGTCTTTTCAGTCTGAAGCTAAATTTGAAGAAGACAGAGAGCAAGTTCAAAGAACTTTACTTGCTGACCAAAATGATCTCCTCAATCGTTACAAAACTAGAGAGGTAAGACTCATCCCTGAGTGATGATTATAATAATTGTACATTTATTTGTATACCAATAAATATAAAAACATGATGCGTGTACATTATGTATATTGATTCATGCATTTTTTCTGAACATTTGAACTTCTAAAAATATGAAAGCTCAGGGGAGGTAACTATGTAAGTAATATTTAAAATAGATGTAACATGATTGTCTTTCTTACTTTCATGGTTGCTCTTGTTTATTTTCAATTAAAATTTTCTTCTTGTTGAACTTGAATTTTCTTCAAATATTTGCTGAGAGAAATATCTTTCTCAATTTGTTTGAATATGTGTACAACTTGTTAGATTGATTGTCTAAACATATTGTAATTCACTGTTCTTTTTTCCATCAGGAAATTTAATGCAAAAGTATAATATTTAGACATTCCCTCTTTGAAGAAAAATGTCATCTTATTCAAATTATTTAATTTAATTAAACAATTAAATTAATCATGATGCATGGTGTATTGTACAAATAAATTTTACAGTGTTCATTGTGGTTTGTGTATGATACATAAATGTTTGTTCTTACAGTTGCCTCATTATGATTAATTAAACATGACTAATGGGGGACAACATCTGTATGTTAAACATCATTCATGATATATGTATTTAAATTCCTTATCTAAACAATTGCCATGGAAACCAAACATGTTTCTTTAAAGTATGTTTTTGTGAGATAAATTCTGAATAATTCGGATAATATGATTTAAGCATTAAAAAGTCAGAATTGTATGGGGAATGTTATTGATGCGTTTTAATCATGAACAAGCAATCTATTGGACAAAATTTATCAAACTTTTTGGAAAATACTTCAAGAATACCTGAATTTGAAACATTTCGGGATGGGGGCTGTGGGGACAATGAAGCTTTTAAGAAAAGAAATTTGGGTTACCATATGACTTATGTATAAAATATGGGATTACAATAAGACTTAATTCATGAAAAAATTGGACTTACGAGACGTTTTTAAATATTTTAGGGGAACCCCTATTTATCTTTGTTAGTGGCATCTGATCTCATTATGCCAGGTACTCACCCATTCTACCCCTCCAATAGCTAACATCCTCTGACATCCTGAATCCAAAATTGTTCTACGCAGGAAGTTTTTGAATTTTATATCATCCTAATGAATGACAGTCTGTGTTGTTTTCATACTTCAAAAACTTGTTATTAATTTTATGATTTCCTACACCAAGCACTGATTTAGACAGGCTGACAGCTGTGTGATGTAATGCCGAAATACCATATCTGTTATGCTTCATTGAATATACTTTGTTATGTTTGATTTTCAAAATACACCCTGAACATTATTTATTGTGTAATGTTATGTTTTGTTGTGATTGTGATGTAATTGTGGAAGTATGGGTAATATTGTATGAATAAATCAGGTGAGTTGAATGATAAAGTAATGTATCTAAATTTAACATAATTATCACATTGTTTTAATAGGGTTTCTTTCTGTAGGTTGGGGTTATAATCATTGGGTCCTTTTTTTCTTGTTTTTCATTATTTCATTAGTTTTTACTGGATAAACCATTGTTTGTACTTTGTTCATATTTTTTTTTATTCTGAGCTCCTAATATTTAGACCATGTTGTTCTTCATCTCAAGTGCCTGCCATATTTATTCTATATAGTTCCAATCATTAAGATCACGCCAAGTTCTCAAATTCCTTCTCGTAGATACCATACAGAATGGTGTTCAGTCCTTTGTTTAGCTTTCCTATAAGGGGCCTCCTTGATTGAAATGTTATGATCTCTGACTAGTGATCACTAGCCCCTCACTTCTGTATGCTCAAATCCCACCAGACACATTTCACATGTGAGGAAGCTGTCTAGCCAGCTTACTGTAGGTCAGTGGTTCTACACAGATGTACATCTTTGGTTCTTCCCCCACCATTAAAGCTGGAAAAGTCTCCAAATAACCCTGGCTATTGGTGAAACATTTAACCCCAGTAAAAAACAAAATAAGCTTTGTATTACAGGGACTTGTCTTTTAAATTACAAGGGGTTCATAGTCTAAAATGTGCTTATTTGATTCATGATGTGCTTATAGAAATTATTGCCCTTCATTATGCTGGCTAGTTTCTAGCAATTCAATATGTCATCTAGTTTCACAAAAGCTTCCTTGAATGCCTTAGTAAGCACACTAAAATCATTCAGATTAATCAATTCTTTATTCTTTAATGACTTAATGATGTCATATTGACTCTCCAGTAAAAACTCACTTTGTAACCACCTCAATATTAAGACCATCTTATTATAACAACCACTTATTTTTGACTGGCTTTCAATACCTCCCCTTGTAATTCAACTTGATTATGAGACCACCTCATTATTATGACCAATTGTTAGGTCCAGAAGGTGGTCTCATTATCAAGGTTTTACTTCTTTTTATTCCTAGTTCTGTCTTCAAAATAATATTATTGCTTTGTTCGGTTAATTTTCAACTTCTAGTTTTAATATGCATACTTACAGGAAAGTCTGCAGCAAATATCAGCTCAACAAAGGGAGACAATCCTGGGTGTTAAACATGAAATGGAGAGGCTTGAAACAGACAGACATGCAGCTATTGATGAATTCAAACAGGTTTGTTTATAAATGTTATTCTTCATCTACTTCATATCTTGTACTTGAGTTACACTGTTTTAATCATGAACTTATAATGAAAGGTTCAGCTGTAATTTTTCGTCAACGATTTTAATATATGGTTAACTTTTGTGTAGTTGAATTAGAAACTTAGTTCTTGATTTTTTTTCTTTAAAAAAATAACTTGTGCCGGTACTGAAGTCTTTTCTTCAAGCTGTACGATTTTATTTTGTAAAGTATATTAGTCCTTTTTAATCAAATAAAAATTTTATGATATTGAGCTTTATTTAAGCTTCTCTGCTAGTTTTAAAAGTGCATTGTGATGTTTTAATGTGCTGGTTAGTGCTATATTGAGAATATTCTAGTTACTAAGAATACACTCTCTTTGACTGTTTGTATTTATCACATTTGTCAGTTCTATGTGACACTATTACGGTTTCCATATGTACATATTAAACTTTATTGTTATCATCTTAAACTGGGGAAATTATGTGATTTTTTCTTCCATTTTGTGTGTTGATGTTTCAAATAGAAGCTTTTGGAGTCATTTTTTGAGATGTTGTCTTTTAACGCAGTATCTTTTATTAGACAATGAACTTTAGGAGTCTGTTAAAATAAAAAACATCACTTGATAATTAAAAGCATCATAATTCGGTTTTTAGAACTTCAACCTGTTAGAAAAGTTAAATTTTGTATTAAAATATCATTACAAAGCTGAATTTCATTGACTTAACTTCTCTGAACAAATGATTTTATGTATTTTGCTCTTAAACGTAATTCAAGAAATACTATGAAATAAACACATTGTTCAGTAACTAAGTTTGTGATGTAGTGAAGTAAAATAAAGTGTTGAATGTTATAATTTGGTATTTTATGTACTAGACTTGCTTGGTAGATTTCTCTGTTTAGATAGATTGTTGTATTTTGTGTGAGTTTTGTCCCTTAGTTTTATTTTCTTTGTTTTTTTTTTGTACAATATTTATTTATCTGCTTGGGAGCAATTCAAGGATATAAATTCATGTAAAGTCTATCAACCATACCTAAGCAATGAATGTAAAGATAATTTGATTTCATGATTCCAAATTTTCTTAAAGATTTATATCATATTTATGTTACATTATAAGGACTTGTGCTATTTATACAGATTTATTGCTGCTTGTCTCACCAGAGCTTTCAGTGCTTTGATTCATGAAAAAAAACTATTCACCTTCTTTTGCAGTTTAGAATATAACAAAAATTTATTTTCCAGTGAAAAAAAGCAGTTAAGAGTAGGCTTCTGCATGGCTTGTGCTTTGTGTTGAGTTAGGAAGATTTTTGCATGCACATTTTTGTTGTTTTTTTTCTTTTTTCTATTCTTTGGTGTTATCGAAATGGGTGCATTTTCAGGAAAAAGTAAAATTGGCTGAAGTTCTTGGAAGAATGGATGAATTATCTAAAACTTTAGCTAAATCCAATGATGTAGAGCGAGAAATAGAAGAATGTAAATCTGTAGATATGGACTTACATCTGGAGGTATGCTGACTGGTTTACAAATTAGTAAAAAATTAAAGGATTATTTTCATAAAAGATGAGAACCATTTTGTTTTAGTGAAGATGATTCATGGACTGGTTTCCTTACGCATTTTAAATTTTATATTTCTAAAGCTAATGTTTTAAAACCCTTCGAGTTATTTTATTGTAGCGCCCTCTAGTGGCTGAAACAACATTTAAAGCTACTATTTTTAGTTGTTCTGCATATTTGCATTGCACACTATGAGATTTGAAGTCTTGGACATCAGATTTTAGCTTTGTCCTTTCTTGCTTCATCCCAGATGTATGATTAAATTTAAATGCATGAGAAAAATCTGCCTTGATTAAAGTCTTGTAATGGAGAAGTGATGCTAGCAGGATGATAATGTCTTAGTTCAGATGCATCTAACTCTTAGATCTGTTCAAACTACAAATATATTATTGAAGTTTTCAGAATATTTTGTTTCAACCGGATAGAATGTTTTCACAACTAGTTCATGAAAGGTTTATATTGTTAGGATAAACACATGTTTTGAAAAAATATTTCTTTCGTCTTGATTTATTCCATTTTTCTGAATTTTGAAATTAATTTTTTTCACAGTTATAAGTTACCTTGGCATGCATTGTTTTATGTGGATTTGGGTTCTGACCTTATTAGTATACACCCGCATGATTGTTGATTTTGATTTTTGTTTGTTCTGCTTTTTATATGTATAGCTAGTTGTGAGTGACCTCCCCTGGTTAGTTTTTTCTGTTTTGGAAGAGTAACCTCCCTTTGTTTTTAATCCTCTCATTTATCTTCAATATCAATTTTTGCTTCAGGAACGAGATAGTGATCTAGCCAGGAAGATCGAGGAGTATCTTCAGTCTCCAACTACAAGAAACAGTAATGCTTTCCGTGCGTTAGAAAGTGCAATTCAGAATACTAGTAATATATCGTATGGCCTTCCCCCTCTGTCGCCGACTTCCCCCCAGCCATTGCATGGTTCAGGTGAGCGAAAGAAATCAGCAACCCTCCTGGAAATTGAGAAAAATCACTCACTGTTCCTGGAAACACAGGGCAAGTAGCGTACACTGAAGCTAGTCATGTGACATGCTGAAAATAGAAACAATAGTGTCATGTGATCATTGAACAAACTGCCTGTCTGTATAAGTGATTATTTTCATTATGGAATCTTGCTGTCTGTCATTCCTAGCATAGCCTTGAAGACTTAGAAAATTACCTTAAACATGTTTTTGGCAGGTCTTTTATTGTTATCAATCATAATTTAAATCTGAATTTGAGGATACCCCTTGTGAATTTCTGAGTTATTTTAAGATTTCTATTAATAGAACTTGGGTCACATGACACTGTAATTAGAATTGTTTGGAATGAGAAGAACTGCTAGTGAGATTACATTTATCCAATGTCTTTCTTTTGAGAACAAAATGCATTTATCAATTACTAAACATACGTTTGCCACTTTTCTAGTATATACGATCAAAATAACTGAATGCTGTTAATCAATATGATCTCTCTGCTTTGGATGTTTTTCAATCTCGTTTGTAATAACATACGTATTCTGTGATACCTTTAATACATTTTAAGTCGGTACTGTATATGTTACATTGAACTGTCTCGTGTTCCAGTATTTATTTGGTTCTCTTTTTCTGATATTAATTCAATTTTTTTACAATTGTGAATCAACAGTTGTAATATTTAAAGTAAATTTAATTAGGGGCAAAGTGTTCAGATACTTATTGCTATCAGTAAATATTCGGCATATTTCTGTCTGAATACTGGTCCCATCATGCATTGTCTGCATAATTAATGTGACCTATTATGAATTTGCCTCATTTTTCATCTAAAAATTCTTGCATGGTATGTACTTTTATAGAATATTGCTGTTAAATTGTTAAAAAAAGTAAAAAAAGAAGTTTTCCTTGAAAATTTTGGGTTTTAAGAAGCATATAAGTTCAATGTTACATTATACAGTTCGGTACTTTATTTTTTGTCTTACGACAGTCAACTGGTTTTCATCAGGTAAAGACATGTCATTGCTCGACTTCAGTGTACAAAACTAGAACTATTGAAGTATACACTAACATCATTCCATTGTATTGCTAACATATTATCCATAAATTTTATTCCTTTTATTGTATAAAAAAGCATGATTTATTTATGGATTAGGTTTTGTACTGTGTGCTAATATTCCCCATTCTGTTCTATTCTATTCTGTTCTGTTCTGTAGTTTTAGTTTTGCTGGCAAAGATTTTATGAACAAAAACTTACAGACTAACATTAATGCTAACAGTTTTGTTATAAATGTAATATTCTTTTAAAAAACATGAAAACTTTACTTGCTTCAAATTGGTGCTCTTGAAATTCAGTAAAACTTAATCTTTATGAAATGGACTTAATGGTAATTATATCCTTATGTGATTTCCTTCTCTGGATGATAGTAAATGAATTGTTTACTTTTAGTCGAATCAGGGAATATTTTTGCCACCTGTGCTTTTTTGTATTGTTGTGATATTTTTTGCAGTGTTGATATTTTCATTTACTAACCAGTTATACTTATAGTGTAATAAAGATTTTAATGTAAAAGTTTATATTTTAGAATTAAAATAACCAGTTTTTGTATGAAAATTAGTCATTAAATAGTTAGGCATTTATAATATTTGTCATAGTTTTACTATAGCTTATTAAAGCTTAGTAATTTTCTGTTAGTAAGTTCTAGAATGAGGAATTGTTCATCACAAATATCCAAGTATTAAAGTCTAATGTTTGCATAAAAATCTTTCATACCTCGATGTGAATTGAACTTAAGTTTTAATTGTATGAAATAAAAAAAATTTTCCTCATACAGAAACTTATGTCACTGAAGTGTATCAGAATTAGGGTATCAATGGATATTATTGTTAATTCAACAGCCAAACAATAATTTATTTAAATCTAGATTTTAGAATTTGAGAATTTATATACAATTTTCCCGATAGGTAAATATATAGTCTGTACATGTTATATCATTTTTACGACTGCGTGTGTGGAATCATGAGTAAAATATAATTATGTATTTCTGTCCGTTTGTGTTGTTAGCACAATACATTTCAATTCTATTTGAATACTTCTGACTTTTCATTGCACCTGTCGGTATGATTTACCTAAGTGTTTGTCTGAAAATGACTTCTTTTAGGCTCTTTCAGATAAATGTTTCTTTTGTTACCTCATATTTTTTGTAAACATCAACATTATAAGTTCATTTAAAACTAAACTGCATTTACTTCCAAATATTTTCATTATGACTAGCCAAATATCTATAAATCATTTTGCCCTCAAATATTCTTTTCGTAGTTCTTGTCTACCTTTTCATGAGAGGCTGCGACCGTGGTTCAGTGGTTTAAGTGCACTGGAATTGTAACCCAGCAATCCGGGTTCAAATTCTGGTCATGGCAGGTCATACCCTTCCATGAAAATTTGACAAAAATGTTGATTTTCCTCCATATATGGTGAAGTTGCCAGCCCCTTGTGGAAGGGTAAGATAGAATTGGTTAGTATACAGTCCAGGAAAACTAGTTATGTGAACTGGCCACCATATATAACTTAAAAAACTGTGTAAATAGTGTTAAAACCCAATGACGATGTCACATAAACAACCTTTTCATGTAGCTGTCTATAAATACATGTATGACATCAGTGTTTAGCGTTTTACAAGGGAGGTTACTCTGACTTCATCATTGAAGAGTTAACTAGAGTTGTATTTCCTGATACTGCATATTAATCAGGTTTCAAATGAACTGTGCACAGATTTTCTGTTTCTTAATTGCAGCAGTTTAATTAATATCTCCATGTTTCTCTATTGAAGCATTTAAAATAATTAATGTTTGTGAATTGATTATTCTTTATCATAGAAGCCCGACTCTCATAAGTTACTTTCTTTGTCACAATTAGGTTATCTTTGAATTTGTTTTCTGTCACATGGATTGAAAAATTACGTGTGAACTGAGAGCTTTTATCTATAGAATATGCATGCAAATATGTAAAACATATAAATTCAGAATGACAATGGAACTCAGAAGTTTTTTCTTTTGAAAATCTTATCTGTTAGTGCTTAAATCATTTAGATAAGATAGATTCCTTTGAAAAGTTAAAGCGTTCGTAATATCCATTATCATTAAACTATCTGTTGTATCATATAATTATGCAACACTGCATTCATGTAATTTATCATCTCTATAATTTCATGCTTTAATTATTGGCTCTAATACAAAATGCTGAAACAGATAAATTAAAAAAGTACATTAATCTTGTGTAGCGACATTAACCATTTGTAAGCCAGCACAATTATTTTTTGTTGCTTAAACTAATGCCAAACTTTAATGTAAGAAAATTTATCCCCCCTGATTAAGAAGTTGTACTGGTTGCTCTGAAACAGTTTACATATTTGAATGACTCTTCTTTTGAGTGAATAGAATGTCTTTAAAACTATCAAAATTTGGCATACATCTAAGGATATATTTGTATTAAAATGCTGCATTCACTGCATTATTAAGGGATCAGAAAAAAATCAGTTGTGTATATGGTTACCTGACTGAGGTTGTTTTTTTTTTTGCTAAGACCCTAAAGTTTCTTACAGCAAAATCCAAAGCACAAAATTAAGTATTCTGGAAGAACCATATCTCATAAGTTCAAGTTTATGTTGATTGAAAAAATCTTGAGAAAAGATGTTTTTTATTTGGTCAAGTAACTGAATTTATGGCTTTTTTTATTTCAAGCCTTAACTATGTTATAATTCTCCCTATGTATGTACATGCTTCCTTTTTTTTAAGAAAGCTAATATTTCAGTTGATGGATAGAGATGTTTTTTATGTATAAAATTGTATATCAAGCATATTGTTCTGTGATAGTAGGTGAATAGCTATTGTTAAGAACCACAATATTAACCTAGTTGTCATATTATTACAATTATTACTTCAGCCTGAGCACTGATATTTGACAAAATGGTCACATTCCCTGCTATTTGGTTGTCAGACGAATGTGACAGAAAACTACAACAAAGTGATTCTTATTGATCATGTATAGGTCATTGCAATACATGATTTCTTGATTTCCATGAAAAAGAAGACAATGGTAGTACCAATGTACTTTTACTTTTTCTGTCAGAGATAGTCTTCATGCATATTTTGGTATCATTATAAACTTGAAATTCTTATTTGCTTTTACAGATTTGAACTAAATCTGGTATTTTGATAAGTGTTAAAAAATTCTAAGAAAAGAATTTTCTTTGGTCACATGTATTACTTTAGGTCCCTTGGTTTGCTGTAGGTTTTATGTTACTTTTGGCCCTGTGTTTTACTTTTTAGGTCTCATGTGTTACTTTTGGTCCTATGTATTACTTTTGGTCTCTTAATGCACTTTAACCTTAAGGTCTCATGTGTTACTTTTGGTCCTTTGTTTTACTTGAGGTCTCATGTATAATACTGTTGGTCCCTTGTTTTACTTCAGTCCCATGTATTACTTTTGGTCCTTTGTTTTATATCAGGTCCTTTGTTTTACTTTTGGTTCCTTGTTTTACTTCAGGAAATTTGTAAAGTTACTATTTCTGCTTAAAATAGAACATCTTAAACTTGCTGCCTGGAGGAAGGAGCCAGCAGCATTACAATGGTCTTTCTTGCAGTTTAATTTCTTTAAACAGTCTACAAGACTTGTCATAAATGCCAGCATATCAATTATGCTGGTTCTCTGGATGTATTGTATTTTGTTGCCATAGTTACTTCCTGTCATCTGCTTAATGATTTTTCTGACATTTTACTTTTTGTTGAGATATTCTACTCTGTTTCTACAACAAAAAAATGTTGAATTAAAGAGATCATATTGTTGCTTTCTTAGAATACCATCATTTAATTTATCAATGTCGCTCCGAATAGAATTTAATGATAAACTTTTAAGCACCTCTTAGTCTAAGGTCTAAATAAGGCAAAACATATCTAAACATATCGGAAACTTCTTCTCTGCTATGAAGAAGATTTCTTCCTCCATAAAGAAGATTACCTCTATTTTCTGATGTTAGTATTGGAATCTTCAAGTCTGTACATCTTAATTGACACATAATTAATGACTGCAGCCTACAGTCAGGAAATGTGAAATACATAATTAGATCCTTCTAAAGTTCTGTGGTTTTCTTCTTAATGTCAGTATTTTGTATGGTTTGGATGTTTTTGATATTTACTAATTGTCTGAATTTGGAGATAATTCATTCTATTACTTTTTGTTGTTGAGGTCCACATGGAAGAGTGGGAGCACCCAGCTGAGCTATCTATATCAATTTAGTAATTATTATTAAAACAACAAAACTGTGCAATCCATCTATAAAATGGATCACTGCATACTGTGTAAAGATTAATTTGAGATCGAATTAGTTATGCCCACTTACAGTGGCAATGTAGTTTAATCTCAATATTTTGCTTCTTATTTTAGATAATGTTAAGAATTCTCTTTTTTTATGAAATGGAAGCATTTAGATGATATGAAATACAAGGGGATGGTGTAGCTTGTTCATGTCATTAAAAGATACCAGTATTGTTTCCTTGATTTGACTTTATGTATTGATCCTGTATCGGGCCTGTTTCAATCCTTTTTGGATCTTGTATACTCTGCTTTATCTGAATCCCCCTGAAAGATTCTGCTGCCCCTTATTATAGCTGTAAATGATCAATTGATTGGTTAACAGTACACTGTAGGGTATGTCAGATTAGAAAGATCTTGCTGCCCCTTATTATGGCTGTGAATGATCAATTGATTGGTTAATGGTACACTGTACAGTATGTCAGATCAGATTTCTCTCTCCTAAATCATAATTCATCCAATCAGAACAAAATTGTCTGCATATGACCTTCGTCAGTCTAATGTCCCCTGGTTTCAGTTTGGTATTTTCTACATCGGTATATTTATGTATCCCTTGGGGTCCATGTCACTGGTCATTAGCATTCATTGTTAATCTCATATAAGAGTGGTCAACAGGATCTCGCTGGTCATTGAAAAATCCCTGGAGACAGATATGTGGATTAAGATGATTTTTCAGATTTTCTGCTGACCGGACTTTGTCTTAGATATGGGCATTTCTCTGTCAGAAGAAAGTAACATGTTGATCCGAAGTCTTTTTTGGATGAAATTGTGACAATTAAACCCCTATGAATATCAATTATAGAACAGTAGCCTCTTTGTTGTATACAGGCTCTCTATAAAGATGTAAAAGTTAGACTGATGATTTGTCTGTATACATAAAATTTGGGACATTCATGAGAAGAAGCAGAAATGCAAATTTTCTGCTGTACCAAAATATGTTGTATTTACTTATTTGCCTGAACATTCAATAGTTTTGTCATCTTGGGATTTTTTTCTCTGAATTGATTTGTTGAAACAGGGCTAGAGTGAATATTTTCTCTATAGTTGACGGTCCCGCAAGGTGTCTTACAATTATACTGTCGTTAGTGCTCTGTTGTTATATCATTAAATTTCAATTAGGACTTAATTGTTTTTTGTGCCCTCATGTTTAGAAAACAAAGAATTGCTATTATTTCCACACTTAATAACCTGTAAATGTTGAAAAACTTAGTGCCTCTCTATGAATTCTTCTCAAACGTGTTACACACAAAACGTCTGTGGAGATTTTTCTAATTTGATTCTTCATACGAAACGTTGATTTATTGTTTTGTTAAAGATAATTTAACAGTTTAACATTTTTGAACAGTGTGGATTTATTTCAAGTTAAGAAAGAAATGTTCTGTTTTTTTTTCTTTCTTTAAATCCAGAGGGAGACTTGTTCATATATTTCTAGAATTATTTTCTTTAAAAGTTATAACACTTAAACATTGAAATTATCATACATCGAAACAATGTACCAATAATTTATACCAATACTTTCATTGATTTTGGTGATTGATTTTACTGAAAAATTATCAGAAGACCATTCTTTAATATCATTGCACTGAACTACACATTATGAACAAAACCAAGTCCTTTGTGTAAAGAATGTATAGTACAGTATGGTGTCTGTCTTACTTTATTTTATTATTTGTTTTTAGTTTGTAGAGACAAAGCTTTACCTATCATGTTTAGGCAGCTTCATATTGAAATAGGCTTTAATTAAAGCATAAATAATGTCATAATTAGATAACTGATTGCCTCGTGACTTAATTAAAACTCGTTGTTACAATGTTTAATTAAATTTAACATAAACATCTCTAAGAACTTGCTGCGTAATTCAATACATTTTGTCTATCTGTCAGTAATGATCAGCTGTAGTCTTTATTATGATGCTGTAAAGACAAGGAAAGGTGCTACGTAATATAAAACATTGCTTTAATAGGATTATTTCTTAAAATAAACACACTGTAATTTTCTGTCTTTATTACGTAGTCTGTGGGAACCCTTAGGAAATATAAGAAGAATTTTTTTGTTGTAATGAACTGATTACAGTATGCGTAGAATATGGAGTACTTGTGACCTATGCATTGTGTTTCCTTGGCCTTCTAGTCATTTTTTCATTTCTGTTTGGTAGTAAAAAGTACCATATAAAACTGTGAAGTCTACATTAGTTATTCAGTCCTTTGATGCTGTTCATTTTTAAGAGCATGAAGTTTCCAATATTCTTATAAGATAATATAAGATGGATCCATCCTTTCTTCATTGACTCTGTTCCATATTGGATAGATTATCTTATTTTGCATGTTTCACACAATTTTAAGTTTATCAGTTCATTGTTACATGTTAATATTCCAGTAATAATTCATTCAGAAATTTACTTAGTGCATTATTATTAAAAATTCTGAAATTGGAATCAAAATTGAGTCTTGCAAATATTATAATCTAATTACTCAGCAAAGCTTATATTGTCTTAATTTGTAGATTTCAATTGATATAAAGGTATATTTTTATGAACATTACCTCATTTATTGTTTGATATTTGAATTAAGGGCTTTTTAAATCTTTCTTGTGAAGGTATTGCTGGTTTCATAGATCTTCTCTTACTGAGGAGATAAATTTGTACTATTTTATAAATCTTTTGTAATAACATAAATATCATTTGAAATATAGTATAAAGTCTTTTAATCTTCCTTTAGGAGGTAATGTCATTGAGCATGAGAAACGTCGTATTGAGGAGCTACGTCGTCGAGCAGCAGACGAAGGACGAGCACAGTGGGAAGAAAAGAAAATGCGTGAAGCTAATTGTAAAAGTTTCAACTCCTTGGAGTCTGAAGATTCCAGCATATCAAGCAGCTGCGAAACTCCATCTGAAAAAGAAATAAGGTAATTTTAATTGTATTCACAAAATCCTTAGGGTAGTGATAAGAGTAACCCTGAAGTTTTGTCATAGATATGCCCATTTATTTCAGACCGACTGTGGTGACTGGCACCAAAAGTAATTAGAAAGAATCCTTCCCTGCTCATCCTCTGCCTACCCCCTATTTTGTGATTCAAAAATGGTTCATTTGCAAAAACTTATAGCAAATCATCACATGAACATTGGTTAATTTAGTCCATAAAATATCATAATTGCAGTGTACTTATAGTCAGTGTGCTAAGATATTTTATTCATTTTTTCCAAAGTCATGGATATTTGGAATTTCTATATTGGTAGTTGTCATTAGGCCTGGGTTAAATTGACAGATGGTGTTAATTTCATACTAAGATAATGATAGATAGAAGTGTATCTTGGAAATATATTAGTCTATTGATATGAATCTATTTTTGTTATCAATCAATCTTCATGGAAAAAAGTACAAAGAACTTAATTATTAGTATTATCCATGATGACTATTTTCCGTCTTAATGTTAGCCTACTGCTGGGGTGTAATGTTGTGTAAAAAGCCTGCTAACCATTCTAGTAGGGTGTAATTTCCTGTTTCTGATCGGACTGGTATAATAAGATATGTCCATTTCCTGTCTTAGGCTGGTTTACGAGTGACTGTTATTTTCGAATTTCTGTATTTGCTCTCAGTAAATAGATTTTTCTGTAGTATCTATTGTCTGAGAGTTTAACTGATTGATTACATTCTTCTGAGACATGGAATTTGTTTGAAGTCTTAATATGGAGCTGATAATTCTATGTTTGGATCAACATGTGTCAACAAATTGTTGCATAATAATGTTGTAGTATATTACTATGTCATGCTGTTCTGTGTCCACCATACTGTTCTGTGTCCACCATGCTGTTCTGTGTCCACTATGCTGTTCTGTGTCCACTATACTGTTCTGTGTCCACCATGCTGTTCTGTGTCCACTATGCTGTTCTGTGTCCACTATGCTGTTCTGTGTCCACCATACTGTTCTGTGTCCACCATACTGTTCTGTGTCCACCATACTGTTCTGTGTCCACTATGCTGTTCTGTGTCCACCATACTGTTCTGTGTCCACTATGCTGTTCTGTGTCCACCATACTGTTCTGTGTCCACCATACTGTTCTGTGTCCACTATACTGTTCTGTGTCCACTATGCTGTTCTGTGTCCACTATGCTGTTCTGTGTCCACCATACTGTTCTGTGTCCACCATACTGTTCTGTGTCCACTATGCTGTTCTGTGTCCACCATACTGTTCTGTGTCCACCATACTGTTCTGTGTCCACTATGCTGTTCTGTGTCCACCATGCTGTTCTGTGTCCACTATGCTGTTCTGTGTCCACCATACTGTTCTGTGTCCACTATGCTTTTCTGTGTCATTTTAAGTTTGTCTTCAGGTTGATATCTGATATCTTTTCTAATGCAGAAAATGTCTTTCTTGAATTCTAAGGGTGGAACTGTTATATTCCTTGCAAGCCTATACGACATATTGTTGTTTCTTGTGCAGTATGCTTAAAGTGTGTCTATAGTATGTGTCTACAGTCTGTAATATGTTTTGGTTCATTTTAGTAGCTTTTGTGTACTGATGTAATTATTATAGCTATCCTAGTGACAACAACAACAACAACTATACAATTCAAACATTATTACTCTGTAAATTTCATTAAAATCCCTACATAATGTTGATGCTTCAAATTTTTGTTCTTGTCTTTATTGAGAATATAATTGGATACTTCATTTATTTCTGTTTTACAGTTGAAAACCATATAAAGAACCTTTTTCTTCCTCCTTTATAGAGAGTATACTGTACTTTGTGATCATTGACCAGTATTGACATTGTAATGGAAAAGTCATTTATGGCAGCTTTTGATGTTTGTAACCTTTCCATTAGCTATGTTGTTGCATCTGTTCCAGAAGTGTTAATCTTGTATAAGTTAATCTGGTATAAGTTACATGTTAGTGCCCTCGGATTCTTTCTGAATTGTGTTGTTGTCTCTACTTTAATTGCTTTGATTAGAAATTCTCTCTGACTTGAGTTTTAGAATTGAAGTTACCTTTGATCATGTAAACTATGATTCTAAGCTATTGAACAGCATAATGTATTCTTGGCTTTCTTAAAAGATCTGAAGACTTTTTTAGCATTTGAATAAATTTTTCTAAATTGTACATGAAATGAAAATTTTGTTTAAGAATCATATGTCAGAATTCAGGTGCAATGTATGGATCAAGCATGTGACCATTTCCCTCAAGGACACTTTGTTATGCTAAAATTCAGTTTTTACAGTCATGTTGTTTATTGTGTTGATAACGATTAATCATAGTGTCAGTATTTTGTGTAGGCTAAGATGACAGCTTGTCTTTTAGTTCGTTTTTTGATATTGAAATATTCAACACAATGTGGGTGGGGTATTCAGATTGTACATGACTAGAATATGAAACAAATATGTTTGTCCTAGAGTTGTTCTATGTTAGAGTAAGGTCTGTGAAAATGTAGACTTTGATGTATTATTTAAAACTCATGTTGCATAATTTATTTGGTGATTAGTCTGTGATATTGTGATCCATGCAAGTTTTGAGAATGGTTGGTTAGCAAGTACTGGTATGTAATTAATGATGATTGTTATTCACATGACACTGCTTGAGAATTTAAACTGAGCAATTTAATTGTGTTAGTTAATAACTTGTGCTTCAATTTCAAAACCCATGTTAAATATGTATATCTTACTTGGGAACTATTAATGTGTCTCTTATGTGTTTAATTTTCCATCTGTTGGCCCATTTTCACCTACAGCATTCAAACTAGGGCCTTCAGGGGACAAAGGTTTACCTGTGGTAGTAAAAGTATGACCTTAAACAATCAAACTAAGGTCAGCAGTGGTTGCCTCTGAGTATAATGTTTGAATTTTGGTGCCTTACAAAACAAAGCTTACATGAAACTGTAAGAAACTGTGACACCTTGTAAGCCATTAACCTGACATCAGAAGATCTTTGCAGCTGGCACCAAAAAAGATGACACGAACTGACAAGTGACTCAAATAGGTGCAGCTGATGCTGAAATAGGTGCAGCTGATGCTGAAATAGGTGCAGCTGATGCTGAAATAGGTGCAGCTGATGCTGAAATAGGTGCAGCTGATGCTGAAATAGATGCAGCTGATGCTGAAATAGGTGCAGCTGATGCTGAAATAGGTGCAGCTGATGCTGAAATAGATGCAGCTGATGCTGAAATAGGTGCAGCTGATGCTGAAATAGATGCAGCTGATGCTGAAATAGGTGCAGCTGATGCTGAAATAGGTGCAGCTGATGCTGAAATAGGTGCAGCTGATGCTGAAATAGATGCAACTGATGCTAAGAACTTCTATCTCTTATAAAGTGTAGATGGAATGAGAGTATCTTCCTTAAGAATCTTATTTTACTTTGGAATAGCAGCCATGTTGGTAGTTTTATTTCCTTACCTACTAGAAACGAGCTGTAAGCTTCAGTGAAGTAGTGTAAATATGTAAATAAATAATAAGTTGATTTTGTAGGCTGAAGAATTGATTAACTCATTCTTATCTGATGTTATCCATGCAATGCTTAATGTTGGTGTTTATATGCAAGCTCAGTGCTGATGAAAGACTGTGATTTAAGATAGCTGACAATGAATGCATCCAGCAGAATTTTTTTATCCGTTTTCATAAAACAGATGCTGGAATGTTCACCTTTATTCATGGACTGAAATATGGTTTTGTACTGAATGCGTTGTTAAGCATGCAGGCTATCATACTGAACTACAGTTTTTTTTATGTTCATACATTGTCAGCATGCAGGCTATCATGACTATGTTTTCACAGGAAAAAGACCTTCAGAAACCAACAAGGCTAAACTGCATTAAAATATCAGATTCACCAAAAGTTGACATTTCGGTATCTGTATACTAATATGGTGGCACACCCTGAAGTTTATTTAGTGGTCTGAATGGAAAAAGATTTTATTATGAATGTGAAATCTGCTACAATTATGGTGATATCTTTATGGAGTACCATAACATTGTTTAATCTACTCTTGATCCTCTTTCTGTTCATCAGACAGCCTTTGGTGACCTCTATGAAGTATTTGTTGAGATCTTCAAGCTATTAAGATTTCTAAGCTGTTTGTTTATAATACTGTAGCAGATATTATTGATATCATTTATTTGTCAGGTAGTCAACATTATTCTATCAAGTGTTTTCACCACCTTTGTTTGTAAACATGTCAATCTTTCTTCATTCAGCAGTTTAGTCATGATTAAAACTGCTCCAGTTTAATGTCTTTTACCACATGGTGTATGGCTTATTGATTGGAAAATATTTTTTAAGAACTAGTTAACTCCTGCTTGTATGATGGTTACAAGAATTCATCGTTATGACTAAAAATGAAGAAATGTCACTCTGTATCTCTTAGTTTTCTTCCTGATACAAACTGACAGCAATGATTTTAAGGTCAAACTATTTCTGCTGGACATTTAGGAGTGTATTAAACGTGACATTGTTTTCAGACATTAGTGCTCTTTGGGTTACAATTTGCACTGATTTCTTTCATCAAATTAATCTCACAGTCTCATTATTGATTGTTACAGAACCATTCTAATGTTCATTTAGTGACCAGTCTTCTATTCCGGAAAATCAGACTGGTTTAGTGTTTACTTTATTCCTGGTGCTAATTTGATCGCATGACCAACCGTATGGAAATGTTGACTGGTTAATTGTTTTTATTCTGTTTCTGTTGCAAATAGGGAAGTCTGCTAGCTTATGTGATTCTCCAGGATTCTCAGAAAAGTGCCAATTTTTTGCGGTACTATTCTGAGAACTGAAGGCAATAATTGGATTGAAATGCGAGAACCATTACTTATTTAATAAATCTTCTTTTTGTAGATTCTGGCAAATGGGAAATCATGAATATCTATTTCGCTTGAATTATGATATCAATATTACAGATTAAGTAGGTATTTCAATACCAATTTTGTGAACGAAAAGACATTGACAATGGTTCAGTCGATTCCGTAAAGAAAATTGGATTGTGGAGTATTGTTGACTTTTAAGTAAGGAGATTTCAGCGTGTGATGGATCTGTGGTTTTATTTATGTGTTCAATGTTAATATAATTTCTTTATAGAAATGATAAAAAAATAAAGTGATAGTGATTTTTGCTTGCTGATGTTGATGCTGATGATATTGGGATCATTTTTTGAACATTTTTATTTTGAAGTTTTCAGACTATTAACACTCTCTGTTGTCAATCTTTCAAATAATATTTGTTTTTATATTTTCAAAGACTGTGAATGTTTTTATTTAATTTTCATGTACGTGTTAGATTCATGTCATAATTACTGGATACCTTTATATACACTCAAGAAATGTCCTCGGACATGGCCATGTTGTTTGATTAACCTGGTTTCTTTGACTTAGTTAGTTTCCACTTTAATACTCGGTCAAAATTACTGCCGCATGTTTCAATATTTGCTTTGGTCGACTGGTTAATGATGTTTCTTTTTGTAGTGTCAATAATAGAGTTAAGCTGTTGATTTTCCAATTTCCTGCCTTATATATCTATATATCATCTATGTATATCAGAAATGCACCACTATACTGTGGTATCATTTATTTTCATTGGGCACAATTTTCGTGGTTTTTACTAAAATGCCTATTTTTGGGGACGTAAATTCATGGGTTTGATTTTTTTATTGAAAAATTACTTTATTGTTATTTTGTCATTTTCTCAACTAAAATAATCTCATCAGTGAAGTAAAAATACAGGTTACTGGCCCTCAATATCCCTAAGATATCTGTTGATAATATTATGCATGTCAAATTTGGCATCTGTGATTTGTGAAATTGATGGTGGTACAAAGATGGAGCCAAATTTTAAAGAGCCTTTCGTGTTCATACCTTTTTTCAGTATGTCGTGTTCATTATTTCAACACTGTTAAGCATAATCATTACATTTCTGTTGGTTTGATTTGACATGTAAATGATGATCAATTATCATATATCATAAACTGAGACCTGTTTTGTTAATTAATTTAGTAGTACTCAAACAAAAACAGATGGTTGGAGCTTGACATTTCCAGTTTCAGTACCAAAAGTTATATTGTAGCACAGTTTTGGATATCGCCAAATTTCAGATGGTTGACAGATATCTTGGCATTTATATTCAAGGGGATTTGACTTTGTGGATTAGCCAACCCACGAAATGCACGGAATTAAATTCCCAATGAAAATTAGTGAAACCACAATATATAAATATATGTTGGTGTATTTCTGATGGGCCTGTACAATCTGTTATATCAGAAAAAAAATATACTTATACTTGATGATCGTTAAACTTGATAATTAAGATTTACCTCCAGACCTTAAAAGTTTTGCATGTGGGGTGTTCAAAATGTACTTGCCTCATTTTTATGGTTTCACTTGTGGCTCAATGAATTTGATTTCTGCTCTGTGTTTTAAAATTTCATAATTAGCTCTTTCATCTTATTTCTTTTTCATCGGACTCGAAAACCAATTTTTTTATGGTTTAATTGAAAGAGTAGTTAATGCTTCTGTGATACTTATTCTAACAAGTCTTTGATTATGCCATAGCACTCCAAAAGACAGTGGGGTATGTGGTACTCTGTGTCAGTAACAGAATTTGATAATTTGTTTGTTTGATGACTTATAGTTGCATTATTACAGATCTATGAAATCTAAACTATTCTGTGGATTCAAATGAAGTTTTATTCCATTGCTGTTCAGTTTACCTGAGCATTTAATATTTGTGTTAGTGAATAAGTCAATAAAATACAGTGAATAAGTCAATAAAATACAGTGAATAAGTCAATAAAATACTGTGGATAAGTCAGTAAAATACAGTGAGTAAGCCAATAAAATACAGTGAGTAAGCCAATAAAATACAGTGAATAAGTCAATAAAATACAGTGAATAAGTCAATAAAATACAGTGAGTAAGTCAATAAAATACAGTGAATAAGTCAATAAAATATTGTGGATAAGTCAATAAAATGCAGTGAATAAGTCAATAAAGTACAGTGAATAAGTCAATAAAATATCCAAATCCTGATGAAGAACTTTCCTCTGACTTCAAATGCTAACATCTACTCAGCCTGACCATTAACTGTTTCCTCCACTGTCTTTCCTGCAATTTTCACATGTTTTCTCCCAAGTTTTAATCCATAGTTATCCTTTTCATCACAAAATGTGCCAAAATCCTAATGCACAGATTTAATTTTTCTTTAGTTTTATGTTTCCAATTTGCATTATACGAAATGAATAAACTTTTCTACAAATCTTTGATAATTCCTCTGAATTAAATTTTCAAAGTACTCATTTGCGGGCTGTTAATATTCCACTGCCATTACAGAATTCTCATACAATCTGCTTTTTTTATGTTCTATAATCTGATAGGTTTATGATATCAGCATGCACCACTCATTGAACAATTTTTTATCTTCTCATTGGACACTTTTTTTATCACAGAAACATTCAATTGCTATATTTCTTTCATGCAAAAGAGAAATGGAAGAGTTTTTGTTAATGAATTGAAATTAATTAAATAGCGTAGGCTTTTTTCCTGAAAATCTCCAATTTACTAGTGAAACTTTAATTAACTTGATGAAAATTCTTTTTTGTTGTCTCATATCACTCCTCGATATAAACCTTAAGTGAGAGTACCGGGTATTTTTAAATCTTGCTGTCTTTTAAACTTGCTTCAGCTTACACATATATTTCATCACATGACATAACAATTCAGTATTTCTATAAATTTTATAAAGCATGCAGCAGAAACACAAATAACAACATACCAGTAATTGCATCTTGCAGGTGCTTTTATAATTCAAAGTTTGATATGGAGAGTCTGACTAAACTTAAGGACGATTTCTGCATTTTGTTTTATTCAAGGAAAAGTGATCATTTTTTCATATTTTATAGAAAAAAGTATAACAAATCCAAAAATGGAAAGAAAAACAGGGGTCACCGAACTCGTTTTCGAGATAACAGCTCATACTTTGCAGCTGTTTTTTAAGATTTGCTGTGTACAAAGAGCTTATCGCTAAACATATACTATCACTGTTATATCATGATAAAATCATGCTCAAACATACTGTTTTTACATGTAAGTATTCATTTGGCATATATTGTGTTAATTTAACACAATTCATACCATAAATGATTTAATTCTGTCATACTATGTTTTTATTTTCAACTGCATGCATGAAAAAATGGGTTGCAATTTCGACAAAAAAAATATTATTTTTCATCTTTTATTCCCCCTTATCCGATATTCTTCCAACAAAACTTTCTAATTTTGATATGTATCTTAGAACAATGTCTAATAAACATATTTCAGTGATAAAAACATGAGGTTACCGAGCTAATTTCAGTCTCAACTCTGAAATTCAAGTATATTGTCAAAAATAGTTGACAAATATGATTAATATCAAAAATATGCATATCAAGTTAATAAAGATTTTGCCTATTTTCCAATAAAACTTTCTAATTTAGATATATATATCGTAGAACAATGTCTAATAAACACAATTCAGACATAAAAACATGGGGTTACTGAGCTAATTTTACCGCCAACTTCTAAATTCTGTTGCATCGTCAACAAATATTTGCCAATTTCAGTTAAATTTTGTAATGTGTATATGAAGTTAATAAAGTGTAGTTTTCTGTTTATCATCCAATAAAACTTTTTAGTTTTGATATATATCTTAGAACAATTTTGTACCACATATTTCGCTTTAAAAAAACATTCGAGTCTTTGAGGTAATGTTAGCTCAGAGTCCTAATATCAGCTACACCATCAACAAATATTTGCAATAAATGATGAACCTCCATTACAGTCATATGAAGTAATTCAATTATGAACTGTACATGAAGTGTTTCACATAAATTAGTCACTATCAAAAAATAGAGCACGCATTATAGGTTGCGTTTTTAGCGCGCTCGCGGATACGTTAGTTGTCCGAAAACTATGCAGGTGTTTCTTCCGTGAAGAGCTTTATTGTCTCCCTTATGTGCAGAAATGTTGCGCGTTACGAACTACCGAAATCGTCTTTAAAGTTCAGTAGAAAGTCAAAACTCACTTCTTCTCCTATACATTTATACAGATAAATGTAAACACTCAAGGAGGACATGGGAGGGGATGTTCCTAAGAAATACTTATTATTTTGTATGAATGCTTTTTTTTGGAGACGATTTCCTTGTTGGTATATAACATTTTAATGAACAACCCGTATTATGGAAATGATAATGAAACTGTAGAATTTTGCCATTAGAGTACACAATGTCCTCTGTGATAGAATTTAGGTTAACTCCCCCTAATATATCACGCTCAAGATCTCAGTCTGTGTCATGTGTAAAGAACAATTAAATAGATTTTGATAGTTCTATTATTAATATGATTTGCATTTATCCTTTCTTTTGTTGACATATACACATATATGTAAGATGATTGGATTCTCATAAGTGTTTTCAATTTTGTATTGAATGTCATGAGTTCTGACTGAAATGACATGCAAAAAATTAAGCATAAAATCACCATTTCAAGTTAAATTGTTGCTGTTTATGTCTTAGAGAAAATAAAGGCATTTATTCAGTATTGTATAATGTCATCTTTTGTATGTTCTCACTGAAAACAAAAACAGATGGCAGTATTAGAATTCCATACAAATGAAAGAATTTTCCACATGCACCATTTTCATTGGCTGGTTGCCAACCAGCCAACAATTGTACCACATTTTGCATGAAGTTTGCTCTTACTGCAGTTTAAAAGTAGCCTCCCTTTAACGTTCATTATTTGATTGTTTCCCTTTAGCTCGCCATACAGCAAGCAATCTATTACACTGGTTCCCATTGATTCTCCGTACAGTGAACGATCAGAGTGGCTCATGAAATTCTTCCTATCTAACTTTAATGTTCACCGACCTAGTAACTTGCTCTAAAATGATCAACTACCATATATACACAACCTTAACTTTCATCAAATATGGGTACTTAGTTTTAAAATTGAAGTAACAAATTGGAGTGACAAAAAATCTAAAACATCAGTTGCCATTTCTTAAAGATTTGGGTTGTTGTGTAAATGCTGTAATCAACGGTTGGTGTATAAGACCATGTTTTTTATGCATATTTAAATATGCCGTTAACTAAAGAACAGAGTGATATTTAGACAGGTATTACCACAGGCATCGGTTATTTAACTGCTTGGTATAGATGCTTTGTTATGTGATCAGAAACACACCAATTTGCTATTCAGTCTCAAAGTGGAATGGTCAGAAGTACTGTTAGTTAACCTTAGAACATGCACACTACAGTATGTTAACTTCATATGTTTTTATTTTGCTATTATGTTAAGTATAACATTGAAAGGTAGATAGACATTAAATAAAGAGGATTGAAGGCAGCAATGTCATTTCCTTGCATTTCACATTGTTAGCATTAAAAGGATTTACAGAAAATGTTTAACAGTAAACATTGGACAGATCTTGCAATACCGCAAAGCCAGCAACAGTCCTCTCAGTGCTTAGATTCCTCATGCCATTATTTCAGTTTATTGTACATTTAAAGATAGCAGATGTTCTGCTCATGTGATTTTCTTAAACTGTCATTCTCAGACATTTCGCATTTTCTGAAAGAATGAATTCATAAATTCCAATCCCTTTCAAGCCTGGAAGTTTGGTACATAGACTCCTGTGTATTTGGTTAGACATTAATTCTGTCAAGTCACCTTTGCTGACAAGATTGATTTCCAGGATGATGTCTGAGAATGTGTTAACCTTTTACTCTGTCTGGATAATTTATTTAAAGTCCATTTGAGTGATTTGAATGAGAAGTTTCTCTTCATTTGTGAAATTGCAAAAATATGGTGTGTAAGGGCCCATTTTATTTCGTCTTTTTTTTGTAGTTGTATGCCCTACGTGGATTTTATTACTGGTAAGTGTTGGAAGTTTAATGCAAGAGAAATGTTTTAATTATAACATTGAGAAGAAATGAAACAAATTAAACCACCCAGAAATTCACATTTGATTGGTATAACTGTAAGCTTGAATTTCATTGGCTGATACTGACCTATGGCCATAACTGTGAACAAAGTCTGAACTTTATTTAATGAACGTGTAAAAAAAGTCTGCACTGTTTTTAAAGAATACAACTTTAAATAAAGTCTGAACTGTCTGTTTATGAACAAAATTACTTGGAACATGTAATTGTAACAGACATCACAACAATTACACATGTATCTCAGTAATTCATCTGAGAGATTCATACGCTTGAAATTCTATTTTCAAGTTGTTTGTTAGCCTCAATCAATCTGGTTTAATGTTAGATTTCACCGTATGTAACCTTTACACGTACTGTACATTGTCCTCAGATAAACATGTGTTAGGTAGCACCTAATTGTAAACTTTTATCAGGTTCAGGTATACTAATTATGCACATCGATATATTTCTCTATCACAGAAACTATATATCATTGTTGACCGGTCAGTGACAGCTTATCTTCCTTTTATAGAATTATTCTTTACATTTTGTTCTCAGCAAGTTTTTGTTGCTTTCAAGTGTCTGTAAAATTCCTCTATAGATTTATGTTAGCAAGTTATAATAATGAAAACAGAAGTCACTCTGAATTTTCATAAATATTAATTTAGGTGATGTTTTAAAGATATGACTATACAATTTATAGTTCAGCTTAATCTAATCATAGTTAAAGCGTATTTCAGTTGTATAGCTAAAGCTATGGATATTTTGCTGCATGTCTGAAGACCTTAGTGTTGTAGCATGTAACACAACATTTAAATGCTTGATACTACTTGATATTACTTTTTATTATGATTAACATCAAGACTGTTGTTAACTTAGTAGGTACTTTAAGTGCTATTCCCTCCCGTCAAGTGTCAGTAGGTACTTAGTGCTATTCCCTCCCGTCAAGTGTCAGTAGGTACTTAGTGCTATTCCCTCCCACAAGTGTCAGTATAATTCACTCAGTCATGTAAAGCATAGGAAAGCATCTATGAAATCCAGGTCTGCACCAACTACGCCATCCAAGTGGGCTTCTTGCAAAACTTATAATAAGGTATAGTTATATAAGTTATATCAACAAGTAATAAAATTATATGAAAAATGCTTCAACAGGACTTTTTGTTGTGCCATTGTACTTTTCAATTTCAAGAGTTTCTGTGTTTTCTGTGGTGTGGCGTTCATGTTAGAATTAATTGTATTATAAAAAGCATTACAAATCTATCTTAGCTTCCAGTGTGATAAGTGTCAGAAGTTTAAAATGTCTGATTTGTGCAGGTTTAGAGACTGATGAAAAGCAGGCACTGAATACATTATAAAAACTCCAATTTAATCACATTCGTAAATTCAAATAATTGATTGATGTGAAATTATTTTTTATCATTTGGTTAAACTCTGAGATAAGAACTGCTTTTATCACTCATTATTGCATTCTTTCATACATTTTTCACAAAACTTTCAAAAAAGTGACTTTTTACGTAAATTTTCATTTCAGGGCAAAAAGAAATAAATCAAACATGTGTCATATAAGTTCATGTATGCCCTGTAGTGGCTAAGAAATTAAAATGTTTAACTAAAAGGGCTAACAGGGGACTGTAATTTGATAAAGCATTTCTGTAATCACTTGTGTTTAAGACGCATGTTTTTCCATCCAAAATCCAAAGTTCAAAATTCAGGTGTATCTCATGCATAGGTGTTGTACTCAGTCCTGTTTTTTCCGGGGCTCAAAACGCACAAATCATGCCAAATTGTATTTATTTCTTTACCAGGATGTTTTTTATTTAATGATGTATTAAAAAACAAAGGGGACTAAATCTTTCATGCTGTTTCAAAGTCTGTGCATCTAGACATCTACGAGGGATGTTTGGAAAGAATTGCTTATTTCTATCTGGAGACTTCAAATGTCAAGTTAGCCCAAAAGTGCTCATTTCATGCCCTCAAAGTACTCCCCGTGGCTAGAAATGCAAAGTTTCAGCCGATGTATCCACTTCCTGAATGCGTCAGTGTATGCTGATTTAGGCAAAGTAATAAGGTACTGATGAATGGCAGGTCCAAGTGCCTGTTGGGACTTGTATTTCCGCCTAGCAAGAAATGATTTCAATTTTGGAAATAAAACATTGGACAAGGTCTGGGGAATACGGGGGATGAGACAAAACAATTACTTTTTCTTTCTTCAAAACGCCGTAACTATCGCGGAGGTATGAACAGAGACTTTGTCATGTAGAAGATGGTTATGTTTAAAACCATCAGGGTTGTCGTTTCTGATAATACTTTTTCAGTTTCGTCAGTACTACGTCTTTGTAGTACTTTCCGGTGATGCTTTTGCCCTTTTTCACAGGCACTTTTATTGCGACTCCTACACCTGCATACAAAACCTTTTTTACACTCAAAGACCGTTTGGCAATGATTGGGCATTTGCTGTATTTAGTGGCCCAGATCTTATTTCTAACCTTTCTGACAGGCTCAAAATAATGGACCCAAGTTTCATTACCTGTTATGACATTGGCAAACTGCTTTTTGTCATATTTTGGAAACATTTGAAGCAGCATTTTGGCCGCTTTAACCTGTTTCCTCTTTTGCTCATCAGTCAACAAATGTGGCACCCATCTAACAGAAATCTTTCTGACTTTCAAATGCTTCTTCAAAATAAAGTGAACCGTTGATAGTGATATGCCTACCTTTCGTGCAATATCACGAACTGTAAATCTGGCATCTCCTTCAATGATTTCCTTTATTTTTGAAACAATTTCTTTACGAGGTGCAGATTTTGGCCTAATTGATTATGGTGCATTTTTTATGGACTCTACACCTGACTCAAATTTCTTTTTCCACCATCTAACTGTGTCATAAGACACACAGGAAGGTTCATAAGCAGTAGAAAGTTCAGTCATGAGCTGCTTTAAAGAACAACCAAGTTTTGAGCGAGCTTTGTTGTAAGCCCGTATTTAATCTTTCTTGTCTACGCTTCTACCAACCATTTTAACTACAGTGGGCAATGACTGCGTGTATTCAAATGGCAAATTTTATGTCTTACACTTAGTCTTATATGCACATTTATACACCGTTCAGATATTGAATAACCATATACAGGTATGCATTGGTTTTTATCGTGCCTCGCATGGATATCAAGATAGAGTACAATAAGCAATTCATTTTGAACATCCCTTGTATGTGAGTTTGAAAAAAAAAAAAAATATTTACTAAAACGGTCATTATCATGTTTTCATAATACTTATGTAACACAAAACAAACGAAATGGCATGGATATTTCATTTTTTGTCCATTTTTTTGTGACTTTCTCGGCTAAAAGAAATATTTGTGTTTACATAAAGATGCTTCTTTCCCAGGCTTTGCTCTGATTTCTTTACCTGTGTCTTATACACAGATGCAACCTTTGCACAAGTGATTTAGCTAGAACATATTTCAAACTAACTTGCACAAGATTTTTATTGGATACACAGAGAAAAAATATGTAAAACTGTTTCCATATGAAAAAATAAGTATAGCAGTGATTAGAAATCAGTTTTAGAAATGTCTGACATCATCATCATGTTACTATGGTCCTCTTAATCACATAAAACACCAAAATATCAAAATAGACTATTTGGTGGATAAGTTGTACTTTTTGATAAATATTTTGATTTTTTTCATCATATTGTTTTGTGTACTTTCACTGATATTGAAGGTGTGTGAAATATTCTCCTGTGAGTTTATTCAAGCACCTGTTTTTGCATTCAAACATAAATTCTTTGCTAACATGCATTCCTGTTGCACATTTCAAACATATTAGTTACATAAAGTTTCTGCTTGATGTTTGGCTTAATTCCTGTAATTTGTCAGACATATGGGGGGGTTATAATCAAATGCTGATAAATCTATGATTTTTTAAGGTTCTCACCACGCCTTGATGAAAAACTTATTTATTTTTAATATTTCATTTCTTATTCCATCATACAGCATTTAGTATAAGATGCATGTTAATGTCGATTTATTTCTGTGACTAATTTTACAAACTCTCATTCTTTCATTGCTGACCAGAAAACTGATTGTTGATGGGAAATAGCATTGATGGTGACAGGCAAAATTGGATTTCTTAAATCTCTCACTGAAAACTACTTCCATTTAGTTTCAACATTCAGAATGAGAAAATATTTGTTTTTAGTTTTATACCAGGCCTGCTTCTGAAATATAGTTCCAATGTATTATTTAGATTTGTTTGTCATTAAATTGGGATGCAAATATCTCGGTAAATTGTGAAACAAATTTCTCTGATATCATCTTAACCATCTGTTTTTGAATTCCATAAACTTTGGGGATAGAGAAAACAGCCATCACATGTCATGTTGCAGCATTCCATTGCTAGAAAAAGTCTTTTGATTCCTGTTGAGGAAAATGAGCTGTGATTTGGAGGAAGTGTGATAAATTAGATTTTAAAGGTCAACAATGTTTTCATTCCAATGTAAGCTCTTCCTGATGGAGGAAAGTTTACACATAAAATTTTGACGCATAATGTTTTCAAGGAAACTTCCCTGTTAAATTTCCTTGTTTTATGTTTTATGTCCTATGTTTTATGTATGTCTGTATGTGTGACTATTATCCACAACTACATTGTTAACATCTGCTGGCTTATGAATGAGCTGTCCCACTCTTTTACCTTGACAATAACTACTTTCTTGATTGGCTCCCAGATTTTGCTCACCTGTGAACAAGTCTTTTGTGCAATCGTTAACAATTATAATTGATAGATTACAATTAGGTGGGTAAAATGGCACAGTCAACCATGTTTTATGGTAGAATAATGTATGGTTAGATTTTATATATGTTTATATATGCACCATTGCAGATCAAGTTAGAATAGACAATAATTTAATTATTCATATCCATTCTTATTTTCAAGTGGTGTGGTGAATTCTTGTCTTCTTTTTCCAATTTTGAGCTATACTTATTTCAAGAACTGGTCATAATCTTTGCATCCATAAACATCAGCCAGAAATAATTAACACATTGCTATTTCAGAAAGCAAAATTGTCAAGCGATCATTCATCAACTGATTGTTATCTGACAGTATCTGCTGTAAAATTAATTTTCTGGCAAAAACAGAAATATCATTGCCATGGTGAATCTGATATTGTCTGCAACTTATATCTCAAATGTTCTAAGTTATGCAATATTAGATTTACTGGCTGTGGTTAAAGTGTTTATTAATGAGACATGGTGCAGGCATTTTCATAAATAAACTCTATATTTCTGTAATAAATGCAATAGTGGGAATTAAGTCGGTGAAAGTATTGCGTTAAAGCAGCCATCCTGCAGATTTATGTATTTTTTGTTTGTTACTTGAAGAAATGCTCCCCCGTCCAAAAGGTCTGGAGTTTGTGTTATTTCAAACTAGATATTCTTAAATTCAGTTTTTACACCATTTATGCATCAAAGTCTTGCATTTTATATCAATCACTCTCATTGATGTTTGATTGGGTTTATTTGGCAGTACTTACATCATTATAGGGATCATATAGAACATAGATTAAATCTGCTTAGGCCAAGATTTGAACCTATGATGTCTTGGCCTTGTTTCTGGTCATTACCTATAGAGAATTGAATGTTACTAATTTTTCTATATGACAAGCATTAGAATACTGCCAGCACTCTTGTTATATTTCACACATTATTTGTAAATATTATACTTATGTAATTTTGATTCACTTGACATTTTTTGAGCTCTAAAACAGAGAAACTTTATATTATTGTACTTAAGATTAAAAGCAGTATTCAACCTGATATTCTAACCTTACTGAGAGTGAAAACATCAGAAAATGTAGGTTAAAAGTTTTTGAAGCATAAGTTGGTTAATGGTTCATTTACTGTATACTCAACATAACAAGATTCAAACTACTAAACTCGGTCTAACTGAATGAAATGCATGATTGTGTTTCAAAATAACTTGGCAGAGAACGCAAAGTGTTAAAAGCTTTTGGTTCTGGCCAATATGAATTGTGTTATAAAATACTAGTTGTAGACAATGTTTCTAGACAATGGTGTCTGGTAAGGTAATTAGCTCTGACTGTAAAGTTAAGTCAGAGAGTTAATTGAACATAATGATTTTAACTTCACATAACAACCTATGAAACTCAAAGGGAGTTTACCACTTATGTTGTTTTTTGATTGCATTCAAATTTCTGAATACATATGCACACCCATGTAAATATATTCCAAGTACATTGATGTTAAATATCACTTTCAAGAAGCTGGTGGGTGGATTAAATTTCTTTTTTTCTCATTTTTGAGTGTATATAACAAGAATGTTGTAGGTGTATTACGTCAGTAAATAAAATATTGTGTACTGTAATATATGTTTCATCTAGTTTATTAAGCCTTTCAGAGAAAATCGGGGAATTTTTTTTTTTGAAGTTTATTTTTTCTTTTATTGAAAACCTTATATGATTTGGGCCAAGAGTTGAAGAAGCAAACTTGGATGATTCATATAACATGTATTGTAAAGTTTTAAGAAATCAGCATCAGTCTATTATCTTTATTGGTACTAAATTTTTGTTATGTTACCATTTTCTTTATTTATTTTGTTATATCTGGCATCCTACACATTATTATATTGAATGTATTCTTGGGTCCATCTTCTCATTGTGATATGATATCTACTCATTATCACATAAGATCTACTCTATCACACCAAGATCTACTCATTATCACATAAGATCCACTTATAACTAAGACCACTCTCAATTAATTCAATATTAACAATTCATCCCAAAGATTTTCATACTTTTTGCTGTTAAAAACTTACAGGTCGGCACCATAAAATTCCGGGGTCGGTTGGGTAACCATAAACATGACTTTTTCTGGCCTTATAGAACAGAAACTATTCATCAAATCATTGATCCTCTTCAACAATCTTCTTATTCTATCTATAAAGTACAGTTGTTATTGTAGCAGACAAGTGGATTACTCTTGTAAATTAGCCCCACAGTGTTATAGACAATTGGTGTTTTTCCTAGACAATGATAATTGGTGAAATGATAAATCTCCCTACCATATGTGCTGGATTACTCTATCGTATTTTCATATTTCTTCAGTTGACAATATGACTGAATTAAGTCTGTTTGAAGTGACTTCACTAATTAGAACTTAAGTATTGTGTTGATGATGTTTATTTACAACTTGATCAATGTCTGGTCTGACACAAGTTTATTTCTGAATGCATTAGAAAGTACTGAATCAAACTTACATATTTATTGTCGCAAAGATTTATGACTCTGTTAAAGTTCAGTCTGTGACTTCTGTGGCATCACAAAACATCTGAGCCCCTGTTCACTGTATGGAACCAGACTGATCAATTAAATTTAAAACCAATTCTACAAAGCTTGAAACTTCCAGTTAACACTCATGCAACTGCTTTGAAAGACAATTAACTATTAATGGATTATTGAGAACTTTCAAACTTGAAAACATCACTGCCTGAAAAATGTTACAGTCCACAATATTATATTAACTTAAATCTTCATTGTAAGTTGAAGGAAATTAACTGGACACGAAGAACAGTTAATTTTCTAACTTTTACAAGACTTCATCAACAGTCTTTTGCCTGAGGACTGTGGTCTGTTAGTTTTATACAAGATAATACATCCCATGTGTGACGTACAGCCTACAGCGATGATTTAGTTTTCTTGCACTGATAGCTCTTGAGTATTGCGGCAAGTTATTAAGATGTTGTATGCCTGTTTGAAGATTACTTCTAGTCCTTTGATTGCAAACAATTAATTTGCTGACTTGACATATCTGCTTAGTTAATTTGGTATTGCTTGAACATTTTAACATTGAAATCATTTTACATAAATCTTGATACTTAAAGAAGTCGGAAGTGCAGTTTTATGATTTGTTGCTCGTAGAACATAAATGAAATATCTTATCAAAGACCGAGTATGGTTTATGCATTGTTGTGGATTGATTTTAATGAGCAAACATTCAGCCAACTGTCAATATTTTACATGCATGAATTAATTTGATTGATATCATTTATAATTAGACTGGTAGATTTTGCTGCAAGTTGTTATAGATGTGATCTTGTTCTATGATTCTTTGAACAATTTATCAGTGACTGACAGAGAATGATCAAGGGAGACAACTGGTTCATAATGATCAACAGAAACCTGTTGTACCTATGAACAAGGTAGACAACTGGTACAAAATGGCTCTGCTACTATGGTGACTAATGTTTTTTTAATCTGCATCAAAGTTCCTCATTCTAACATATAAAGTGCTAACCAATAAACAGCATGAAATTATGCAAATGTTGATCCTTTTATTATTGGAATGAACTTAGCGTTTCCTATTTACTTATTCACAAAGGACCATTACATAATGGTTACAAGAAACGAAAATTTGAATGCCTCGTAGTTTCATATAACATTTATTTAGTGATAAATGCAAATAAACAAACTTGTAATAAAAATGCGTACTCAATAATTTATTCAGAGAGAGTAAGAGATATTTGAAATCAATAAATTTCACTGCCATTTAATTGGTTTGTTGTGTAATTAATGAAGCTTGTTTGGGTAGTACAAATAGCACTGGAATATTGTTACATCGAAAAATTGAACACTTCATTTCACTCTGGAACTAAATTGTTAACGGGAAAAGTTGTGAATTATTTATGACTAAAAATTAAAAAAAGGCTCTTGTCTCCGAATCACTTTGACCTGACAGTATGAAATGTAACAAATGTTCTCCAGCAGAATGTTGCATTGATTGTTGTGTGTATTGTGGTTCTCATTTTACAAGTTTTTTTTTAGATGTTGCAAGTCTAAACTGTATTGTGTTTTTAACCTTATTCACACTCACTTTGTACATTCGACAAGTGTCCCCTCCTCAGTCTCTGTAAGCTGTCGCTGGGGCCTTGTTTCAACAACTGTCCATCCAGCATTGATGTGTCAGTGTGTTTCCTGTGTACTAAGGTACCATTACTGTAATGATTCTATAAAATTAATGCGTTTTTTATTTGTACTAGTATTGTCCAGGAAATTAAGTGTTTCTATATAAATGTGTATTGCTTCTTTATTGATTGATTATTACTTGATGGAAAAAACTGTGTCTTTTGTATTCATCAATCTGATGGAAGAAATTGTCATTTAAGTTCATGCAGATTTAATTGTGTTAACATTGATAAAAAAATGATGAAATTATTGTACTTGTTTCTTGTCTGGCCCTTGTTTGCAACAGAAAATACTTCCAGTAAGTGGCTTTGTAGTGATTATCTTACATGCTTTTATGTTCAGAATAATACAGATTAACAATTTAATGATTCCTACAATTAAACATGAACTTCATTAATGTTTGTTGTTTCATTTGGAAGAGTGTAATGTAGTTGCTGCATGTCATGTCCTGGTGAAGTGGTATACCTGTCACCTCTGATTCTGTCTTCATGAGAATTCCATATAAAAGTACACACTTTGAAAGTCTGTCATGTCTGGTATAGTACATTCAGTCTCTTGTAAGTTCTATTCTCTCACAATTTTAACCAAACTATTTCCTTAGTATATAGAATATATCTGCCTTCAGGCTGCTGTCTACTCCATTCTGTGTCTGTGGTGGCTTCCTCCTATATCTTTGTATCTGTAATTTTGAATCATTTACAGCAGCAATTTTGTTTGTTATACTCTATGGACATGGCTAATGTAGAGAGTGGTTGAATTAAGGGTCCCCTCAACTTATTTGATATAATCAAATGTTTTGCTTATAATCATAATTCAATTAATCTTACTACAGGAGAGCCTTAGCTGTTCACAGAGTTTGACAAGTACAAAACTTGTTGTCACTGGACCAAAATAATATTCCTGTTTTTAAATTTCTAATTTCCTTACCAAGTCAAGTAAATTTGTAAAAGACATGACTAATGTACAGACACATTTGACAAAGTCCAGGTTCATTTTCCCTGAGTATTCATGTTTGTTCATTTTTTTATATGATCTGATGAAGTAAACCTCAAATTGGATATGATTACTTTAATTATCTTTAATTAATTTAATGGGTTCTGTGCTATTGCATAAATTTCAAGAAAGTTTTGCTGATTGGCTCATTTAATGAACAGTTATAGTTAGGTTCATAACATAGTTGCTGTGGAAAACATCATTAAATTATCTAATAGCAGTGTGAAAAACTTCGTGAGTGCTATTTTCATTGAGGCTTCATTGCTTTGGGATGGCCCTTCAAACATGGAAACAAATTGTTTTGCTTTGAGAGTTTGCTAAATGCAAGTTTGATGATTGTTTTTACTGCATCATCCATTTTTTGATAATGAGGTGTCGGAATGTGGCAGCAAAATCTTTAAATCACGGAAGAAGTGCGTTGTTATGTCTGAAATCTGCATTTTTTTATTAAAAACACAATGTCCTTTCAATGAGGCAACTTGTTCCATTTGCGGAATAAATTTGAATTTAGTTTGAACAAGCAGAGTTACAATTTTCTCGCACAGGTCTTTGTAAAATGCAATCCAAGGGATTGGACAAAATTCAAGGTATCATGTTTTCTCACAGTTTGAAGTCTTAGTATACTGAATGATGAAAGTTCAGAAATCTGCTCCTATGTTAAATGTAATTCCAAACTTTGAGTTCTTGTTGTAACATAATACAACTGAATTATTGTTGGTTTTATACCATGCCTTAGTTAAATAGTGTAATAAATTTAATTTGAGTATAATTTGTCTGCTTTTCACTCAATGGACTCTAATAATTCAAGTTTCCAACTGAAGTAAATATCACACATAGTTTTTATTGTCAGTATATCAATTTTAAGTTCTATTATTATTATATCATAACATTGCTCCTGGCATTTAGCATACAAACTTATAGTTTATGTAATAGTAGAAACTTAAATTATATTTCTAAATGTGGTTATACTTACAAAAGTATTACTACACATGCTACATCTTAAAATAAAAACATTGAACATATGGCACCCTCGAACTACTTCATAGTATAGCGAGGTATATTTAACTGCCAAGCTGTTCGTTGCACTTCTGTACCGAACTGGTATAAAAGTTATGAGAGTCTTTCTTTAGAACCCGCTACAATATAAAATGTCAATATTGCTTCCTATGTGAACATAGTAGACTGCGTATAATTGGTGTTCGCTTGTGGACTTGAACAAAGTCTATTCTAGGCTAATGGAACTGAAATGTATTTATATTGATCTACACAGAAAGTGAAATCTGGTGAAAAAAAATCACCTTTAAACTTCTCTCATCACTTCTAACTGTTTGATTTGAACGATTGAAAGTTTTATTGTGCCATGAATTTTCTGTTGACAACATCTTCAGTTTCAGCTGAGGCTTGTGTCAGAAATTTGGGTTTTCTCTGGATGTGTTGATGTTTTTTTTTGGGATGTTGTAGTCTGCGCATGGAAGTAAATTACTTGAAATGTGATTAGAATTGAATAAGGTAAATTCTTGGAGAATCTACTTTCAAATATGCTGACTGGGAAAGTGTGAAATTTTGTTCGGAGTATATGTAGGTACTTCACTGATGTCTGTAAATTTAATGTTTTCGGGATTAGTTTTAACATATTCTATCATCTCTATGGAAATGAAAATGAACAAATTCCTATTCAAATTTTATGTTTCTCTGGAAAATAATGAATTGTTTTCCCTCCTTGAAAATTCATGCTCATTAGAGTATAACCGTTTTTCTTAGATTTTAATTTTGAAACTTTTTAAATATTTTTGAAGAATGACATTTTTGTCAGGTACTGGTCATTTTGGCATTTGTGCAGGTGCCTATAAAGACACCCCTGAGCTGAAATTCACTTAATAATGTATAACATATGGCTATGATTAATGCATGATTGAATGTCGAAATATGAAGAAATTAGTTTCTTCTAAGCATAATGAAAGAATGCATCTGAAATTAATATTTTATTAAAAGAAAAAATAAGTCTGATGTTGGATTACTCGGTTGTTAGATGTTTAAGAAAAAAGAAACTTGGACTACCTGGGGATTACAATAATGTGTATAATTGATCGAGTTAAGTTGGAAAATTGTTGCTATATCGGGGTATCTAATTATAGTCTGATGTTGATGGTTAATTAATAACCGAGGTTATAATTTCATGTTTGTAATAAAAAGTACATAAAAATCTGGAAATTTGGTTCATTTCCAGTTAATTTTCTGTTCATTTTTTTGTGTAAGTTTACATATAGTTGATAGAAGTCTGATGTATGAAATAGTTGAGTGTGTATTTTCATGGAGTGTTGTTTGTTGGAATTAGCTTAAAAAGTTCCGTTTCTAGAGTAGAGCAAAATCTTAAGTGCCAACACGAAGGATGAGGATAAAATGATAGCAAAAATTGTTCGCAAACACTCAAGTCCGTATTGAAAGTCACAATAATTGAAAGAAATACTCTCGAGGCATTGAGTGTTTGTATTTGATTTTGCGAGTAATGGTTTGGTACATCATATGGTTGTTTAAGAAAATGAGTTGTGATCGTCTTGCTGTAAAATTAATGTTATAGGTATGAAGATATGTGCACAGATGCATTCTCACTGATACCTACTGCCTGAAATAAACATTCACAGATAACTTTCTCTGTTGCCTGAGAAATATTTGCTTTGATGTCTTTGGAATTACAACTATGAGTGTTGGAGGATATATATTATTAATTGTGTTTTAAACTGAATTGTTTTAAATGCAAAATAAAACAAACAAAATGACGGTGTGCAGAGTTAATATATTTGTTTTTAATATTGCGGACTTATGGAGCCCCGAAAAGTGAATAATTGTCGTGGAAAAAACGGATTTAATCTTCCGCCACAAAATCTCGAACTTGAGGTGGAGAAAAAACACAGGATAGCTTTAAGCTTTAATCTGGAGCATTGTTGGTTCTGTGGACGTCCTATGACTCCTAATAGCAGGTAATGTTGCTCAAATTCTTCATTGTTATAGATAGACTGTTCCCCCCAACATGTGTTGTTAAAAGATGAAGGCTGGCAGCAGTTACCCCAAGATTTGTTAAAATTCTGTTTGACCCCTTCACAGTTTTTATTTTCAACTAATACTTTGCTAAGTATCAAGTATGTTGAATTATGAATAATTAAAGAGCTGGGCACCTCTTTCAGCCAGCCTTAAGTTTTTTTTTGGTTTCACATTATCCTTAAATGAGAGGTTGATTGAAGTTTTACCAAATAATTCTCAGGTAGTCTTTCTACATGAGACATGATAGCATTGAGGAATACAAATTGTTTTACTCTATGAAATCATATCTACCTGTACATCAGTATGGGGGAAAGTGAATCATTTATGTCCAGTCATCCAGGGAGTCTCCCTCTACATACATTCTCCATTTACTAATTATCTCAACAAAATATCAGGTATAAATACGGCATGTTTGATTAATCTTGGAACATGTTCAGGAAGAACTGAACTTTCCCACAGTCAGATACAATCATTATCTTGTCTCTAGTTTATAAAACACAAGATTAACTTCAAACTTAAGAACTACATGTCATAAAACTGGCTTATTAGACACCTGTCAAAATATGCAGCTTTTCCATTGGTCAATTTGAATACAAAGCTGTGAAACCACCAATCAGTTAAGATTTGTTTTCATGTAGTAATTTTTGTCTGATATCTTAGACCTTTCTTTTCTATCTTCATAATTATTTTCTTTCCCTGTTCTTGGCCTCTGACTTCATAGTTCTCTTCTTCATTAGGAAACCTCATGTACCTTAAAAATGAAGAGCTTTTACTCTCACTTGATGGATGACAATATGAAACAGGGACATCTTCATAATACGGAATAGAATGTAAATGTATAATTATTAAGATACACAACTGTGATAATTGAAATATTTCTGTGACGGATAATCTAAAGTCCCTAAACGTAATGTTTCTTGTCAAATAAATGATGAAAAATGATGGAAAAAACAATTTGTCATTTTTATGTTTATCCTGATGAATATGTTGATGCCTCACTAGACAAGAGACATAACAATTCATCATTAAATGGCCTGGAAATACTTCTCCTGGTGTTGGAAGCTGTGTGTGGTTTGATTCATCTGTTTGTTCTGTTTTAATGCTGATATGCTCATTTTGTTCTATTTTGTCTCCTTTTCTGTGTCCCGTTATTTCACTGGAGCCCACTCATACATACTTTTCTTTTTCACCAGGTTTAATGCCATTTTCAACAATTTTTCAATTATATATGGTGATCAGATCACCTAATCAGTTTTCCTTGACAGTATTCTAACCAGCACTTACTTACCCTTCTACAAGGTGCTGGCAACTTCTCCAGATATGGAGGAAAATCAACATTTTTGTCAAATTTTCATAGTAGGATATGATTTGCCGTGACCAGGATTTGAACCCAGATCTCCAGGTTACAAGTCCAGCATACTAACCACTGGACCACAGTTGCAGCCTCACTCAAACAAAGGCATAGTACACTCCTCACGCTCCCTGTTTTACTTTGATGTTGTTGAGGTTCTACATTTTTAATGTATGTATGGTTTAAACCCAACATAAAGAAGTCCTGCTCTGATTTCTTCTGTTATGTTTTGATCTGCAGATCTGATTTCCCATGTCCTGTTCTATTCTCTCAGGTTCTGGTTCTGATTCTTGTTATGGTTCAGTTTTGATACTGTTCTGGCTCTGATACTGTTCTGCTTCTCTTCTGTTCTGGTTCTGATTCTGATACTGTCTGGTTCTTATTCAGTTTGGTTCTGGTTCTGTTCAGTTCTTGTTCTGGTTCTGTTCTGGTTCTGGGTCTGTTCTGATTCTGTTCTCTCCTATTCTGCTTCTCTTCTGGATTTGGTTCTGTTCTGGTTTTGGTTCTGTTCCTGTTTGGGTTCTTTTCTATTCTGGTTCTGGTTTTGGTTCTGTTCTGGTACCGGTTCCAGTAATGTATCTGTTCTGTTCTGGTTCTGTTCCAGTTCTGGTTCAGTTCCTGTTCTGTTCTGGTTCAGTACCTGTTCTGTTCTGGTTCTGTTCCAGTTCTGGTTCTGGTCCAGTTCTGGTTCTGGTCCAGTTCCTGTTCTGTTCTGTTCTGTCCTGATCTGCTCCGCTCTGCTCTGGCTCTGGTTCTGTTTTGTTCTGGTTCCAGTTCCAGTACTGTTCCAGTTCTGGTTCAGGTCTGGTTCTGTTTTGTTCTGATGTACACGGTACTGATTTATCTTGGTCTGTTTTGTTCTGATGTATACTGTACTGATTTATCTTGTTCTGTTTAGTTCTGATGTATTCTGTACTGATTTATCTTGTTCTGTTTTGTTCTGATGTATACTGTACAGATTTATCTGGTTCTGTTCAGCTGTTAATTATCACAACGGGTTTTGTTAATATGTAGGTTAATTACATGCACTTCTAAAATTTTAATTACACATGTAATGAACTTGTACTCAAATTAAACACAAAGACTGCTGTATGAATATTAAATCCTCTCCAGGTCTCATGTACCCAAATTGATTAACTTCATGTTTTTTTAAAAAAAAAATGAAATTTGCATTCAACATCTCTCTTTCTGAATTTTTCAATCTGACTACATTGATTTATTGGTAGATGTTTACGTAGATTCTCTGTAACTTACATGAGCAAAATATCACAAAATTCAATGTGAAACACATTCTTTCAGGACACAACGTTCTGGTAGCTGACATTAACCTCCTACACTTACTTGTTTATGATTCTATTTGATAATTCGTTACTTGCTAGGATGACATGTGGCAGTTTTATGTTAATTCTGTTACCCAGCATAGTAGACAAACCAAATGATTTAAATACTCCCCACCCCCTCCTTGTATTTTTAGACCTTCATTTTGTGAACCAAAATATGATAAGACCATGTTTTTAATTTAGGAGTTTGAATAATTAGCTTCTGTTTAAGTGCACTATTCTGGACTTTAGTGTACTTAATTGTAGGTATTTTATCAGAATTTTATTTGATGTGGTACCGTTGCAGTACCAATCTTTGTTGAGAATAAATGATGATAAAATGATGGATGATTGATTTATCAATTAATTAATTGATGTTTGATTGATTGATGATCAGTGACTGACTAACTAACTAATACCTGACTGACCAATTAACTGACTGTCGTACCAAAGTTTTCACTTTTCTTCTTTTATATAAAAGAACAAACCACGAGATAACCCTGAAGTAACCAAATCTGAAGTCTGTTGTCTTGTTTTCAGACATACTGTTTTTGTTTTACTTCAGTATTGTTGTTTTAAATAGAAGTGTTTTTAGACTTCATCCTTAACATTAAAGTTGTTGTTTTGATCTGGTGCGTGCTTATATAGATTATAGTTAATTATACATGAAAAGTGGTAAAGAGAAAAAAACATCAGTAATCTTGTATAAATCTTGTTATTTAGTATTTACTGTCTACTGCCTGTCTTTTTATTCACTTTGTGTCTATTTTTTTTATTTGACGGGAGTAATCTCTGAGAATTATACTGCATCTACCATGTATGGAAATAATTCCTGTCTGTTTCACATACATCTTGCTGCTGAGGAATATGTTACCTTTAGCTGTCTGGTAATTGCGACTACTTTGAGGTTTAAGTATTATAAAATTGTAATAAACAGCACACAAGTTTTTTTTTTTATATAATTCTTCGATTAATTTTGCTTTTTTCCCATCATACAGTACGTTCATGGTCACATTTATTGTACTTTTTTGTTTTGTTATTGTCTGTATGAACGTCCAGTAGTTCGGTTACTTAAGCGCTATCTTTGAAACCAAGACAAGGACCAAGCATTCTTATCATCTTTCTCTTGTAGTTACAATGATCATTATTTTCCACGGAAATATTTTGTAAATCTATCCATAACAGCTTTCTGTTGAGATACACTTATTTTTATCAGATTCTATTGTTTAATAAAGCTTGGAGGTGACTTCATATAAGTCAGTATGAAATTCATAAACACTTTTTTGTCAGAATTTTCAACATTCTGCCTAGTCTTAAAGCTGCCTTGATCATTGGGTATAAACATTTGCCAGATTAACGTTATAATGTATATATCTTTTGGAATGTTAATCATTTTATTATTGTTTTCCAAATAAAATGAACAAAATGATATTCATTTTCAATGTTAAGTATGTTATAATTTATTGAAAAAACTTTTCAATATTTTTTGTCATTCATGGGTCTTTCTGATCAGCTGGATACTTGCTATTTCTTTACAGGTCCTTTTGTTGTTCATATATACCACCTGAAGCTTAAGATTCCAAATTTAGAATTAATTAGGATAATTCTGTTTCATTGTATTGAGAGTTAATTAGTTTGAATATCAATTTCTGTTGTGTTGTGAACACTGGGAAAGCTGTAATTACTTTTGTTGCCAGTTGCAGGATTTGTTGTAATTTATGTGTGCGGGTGAAACAACACTTCATTGGTTATTACATGATATAACTAAGTTATAGTGGTTTTTAATGCACAAAGGCTCACTGCCCAATATTGTTGTGTTGTTGTTGTTAAGATCAGATCTAACATGTGTACATGTAATAAACTAAAAAAGTCAACACAGTCCTTAGCTGGTCATGTTCTTCAGTCCATTCACTCCTTTGTGTGATTGTTTCACTATTTAAAATATTGTAGAACAAGATTCGGTGTATAAACCTTGTGTATTCTTGACCCTGTGACTCTTTTGGGTGTTTAAACCTACTACCTTTTGTTTTAAATAATTTACACCTCATCTGGAACACAACCATTGTCCTGTATGACCATTCATTCTGTATCCAGTCCTGCGACAAATAAATATGTTCCGAGACCTTTTCATTTTGAAGTCCTGTTTATTAGTTTAGTTAGGAACTTCAAAAACTCATGTTAAAGCCCGTATGAAAACCTCCTCAGTTAAAGAGTTCACTTCTGTCACCTGTGAATATGATTTTTTCAGAAATCTTTGGTTGATAACCACCCATTCTAACCTTTTCTGTTATGTTGATTATTTTGTATATTTTCAGTGTAAGTAGTGGTGAAGATAATTTAGAGAAATTACAAGAACTTGAACGACTGTTAGCCCAGGCTCAACAAGAGAAGATGAGGTTGATGGAGGACCAGGTAACATCAGTAATGAGAACCTTTTTATTATTTTTTAATTATCCCATCCTCTACTTACCATTGTCTGGATTTATGGATGATTCTATAGTGGGTATCAAGGTCAAGTTTCACAATTTTGTTCCTGCTTAAAATAAGCTTTTTCATATTTATTTGAAATGTTATAGAAATAAATAGTCAAAAGTTTTTCTCTTAGTAAATCAACAAGAAGACCATTAGCTAGGAAAGCTTAGCTTTGGTTCATTTATTTGTAAGTTTACTTATTTAATAGCTTGGATTAAGCTTTCTGAAACTTGACCCTGATATTTTCCGTTAGTTTAAGAGATAAACAGTAAATTCAGGACCCACTATCTGATTTGCCCAATTAAGGGAGCACATGTCTGCAAATTGAGATAAATTATGATTTCAGTAAATTGTCGCTGTAGATAATCTTACATTAACAGTTTTCTCTCCATGTCAGTAATATGTATGTTATACCAAAGGTTGTCTTGTACCTAAATTAGTAAATACTTTCTTATACTGATGATTTCAAATGGTCATGTGACTCAAGAAAATTTGCTTAAGAAAATTTGGCCACATTTTCATGTGTTTCAGTATATTTTACTATATTTAAACATAATATCATCATCATTTACAAATAGGGAAGTTTTTCATTCATGAATTATCAACATTTTTAATATGAATACAGGAGGAATGTCAAGACAAGACTTCCACAGATATTTTTGAACTCTCAGTCTGGCTAAACTTCAGCACTTCAAAAAATTTCAAATGGACTGTAAATTTTACTATCTTTTATTTTTAAATGTACTTAACTCAGAATTCCTTTTTGTTTAAGCATTGGTGTTTTTGTAAAAAAAGTGGATTAGAGTGGCATTATCTCCAATTAGAGAGTGTCTTAATTACCTCCCCTGATAAGTGGATTTATGTCTGAGGCCAGCATAATCTATTTGTTTCATTCTATCTTCATGATGTATGTTTGTCTCATTTTCACCAGAGAGAAAAATCCAATGACATTAATTACCTTTTGTATTTTATTTATAGTACCAATCACACAATAAATCAGAAATCTTCAATAATAAAAGGTCATTTTGAATGGCTCCTTAATATGATATGTTCATTACATCTACTTTCAAATCCTTTTTACTATCAGTAATAGAGGAATGCACTGTGACAGAGCATCTGAAATGTATCCATAGATAACCACCTTGTATGTTCCCATATGTAACAGGATGATCTCAGCTGAGTATTCACCAAATACGAATATTCAGATCAGCCTTTGTTAGGCTTTTGATTTTTGTTATTTGACTGAAAATTAATAATATCTTTGCTAGCATATCTTCCACATCAGCAAAGTGATTAATTCAGCTTTATGTTAAGTTGGTTACATTTTAAGTTTTTGTTATTTAGCTATTCATCATATGTGAGCTGTCTTCTCTTTCATTTCTATGTTATTGTGCTCTGTTTGAGCTCTTGTCTTTGACATAATAATAATTTACAGTGTAACCAGTTTACAACGTACCCTGTCATCACAGTCAGTAAACTGTCTTTGATTTTGTATTGCTTTCAAAAGTCTTTTTATTTTATTAAATGAACATCACACAATACAATCTGTGTTTGTGGAATCATGGGAAAAGTCCACTTGCTTTGTATTAATTCATAGGAACAAAGTTCTTAACTCTTATAACTGTGGAAATCAATTCTATCCCATGGCACGACTAATCACGATTGTTTGACAGCAGTGTTTGGGTTTTAATATTTTATGACCACAAAAGGCTGTAATTCTTGTCTATATATGTGCTGTGTGTGATGTGTTCTGTGATAAGCTTCAAAATGTCTGTCAGATACAGATTATAAGACTTGTCATTAATTCATGAAGTCTTACTAAACACTCTACACAAATCTCAATTTGTTCTGACTTTTAGAAAAAAATGAGAAACACTTGACAGAGGAATATTGTGTGATTAGATTTTTTCACTAATATCAGTATTCAGAAATTCTCAGAATATCACACAAACAAAATTTTAGTTCCAATCATGTACAAATTTTTTAAAGGCAGGAACTGTTTTAAAACATTGCTGCACTTTAAAATACCACTAATCTATTATCAATTATGAAATTATGGTCGGAGAAAGTATAATCAAACTAAAATTTCACTCTCTGCAAATACTTGGAAGATAAGATTCTATTTTAAGGCATTAATATCATTTTCCCCATGATTTTAGAATTATCTACAATGCTAAATGTTCCATAATTGTGTGGAACGTGACTTATCCTGTAAGCCATGCCTGTCTTTTCTCTGTTATTGTTTATTACTGATCATGAAATACACCTAGACGAAGGTTATTATTTGTTATAGTCTGCTGGGCAGACACACACTTGAAAGTCTGGAAGGCATATCCACTGAAGTATTTAGAAATCCTACATCTCTTAGACTGATATATTTTCATACAAAATGCTACAATACATTCAGAAGAATTTAGAAGAATGTTATAATACATATAGAACAATTTTGAAGAATGTTATAATATTTGTAGAAGAATTTGAAGAATGCTAAAATACATTTAGAAGAATACTTAAAGACATTTTCTGTGCTATTCCTTAATTTGGTAATTTGAATATTCTCGCAAACTTCAGGCCATCTGAATATGTAGCTTCTAATATCATATATGTTGTTAATATTTGTACATTTTGAGATAATATAATTGTTATCATTATTTGGTAGTACTGTTTACCAGCAGTACCTTCAACTTACAAACAAATTTTGCTTTAATCTGTTACATAAATATTGTGCAGTTCAAGTGTTGATTTCACAGGTATTTTGTGGTCATTATGAATGTCTAGATCTTTGCCACAAGATTTAATGCTATTAAATGATGTTTTTGGACAACCTTAAGTTGTTTTTTTTTTCTCAGCTAAATCACGGTCAAACTTGTCAATAAAGACCACATGTAGGAGAAGTTACCTTTATATTTGATGATTTTTAATAAGATCTTAATATAAATTATAAATGATTGCTTGGGTAGGATATAAAACTACTTTTCTTTACTGATGAATGGCCTTTTCTCACTGGTGCTCTTTTACCTAAGGTTTTTCTGTAATTCTTACATGTGACGCATATCTTTGTAGTTGGCAGGTATCTGAATTTTTACGGGGTTTTAGGGACATTTTATAGTGAAACCTTTGAGTTGTACTCAGAATCATTTAGTATTATAACACTGAATAATTCATCAATTAACAGATTAAACTATAATCATCATTAATCATAAATTATTTATTTACCCTGTAGGGATGTTATATAATATAAAAGCATCAATATGGGATTCATTGAGTTCATGCTGAATAAATCCATTGGTTTAGAATATTTTTTTTATTGTAGTCAGAGAATGGTGCTGTTTGTGTACAGTAGTTTTATTGCAGGGTTATTAATAGAACCAAAGATATTAAGTGTTTGTAGAATAATAATTGGTAAATTTGTTTATAAAATCAAGTGGCCTGCAGTCATGGATTTTCATACTGCTATAAATTAGCACACATATTTCAAAAGATAACTTGTTGGCTCAGAATTTAATTATTTCCCCTTAAGGTTTCTTGCAGTCCACTAATTGATTGTATTCATGCATTACACACTAATGGCAGGAAATATGTCAATTAACTTCAATTAGCGTGTTGCCAATTAAGAGCAAATAGAAGGAAATTCTAAATTAATGTCAATTAAGTGATGTCGTGTGATGTGATAGAAAGCCCGGGGCTGTATAAGAGACACATAGTTTCTGTAATGAACCCTTAATAAAGAAGTGGTGAAACTGACATTTAGAAACATTTCCACATCCTACATGTATCTGACCACATAACAATACTCCTGTGAGATTGTGTGTGTTTGTGTTTGTTATTATTGTCAGAGAGTATCAAGATAAAATATAAATATCTAAATATATTTGTCAAATATTCAATATGTTTGTCATGGTAAGTTGATGGAGAATTTATTGATGAAAAAAAATTATGCAAAATCAGGCCTGATTTTCTGTTATGTTTCCTTGAAAAACAACAGTAAGGAAAATTAAATACACCAACAAAGTTTTTATTGCCATTGAAGAACAATTTTCAGTGTTCAATACTGATTTCACCGAGGGAAGTAATACACAATATTGTGCATGTTTGTCAGTTGGAGTTGCCTCCCATCTTTGAAATATTGTACCAATTGTAGTAAAGAAGTTTTCAAAATTCTTCTGAAGTATATTTTTCACTTGTGTTTCCGGATTTGTCTTATTATCACATTCATAAATGACACAGATAGATTAATTCAACAATTGTTAATAAATTCTGCATCTTGTGTCAGAGACATTTTTTTCATGTATTTTTTTGTTTTCAGATGAAGTCAAGAGAGAATGAGATGTTGGCGCTACACGAGGAACGTCAAAAACGTGAAGAATTGGAACGAAAGTTACGTGAGGAAACTCAGCTTAGGGAGGAACTTGTCACTCAACAAATAAAATACAGAGAAAAACAAAAGCAGCAGGTGAGAATGTTTGTAATAATTAATCTTCAGTGTGGAGTTTTACCTCATCTCACAGTACAGGAACTTATATCTTGATTACATATTACATACTACACACATTCTTTTAAAGTCCACATGCTTTGAATTTTATTCATATTTATGATTTTATGTATGTATTTAATAAGAATTGAAGTTTGAAAAATAATTGATTGGTTACTTGTATAATTAGCAAACTCAAATCCGGGACACCTCGGCGTGGGTAGGGGGTCCGTGAAATTGTTGTTCAGTGAAATTGTTTTTTAAATTCAACTCTAATTAGTACCGTTGATACTCTGCCAGACAAAATCTTCATGACAGCAAACTGATATATAAGGGGGACTACTCTGTAATGCAAAAAAAACTTCATTCCAATGTATGATATAATTGTCTATTCTTCAATGTAACATGAAACTGAAATATGAATTTGACATGATAAATATGATACATCCTGTCTGCCATCTAGTAAGTTGTGTTGATTTTAAATGCGAGAATAGCAAAAAAAAATGATTACAAGAATTATAATTAGTTGCGCTTGTTTTTGCCTTTAATTGGTCTGTAAATAAATGGATGTTTCATAATTGAACATAATTATCTACCTTTAACATTTTGTACTTACCAGCAGATGTCTGGACTGTGTATAAAAATTTGACAGTTTTACATAATAATTTAATATCTAGATTGGAATAACACCTGTATTACCTACCTTGATAAATGCTTCCAACCCTCTCTGAGAAGAAGAACTCACTGTAATTGCTCTTATGGTCTTAAAACTTAAACCCTGTGCATCATAACAGAAGAACAATGAACTGAACAAATAAACAGCTTAAAAAAGTGTACAGTTAGTTTTTGTCGGTATTGACTGACGTTAATATCTTGGGTTATTGTAATCAGAATATCAAACTCACTAACATCACTTGTGATTTTCTAGTCAGCATTTAATGCATACATGGGAAAATGTTTGTGTTAAACCTTTGAAACTACTATAATTAAAATTAATGTTATTTCCTGTATGGTTTGTTCAATCTTTGTATCAATTACCGATATTTGTTACTTTTTCAGGCCCGTCCCCTGACTCGATACTTGCCTGTAAGAAGTCCGGACTTTGACTTAAAGGTTCATATAGAGACTGCTGGACATCATTTAGATATGTGTCCACACGTGATAGTGAATGCCAATAGTGCTCGAGGATTTTTGGTCAAAATGGGCGGAAAAATTAAAACCTGGCATAAACGTTGGTTTGTGTTTGATCGTGTAAAAAGATCTCTAGTGTATTTCGTAGACAAAAGTGAAACGAAGCCACGTGGTGGAATATATTTTCAAGCCATAGAAGAGGTGTATGTAGACCATTTGAAAACTGTTAAAAGTCCAAACCATAAATTGACCTTCTGTGTGAAGACGTATGAAAGAACATATTACTTAGTTGCTCCATCTGCAGAAGCTATGCGTATCTGGATTGACGTTATATTCACAGGAGCGGAAGGCTATCAACAATTTCTTCAATAATGTTTGCATGAAGTTTGCATTAGTTTAAAACACTACTAGATGGTTCCTGTACTCATATACCTGAGGTAGACGAGTCCTGTGATATGAACACAGTCAGACCTTTGGTACATGAGAATCGTTTGACCCTTATGCACCCCTTAACTTCACAAATTTCTCAATTTTTTGAGACACAAACAAAAATCCTGTTGACATTGTTTGTACATTGTTATCACGTGTTCTTATACCATTTAAATAAGTGTATACAATGTATCAGTAATCTTCTTGTATATTGCATATGAAGAAAAAAAATCAATTAAATCTCTCTTGAATCATGTCTGGAATGTATCTTTTTTAACCCTATACAGGCTGTCCGATATTTTAATTTTTATCCAATTTTAAAGTCTGTTGATAATTTTAAAGAAGAAAATTTTTGTGTTGAATAGATACTTAAATCACATAATACTGTTGTATGTGGCCACCACCATGGTCCAGTGGTTAGTGCACTGAGCTTGTAACCTTACGATCCAGGTTCAATTCCCAGTTGTGGCAGGTCATACCCTTCTATGAAAATTTGAAAAAAGGGTTGATTTTTCTTCATATGTGGAGATTTCCTTGTGGAAGAGTAAGTTTTTACTGGTTAGTATACAGCCCAGGAAAACTGGTAAGGTGAATCAGCCACTGTATATTACTGAAAAAATATTGAAAAATAGCATTAAACCCAGTAAAAAATATATTGCTGTTTAATTTGACATCCCCCACCCACCCAGTATATATTACTTTCTATTGTAATTTCAAGTTAATAGGGAAATCTGTGTTACATCATTGTGACATACAGAACATTGTGTTTCTAGAATATTTATGCCGTGTATTTACTAGAATTATGATTCAGACTAAGTTCTTATTCCCGAATTCAGTTTACTAACCAATTGAAGGAACATTTCAGAATTATCTAGAAGGATATATCAAACAATTTTGAGAAGTACAAAGAAAAATATTTTTTTTTTCATACCCAAATGTCCCCTTGAAACAACCTCTGAGTATTTATAGTGATTTTTTACAATTGTTCCTTCAGTTGTACAATGTGTGTGCAATTGCATATTTTTGTACTTGTTACAATGCCCGGACATAAAAGCTACCAAATGTTTCAACTTTGATTGAGGTATATTTTATAGGACTTTTTCACACTCACAAACTTAATGTGGTAAATGCTGCAAGTAACTAATGACTGTGTTAAAAAGCCTCATATTTATTGTTCATATAAATTCAGAAATCTTGCCTTTTGATGTTAAGATATGTATATGTATTTGAATATGATTAATGTATTTCATATCCTTTGGTTTCATGTACAATTTAATGAAGATAAATTGGCCTTTACCATTAGCAGATGATTTATAATCTGTTATTAAAGTTTTTTTCTGTAAAAATGACAATGGAAATTGTTTTTTAGGAATACGATATAGGGATACACAGCAATAAATATATGTTGTTCCAAAACATTATTGTCAGCCAAATAGAATAATTACTTGTTAAAAAAAATTAAGGTCCAGATTACCTCGGATGGTTGTGGACATGCTTTATGGTGTAATGTCAAGGTTACATTATCTTGGGCAAGGTCAAAGTTGATAATGTGTTTACAGTTCATGCATCCAAGCGGTTGTTTTGATAAGGTGAATTTGGAAACCACAAAACTGTTGCCATGTACAAATGGTTATTTTTTGTGTAACAGATTTTGATCCATTCATCAAATATTGTTTCAATATCAATGACTCGAATGGTTTTCTAGCATGTGAAATGTCTCCTGAAGTATTACCAGTGTATGTATGGATATGATTGTACTATATATCTGGTGCTAAACATTCTTTGGTTTTATATTAAAACACAGACTTGCTTTCTGTATTTTAATGTTTAAAATATGGAAGTATTTTATTGTATCTATGAGAATTCAGCACAGGATAATATCTCCCATCAAATTTAACTTATTGATTCATTTTTGTTGACATGAATATTGAACAGACTGATTTATAACAAAACTATTTTATTTCTGTCCACATATCTCTCTAGACAGAATAAAATGGTTGTTTAATCTATCATACACACTGATGTTCTGTTTTTAATTAAATTTTATTTTAACATCATTTTACCAAACTGCTGCTACTTTATAACTTTTTAATTGATTGTATTGTTAAGATATAATTACAGTTTAGTGAGAGTTTAATGGAGTTTCTGTTGTTGTTACATATATTATATATGTTATATATATATTATTTGTTGTATTCATTTTTATAAGATTATTTTAGAACCTTATGCTGAATATAATTTTCGGATTTATAACTTAAGATCATTCATAATGTGATGGATTCAGTAATTTATCATATTTTATTATCCATTTGAATTTGTTACTTAAATTCAATGTGTGTATCTGTCTTGGACAAACTTACTGCTGTAATATGATGATCACTGAGAAACTACATCAATTTTGTATAGAACATTTGCCGATGCATGAAGATTGATAACATTCTCTGAAATATTAATGGGTTATTGGTATATATTAGTGTTCCAGTTTTCTTTGCGAGAATTGCCATTTCATGAATATTTCAACATTTCAAGTTAGTATTTTCATGTATGTATTAGCTCATCATTTCATCAAGTGAAAGGTTTACAACCTCAGCATAAACACTCCTGTCAGACAACTGTCTTTAGCATACTGGTATGTTTGCTACACAATATTGCAGCCAAACCTCGGCATGCTTTCACTTTATGTACAATTGTGTATTAAGTGCTGAGATAAACATCAGCCCTATGTTGTGTACTTTGTGTTTGCTTCTAATAATAAAATATATTTTTGACTGTAGACTATGATAATGTTTCTACTTGTTGTATTCCCTTTTAAATATGAAAGCTTTGATATGAATAAAATGGTAAAATCCTAGTGTCGCTGTTTGTTACTATTTTTGTAGAACCTGCTTGCAGTGAGCTCCACATAGTTGTCAAAATGGCAGGTCTGTCAGTGTGTGTGTGTGTGTTAGTCCATCTTTGTCCAAACCATAACTTCCCTATGCATCAATGAATTTTGAAATGACTTGGCATAATTGTTCTCCTTGATGGGACAGTGTGTCATGCACAAGACCTAGGTCCATATCTTTAAAGTCAAGGTCACACTTAGGGTTTAAAGGGCCAAAATTGGCAGGTTTTAGTATATCTGACTTTGCCCGGACCATAACTTCTATGCGCCAATGGATTTTAAAATAACTTGGCACAAGTTTTCACCATGATGAGAGAGTGTGTCATGCACAAGACCCAGGTCCATATCTCAAAGGTCAAGGTCACATGGGTTTATGTCAGGCATTCAACACATTTCTTTTTCTTATGATCCTTGGTGGGCCCATTCAAAATGTCAAGGTCATTCCCTGAAAAACCAATGGACAACTTTTTCAGGAAGACAACAGGTATCTTAGCCCGCTCGCCATGTATATAAAGGATTATTCCTTTTTTTCCATTGTAATAAACATTTTCATGAACCAAGAATTATCTAGGTGATTAAATTTCTGACCATGTCAAGCAAAGATCTTGTAAGCTGAAGGTGGGATTTCTTCCTTCCTAGTTTTATATCTTGAATGGAAGAATCTGGCCTTTAGTGCTATGTTCCATGATCACCTAATAAATAATTCATGTTTGAACTTGAAGTACAGTTGATAACTGGTTACTTAGTGAAGTATTGCATTGTACTCACTAGATAGTGGCACCATATCCAGAGATTCGGGTTAAAGTTGTTCATGGTGAAATCCTACGTAATCAGAATCCCTGTGTAATTGACAAGTACAGAACAGAAACTTCACCAAGCAGTCATCTTATCTGACTGATTGATACAAACAGTACTCTCTTAACATTTTTTAATGTGAAATTTTGTATTAATTTAAAACGTTCGCAATAAAGGCATCAGTAATAAAGGAATACAAAGAAAATAAATACTGGGTGAAAGCTTTATTTTTTCAGTAGCAAGCCAGAAAGTCTGATAAACAATCATTACATAAATATTTCAAATGACAATTCTTGTTTGTAAAACACAAATCACTATCAGAGCTAAAATTTGCTGATTTAGAAAAATTTAAAATCTTTCTGCAAAATAAAATAAGATGTAAAATGTTGACTTACATGAAATAACGTCAAACAAATTCATGAATGTTTCCCTTCAAGAGACAACAAATGTTACTATTTCAAAAAAAATCAAATTCTTAATTATGCAAAAATTTCAGGATTGTTATTTTGAAATTCGTTTTGAATTATAAAAAATGATGTGCAAACATGATTGTAATAATACACAACATACTGAACTCTGTGTGAATACACCAATTTATTCAGAACTATCCTGTACTAACATCCTGCAAGCTTTTAACATAATTGAAATTTAATTTTATTTCAACCGTTTTCAGATTATAAAATTGCTGGAGAGCCATTCTCTCTTCATAGAGGCTTTATATTAATTTCCTCTAAAAAAAGAAAGGGTTGTTATAACAAATAAATAGGACAAAATTTTGCTTACATTTAGGCTAAAAATGGGAGATAACTTTATCATTTAATCCATTGTCTATATATTCACATTCATCTGGATAATATGTAAGAACAGCAGAGAATTTATAAAAGGGTGAACATTACTTCAACATCAGAACTTAATTAAAAAATATTGCAGAATATATACAACTTGTGATAAATGAATTATATGATATGATCGTATTTACACAAATGAAAAAATCACCAACTGATTATTTCAACAACAGAAATAAACTCGTGCACAGAGAGAAGGGGAGCAAGATGTGATTTTTGACATGAGAAAACTCAGAGACATTTGGTGACTAGAAAATATTCAATATATAAGATGGGCATAGACAGTTGTTTAATTAATGCATGATTTAACTCGCTGAATAAATTCAAATATATCAATTAATATTTCAAAGATAATTAAATTCTTAAGTTTCATATAGTCTTTCATTCTGCTGAACATCATAAGAATTCTGCATAGCTGAAATTTGATAATTTAAAAGTAAACAACATAAGTAAGTGACCAAAAGCTTTGCTAAAGGCAAAACCATACGGCCGCTTTGCTACTTCATGCCACAAAATAATTGTACAATAATATCACAAACACAGAATAAGTGTTAGCAAATATTCACACGACCCAAAAGATTTCAAATAATCATTGACAAAATCCAAATGTAATAGAAAATTATGTTCCGATACAGTAAATAACATATAAAAAATCCATGTGGAAGGCAGAAAGATGAGAAAGTATCCACATATTTAGAAATTATTGATTTAAGACTGGAATGTGTATCATACGAAACTTCTCTCAAAATATCACATGAACACATGTTACAATCTAGCCATGCTATACCAATGTCATGAAAAAATCACTGATTTCAAAATAATCTTGAGAATGATCATCAAGATTAGAGCAATAAATGATAAAAGACAAAGATCAGAGATTCCATGAAATGTAAATAAATAGGTTAATAATAATCACTGTCAAACAAGAGATTTAAGCAATCAAGTACAGATATTCCAATTAGCTGAGTATTTTTTTTTTTCTAGTGACCTTGACATTGCAAACAACACAACCTCAGGATGTGTCAAATGTGACAGTAGAGATAAAAAGGAGCAATGTAACTAGTGAACAGCTGGACAGTAAGATTACTGTAAATATATATAACCAAACCAGAAACATAAATATCAGAAAAAAAAGAAGAAAGATGAGTCAGCAGATACTTCTATCAAAATCACACATCATTCACACTAAAAAAAAACTAAAAAGGCAAAATACCAAAAAATGCGAATGGTTTAACATGAGAGAAACATTTGACAACCATGTTATAATGTTCATATCTTTAATTCTCAAATACTGTATTTTACGAATGCATGGATGTTAAAAAGTTCAAAATTTCAAATATTGTGTTAAATGAATGTTTAGAATCTGACGTTAAAAAGTTTAGTAATGTAAGCCAAAATGCTTTAACTTCAAAAGATGGATATTCGGAAATGATTTACAAATTTTATATAAATATAACAAAGTTTACACGATATGTTTATTGGTTAAATGCTGATGGTTTCAAGGTAGTATTTTTTTAATAAAATCAACATAGAATAAAATGGATGACAACATAGATTAATTCAATATAAAAGGTGTCACAAATTCATTTATTGAGCAAGACACAAAATACACACATGTATTTCTGAAACTTTTTTTCATTTCCATAAGTAATTAAAAACAAAAATTGGGCACTTGTTCGTTTATAGGGAGTCAATATGCGACCTAAAAAAGAAAATACAGGAAGAATACAGATTGTTTTTCAAAGTGAGAAAAATCAGATAGAAATATCAAACAGATATAGTTACTTAGTAAAATCAATTAAAATATTGTCCACAAAGTTTTTTTTTAAAAAGACTAATATTACATACAAAGTCCTGCATGAAAGTTACAAGGCAGTTACAAAGACTTCTATAATCTTTCGAACAGTTGTGTATTTTTAGCATATAAATGGAGTAAAATACAAGTATATATACAAGGACCACTATATAGTTACACCATCACACGTGAGAATCACCATACACATCCACACACGTGGTACGTTATTATACAAATACCACACAATTTTTCTTCAATCATACTCTACATTTGCTACTTTAAGGATGCTGAACATCCACATATACAACATTTACGAAGCAGTATAATGTCATTCACTATATGTAAAACACCAGATATGTTGTGCGCACATAAAAAATGCATAAAAATGAAAACAGCATCATACACTCAAATTCTATCATACATGTTTCAATTTATAAAATGAAACAGACACACATGAATGGATGTTCGCTACAAAAAAACAACACAAAATCAATATTTTAACACAAATATAACACTGAGGTAATATAGAAAATAACTAAAATTTTACTTTTCACAATAAAACTTCATACCAAAATATAACCCAAACAATACATAGAGTATAAAATGAATATTTTTAAAAAGTATTTGTAAATAAAAATCGACATATTAAGATGTAACCAAATTCATTTCAGATGATAAGACAAAAATTACTACAGTTCAATTATCACTGATAAAAGCGATACCAATAATCACCACATTCAAGTATTAAAATAAAAGCACTCATAAATAGCACAAAGTAGATTAAAATGTTAACATTTTAGAAGAGTCTATAAGCATATAAGAAATAGTGTACACCAATACAACACACACCACTCACTCCCTGCATGATTTTGTTATAATTAAGCATTAAAAACTCTAGACTCAGTCTCACCAAAAGCTACTATACAGTGCAAAACAAACACCAGTGCAACTAGCACAAGACACAGGTGGTATATCCTTCTCAGTAAAGTCTTGATAATTCAGTCAAGAAAAAGTTCATGGCTGTTAATAACTAATTATGTTATCTAATATGTAAAAAAACAGTCTATTTGTCTAACATGTAGGAATTTAGGTTCATAACAAAACTTCAATTTTAATTAGATACTTTTTCACAAAACAACCAATCAATTAACATAGGAGTCTGTTGCAGTTTTTAACATAATATTATTTTAATTAACACAAACTGTATAATGGATTGGTATTAGAAAAAAAAACGTGACATATTAAATTATGTGAGGTAACTGTGTCTAAATGCTGAAAATGGTGAAAATGCTGAATAAGTAGTGAAAAATACTGTACAGAAAAATAAACACACATATCAGATAGAGTTTGCTTACTGATGTGCAAATTATGTATGAAAATCATTGAATTAATATTTATATAATTTTAAAACAAGGACATCGACAGGTACATAAGTTCTTTTTATAATACCATGCCTTAAGACGAATACAATCAGTGGAATGAGGCTAAAACTAAAAAATTACGTAACGAAAGGAATTTTACTGACCAATATAACAAGTGCATGAGGGAAGTAAACAATTAAGCCAATTAACAAAAGGTGCTTCAGTGAATGTTCAAGGTGAGGTGAAAAACAAAGGTCACACGTAGCACATTATAAATATACATATGACCATGATAATCAGTCCAATACATGTATTAAATACAACCCCCATTTATCAATGATGATAAACACCAGGTGAGCTACCAGTAGTTGTCCTATGTAACTACACATACATAACTTATTTACATACATATTATCAATACCTTTACATAAAGAAACAAATTTAGTACCAGTTTTGAATTGATCACAATTTTTTTGACCAGATCAAGAATCAAATAAAATGTTATATACATGGTTAATATATCAACATGTTTATACTATTTCTAGTCTGGCACCCACATGACTGTTCTTTTAAAATGTTTTCAACTTTTTTTTCAATTTATACAATTTTACAAAACACTAAGCTGAGGATTGCTGAGGATTTTTATCAATTCACTCAGATAGATAAACATATAACTGTGATATGTCTCTTTTTCAGAACTTAAAGATTTTAATATTGTTACTTATCTCATTTTTTTTCTGTTGTGTAAGACAAATAAAAATGTCTAGAAAATTCTTGATTCAGTTGTAAATTAAGGTATAATAAACCAGTATTTAGCATCAAAAAATTTGCTTGAAATAATAAATAACAACTCGTACAGAATATCATACATAAACTCATCACATCAAAAGAATTGCTTTAGGTACTTGACTCAACAATCCTTACATTATTAACTGAGAAAAATATTATTTAACAAATATGCCATCACAATTAATTATGTAGATTATGCAGAGGTGCACATTACGTTTGTGGCTATATGGAGCCCCTTAATTTTCTGTTTTACGGCACAGTATTACAGAGCACCATAACAAATATTTCACTTGAACCAAACACTATGTTTTCAAGTGATACTGTAACACTGAGTCAAGATTTAACATCATTTTGAACTTTGTGCTGTGTTACCAAAGAAACATGATCTTTCAGCTGTGTTTCATCAGCAACAAATTAATTCAACATAAATATTTTACCCAAATACCAATATACAATCACATATTATATTCATACGACCCACTTAACCCAAATAAATACATGTTGTACCTGGGTAAAGACTGAAGGCCTCTTCTCCACATGCGTGTATTTCTACTCTAATTTGAATCTTATTTCTCAAATTTTCATTTTTGTTATACAACAATTTTAATCATTCATCATTTTGGTCTTGAAAATGGTGTATCTTTAAAGATAAGATTCTTAGCCAGTCTTTTTAATATAGGAAAAATGAATTCCATCAAAAGACATTTTATTATTGTGGTGCTTTTCTGAAATGATTTCATCTCACCAACTCTAATATATATGTATTGCTTAACAATAATAAATTCCTAAACAAAGTCCAAAGCATTCATTCAGAGTAAAAAATGTAATATACTCATACAAACCATTCAATAATTTAACCAAGATGGTATCAATTAACAATATCCAAAATATGTTGTTTTCTTAACATGGTTCGTAGTAAGTTCAATATACTTAATTGTTAGATAAATAAACTAACAATAGGTTATAAAGCAGGTGTACATGACAATCATCAAAATGATTAGCAACATTTTCAGCATCACAAAATCTTGATTTCTAAAGTTGTTACACATCTTATACAACATTTTTCTCATCCTGTCTGTCGTTCATATCTCTCATACCAATAGCGGTGTACCCGACACCTGTCAAAGGTGTTGAACTTTCCAGCTGTTCAACTGGCATACTATCAAGGGCCCTACGTTCAGCTTGGTGCTCCTTCTTGGCTGGACCCCATTCTGGATGAGTCTTACACAAGAATTTAACACTCTGCAAAAAAAGGCAATGGACAATGTTGTTAAATTACAATGTATGACATCAAAAAATGTAAAATTATACTCTAAAACTAAGTTTAAGTCAACAATGAATATATTCATTAATCTACTTATTTATTCATTTATTTATCTATTTAATCATTTATTTATCTTAAATACCATACTTCAGTTAATATAGGATTTCAATAGTTCAGTACAAACATTAGAATGAAATGTGAGCCTCTTTTATTAAATCAAATATATGTAACTCCAGATAATAAATTTGTACGTTTTTTTTTCACTTTCGTTCTTAAGCAAAGTGGTCTTAATAGCCTGGTGGTCTTATTAGTGGATCAAGGTGTCCGAGCTTAAGTATTTTGTCAGTCATCTATGACCTACAGACATATGTTTTTTTGTGTTCATATATTCAATATTACTCAAATTACCATTCCTTGTTTCGTTCAATATCAGCAAATTATGGCAAATAAAATATAAATTTATGACAATCAAACTTCAAACTTCGGAAAAACTAAATAAAAACAAGTATTTTCATTGCAAGTTTCCGATTGAATAGTCGGTCCACTACAAGGAGAAATGTGAGACAAACACTTGATCAAAACCATGGTTAATCAGATCAATTAACATTGACATTAATGACTATCAAAAGCAATCAAAAACACAGTTTTTGGCACTTAGTTTCCACAACATGAAGCCGACAATTAGACTTATTACCGCAAATCGACACTGTACATGTTGTAAAAGTCAATACCTTGGGGGCACAGCAGGTAATTTCAAAACAAAACTTTGGTGGTTGTTGTAGCAGATTATAGTTCAGTGTGAAATGATATACTGGCCCGAAACAGGTGGTCGTATGAGTGGAATAGCGGTGTGGTTGTATTTCAGGACAAACAACCATTGAAGTTGAGAACAAAATATTCCATTTTTTTAAAAATTGGTTGTAATAGCGGGGCTGTCATAATTTTGGGGTGGTAGTAAGAAAGGATTTTACTGTATGGTCAATACTGAATTATTTAAATTATTGGTCATCGGTCAACCAGGCACAGTTTGTTCTTTAAACTGCTTTCCTAAGTTTAAACTTCAATTTTGATTCCAAATTCATTCATATCTGATGAGAGGAGTGCAATTACTAGAAATAAGTATATTGGACTATTTCAAGACAAATCCTAGTGTGTAATAAAATGTCTAACAATACAGATTTAATTTTTACTTGTTTCATTACCAATAGAAAAATGGAAAAATTGTCCCTTTAAAACATGTGAACTTACAGAAAACTAATTTTGGTTTGAATGTATGCTAGTTTGTAACCTTATTTCGGTTATGAACCAGAAGACAGCTAATATTCACAGTCTACCTACATTCTGTACCAGCACTAAAGACCTATCAGATAATGTGAACTTCTAAAGAACTAGAAAGAAATAAAAACATCATTTCTTACCTCCATGATAGTGCAGCCCCTAGAACTTCTGTGTTGTGCCACTCTGAAGATCATAAATGCCGGAATGGCAAGGATAGATGACAGAGAGATCAACCATCCTAGACCATCAGCCCAGGCTGGGAACACAATCTCATCATACTTTGTTGGCTTGAAATCAATCCATGTGAAGATCAAGATAGCCTGATGAAAAAAAGAGAGAGCTATGAGTGATTTAGATGCTTTGATTAATTCACTGGGGATGGTTAATCAATATTTATCTACAATTTGAATATATTAAACAATCTTATTTCATGGACATAAGCTCAGTAATATAGTAACATATTCTCAATTCTTAAAAAGTACTAATATACTAACACAAATAATAATATAAATAAGATATCCATACAGTCAGTCTGTGTTCACAATAATCAAGGACTGGAGTTCACCAGGAGAACAACATACACTCTTTATTACATATTACTTGATAAAATAAACCATGCAATAAAGGTCAACTGAACATAAAAGACTTATTTTCTCTAGTTGGTAGTCTTTGTTCACAGATTTCACGATATTTAGTTTATAGTGTATTTATAATAGTATGACTCACCAACAGAGCAAATGGTGCTATAAACTTCCAGCTCCATGTCCAGATTTTATGAGGTCTATAACCCAACATACATTCTATATCAGTTAAGAACCTGTCCGCACCTAAGAAATAATCAAAATACTTCATTATACAAACTTTTCATCAATTAAAACAAATACCTCACTCGCACGTTTTGAGTTTCATGACCTTTGACACATGTATTACATTATCGTACATGACTGGAGACAAGATATCCAAACATGGCCATGTTTGAGAAGCTTAGAGATTTTTTACTGTTGAAATAAATATCACATAATTTATCATATTAAAATGACTTCAAGAGTTTGTACAGTGTATCTGTTCATATGAATAATACATTTAGCTGGACAAGAAAAAAAATGAAGTTTTACAATCGTATGAAACTACATTTTTTCATATAATGGTACATTCTTAAAATTTGGTGAAACAATAAATCAATTTGAAGGAATGAAACATAATAAAAAAAGCCAGAACTAAAACCCACCACTTTCAAACATGGCTTACAATACAATGGGCCAGATAACATGTATTTTAATCATGTCTCTTAATAATTGCTGTATATAAATCAATTGGAAATATTTTGATATTACACAAAGATTACCATATTGAGATTTTATACCACAGTTTAGCAGTCATATTACAGCACAAAAATATACTACATTATTCATGTTTCAAATTACTACAGATAACAAATTCTAATAATCATTACAGGAACAAAATAGTTTTAACAACAAACACTTAAAGATTATACATAGATTTACAAAATGGTCTCAAATGTCTGCTAAACTGTACTGACAGTGTGTCTCAAGTTTATTTTTCAACAATAAATGTGTGCTTTATTATCATCACCATGACGACAAGTTGCTAATGGCAACCATCAAACCAATCAGGAAGCATCCTGAAAGGTACTTACAATAACACTGTGCCTTAAGTAGGTACAAACTACGTGTATAAATTCCCAATTAATATTTTAAACAAAAAAATACAAACAAGTATTAAAATTGAAGTTGAACCACAACACTTCAAATAAACATTTTTTCATAAACTTGATGGAGGCCATTAGCAGAGAATGTTTTTTTCGTTGGCAACTTCTTGAATTTATATTTGCCCTTCATAGACCAATGGGTGAAAAATGAAATAAAAAGTATGTACATCTAATTCATGATGTGACAACCATAAAGATTGTATTAATACACTCGGTGACAATAAAGATGGGAAATGGAGGTGTGAGGTTAGATAGTCAAACAAAGAACAAACATAAATAATTTACAGAAGTTGTGAACGAAAGCAGTACTGTATCTGAAACAGTTCAAAATTGACTTGAATTAAAAATATCTACAGTCTAATTACCATGACAAGTGCTATGATTCAAGTGACCATTAAAATAATATTACTAATTTGATTCTAACAACAAACTTCTGTGAAGTTTCATGATTATTACTGTAGGATATGGTAATTTGAAAAAAAATACTATTTACTAGGTCAGAGTTCAAACCACTTGTCATTAAACAGTTTAACATCAGCTGTGTTCAGATATAAGCTGGAATTAATCAACAATAATTCCTTATTTGTCAGAGTAAACAAGACAATTAAACCACTTGAAACACAAAGTCAGTTTCTAATATCTCAATCTTAAAATAAATTTATTTCAAATTCTTTAAAACAGTATTTGTTTAACTTAAACTTCTACCAGCAGTTAAATATGACTCATACCACAAATTCTATAAAGGCACATTATTTCCAAATAAGGACATCTGCAATATCATTACACATGATTTTATCCCCCAAAAGCAAGAAAATTAAGTTCAATTAACCAATATTATAAATAATCTTATTCTGAGCAAAAGAAATATACAAAAATTACTTAAATAAATATCTGTAAATATCATAAACATTTACATGGAAACATTCACTTAAGTAAAAAAATGGTTACAGAAAGATTAAACATGTGTAAAATAATGCAGATGCTTTTTAGGTCTTTAAATACTGTAAATAAAGCTATTTATGATCAACATACTTTTCAATCTGAGATTATTTTAAGCTTAGAAAAACTGAATATTAATCACAACTATGTTAGTTAAAAATAATATTTTTTTTTAATCTGAGCTTGAGGAATCCTTTTCCCTTGGCTCAAACCATGCAGTATGTTGATCATAATTTTGATTCAATAAATTCTGATATATTACTTATACAAAGTTTAGCAAACGCTTTACAAAGCGTATCAAATCATCTGTGTGCCTTTGTAGTTTCATTTTAGCGCTAAAACAATCAGAAAATGTTTATTAATAACTTGACAAAAAAAAAGGTTCATTTACCTTATAGCCGTATTCTTCATAGGCTATTGTTCGGTTTTGGGTTGAATTCGAGGATAGACAAGAGGCTTACCTCCCCCTTGAATTTCCTCGAATCAAAAACTTATCACTCACCATAAACCCAGGACAGAGCAAGGGACTCCACAAGTCCTATCACTAACAATGAGTATGTGGCTGCATAGTTGTCAAATAACTGTAATATGTACATTCCACCCTATACAATAATACAGAAAAAATAAAGGGGAGGTAATTCTCGACCTTGATTGAGTTTTAATAAATGGAACTCTGCTCTGTGCAATATAAACTTACCATGCTTCTTGGTACAAAACAACGTGATCAGTGTTTTGTCTCATTTGAAGCCTTCAGTAATATTGAATTAATATCAAAATTTGTATCAAGTATCGAAGTTGAAAATATGTGATTAGTCCTGAATAAGATCAAAACCATTTTGGCTTACTTGAAAACTTAAGATTCACTTTGAACTTCAGGGATAAAAAAAAAACATTCTGACATTATTTCAGAAGAATAATTAAGACGTATTTGACTACTAGCACTTCAATGATAAAATTATGAAAATCACTGCCTTGATTGCGCAAGAATATTTAAAAAAAAGGAAAGATGTGTACAATACAAAGCTTTAGAAGAGGAAGCAAGGTTTGTGCATGTAACTATTCCAAGGATACCAAGTAAATACAGTCTTATAACAATTAATAATACAGAAATAATCACATACTGGCTAAAAAATCACATCTAATTTGGGAGAAAATATTTTCTCATTTACAAAGTTGTCTGATTTGCTGATATTGCAAAATGTTTCAAAAAACACACATTAATTAATAATTGGAATGTTAACCAGTAGAACAACTGGCAAATTAATTCTGAAGACTTCCAATGAAAACATGATGTTTTTTGCTGCAAGAGCAAAATATGCACGCTTGTATGAGAGCAGTTAAGTGCCTGAAAACATTCTAATTATATATAGCAACATATGTTTACACAAGTGTTACATTAATTAATTGTTTGTAAAAACATCATCACAAAACATGATACCTATAAAAAGTTCTTTGTGGAAATCAGAAATTTTGGTACTTCATTAAGTTATAATTGTTGAAATACATTTTAATTGACATGAATGCATTATTACACATAAGATGAAGCAAGCAAATTTTTGTTCTGTAGAGGCAGAATTATGTAATACTACACATAAACAAATATTGTTCAAAACATTAAAACTATAGTATCTATTAATAACAAATATCTCATATACTTTAAAAATCCATTTAAATACATTAAAAGATGCATTTATCAAGAAATAAAGCTACAGTGGATAAAAAATGTAAAACAAGACAACATGTAGACAAATGCAACAACATTGAGTCTTGTACCAACCTGTGAAGCGAACGCAAGACCAATGATGTAACAGAAAGTAGCCAAAAGAACCAACAGTAAGATTCTACGTTTCTGGTTTTTGCGGAACAGGTGTGGGAATTTGTCGAGAAGTGTCGTATGAACAGTGGTCACAGTAGAAATCTGAAATAAAGTCATACAAGAATTGATCGATGTCCATAGATAAAATGTATGGTACAGAAATCAAGGTTGAACTTCTTAATTATTTTTTATACACAACAAGTCATCAAATAACATGACATGAAAATTGTAATGAACAAATTACACATATCAACATTCATAGCCAAGGAGAGAGAATTTTACATAAAAAAGAAACAAGTGCATATTCGTGCATTAACAAAGGGCTTGATGTTGGTTAGTAATGGGAAACTTACTGACAGATTTCTTTCCCTTGAATTAAATCACGACTGATATATACAGGTCCAGGGTGATTAATAGTGTATGTCATATTTGTTGAAGCCGACTGACATTCCATCACCCACTTATTACAAAAAGCATAAAACATGTTGTTGGATAATCATTAGAGTGGCTACTAACTATTTTTTACTAATGAAACTTGGCAGGTTGTTATATGAAGCTGGCAATAAATCAGAGAGAGAGAGTAGCATTAAATTCGGTCACAAACCTGAGTTCCAAGTCCTAATGTAATCAACATGGAGAAGAAAAGAACAGACCAAAGTTGAGATATAGGAAGTTTTGTTACAACTTCTGGGTACACAATGAAGGCTAGACCTGCCCCCTCAGCAGCCACATCCTTGACATCTTGATTCATTTCTGCTGCCATGTAACCAATAATACTAAAGATGACAAGACCAGCAAACACACTGGTGACACAATCCATGATAGAGACGATTATAGCATCACTGAAAAATATACAAACATGTACATATATATACATGATTGACAGACATGAAAAAATGTCTATTACATAAAATTATCACTTGAATACTGCCAGACATAACAAAAAAATCATTCAGGTTTATATGGTCAATTATATCAATTAATTTGTTCCTAAAAGTTATTGTTATTCACAAGTGGCCTCAGTTCACAGGTACAGCTTACACAGGTCTGGCTGTGTATGACCCCATGGCTACACAACTTGTCCTGTTAAACAACCCACGGACATGGAATATTAGTAAATAAAGTAATTCAAAACAAAATTGTCTAGCAGTATACCATGTTAAAGGCTACTTCTATATGAATACCTTTCCATTGTAAAATTGCAATGCTGAATATTATACCATTCATTAGTATGGATCTACAATAGATTTAATTGTTCTGAAACCATGACAACTAATAAGAAGGGATATTGGCTTACAATCTAATACTGACCATTTACATAAATATTGACTTATAATCACAGCAGCACATTTCATGATGATCAAAGACAATAATACAGTCAATACCTCACTAAGTGACAGCTTCGATACAAAGACCACTGAAGTATGAAAACCTCTTTTCACAGACCAGTTTTCAATATTTTGTCTAATTGTTAACAAAAAAATGATGCAATCTCAATATCAACACTGATTTTCCTTTTGGTCTTAAGATGGTCTTAATAGAGAGGTTTCACATCACAAAAAGTCAAGTGAATGTTTGATGTGGCCATATCACGACACTGCAGCATGCTTAGATCTATGCTCATATTTTTTTGAGCACAAAACTCAAGTATTAGTTAAGAGCAGTCCAGATATAAAATAAGAGTCAGTCACAAAAATACTTAAGTTTGTGTTTGACCATTATTTTTATATTTAGAACTATCAGATATGTCACAAACATGTATTGTGACAGTTACAAATATGAAATACTGGAGTTACACTGGAATGACAGGAATCAGTTTATTGGAAAATACTGTCCTTATGACTGTCATTTATAAATACATTGCCTCAATGAACTTTCTAAGAAATTCTAAGTGTCACATTTCATGTTTGTCTGTGTACAAGATATCGTAATTCTTAATGATGGATCATTCTAACATGTCTGACTCAGAAGATATCAAAGTTTGTTGTTAAAATCAATAATGCGCCTTCCATTACAAGCTTGTATTCAATGACAATGCGAGTCTGGGAACACTGCTAGGATACTTGAAGCTACCACATAACATGTAGAGGTATTAATTGTTGCCCACATTAATGATAAAAATGTGACCAAGTAGAAATACATAAAATAGTTCAGTCAGTTCAGATTCAGGCTCAGTAGTTGAGAATTGTCCCTGTTTATTTAGATATCAGATACATATATATTGTTCTATATAGTGTCCTTAAGTCCTAACTGGCATCCTAAAGTCCTAACCAGTGCCCCCCAAGTCCTAACCAGCATCCCTAAGTCCAAACAAGCATACTTAAGTCGTAACAAGAGTCTCTAAGTCCTAATCATTGTCCCTAAACCCTGACCAGCATCCCTATGTCCTAACCAGAGTCTCTATGTCCTAACCATAGTCAATAAATCCTGACCAGCATCTCAAAGTCCTAACCAGCATCCCTATGTACTAACCATTGTCCCTAAGTGTTAATCAGTGTCTCTAAGTTATCAACAGCAACTAACACCTTCCCTATGCCAAGTATGAATCAAATGAGAAAAAAGTTTTCATGTAAAGTGTTGGGTCAAATTATTGCAGAGAAACAAGAGACTAATTCAGGTCTTGAACTTGTTACATCATCATGAAAGTTCCCATCTTAATATGCCAAGCTTACAAACCAGATTAACAAAGAATTACCAAAATCACACGCAGCAAACTGATTCTACAGCTGAATGCTTACAGTTTGAAGATATTGAAAATTTTATGTCTGCACATTGTAACTCACATTGAAAATTGCACAGGATATAAACACAGATTCAACAAACTTCAGCACTTTATCCTACTATTAAATCACAAAACCAACACAACAAAATGCTTCATTTAACAGCTCTAAGGATAATAATCTGAAGTAGTATGTCAAGCGACAATACAGACATTGAGTTTATAAAATTCAAATAAAATACTTCAATTTCTACTCTATTCTTCTCAACTAATGATCACATTATTGATTATTTCTCATTCTAAGCATACTTGAAAATAACCAATTTCATTGCAGCACCTCATGAAATTTATTAATGACTAGATGAATTTATGCTTGGTCCTTTGCGGTGAAAAGGTGAAGGACATTTATTCAATCTCGTTTAATCATCTAGCTGATTAAAGTAACCTTATTTCTCTTCAAAATATAGTGATGATCCAAGCTCTATGTGAGAAGATGTTTGTTGAAGACAGCAATATTTTCTTAAGATACTTGAAACTCAACACGAACAACACAGAGACACTTCACAATCAATACTTTGTTACATGAGTAATATTTGACACAGAGTTGTATCAATCTTTCTAAAACATAGATAAAATGATCACATAATAGTCAGTAGAATTCTAGCAAATAGCAATCATACATTCAAACCTAGTGTACTGACTAACTGTGAACAAGGGCTACTTTGCACAATGGCCACCCATAAATAATGACCACCTGTGAATAATTGCCTCCTGTAAATAATGGTCGCCTCAGAATGATGACTACAACTGAACAATGACCACTTCAGAATAACAACCACCCGTATACAATGACTTCACTTTCAAATATTCTTACTGATAAAATAGGCCAGATAAACTTCTGAATGGAGACTAACAATTTAATATTTCTTCTCTCTTTCTCTACAGTGGTTCCTTATTCAGTGACTTGACTGTACATTAAATAAGTTCACACAATATACAGAAGTTAAACAAGTCATTCCATGAAAACTCTGAATATTGTAAAATGATTCAGCAGAATGTTCCCAGCTTACGACCTTTAGAGTATTAAATGTATACAGTGTTCAGACAATGAATAAACATTAACTAGATGAATCTAACATTAACATGGTTACTCATAACATTTGTACAGCATTGTCAATGTATTCAATCAACTAGGGGAATGTTTCTACCACATAATCTGAATTTGTTTTGAATTATTCCATGCACAAAAATGACAAAATTATTCCCACAATATGGATAGAGCTTCTGTTGCTTGACAACCAAGATATATTAGGTCTGCAAAATTCAGATGTCACCCAATAAACACAGGAAATCAGCTATAGATAAAATTATGGAATTCTGAGTTTAATAATTCCAACAAAAGACATAAATATTTAAACAGCAAGAAAAACATAGAATGTTCCCAAATAAGTGGCTCGATCAGTGTTACATTTTACAGAGTGGTGCTTGATATCGAATATACAGTAATGCTAGATTCAATACAAGCAAAATCAATACTTTCAGGTTTCAGTTGTGTAGACTTGTATCAGCTTCTTGACCCTAACATGGCACACTAATCCAGATCAAACACTTTATTAACAACAGAAATTCAACATATCAATACAAATGCTTCAAAGGCATTTCAAATAAACAAAAAAAGAGCATATGTTAAGCACATGCTATAAAGTCAATTTTGCGCATGCAACCAAATGTTTGAACAACTTTTTTCTTCAGCGATCACTTCAAAATCCCACACTCCCCATCTTTTCACCATGTTTTTAATGTACTAAGCGATCTTTCAGCAATGCGAGCAGCGACCAGTAATGTGTCGGCATGAAGCAACCATTTAACATGCATATAGAGGCAAGATATTGACACATCTGTCTGCTACAATCATTAAGTTGCTGATTGATTGATCATATAGTTGGAAGAGTTAGTACTGGGTATAAGACAATGAGAGGAAAATTTTGTTTTAAAATTTCATCCCTTTACCACATGAATATCTTTTTATAGGACAATTGTAACAATAGAATGAAGTATGAACCATAGTGATAAAAAGGCAACTACTATACATACATACACCAGTCAGGTGTACAGGTATACTTACAGAAAACAGTTGTTGTTGAACTTGTTATAACTTGACAAAGTAATAAGTCCGCCCCAGCATGGTGACAAGGAGAAGAAAATCTGAATAGCAGCATCCCCCCAGACCTGTAAGACAATAACTGTACCAGTTAGTACAATAATACATGTACCTGTTAGCACATGTACCTGTGTGAGACATAATTAATAATCAGACTGCTAAACATGGTTTATTCAAGTTACTTAGCTATATACTCAATACAACTCAATAATTTTGTCTGTAATCATTTCCATATATTTAGACTCCAGACAAGCAAGTAATCTGAATACTGATATCCATACAAGTTTAATTCAATTTAGAGATGCATTTAATACCAGAATGTCAAGTGAATTCAACTATTACCAGCTGATATAAACATATCAAAACGACTACAAAGATTAGGCCATTCATTATTGCAAGTTCTGTAAATGCTAAACACAGAGGATCAAGTTCTCAAGTTGCATCAGAAAGCAATGAAAAACTGCAAATTTCATACTGCAGCTTATGAACAAAAAACAAACATTCAGCAAGCATTAGACAAATCAGTCTGATAAGACCATGAAACATAAATTTTCAATTTGAATAGGTATAAAGAGAAAGAAAGTGGAGCAAAATTTATGTTTGTTTACATTACCATCAGTCTGGAGATTAATTTCAGACTTGTATAAACAATGTAGGCTACATTCAAGGAAAAAACTCTAAATCAAGGATTTATAAACACCCTACATACATTTACACTAAGTATCTCACACATATATCCTGTCTGAATGAACTTTATATGAAGAAAAGCTGGAAATTCGCGATGAAGATGGAATTAAGTTCACAAAAAGCAGGATTTAATGTAATACTTATTTAGTTATACATGTAACTCAGGCATATAGCATATCTGTTTGTAGCAACTACTTTTAAGACAATAAAATAATTGATGTAACACAAAAAAGACCACTGTAACAGCACATAGTTAGTCTTCAAACAGTTCTCATGAATGGTTGACAATAGGTCACGACAACTACTGACCATAGTCTCAAGAGTACCAAATTCAAAGTTTTACCAGATTTTTCAGCAGAGAGGATCTAAACATACACAAACAACATCACACCATTCCTTAGACATTAAACCAACAATACTTACTTTAGCCTCTCCTAACTTTTCCCACTGTGGCTTAAAGTAGTAAATAATCCCATCTACAGATCCTTTTAATGTCAAACTTCTCACCAGTAAGATGCTCAGTACAATATAAGGGAAAAAAGCTGTGAAATAAGCAGCCTGTAAAACAAGACGTAAAACAAGATGCAAAACATAGAAACACTACCATGTATAATACACAATTATGAATGGGACAATGATAACATTTTTAAAACCTGATTCTCTCTAACACTGGCATTACCATGTGCCAACTAGTATTTCAGATGAGATTCATTTATGCCACATATGGTTGACCAGCACAAAGTCAATATGTTTATAAAAGATAACTATTAAGGCTCTATTATAATCATTAAAAGAGTTTTATTAATAAAAACACTTAAGAGTACTGACTAGGTAACATGCATAATTACAGCTATAATTTTAACATGATGAACAGTGTTCCCCATTGAAAAAGGGGAGACAACCCATACTTCATTTACTGACAAATAAAGTTGGCTCTTCAATTTTACTCCCACAGAGAACCGAAAGTCATAAGGAAAATCTCTACATAATGTACCATACAGGAACAAAATACTTCACACATATGGTCTAATAATTGCATCACTTTCTGCCTATATCTAAACAAACTGATAAATTAATAAATCTATTTACAACTTTTTCACAGACAGCTCTGTTCATAACAAATAAACAACTATGAACCAATTTAGGGTAATATACACTGCATAACCCTTTGATAAATCACAGTTCACATTAGTACCTTAATCTCTGATTTAATCTCATACAAATCTCATCCAAAATACAAAAGTAAACTAAGACTTCTTTGTCAATCAGAGTAATTCATTTGACAATCCTTTACAGCTAAAAAAACACAGACAAAAAAATTGGCATATGAAAAAAACTTCTTCCCCGTTCCCCTTAGATGTGTCATAACATTAAAGCAAAGCCCATGTCTGTGTAAATCGGTCATGATCGACTTGTGTATGTCTACTACACCTGATAAAACCTTAAGGTTAACAAGAAGAAAACCACATTGGCACATTATGCTACATTCATTGACTCTATGATTGAAAATGGACAAATATATATTGAACTTAAGGATTAAAATCATCAGGTTTTTTTCCAAGGTCATGATGAAAAAAAGATTTAAATCAAATTTGAAAACAAAATTCAAATGGAAGCCAGTTGCTAAGGAAATTGTAATGAGAACGGTTTCTTTTTTAAGATAAAAAAAATGACGTATAAGACCTTAACATTATTTACTGTGTCACTATGTTCTAAAAAGTTAATCAATAAACATAAGACTTGACAACGAAAGTGAGTAACATTATAATACACAAGGACTGGTGCAAAAGTGTTTTATCTGTATAGGCAGGAGGATCAATAATAAACTGCATAATAACCAGTGTACTGAATCATAAAAAAATGAATACACTAATATACAATAATCACTATAATACTATATTAAAGATCTGTATCATTCAAAGGCCTTCTATAGTGAACTACAGGCAATAATATATGTCTGAAGAGTCAATGGAAAATTTATGTACTTGGTTTGTAACTGGTAGTTAAGTCATGAACTATTATGAAATATTAATACAAACTTCCTAAGCAGGTTGAATGAGGACAATACAGTAAAATAAAATCAATCCATGAATAAAACACAAACTAAAATTTGATTCACAGTGGAGGACTATTGACTATGGCTTATCTTTGTTAACAGTCACACCATGTGAATCCATAGTGACAAGTTCTGAGTCAATATTCACTGCATGAGTATCATTTCTGACAGGTAACAGGTCAATAGTTTCAGTTTAAAGGTTGGTTGTCACAGCCTAGAGCTAAAGTATTATTTTGATTGAATGATTCTGATAATTTGTCTTAAAAGGGACTGGGCTCTACTGTATTTCATTAAACCATAAATTTGAAACTAGGTCAAACACTTAAATTTTGGGACTGCTCATGAAACAGGGTCAAGCACTTAAATCTTGGGACTGCTCATGAAACTAGGACAAGTACTTAAATCTAGGATCTGCTCAAGAAACTAGGTCAAGAACTTAAATCTAGGATCTGCTCAAGAAACTAGGTCAAGTACTTAAATCTTGGGTCTGAGCACAAAATTGAGTCAAGCACTAAAATCAAAGGTCTGTACAAGGAACTGAGTCATGTAACAGAACTTTGGGTCTGTTCTCACCTTTCCTCCTGACTTGATACCTTTAGCCAGACAGAAACACACAAGAATCCAAGCCAACAAAAGACATAAAGCAAGCTCCCATTTGATGGATCCCATATCATGTACACCAGTTGTTATATCCAACACAACTTTACTGCAATAGATATAACAGAAACATGACATAGAAATAAAAACTATGAAACAGATGGATTTTTACACTAAATTGTACATTTAAATTATTAAAATTATTTTGTCAATTTATGACATTAGCAATAATACAAGACTAAAGCAAAATTTCAGGTCATGTTGACAGTTACAGACTAGGTCCATTAATTTGATATATAAATATAATACTGATTTCTTCTTAATATCTTTAACATACTGAAAATTGTACCACACTGAACATACAGAACATAATTGAATATGTTGTTTTGTTTTACCAAGAATTTTCTTATCAACGTCTTTAATTTCGTTTTAATACTTCAATGATCTTTTATACGAATCGATCTGAAGGATCAATTTTTGCTCCTACTATTCATCTGTTCCACTAAATTTTTTTTAGTCTTTTCTATCAGACAGGCCTCTTAAACAGAAAATTTTACATGTGCATATTTTATTAATTTTGGATAGTTCATTCTGCGCCTACAACACTAGATCCAGTCAACACAGTTCAACATTGAATTAAGAGATAAAACTGGCTGTTTGGTTTGTTCTTGTATTATCTCACAGTAAAAAAGAATTAACAACTGAAATTGAAGCAACATTTGACCAAAAAAAAGAAACCGAAATGGAATCATAATGACATGTATTAAAATCATTTAAACTTTCTTCAAATCATTACGTAAAACCAAGTAGGTGTACTGTAGATGTAATACAGCAATTCATGTTTCAAAAAAATAAATATCTGAATAAAAATACACCAAATATCGGGACATAGTTTCCAAATAAGGCAAGTCAGTATTTAGCAAGTAAGGCTGGAAAATTATCGTCAGGTAAGTACGAAAATTTTCCATCAGGAATCTATCAACCATGACACGTGTTACATCATTCACCAATCAAAGTATCAACAGGGCAAAGATCTAGAAAGATTGCCAGCAATGATACCTGTAGTCTTACTAACGGTTAATAAACCTTGTACATATCACCTTTAACAAAGCATCACATGTACGTAACAACTATGCTTAGAAAAAATGAGGAAGCAAAAACATTATAAATCAGTTCATGAAACTTATATATTAAGCTGACTTCCAAGTATTTTATATGAAATCATTCATGCAAACTTTAAAATCAACAATTGCAAAATGAGAGACCTACGAAGAATTGAGTAAAAAATACACAAATGAAGTATGGTTGCGTCAGTAAGAATTTGTAACATTTATAAACACCCACATAAATCAAAACTGATTCAGTAACATAAGACAAAACACTCCTTAAATAGTTGCAGGTAGATTATGACATAAAGTAATCCTTGTTTATTGACCTAAACAAGGACTACTATTAGCATTGAGAAAGTGAAATAATCAGACTTATATTTCTACAGCACAGCAAATATATATTTAAAATATGGTAAACTGAACATTCTGAGTCCATGAGACTAAATGTCAAATGGCATAAAACTTTACTGCAGTATTCAAGTATGACTAACATTCATTGAAATCTACTTCATTGACCTTTTAAAGAATCACTGAACTGAGAAACAATCAATCATCTGTGTTGTACAAACACAAATAACATGATTTAATGAAATAAAGAATGGAATTAAGTTTGTATTAAGTACAGTAAAATAGCAAAATCACACATATTCTATTAACAGTTCAAAATGTTGTCCTCATAATGTGAAGCTACACTAACTGACTACTTTCTATTTTATGTAACAACTTCAGTACTAGAGTGTGATCTATTCTCACTTTTGTTCTGTTTAATAAACTGTATCCTAACAATGTAAAAAAAAATCAGTACCTGATCGCAAAACTGTCCTCATTTTAGAGACATAAAAATTATCTTAAAAGATAAAAAAATATCTAAATCTAGCACGTAAAGGATCAGACATAAGAGTATGCATCACAAATTAATCTAATTGAAGTGATTTAAATTTTTGTACCCAGTACCCCAAGTTCAATCTGGTACTAAGATATTCAGAGAAAACTCATTCTGCATTATATTGATTTATTTCAATAATAAAGCCCCCCTCTCTAATCTTTTTTCCTGATTATTTTTACTCCATACACAAGATGATGAAGTTCAACTTACTGAAAATAATCATCACTAGGAGAGATAGGGTCCGGGGCTGAACAGTTAGATACATTGTTCCACACACTAGCTGACACTTGATCCTGGTAGTAACATTTCTCATAGCAAAACACACCCTTACTGTCTGTGCAGTTCTTCACTACAGCAGGGCTGATTTTGGAGCAAGCTGAAATAGAGATAAAAACAGATTTTTGCCAAATTTATGAATAATCATTAAGTTCAATCAACATACAGGAAAAACTGAAGACCAGTAAATTTCAATACGAACCTCCAAAAGTAAAACAATTTCAACATTATACTTATCTTTTTACCATTGTGATTTTGATCTTACAAACCAGTAAAACTACAATTTGTATTTTTACAATGTATATGATTAGCATAAATAAAATTCTGTTCTGTTCTTAACAGGCACCTCATAAGGTAGATGAAGGGTATAGTACATTTTCAGATTTTCTGATAATAAATGGAGGGGCATTTATTAGGGAATACTCAGTATGTAGGGGAATAAGGAGACAAAAAATCAAAAATTGGTCCACTAAACATTGAGTCATCGAATAACTCAATCTCTGGAAGCTCTGCACAAAAGATACAACAGAGCAGAGTGACATCTTGATAATTTCAGTAGCAAGTCCATACTTTGGCAAATTTTTCTATGTGTTATCAGTGAAATGGAGTTTTTTTTCTATCAATAAATACCATACATACATCAATGTGAATGTCTTGTTTGAACACAATGGAGTGAAATGTCTTTGATATTTCATATCCCTAAACACAAAATTTCACTACTTGGCAGATAAGACATAAGAATTTTCCCATAAATATTTAATAGTGTCACAATATCACAAAGCAATATCTAAAACTAGAATTAATTACAATGATGTAATGATTTGAATGTTAACAGCTAGAAATTTAGTGATTGACACAAGGCAACAACCATGGTCCAGTGGTTAGTGTGCTGGACTTATAATGGGGAGATTCAGGTTCAAATCCCAGTCCCTGCAAGTCATACCCTTCTTTGATAATTTGACAAAATTGTTGATTTCCTTCATATGTGGAGAAGTTGCCGGCTCCTTATGGAAGAGTAAGTTAGTACTGGTTAGTATACAGTCCAGGAAAACTAGTTAGGTGAACCGGTCACCGTATATAACTGAAAAAATGTTGAAAAACAGCATTAAACCCCAGTGACAATAAGTCACACAAAAACAAACAAAACAAAAGTTTGACACAATGACAGCTAATTAGGATATAACAGTACCCACAACCATATTAAATATCAGAGTCAGTGAAGTTCAGTTGACAGGACATGATTCTACCTAGATTGATGAAGACAACATGCCAGATTTTTATCAGCATACAGAATAGTCCATACATAAAATGCTCCTCACCTACTTTACCCTCCCCTCCTTTCAGAGAAAAACAAAGTCTTGTCTCACAACAAATGATTTACTAATTTACTAAAACATTCAAATCATATCTAATATATGAATACATTAATCTAAAGAGCAAATCAACAATGTGAAAAAAACCTGTGTTATGTAATGTGGAGTTTAATGAGGAATATTTGGCACAATAACACACACCACACTCCACCTAATACTGCAGTGTTTGCGGCTTTAACCAAGAAATAAAACAAATACTATAAAAATAAAAAGCCATGAAATAGTGCATTATGATGTAAATATAACAAGTCAATTAATTCAGATCTAATTAAGATATAATCACTAACTGCCTACTATTATACTTGTATTAGTTATGCCATTCATTTCATAGAGAAAACAATCTTAAACCATTTATTTAATATCCTCGTTTATATTCTATATGCTGAAGTACCAATGGCAGTAAAACAATTAATTGTATGAACACTCCAAACTTCTATATCATCTAAAGGTATATTTTTCAAAACCTGACAGAATGGGAACCATAAAGCCATGAAGTCTAGTGTTTCAAACACATAACCAAACAGTTTCCAACAAAATTTATTTTCCTTCTAAAACTGACAAACAGGAAAAGTAATGAAAATGAGGAACATTTGGCTCCGAGTCAGGGCTGAATTATATTAATAAATATTCCCACCTGTGTTTAAACAAAATCAATTAGAAATAAAACAGTTTGGTAAATGCTTGGCAAATTAATAACCCAAGAATTCGCAACATACTTAAATGAATTGAAACTTAACTGTGAAATACAATACAACACAGAAAGTTTGATCAATCAAGATGTTCAGAATGAAAACATTACTTATCAAAGCAAAGGATTTCATGACTTCAATTAGTTCATAATAATCAAGAAGTAACTAGGGGTGTAATGATTCACCAGTGCACCACACAATCGCAGGTTGAAAATGCTCAGTATGATACATACCAATATGAAAATATCAAACCAGTACGAGAGGGAGACAATACACATCCCTAGAAGTAACCCCCTCCTGATGAATTGTTTCTCTCCTCAGAGAAGAAGGCTTACTTGTATGAATACGGATTAAATACTTGACACTCAATTAACAGCCAATCAATGAACCAATGACGTACTGTTATCTTATAGACAAGTCCTCTTCATTTTTAGTTTATTTCCGGTCACTTTATCTTCAAGCATTTTCACTTGAAATACAACATAATACAGGAAATATAATAAAAATGAACAAGAACTCTTCATATTTATACTGTATGTAATACAGTGGGTGTATAAGCAAACACAAAAAATATTCTTCAGATACTCAAGCAGCCCATTTTCATGTTAATCTTAACCCAATAATGTTCTGAATTTGTACAAATGTCTCATTTATTAATATCTTGTAACAATTTTAATGTATTCAACACACCCTTAGATTTTTTTTACATATACATGTATATTATAACATGCAAGTACATTAATTTTCCATGTACAAGCTAAAGAAAGAAACACATTGAGAAAATCTAACAGCAGACATACAATGGTAATAGAGCAGCTTTATGCATCCTAATATTTAAAGCTAGGTTCGGCATTAAAACATATCTAATCTTTAAAACAGATTTAGACTGGATTGTACATTCTGAAGACATGAAATATTTACATGATCTATTGCCATGAAAGGAATAGAGGAATTCTAAAGGAAAATACAGCCAAGTTTTAGTTGTAATGAAAAAATTGAATTGAATAAACAGGACTGATTCAACTATTCACATAAAGCAATGACTTCATGAGCAAGTACATTAGAAAAATAAATCACAGCACTTTGCATTCATGGAAAGGTAAAGTAAATAAGAACTAACAAAGTTTTGAAAGTTTGTACAAACATTTATTTTTTATCTTCTAGGATTGCAAACAATAGTGCCTGCCTGAATTTCGGTGAACACTCTAGTAAACAGATTTCAACAAAAAATCTAATGATTGAGCCTACAGATTTCATTAAACATGCAGTTTGTTGACTGAGCAACCAGTCCATGGACTCCATAACCTTTCTGTCCTCTGAACCAGTACGTAATTTGAATCAGACTTTTAACTGAAAAACTGGTCTATAAACTGAACAAGTGTATTGCAAGAACAGCCAGTCTGATAACTCACTAACCAATCTAACAGTCTATGACTGAACATCCAGTCTATTAACTCAACTATCAGTCTGTTGCCAAACAACCACTTGTGGACTAAACAACCAGTTTATTGACAAAAAAACCAGTCTATTGACTGAACGACCAATCCACTGAATTAGCAACCAGTTTTTTGACTGAACAACCAATCAATTAACAGAACAACCAGTCTATTAACTAAACTAGTCCCCATTCCATGTTGCAGTGCACCAAAGGAACAGGTATGGGCTAAATTATCTGGCGCTCTGATTGGTCAATGCGTTCGAGCCATGCAATTGGCTGGCTGTTCATTCGTGAAAAATTAAAACAAAACCAGTCTATTGACAGAACAACCAGTTTATTGAATGAATGACCAATCTGCTGACCAAACAACCAGTCTATTATTAACTGAACAATCAGTCTGTTGACTGAACAACCACTTGTTGATTGAACAACCAGTCTATTGACATTACACGTAGTATGTCAATAAACCTTGACCGTTACAGATACAGATGTTTAGATCTTGGAGGGGTATAAAAATATTGTAGTTTACATAAGCGATTGCTTTTATCATATCAACAATATAACCTGCCATAGAACAACTCTTTAAGAAACATGTAAGCTTCTCAAAATGGATCAATAAAAAAGATCACAGATAAAATTATGACGTCAGACTTAATGAAATACACACAAGATCAGCCTTGAGTACTCAAAACAAGCTAAAAGCTGTAATCAATAAAATATTCACAATGCACAGCTATTGTCAATTCAGACAACATTACATTACAACTAAACTTCTGGTATTTCCTGCAGACACATGCTATTGATTTTAAATGGATATTGTCATCAATGGATTATTATAACTAGAATCAATATAATAAGGCTGTCAAAGACTATGGTCTTGTATTTTAAGGATGAAGACCACTGTAGAACAAAACTTGTACATCAGAAACTAGGAAATCCAGCCTCTCTGATCTGGCAAATCTGATGAAATTGGTCAGTTAAAGTTCTTTGCTATGAATGGGGAAAATATTGTGGGAATACATGACAAGGTTTCAATTCAATCCAAAACATCAAGACTTCAGGTCAATCATTACATAGGGCTGAAAATTTTATTCACTTAGGTGCCCCTTTTCACTGCCTTGACAACATTAAACAATCTTATGGACAAATACACATATGATGTCTAAAAACAGCTGCCAGATTTAGAAGTTACAAAATTGACTTGTACTTTATTTCAAGTAGCAAAATTCACCAGAGACTCAATGAGTTGGGCATGTCTTTCTAGACCTCACTTTGCAGTTGAATGTCTTATCTGAATACAATACGACAGCAATTATAATCTTAAGGAAAAATGGCAAAACCTGGCATAACACAAAATGTTATCAAACAATAATAACACATCATGTGTATCATATCCTTCCGACATCAAGTAAATTACACAGAGTGATAGAGATACCAGACTTTTATTTTTTCTCCCCAAGATGTGCATGAAGACAAATAAGATTACACAGTAACAATATGTGGCTACATCATCTGATAAGAAGGCTGCCATTGGAAAAGTTATTTCAAACAAAAGTTTGTGAAAGAAAACAATGGGATAACTACAGTTCAAGCATATGTACAACATTAAGCAACAGGCAGTAATGTAAATAATGTAAAGTCTCTACTTCAGAAATATTTGTTTAACGTCTAAGACTTAAATTTATCTCAGATCAGCATAGTCAAGGGAATAGCATGTAGAAGTAACTGCAGACATTATTTCTAACATCAGAAAAGGGCTGTGTGAACACGTATTTTCACCAGAGAGTCTGGAAATGCATCTAATTTTCTGCCTTTTTGTGTAGACAATAATTTAGAATAATTCGCTTAATTGAAGATTAAGAGTAAAAAATACTTATTTTATTCCTCATTCAGAGATATGGCCTATTTTTGCCCATTCTCATATAATGGAAATTGTAAAAAAACTTCTATGGAATACGTTCACAAGTTTTCTACATGATTTTAACAAATGTTTTAGCATTTGACCCAAAATAACCAGGTATCAAACATATACATAAATTTCATGAGACAAGTTTTCAAATTAAAGGCAAACTAAAGTGTGAAATTTAAGTCATTATCTAGGGGTGATTTACTTAAATTACCAAGCATGATCTACTTTCCAACTTAAATCAAATTTCAAGAAGAATAACTAACTGACCATATCCCATTACAAGGAAACACTGGGTTTTCTATAAGTTGACCCCATGACCTGACCTAGTTCTTGGTCCCACAAGAATCAGATATTAGCCTGCACTCATCAAAATCTGATTCAGATACTTTTAAATGTAACTTTGTGGGAGTACTGACAAATCATTTTTTAATAATGGACAATGGTCTCCAGAATATGGGTTATAAACATGTGAGTTGACAACAATTCCAAAAATATGCCCAAGTTCTCTAATAAAACAAAGGTCAGTTATCAAGACAGACTTCAGCATTATCAGCTAAAAGCTGTGTTTGTTTCTATAGCAATCAATAACTTGTTGCCAAGACAACCATTCCATCATGTGGTGATTTTTTTTCTTTTTACAATTATTGTTGTTTACAGGTCTGGTATGAAAGACTACACATACCTCAATGATACATACAATAAGATAATATATAGGACATCATAGATAACTTGCGTCACCAGATGTGGAGGTATTCAACAACTAGTAAATAATATACAGCAAACATCTGGTAGATAAATAACAATGATGTATGGTAACCAATTTAGTGATCACTCAATGACATCACATAACACAGTCCACAATGTATGACTTAAAAACATAAAAGATTATTCACATGATACATACTGAGTTTAATGCTACATTCTGGTGAACATAGTTTGCCAAACGGATCAAGCCTTCAATGAATAAGAAAGCTACTTCCTAATAAATACCTGATTTAAGTACCTGGTCAAAATTTTTGCCTCATAACAGGTGGTCAAACAAACAAGATTGCATTAATAATAGTGTTCTTGAGTTATAAAAAAACACTAATTTAAGAAGTGTCAAACTTGATGTAATAAAATACTATGGATTTGTATAATTGTAGTCCATATCTCAACAAGTTACCTGCAACCATCAGACAAGGGAAATATAGGTAAATTTCCAAGTTCTTGCTGAGGGAGAAAGCAAAAAAAAACTAAAGCAGCTAAACATCATGTTACCTAGAGAGACAATTTACAACATTGAATTTTCCTTCAGAGTTGAGAGAAGCCAACAAAAACTGATGCTGAGAAAACAGTTTATGACTTTTATCACTCAAATTGATTATCACCCTACTTCCACCGACAGCTAACTTTTAATGTGGTATAGAATATCCTACCAAAATACCTCAGTTATATCATCTGGCATAAATATCCACCTGATTCTGAGACTTTTTACAGAAGAAAGGTTACAGTAATTTATAGTTTGTTCAATGATACATCATGAATATAAAATATGTTGTTAAAATCTTTGGTCTCACTAAAACTTACATGAGCATAAATATGAGTGAAGTTCACAGATAGAACTATATCTTTGAAGACCGAAATAATACACCCATTTTTATTCAAAGTAAATTTCTGATGTTACTACCAGATAACTTCTAGCTGACATGTCAGCAGGTTAGTCATATTTGATGAACTCTGTCACAGTCAATATTTGATAGTTCATATCATTCATGCAGTTAATGGTCTCTGTAGTCCAATTTCATTATGGCAGGACATAAGCAAAGTCTGGTTGAGCTTATTAATGTTAATTATTGAAGTGTTTTGACATAATTAACCCCTCCCGTATACACCAGGAGCCAATTAAATGGGCAGTAGTTGGGATTTACACAGTTCTGTAGGTCACAGCTATGTGACATTCTGATGATGAAATACTTCTCCAGTCAAGGTCAGTCAACAAAGACGAGGAATGTATAATATGTTTTTATAATTCACAACTAAAATATTTACCTTCTGAGCTCCACTCCCCACATTCCTCCCAGGGCAACATAGCCTTGAACGATGCAAACAAGTAGTACAGCGTATAAGCAATGATCATATTGTAGTATATGGCAATCAATACAGAAACGATGAACATGGCCCATCCAACACCTGAAAATACAAAATTAGCACATAACATTAAGACAATAAACAACATAAAGACTTGTGCTGCTCTAACAATTGTGTACAACACATCATATATATGAATTATATCAACAAGATTTCCATGTACTTTTCATTGTAATACAGCCTTACAAAAAATGAAGTTGTCAGAAAACCGTGTCGGATCATTATGTCAACTTGTTTGCAAGAAATACCAGCTCAGGCATTGTAAATATCATGCTAAACAAGTCTGATAAGGTACAAGAACATAACAGGTGCAGGTACATGAGTCTGACAGGTACACAAGTCTGACAGGTACACAAGTCTGACAGGTACATGAGTCTGACAGGTACATGAGTCTGATAGGTACACAAGTCTGACAAGTACATGAGTCTGACAGGTACACAAGTCTGACAGGTACATGAGTCTGACAGGTACATGAGTCTGATAGGTACATGAGTCTGACAGGTACATGAGTCTGACAGGTACACGAGTCTGACAGGTACATGAGTCTGACAGGTACACAAGTCTGACAGGTACATGAGTCTGATAGGTACACAAGTCTGACAAGTACATGAGTCTGACAGACACATGAATCTGACAGATACACAAGTCTGAGAGGTACACAAATCAGACAAGTATAGGTACATTAGTCTGACAGGTACACAAGTCTGACAGGTACACGAGTCTGACAGACACATGAGTCTGACAGATACACAAGTCTGAGAGATACACAAATCTGACAGGTATAGGTACATTAGTCTGACAGGTACACAAGTCTGACAGGTAAAGGTGCATCATACAGGTTCCGGCAGGTACACAAGTCTGACAGGTACACTGGTACATCAGTCTCAATTTTGGACAATGAACAGAACAAGAAGATTTTTACAAATCCTTTTCTTGTTTCTACAACAACCAGTTTTTACTCATTATGCATATCTTCATACTGATGATTTTAAGTTCAAAAGTGCAATTCATACACAAATATACCAGATCTATCAATGAACAGAAACAAGTGCCAATCAAATTACTTTGAAATATCTTGCATTTAGATAAATCCAGGATAAAAGACATAAATTAATCATTAACTCTATTATAAACACAGAAATGCCATAATGTCAAGAAAAAGCCACCATTAACAATAATACATAATGCAACTTTGCTCTTAACAGAATTACTCCTGTCAGATTTGTAATTAGGATGTACTTAGGTTGTTTATCATATCATTACCTCAAAAATACAAGCACTAGACTTAATAACATCAGAAACAGAGAGTGAGGGAAGACAAGAATTAGCTGAATGATTGATTCAACCATCAGGGTATGTGAATATGACTCTCTATCATTTTATGAGAAAGACCCATAACAATTATTTCTTTGTATTTTATGTAGAGCGCTAGGATAGTAATAATTAATGGACATTAAATCGGTCACAGATGTAAATACCTAACAATACCATGTTAAATGAACAACAAGCAACTTAAAAAATTGTAAATTCCTTTTCATTACGTAACACAGCATTTATTACATTGAATGAGAGAGAGACTAATTAGGGGAAAGAGAGAATCACAGTGTAATTTAACTGATGTGTTCGAAGCAGTCAGGTCACTCACAATTACCTCCCTTAATTCCACAATTCCCTCCCTTACTATTTATTCTCCTGGGGTAATGAAAACCTGTTCAGAATGTGGGAAGCTGAGTAAGATTGTACCAAACTTGTCTTATATATTAACATACTTGGTTTTATTGCAGGGGTAAAAAAACAGACATTTTTCAATCCAATGAACAACATCACATTTCTTACAAGCAGGTAATTATTCCTACATTTACTGATAACTAAAAAGCAGACTGTTTCCACTTTTCATGCTTTCTTAGTGAATTGTTGAAAGTTTTCATGTGTTGATGGTAGAGTGGTCTAAACGGAACAGAACAGAAATAATATGCAACTCATTCATTGTAAGAAATAAGAATTTTTGTCTGTCAGTACTAATGTTCCATAAATCTAAAGAATTAATGAATGAGGGTGGTTACAAAGAACATTGGTACTTGAATGATATGGCAAAATAAGTGATGAATTTGCAACAAGTTATTCATACAACAAGTACAGTAAGGGAGACTTGCACATTGGCAACAAGTATGGAACAAAAAAAAACAGTCATATACATCGCTTGTATTTATTTTATTTTTATCAAGGACAAAATGATCTGACTAAAAATAATATATAAAACATAAAGAAAACATTTTTTCAATGTTTTAAGGGTTCAGAAAAAATACACAGCAATCTAGGACCATTTGTAAAGATTTTAAGGTTCTTAAGGAGTGTATAAAACTATTAATCTCATTCATTGAAAAAATGCAAATAAGACAACCATATGTTTCCTATAAATATCAAGATAAGAAAACATGTGACACAGATGGTTTGCTTTTATTGATGTATACAATCAATAAGACTTATATAAAAATATTTCTAGACATATACATAAATAAATAATTTCATATGATATGGCAGTAATGTCAATGTTTACTACATAAATACAAGATAGACTTTATTGGAATTTAAGCTATGAATGATCTTTGATGGGCAGTCCACACTAAAATACAACTTTACAAGGGCTGCTAATATCAAAGTCATAAATAAAAATAAAGGGGATCTTGTCAGGGGAATGATATTTTTGATTGAACCAATTATTGAAAATTATTTCAAAGTTTTGAAGCAGTAAGAATAAAATTTGATATACTTTCTCAGATCTTAACCCATTATCCTTTCCAAGATTTTCATCATAATTTCTTTTCAGAGTGTTTTTACACAATTATCTATAATGTTGATTTTAGCCATGAATAATTTCTCCAAATTTAATTACATTGTCATTCTGAGATTATACAAAATTATCTTTTCTTGATTATGTTTTAAACCAAATGTATAAATTACAAAGTTTATGGTGTAATAACTTCACACATATTTGATGAAGTGTAGTTTGGCAGTTCAGAAGTGGTTCAGTTCATTGACCTCTCCACACTAAGAGGGATCATTGTAATAAGACCAATAATTCTGTATAGTACATACATGAACCATACTATCATAAATTACCTTACACATACCCGAAATGTCATTATTCATTGACTTTCTTCACTTATAACAGACAATCAGGTGTACTATACACCAAAACACAGGAGCAAATAATTACACCTTATTGTAAGAATAGGATAAGACAGAATGTAGAACCTCCCTGCACATAAGTCAGTAATTAACAAAGCAGAGCTAGAAGTCAAGATCATAAGCTAGACAAAAGTTGGCAGCAAAAACTGCAACAATCACAATAGTGTACATTGAGTTCCATACCTAGGTTGCTTCAACAACTGAACCACAAACATTATCATTACTTAACATTCAGCCAGAAAAATAGCATTATTCATAAGATTGCATCTAGAACCCAAAACAAAAACCATTTATTGTTGACCTAAGATAACCAATACTCCAGTCAAACATTGTCATTCCTCCAGTCCTGACTTACAAAAAAAGAAGTCAGACTGACGAAATTTGCCTAACATTTGGATCTTCTACAAGCATACCCGTCAGTCCGGTGACTGACACGTTCTTAGACTGTTTTGCATAGGTTGAAAAAAGATAGAAGGCATAATTTTCAATCAAATAAAAGATATTAAGTCACCTGAAACCAATCTAAATACACAATCTAGATTATCTAGTTTTATCCACTATTGGCAATAAAATAAAATAATGAAGTGGTAATTAATGTTCATTTATCATAACAATCAATTATTCATAAAGCTAAAAAAATACAGTAACAATTAAAACAAACCAACACTTCAATTGAGAGCTGATTGATAGAATTATACACCTAACCGATAAACATAATTTTAGAGATATTGACCGAGTTTTTGTATACCAAATACAGAAATCTATAAGCCATTTACAAAAAGCAAATACAGTACACAGCAATTTATTGTCAATACGTCACAAAAACAGCATAAAATATCACAAGGCACAAAATTTGCATTTTTAAGCACAAACTATGACAAAAATACCTTATCGATAAATTATATTCATAGAAACAAAATATGACGTTTTAGACATAAACAGTTATTTCTCTTTAAAAAATCATGAACAGGTGAAAATGGGTTCTATATAAAAAGGGTGGTACAATAACTGTGGCTATTTGCTTTCAATTTCAACTAATCCAAAACAAATCTGGCTTATATTAGGTTTCAGCCATATGGGGTACTATAATGGACAGTGAAACTATAGTCATAAAAAGTTTTTAGCAACAAGCTGTTTTTTATATAAGTGATTTCTTAAATATTCTAAAACCTAAATACTGAGAAATTAAATTTCATAGCCAGGAAATTCAAGATCTATCAAACAGGTAGGGTAAATGATTCTTCCTTGAAGTTCTGGCAGACCTGAGTAGATTAAAAGTAAAAACAGAATCTCAGAATCAGCGTTGGTAAGATAATGCAGGTATTTTTTGCGATGATGCATAAAACAATTGCTAAATATTTTCTGTAATTCCTGGGATAAAAAAAATACTACTAAAAAGATACTATTTTTGGAAAGAAATTAGCACACTTGAGATTACTGCAAGAAAGTAAACCTTACATCATATACTAGTCACATATTACAGCAGACAATTTGGTCTCATTCTTAATAACAAATTAATACATTCTCCCAATTCTTTTCCAAAAATCAATTGTCAAAAGAGAAAGATTGCTTCAGTTACTTAGCGTTAACTTTTTTTTCCTTTGTAGGAATTCACACTCAGAACATTCATACAGTAAAACTTCATTATTATGAGCATCAATATCATGAGCAACCGAATTATCTCGAGGAGTTTTTATATATATTATTATTATAATTATTAAACCTAAACTATAACAAACATCTCAGTTTCACCTAATTTGTAACAAAAATTCAATTTCATTTTATTATTACATATGTATCTAATTAATTACTGCAGGAGGGTTAAATTCAACATTATCTGAAGTTCAATATAATTTAACATAAACAACTGAACTCGAACAGTCACAAACTGGACGGAAGCCAATACAAAACAAAAACATCTGCATATATATGTGACAAGTAGAAGTTCATTCATCAACACAAGTAAACATTTAAGTTGGTATTTCAGACATTACAACAAAGGTCATCTTGACCTTGTTGCAAAAACACATATTGCACTGTTTTCACTATCTGCATGTACTGTCATGGTTTCTATGTCTCTGACATTTCAGGGAGGCTAAAACTTGCTCATGTGATACAAAAAGAACTGAAATTGCCCAATGATTATATAACACTTAATCATAATAGAAACAGACATTCAAGATTAGAATTCAAGGCAGCAAAAACCTTTTATCTTCAATTTAAGTCTAAAGGGTTAGTGGTTTTACAGGGGTAGAGCAATTCAAATTCAACAGAAGGAGAATATGGTGCAAAGAGTGGAAACTTGCCCGATACAAAGTCTGATACTGGCTTTTAAGGCTACAATACTTGAGATTGGCATCCAAACTTAAATCTTACATTAGCATTTCAGCATTCTCAAATGGCTAAGATAATACAATTTTTCAATTGATATTCTATAAACAAGTTATTTAATTAAAATCCCTATGTATACTTACATATTTTGAAAACACACATACTAGTCTAAACTACATTACAAATGAAAAAAATTGAACTGTGAGTCAGATCTCAAGATTTATAACCATAGATCTAGAGAGTGAATCCAAACACACAATTAATTAGCTTTAGATATTTGTGTAACTGCTTTACGGCAACAGTATAAATTGCTTAATTGGCAAGTTTCAGTATACAGATGCAATGCTAGATTGTCTGATTAGTTCTGAATGTGGTAGATTTCATGTGTGTTGCTTTGAAATATAGAGCAAGACAACAGAACCATAACATTTTGGAATATTTGAAATTGCAGTTTTATCAAGTGTGCATTCCTCATGTGTATCCTCGCCAAGGCAAAATTCACTCAGATATCGACTATATCTCACAGGATCTTGATAATAATGTTTAACCCAGTTGGAAAATTTTAATAAAACAATTTTTTTTTTTAATTTTTGCCATTACTTTGTGTCTCAGATTTAAACCATCAATTTTATTACTAAAAAGTCTTTCAATCACAGAGCTATGGTGAAAACACGTACAGACTCTGACATATGTTTTGCAGTTATGGTTGGAAATAGTGATAGAATGTAAATGTGTGTTACACAACAACATAAATGTAATATATTGTGAGGCATGTATCCATGATACACAGAACATAATGCAATACGTCAAGAATATTTATTGAAAAATAAACAGGGTGTAACAGAGAAGTAACATTAAGATAGGACTTAAAACAGATTCAAACTGTTCAGGGAGTTAATAAACAGATTCAGGCAAGCACGTTCTTGTCTGTGTTTTTTTAAAAGAAAATAACGAAGTAAGATCCATTTAAACAAACACTTCAAGTTATGTCACATGTCTAGATATGTATTCATATTAACTTCTTAAATATCAATGTGCTTCATGGCTATTAGTTTCAACTCTATTATGCTGAAAAATTATAGCAATTTAGTAGCATAAAATATAGCGAAAGCATAATTCCCCTACAGGGTATTATACTTTATGTAAGTGTGCAAAACATTGTTTACAGTAATTGCTTTGGACTTTTTTCATTCATAATATTTTTATAATGAGAAACAATCTTTGACCTTAAGCATTGCTGAAGCAGAATTTTTCAATAAACTTCAAATTGACATTTCCATTTACTGGACTATCATATTTTGGATGAAAATTGCAGATCAATTCCATCTAAATATATTAAGCTTTGAAAGGGCGAGTTAATGATTAAAAATTAATAATCATCTACTGAAAAATGTTTTGATGATACAAATCAGCTCTTTTTAACTTCAAATTTGAATCACCCAACTTTACAAAAGTCATCAAAAAGTATTGACGATATTTCATTACACTAAATTTTTCTCATTAAATGACCCTTGACGCTGTACTGAGGGATTCCATTCATTCAATGAAGGTGAGCACCATGCAATGAAAGAATATGCATACAATAGGCTGGGTTTAAACACAAATTCAATAAATCTGACAGACATTTCACAAATACAGTTTAACCTAGATTATCTTTTTTTTAATGAATGGAAATTTTTTAGATTCACAAGATTAAACAGACTGAAGTCACACTCAAGGTCAAAAGGTCAAACAGAGTATTAAGGGTACAATAAAAAAAATATAGTTTGAAGTAAATATTTGCAGTGACTTTTTTCAAACCTCTTCAGAGTGACATAAGAGGACAGACAAAATTCTCTTTAAACATTAAATCAAACTCAGAGGTCAATTATAGGACTTCAAGCTTTAACACCAATATCATTTTATGTCACAAAAAATTATAAAACTGAAATTAAGTTACCTTTGCCATTAAATTTGGCAAGTTAAAGTCAGAATAATGCCATAGCAACAAACTTGTCTTATTTGGTCATAGTGAACAAAGCAGCTCTGTAATTTTACAAAAAAAAAAAAAATTCAACAAATTTCCCTGGTCAACTTAAAACCTGTTTAGCCTGTTTGTCTTGTACTTACCATTTAATACTTAGGAATTTTCTCAAGATCAAATTTCATACCATTATCAAGTAATAAGTAAATAACAAACACATATTTTGCAACTTTTCATCAAGTTTGATAAAGTTTAAATAGTAAGCAGTACTAAGTATTAATAAGTTTTGAAATAAAATTTATATCTGAATAATATACAAATCTCATGTAATTGATATACAGACAACTGTTGCTAAATACTGCAAAAATGCATTCATATGCGCTTATATTGAATAGTTGAAGCCAAAAATATGGCTGTATCATGTAAATAAATATATATACATCATACAGCATAAAAAATAGTAAAAATTTTAAACTAAACATTTGCCTCCAAAGTATCTCTTGAGGCATGACAGTTTTTTTATACATTAATATCTAAAAAAATAACATCCATCAAATTCCTGATCAAGCAGAAATCTTACTGAAGACAAAATATAATCTTATTCATGAAAATTGAATCAGACAGATTTACATAATCCGAGTTTCAACATGTTGTTTACAACTAACTTTTATGTAGGTAACTTAACTGAAGAAGCTGACAAGTACTAAATCTGTTCCATAAATATTGAACCAGACAATGAGATATGCACCAAGAGAAAAAAATGAATCAGTCATTGTGCAACCACATATTATTACACAGCCATTATGACATGACAATTTGGGCCAGCGATCATAATACCTGTACAGTGGAAAGACACTAATTGGGGAAAAAAATTTACATAAATTTTGTTCCATACTTCACATAAATAATATTTCTAATCAGGAACTTCTTCTAATCCAAAATTTTCCCAGGACATGACAAATCTGGATTTTGAGAGGTTTTGCTGTACAAATTTTCACTCTTGTACTAGCACAAACCATGGATTTTTTACAATGTAGTCTCTATACTAACAATCATATGAGAAATATGCACTTCACGCTGGCAATATTTCTATTTCATTGTTTGTCCTAGATAGTTGCACATATATTTGTCCCAGATGATTGCCAACATGTTTGTCACAGAAAGATGTAGACAAATGGCTTACTATTTCTATTTCACACAGTCTCTTACAAGTGAAGACATTTCTACTTGATCATTTATGAAGATGTTTTTTCTTATTTCAATAATAAGTTGACATGTTATGACATGCCAAAGGTAAAAAGAAAAGGTCATTGAGGTTTTCTTTTAAGATGTCATATATACAAGAATGCAGTGCCAAGAGATGCTCTGATGCCAACTATGGATATATTAAGCAGAAATTGTTTGTAAAAACTCACACCAGCATACATGTATAAGCCAAAATCCCTTCATTATTATGATGATAACTTACGAAAATATTACTAATTACACTAAAACCTTAAACAATGTTGTAAGTCTTTAAATCCACAAAATACCCAAGATTTTGTTCAGACAAACTGCAGTCTTCTCATACTAAGCTCAAAGTATGTGAAACAGACTTTCAGAAGTAATACTACAGAGGTATACAAATATGGCTGACAGTAGTGGTGGTGAAGAGCCATTTATAAGGAATTTATTTCCATTCTGGTACAGGCAACCTTAGGTCACTAAGGGAAAATCACAAACTGTTCTTCAAGGTCACAAATAAATGATAAAACAGTCAATTTACCAGGCATACAAACAATAAACAAATTATTTACAACAAATAATGATTAAATCATTAAAACTAAAAAACATTGTCAAGGCAACAATATATCAAGTTCTATTTTAGTAAAGTTGTGTTTTATTTTAGTAAAGATGAATATGATTTAATTCACTGCAACATAAAATATCATTCAGACCACATGATGTATTAAGTCAACATATTCAGTCAACAAGGAGGATATTTGTGAATTCTGTTACAGATTTTGAAATGTTTCTCATATCAAAATTGAAGTTAAGATTATCAGGTGTCCGGCAACATAACGATTCTTCCAGAATATCCTATGGCCTGCTGCACAATATATGTGTCAATTTCTTAAAACTATGTCATACCAAGTTTTAACATAGTTTCATGTATTTTTTTAATGATCCTGTTACTGACTTAAATTTTCACAAATATTATTGTATATCCACTTGGTATATAGAGCCATACAAGACAAGCTATTTTTTACTGGGTAAAAAATCTATGAAAACATACAATTTAAACATGAGGATAATGATATTAAAGCTACATTTTCACAAATTTCTACCAATTAAGGACTTAATTTTGAACAATGACAATAGAGACATCTTGTGATAAGAGAATACAGGATAATCATCTATGAGTATTGATCAAAAGTATACTATCTTAATAATCCTTTACATCTCCATGATACAAAAAACCAATGCAAAGACACTGGACAGACTGGATTTATTCATTCGTGAAGAAAATAACTCCTTGTAAAGCAAATTTAGATGACATTTGAAATCATGAGACCAAAGAATGATATGAGTATACACCAAGTAATTATATCAAATATTCATATCAATGTCTGACAGTGATTTATCTTTTATACATTTATACCAGACACAGGTGAAAAATTTTAGCTTTATAAGAACTTAAATTACACCAAGACTGTATTATTTGTAAAGCAGGGTTAATTAATCCTTCATATACATACAGCAATACTAATAATGTACATATAAATGAGGAGAAGCTATCACACATTTGCCATCATATAATACAATACAACGTTCTAACAATGATATAGAGCATCTATGCAAATTAAAAATATAAATTACTTAAATGATATCTTAAATGGTGATGTTGGGAAATTTCCAAAAAGCAAAACTCAAAACTGGGACCCTGCCAATTTCACTATCTTTGTCAAACATTTTCCTGTTCGGGAAACAAAAGCAGTAGTTTTCAAGGAAAGAAACATTCACCAAAGAAAGGTTTTTCAGTATGTTCTTACAGTGCTTTGATTCAACTCCCCATGTATAATGAATGCAGAGAGGCAAGCAGGTGACGCTGCTTCCTCTAATTAAAACTGATGATGAAGACTAAACTTTTTCAACTTGAATCAAATCATCATGGAAACCATACAAATCACCACAGATACAAACAAAGTATTCATAGAATTGATTGTCCTTTGCAGTTTCACATACAAATATGTTACGTCCACATCACTGATGGACCACTACGTCTTCTCTCCTGTATTTTCAATACAAATAACAGCAGGCCAAAAGGTTCATGAAGTTACTATTCCTGATACTCTGGAAACTGTTGAAGACTGTCAGCAAACATCTTAGAAGATTCAATCTATATCACTTACCTTCAAATAATGGTGATGCCTTCCATATAGACACAACACCAGAACTTGCAAACTGTCCAAATGACAATTCTAGGTAGACCAGAGGAATACCAGTGATGAACAACATAATGACGAATGGAATCAAGAAGGCACCTGAAATACAGTAAAAAGACTTCAATTTTAACAAAAAAAACAAACACTGGGACAATCCAACTGGTCTGTAATATAAGTATATGAAGGACAGAATATTTCAGGAGCATTCATCTTGGAGTGTTACATTTCAGATCATGTTTCCAATACCCTCAATTTGTTTGAACAATTTCTGAACACTTCCTTCACTGGTAAAGCAGGAAGTCACCAAATGACCCTGGCTTTTACTGGACATAAAGTCCAGTGTCCATAACAAAATTTGTATTTTTTACATGATATATAAATATAGACATACTGTTATCAGTGAACAACCATCAAAAACTGACTAAAGATAATTCTTTATCCAAGAGTTTAGTAAATACATCTCACAGTCAGACACATCTAGTCAAAACCCATTCAGTCAGAAAAGAATATTGAAACAAAGAATGAAGTTTTTCAGTCAGGTAAAATTTGAGCTCTGTTTTCAAAACTCTTCAGGGTTTATTTTATTGATATTGCTTGGAATCAAACTTACCAAACATATCATTTTTGAGTAAGTACAGATAACACATTTACTGCATTTCAAAGTCAAGTAAAAATGTACACATCACTTTTATTTACCAAACAACTGTACACAAGGCAAACAAAAGCTCCACAGAGCGATGCCCATGCTCATCTGTTTTACATAATTCTATATAATAAGCAATTTTGACCAAAAATCTAAGTTAAAAAGGGGCAGAACTCAAAAAAAGCTTTCTAGAATAATTCCCCTTGTCATGCAACTGTGCCTTTCCATGATGAGTATTTCAAGTGTCATGTTGATATCATTTGAGTAATAGGCTACATTTAAGTTTTTGCACAACAATGACAACGACATAGTAGCGATCATAATAGCTCAAACCTTTTCTTCCAGACAAGCTAAAAAGGACAATCTGTAACTCTTAACAGCAGGAATAATTGGAAAAACATTTCTACAGCAACAAAGAGAACCTGGATACTACGTTACATAATTATTATATTGTTTTATTGAACATGAAAAACAGGAGAAAAACATCCAAATGAAAAACACATTAAAACAATATTAACAATGTACAAAACAGTGGGAGCATGACCTTACCACAGGGTTTATGATCAATACCTGAGCTGTGTAACAACACATGTGCCAGCTACTCTACATTAATAAATGTAAACACAGCCCAGAGAAAAAATCTTATCTTTAGCATACCAACCACTCTGTTATTTTTGGCTCCTGTAGGCTAGAACAAGAATTCCTATCAATTGACTACAAGTCTAAACGCAACTGACACATGGTGAGATTTTTTCATTAAACTCCTCCACACCCAGCAGCTTTATGCTGAGGTGTTCAAAGAAAGATTTCTGTTTACAGGGAGAACAAAAATGTCTACTTGAACTGAAATATTTCTCAAGACCTGTATACATCAGCAGGTCAGAAACAACAAAGAAGATGCATGCAACATGAAATCTCTTCTGGAGTACCTAAGGAACAAACACGTTTTATGGAGTAGATAAGGGACAATAGGGAATAGGGTTCCCATTTCTTTGAGGCATATTTACAATGTGCAAGAAACACACAGATCAAAGATTCGATCAATGTACACTAAACATCATGTAGATAACATTCATTTTTATGAGAACTTTTCCAAACCCACAATGGCTACATACCTACATTTTACACACACACATGGCTAGCTGCCAACCAGTTTGACCGAGATTTACAGACAGGTATTATGGAGGATCGATCAAGACAGTAGGCTGAATGAAATGACAAGTGTTTCCAGCAAAAGCAAGCTAACACAAGACATTCTAGATAAATATCACAAGACTCAGCCAGTAATAATATAAAATGGAAGCTCTGTTTTACCTGAACATGTGCAGGGAATAACACATCATAAAATGACTGGTAATTTCAATGAAGATTTTCTTCTCAGGTTTGTTTTTAAATTCACTAAGGCAGCAATACAATGTGCCAAGTGATATAACTTGCAATTATGAATTAAGATCAAAGTAGCCTTTGTTTATTTCAGTCAATGACTGGCCCCATCTTCATACAACATTCTTACAAAAATGTTGTTGCAGAGGGATTTGACTATCAGCTGCAAAGGGTCAGCTAGCCATTTGACTTAAGAGATCCCAGTAGAAGTGCACAGTAATTCTTCCCATTATGAGAAGGACTATACACTTGGGTTTTTCAGCAAGACTAAACATGTGGCATTAAGCAAAACAGAATAACTCAACTAATTAGCCAATAAACAGGTTTTAAACAACAGAAAAAAAAATCCATAACTAATCAACAGAACATAAGACTAAAGAGAACACTAAAAGATGATCAGTAATATCAGAGAATCAAAGTACTCAGAGAACCAAAAAGAACAGTAATGATTAGAAAAGCAGGTGGATGCCAAAATAAAAATTCTTTGCAAGATTTCATACAGCATTTATAATTTTGAGGATTATCCTTCAACTAGACTAGAAATATACTGTGTGTAATTGCTCTCTTGGGCAAAGGGATTATTTATTACAATAATAATCCTAATCTCATTAAGTTGAAACAAAACTACGTCAACAATACAGTTTCGTCATATATAATCCAGTTAGTTTTTAGAGATCAATAAATACCTTTTGTGTGAATAATTCAATTTGGATAAGACTGAAGTAGCTATCATTCTTAGAAGTCATTAACCAATATGTAATCATACAAAGGATTATCTGATATTTTTTTTCCAAAAATCATGACTACAATAGTCTAACAATCAGAGCATGGTATTTATTGTACTTCTAATCTGAGCAAATTAGTTCAAACACTTAATTATAACAGAAGTCTGAACTTACATAAGCATGGTGCATCATCATTTCACTTATGAATTATTTGCAAGCGAAAAATGTTCAAAGAATTGAATTTTAAGGTTATATAATCTGGATTAAAGCTAGAGAAATAACGTTAGTAAAACTGGGGCAAGTTCAATGAAACTTAAAAAAGATATTAAAGATGTAATTTTATCAAACCATTTCGGATGGTATGGTTTGAAAGGCACATCAAAGAACTATGCTAAATAATGTTAAACTAGTTGGCATACATTATCAAATGCTGTATAAGTGTTCATAGCAGAAAATCGTTCCTCTCAGTAGGCAATCAACCACCGCCTGGCATGAATAGGAGAAGAAAAATTTGTTTGTTAGTGTTTGGGGTGTAAAGCCATTCATATACAGTAGTGAATGTACACGTTGCAGACATTTAGTCTAACCAGAGCTCCTAGGTTACCTACAAGTAATAACCTGCTCCCCCGCATGATTCAGCAAGGAACATGAGTTGAGTTAACAGAGGTAGGTGACAAATGACCCTGGATGTTATATCTAAAGTCAAATATTTGTAGAGCAAAGAATGCCATGAAAGGGTTTAAAGTCCTGAAACAACAACAATCAACAGCTTTCTTCTTACATAGTTATACAAGTAGCTAAGATCAGAAAGAGCTTCTACAGAGCTCATTAATAAAATCTTCATATATAATACTATTTTTCGATTATAAAGACAACCTAAAGAAATATATTTGAATTCAGAAATTGACTGAATTAATTCTGAATATAAACAATGTAAAACAGCTTACTTCACAAATGTTACATTTATTTACTTTACACTGCCAAGATTTTAGATGAAAATCCACAAATATCATTAATATCGCAGTTCTTTATAACACATTAAGTTAAGTAGCAACAACATCTAAATGGATCATTTCTTCCTTTATAACTTGGTTAATTACATTTGTTATTACAGAAATGTTCCAACAAAGAAACTATAAAAACAAAATATATACTTACATCAATTACTTATTTATTTTTATGTAACAATAACAGAATTAATTTATGTACTTGGGAGGTAGAGCCTTCTTAAGAACAAATCTTTTGAATGACAGTTGATCAAAATGCCTATCAATTCATAACTATCTGATTTTAAGTTTAGTATTTATGCCAAAATGAGTCATTCTGAATTTTTGTTTCTAGTATTAAATATTGTGTTATCGGGAGGAAAGAGGTATTGAGAAATCAACTCTGTTCAGACTCACGATCACCATATTGAGAAGTTAACATATTTAATTTAATTGGAGGCTTACAATAGTAGAGATCATAAGCGTTAGTCTCATACTTAAACTTCTGTCAATTACAGTGTATGAACTAATTTTGTAAAGCACAAGCTCAAACCATAAGACTGGACCATAGAAAATAAACTAATTACAACCAGCCAGAATACACAATTTTAACAAGTTTACTAGCTCTGGGCTTTAAGCTAGTGGGTTTTACCATTTGAATGATCACCAATAGTAAAGCTCAACTGAGTCTAAGACTCATCATACTCAACAAATAATAAATTTGTGGTACACATACATACCAGCACCATTTCTGTAACATACATATGGGAACCTCCATACATTCCCTAGACCCACAGCATAACTAAGACAGGAGAGAACAAAGTCCATCTTCCTGGACCAGTTTCCACGTTCTTGGTTTTCATCCCCTGACGTATCAGACGAAGTGTCACTGACTCCATTCGCTTTGAGATGGTATTCATACTCTTTCTGATTTTCCTCATAAGCTGACGACATGATGAGATCTTATCCTGAAATATACAGAGATTTGAATAATCTTCATCTCAACCACACATCAAACCATACTAAAACATTAACTCCAGTCTTCCAGATTCTGGAATCATGTGAGAAAGTTGGCAGCAAGTTCTAGAACAAGGGAAGGACAGGTTAATGCAGGCATGTTACCTGAGAGGTTCTAGTTAGGTCAATTCATGGATACATGAAAGAAAGATATTCTTGTGATGAACTAAGTTAAGTACCCTTCAAAACCAATCAACATGATAAGGCCATTCTGTTTATTATTTTGTTAGCATCCATGTGTCCCTAGGTTTTAAGTTTGTTAGCCAAAAAACAATAATACCATATTATTCAAGTTCACGGTTTCTTGATTGGATTCTATAACTTCAAAGATTAATGGTTGTAGTTAGCAAATCATGTTTTAAATAGACTTACATTTCAAATTCTTTTCAATTCTTAAATTGTTCTTAAGTATTCTAGTGTAGGATAGAGCAACTCACAAAGTTTAGTCGGTTGATCTTTTTGACATGTTTAATATGATGTTTCTGTTGAAGGCAATCAAGAAAACTGATTTGTTTTTTTCAACATGGGTGTTTTTTTAACCTAGGTAACTAGGTTTGCAAAATGAGGTTGACACTTAAACAAAATAAAAAAAAACAGAATGGCCTAACAAACTTTTACACAACCAAGGAAATAAATACCAGCAAAAATATCTCTATTAACTTCCTAATTAAGTGAAAGTAATGCAGGACTGTATTAAATAATTTTTGTATCACATGAGTGTATAAGGATATAATGTTAGGAATGAAGCAACCTAAAATTTATAACTAACTCTTAACTCCTGACTGAATACTCAACAATTCATTTATAGTGAGACCATCCTTAAAAAATTTTGGTTTGCAGTTATGTGACCTATACTTTTGACAGAGTGTAGGCAGGTAGGTATGCATTTTTTTTTGTTAACATTATATGCTTGTACTAAAAACAAAAAGCTGGAATCAAGAACACAAACAATTCCTTCTGTCAAATTCACTAAAACATTTTTGGGGTTGGAAATTGGGGATTTTTTTAATGAATCAGTCGCCTAACATGATAACTACAAACCAACAATTTTTTAAAGATGGCCTCTTCTGTACCAATTTTATTACATGCACAGAAAATGATAAAATACAAACATAAAGTTAATATTAATATATTATACCACAATGCAATTACATAAAAGGAAGCTATATTAATTAACAATCATTTATGTGAATTCAACAAATTTCACTTAAAACGCAAAAATTCAGCTTACTATAACCAACGTGTCAATAACTCTAAGGTTTATCTCAATTTCTGAGGTATGCATCATGGCATCATAAAATTCATAAAATATACAACCGCAGCATGAGTGTGCAGTTGCAGTCACTTGAGCTAACATACCTAGCTAGGAAAGCTTAAATATTAATGCAAATAGGAGAAAAAATATATAAGTAAGATATGAATGAACTAAGTTATATTAACTGCCATTTCTAGGAACACAACTATCTTAATGTAAAACATTTTTGTACACTCATAAAGGAATATTAATGCTCGCTACTGCATTGGCATGTGTGTGGGGAATATTTCCAGAAATTCTTCAATAATTCAATTATGTAAGATGACAAAGTGTGCCAAACCAGTGTTTCTGATTTTCTTACCAGAACTAACCAGCTCATCTCTTATCAAATTATTAACAACTCACTGACATGAATCAGGAATGAGTGGTAATCATTAATGAATCATACTTAGTCAACTGAACACCATAAAACAAGTAAAACCTCACTTAATGACCACATCAATAAGAAGACAAATTAATAATTAGGACCACTTACTTTCAGACTGGTTTTCTGTATTTCATCAATATTCAAACTTGATAAAGAGACCACCTCAATAATACTACAATAATTCTGGTCTAAAAGATGGTTTAAACATTGAGATTATACCACATACCATCAAAATTTTACAAAACCTCATTTCCCAAACTCAATGCTCCTAGTTGACTGTCAATATGTTTACTAGTTCTATATTGCAATGTTCGCATTCAGATACCTAACAACATACTCATTAACACTGGGTAAGCCCATATTTAATAGAACTGTGTTTACAAAAAAAAAATACAAAAATAATTGATGACATGGAAACAATCAGGAAAATAATGCTATCTATGGTTAATAAGCCATAAGGGACTACTTTAACTTCACTATGCATGTTGATTCTGTGACCATCACCTCATAACATATGAAAAAAGCCGTTTCATTGTTTCATGGGCTAAAGATCACTAAATTCAAAATGGCAAGGCGAAGTGAAAGTGGACAACTTGCAGACAATTTTGGTTAATTGTATATGAGTAGAACAATCCTGGATTATTCTTTTGTGCTGGTTCAGAACAATTTCGTAAGGATAGCATGTATTGTTCCTAATGTGTTCTAACGTGAATTTTGAGAGCTACTTGGTGTTAAACAAATTTTAAGCAGTGTAATGTCAGGAGTTATAACCCTTGTGTATATAAATATATATATACATGACAATGGTTTACTTCGTTCATTTGGCCATTACAAATTCATATTCACCATAATATGCCATCCCAACTACCTACTATGTTACAAGTCGATCAAGCTGAATCAGCCACAGAACATAGGAACAATCAGGAAAATAATGCAATCTATGGTTTATAAGCCAATCAAAAAGCCACAAATTATCGCTGCTGTTTATACAGCTTCAACACTTGATGATAAAAGTGTTAATGTACTCAACCTCATAGTCCTTATCATAATACTAAATTACCTTTCAATACAATAACTGCCTGTATTATTGTTTTTCATACCAGCAGTATTCTAATTTTATACAGAACAGTTTGTTAAAAAAACTGGGCTGTAAGAGCATCAATTGATTAACAGACATTTCTAGTACCTCTGACTTACATCAGGATACCAAACTTTGTTTCTAAGAAAGCAATAGAAAGCAATACAAATGACAAATTCATGACTTTAAATACCATGTTCACTCATGTATAAGACAAATGTTTTTACAACAAAATTGAGTCAATAAGTCGGGTGCATCCAATACATACGTGTATAATCCCAATCCTACTTTTCCAGGGCTCAAAATGGACGAAATTGGGTCAAACTGAATTTATTTCTTTACCGGAGATGATTTCTATTTTCTGTACTTTTAAAAATAGTTTGAAAAATCAACAATAAACATTTACCAATCAGGCCACAAATTACAAGAATATCGAGATATTTAGAAGGTTGAATAGTTGGCAGGTTGAGCAAATTAAGTATTGTTATACTAAACTAGTCATCACCATGTATTCATAGTACTTACGCAACACAAAGTGGCATGGATTTTTCCATTTGTTTCGTCCATTCTGATGGTTTTATAGGCTAAAAAAATACTTGTTTTCTACCTTAAGATATTTTTCCAGGATTTCCTAAGATATTTCACCTGTATCTTAAACACAGGTGCGACCTATACATTTTTATAAGTGATTACGGTACATCTAATACTGACAAAAAATACAATTGAATTGAAATTATAATGTCATTTTCAGGTCATATTTGTTTGTGTTATTATAGGTATTATTATCTCTTTCTATTGCATGTTACAACAAATGTTAGTATTGCTGTCAGCCATTAAGATAAGATCAGTCTGTGTATTAATTTACTGACTGAAGTAAACTAAATAATCAAGTCCATTTTACAAACATGCCAAATGTGCCAAACAGAGAATAAATAAATTCAATAAATTGTCATCACTAAATAATAAGTGAATTTAACATAAAACATATAATACAATAAATCACTTCAGACTGTTTGATACATAATTGAGAACCATCAAACAGGCTCGGATTGTTGAACTGTCTTAAATTCTAAACATGAAAAACATTTCCTAATAAACACCCCTGAGACATTTTACTGATTTTTACTTTGTTTCATTGGGTCATTGTTTGAACAACTTCCTGATAAATAGAAAGAAATTTATAACATTATGGTGTAAAGGGATATTAATCAGGATATATGTGTATTAGGTAACAATTGGTATTAGAGCAGTTGGACATTAGTTAGCAGAGGGGCATTTATTTGTGAATATTTGGTATTAGTGCAGTTCAACACAGTACAGACATCAATTTTTTTTATCAACGGTTGTCTCATTCTATAGCACGTTACAAGTTGAACGTATTGCATCATTTAGCCACCATGACCCTTCATGTTATCACAGTAAATGAGCATGTTCATTCACAACTGCAACAATCAATCTCTTTGCTTTATGAATAAGCAAACAATAAATTAACATAACACACAATGTAAAACAAATCAAATAACCATGTTGACATCAGATTTTGAAAAAATAAATCATAACAAGGAAATAATTTCTTTATTTTATTTATCAAAAATCACCCTAATGTTAATTGTCGAACAGTATGCAGAAGCCACAGTCTCAAGACACAATAATTTTACAACATTGGTCTTCCAAACTGAAAACATCCAAAAAAAATAAACACTGTTAACTCAGCAGCGTAGTTATTGCACCAAATATGTCTTTCAAAAAGAAAATGTCAAGGTTTCACACTAACACTATAACATTAAGACATGTTGTACAAAATATGTTCCATTATAATGGATGAATGTCAGACAAATAAAGTTTAATCTGCTTTAAGAAAGTTCACACCAATATATTTAATGTGATTCAATAAACTTGCTCAAATACAACAAAATAGAGTTTTATTAAAACCTTTAGAGTAATGACCTCTTGACCTGACTATAAAATCAAGTCAACATAAATTAGTCCAGTTTCAACAGCAGATATAAAATATAGGTAGTAGATTTAATCATTTAGTAATACAGTAAAATCTCACATAGTGACCACCTCAATATAATTACAGCCACCTTGTTATAACAACCACATATTTTCAGATTGACTCCTATAATTCAAATTGATTATGAGACCACCTCATCATTAAGACAAATTTTTGCTGTCAGCTGTCTTTTTTATACTAACAACATACAGCCTGATTAAAATTCAATTAGGGATGTACTGCTATGTATAATTTCCAATGGTATTGTCCAGACATGACCTTCAACCCCAAGTTATAAAACAAGAGTATTAGAAAGACTTGAGAAATTATTCATGTAACAAAAGCTCTTTTCTAGAAGACTAAATTGAATGTAATTACACTACCATTGTTTTAAATTGTGCCCTTTTTCATATTCAAATTTCCATATTCAAGATACTTATTTACATAGCGATATTTTTTCCTGCTTTGTGATAACTACTTACTGTATCCCTACAATAATATCTATATATCACTGCAAATTACAACCAATTATTGTGAGATGAAGAAAAATTAAGGTGCCTGAGGTTGGTTGTCATGGTATCTGACTAGTTATCACCATTCCCCCCACTCTGTTTGAACTGCAACCGATACCAGACAAATTTCACACGTAAGAAAGTTGTCCAGCTAGTGCATGGCAGGTTGGTGGATCTGCCTAGGTGTACTCCTGGCGTCCTCCTCCACCATTAAACTGGAAAATCACAAAATGACCCTGGATGTTGATGGGACATTATACCCCAGTGAAAAAAAGAAAAGATAGATTTAAAGTAAAACATAACAATAGTCTGTTACAATAGAAATTACAATTTCATTCTTATTTCATTGATTTTTATGTAATGAATCAACAGAAACTATTGTATTTCACAACAGATTCAATCTTCTTTTTTTAAAAATCAATTCCATGAACATTTTTAGACTGAAATAAATAAGACTAAGTGGTGATCGATCTTTGTTTTAATATTAATTGAATGGACACATAAATCATACAAGGAACAGATAATTTCATAGGTACTTAAGCTTGTCTGTCAAAACTATAAATAAATTCTTTTAAACATACGAAAACCTTAATAATTCAAATAGCGAATTTAAATGCTTTTACAATGGAAGGTGTTTTTTGTCTATGGCTTAATTGAAACACATGTTATACTTGACTAATTCCATTGCAAACAAAATGAAAGCTCAGAATAATGTATTTTAGCATTATGTTCTAAGGAATCTCTAACCCTTTCACAATTTGATTAGAAGATTAAAATCAACAGAAGGGAAAAGAAAGACTGTTTATGCTCAGACAGTAGTTGGCAAACATATAGCTAAACATTCTCTAATAAATGCCCCCTTCCCTAAGGCATAACAGTTCTTTTCCAATATATTATGTAAAATGATATCATTTTAATGAATTTTAACTCTTAATTATTTGAATACTTATTAAAGCATTCAAGGTGAGTCATGATTTTTTTTTTTTCAAAACAAGATGAATGCATTAAAAAGGGGATGTTTTTCTGTATATATTGGATGCACTAAAGGATAGGGTTCAAATAAGACAAACAAAATTTAGTGAATGACGGTTACAAACAATTCATTTAAATGAATCTATGTCATAAATAAGAAGAAGTTGTCTGAAGAAATTACATTATGTCAGAATATAACAAGAAACATCAATTCTAACAAACTGGCAAGATGGATTAAGACAGATGTCAGTCGTTTAACCTAAGAAAAGTACATAATGTCCACTTAATTTTCACATTAAATCGTAAAAAATTAACAGAAACTAATTTGTCTAAAAATACAATGAAGTAAGATAAATTAAAACCATATCATGTAATCAAGTAAAAAAAAAATAATGATATTCAAGTCATGTATTATTACTATCAGTTTCCAGAAGACTTTTATCAAATTGTTTTGTTATTAATAAAATAATATACAATTTGTGATAATAAATTCCTGTGTAACCTTACGTCTTGATAACAAGCAAAATAATCCTTTAAGTGAAAAAAGATACTTTGATTTCTTCACATTTTAATGGAAAAAAAAATTTCCACTAAATTAATTTCTAATACTTGACATAATTATAAAATAAAAAATTTACCAGGTGTTAATCCCGTACTATCCAGTATTAAATTAGTTGTGTACAGAACAGAAGTCACTGTAGCTCTGAAGTAGAAGCTAAATACTGCTTTGCTTAATTGCCAAGCAAGGGAGGTAATCTATTTAAGTAATACAGACATAATTAAGACATCATTTCTATGGGAGTGAATCCATTGTTAGTTTACTTTCATGTTTATATCCATGTGAATATACAATATTTCCTGAATTCATACATTCAAATATTTACATGGGTAATAGTTAAACATTTTCAAAAAAAACGGAAATCTTTAATTCGGTGCCAAAGAAACAATAAAAACCAGTAGAGTCCTGACCCAGAAAAAGACCAGAAAATTCTGGAAAACTTTTAACCAAGTATTTAGCTACAGGGTTTGATAAAAACTTTGAAAACAGATTATTCCACAGCATTTAAACAATGTCATATATTATACTCAATGATACTTTGGTATAAACACAAACTGACTTTTCAAAAATACAGATAATAATAATCCATAACACTTATTTTGATACAAATTTTTCATTCAGAGCTAAGATTGAAAGTCTTGTTCATGCATATGGAAATAATGCCAAAATCAGATCTATTCCATAGGAGTATGAATTTTGAGGGGGAACATCATAAAAATTACCTTCCTCTTGAAGTCAATCCCACATTTCTTTTTAAGAAATGAAATAACACAATATTAATGCAAAATGCTTTTAATAAAGGATTCTTTAAAACTTTTTTATTACATCATTTTACAAGCACAAAAATTTAATGTAACACTTCAGCAATAAAGCCAGCAGTATGCAGCAAGATTTATCACATAAAGTTATTTTAAAAGAACAGACAGTACTCGGTATTTCCATCCATTTTTATCAAAATACAGACAGGTACTTAAATGGATGAAAATAGTGTCATCTTGTCGGAAACAGGAGAAAATTAAACAAAATGACATAGTGTTCTGAAATTTTTTTAGTAAAACAAGTCTTTTATGAGTCAATCTTATACCTTTTTTATATGTGAATAAATCACTATCAATTAATAAATGATGTAATCACCTGAATAATCAATCCTGAAAAAAACATGAAAAGGACGCCAAAAATGAGTAACATGTTATAAATAAAACTACAAGTTGATTTCTCCTTAAGAAAAATCCTTATTTACAATATGAACTTATCAACTTGATTTCTCAATAACCTCCAAATTTTTAATCAAAATAATGTTATTCACGCCAGCAATATTTAAAATGTTTCTAAATCATAAAACTAACATGAAAAATATTTACAATATTAAGGTACCTTTGTTAAGCCATTTAAGGTCAGGTAAGGTCAATCAAAACATGGCTATTTAAGATAAAGCAGACTAACAAATTATGTTTTGTATCTTAAATTTATACCTGAAACTGCATATATGCATGAGGAAGTACATAGCAAAGACATTACGACATTCTGACCATCCCAAATTCTACATGAAAATGATATTATCATCATTGCAAACAACTGACTTTATTCTATGATGTAATCTTGCAAAACAAAAATCAAAACTCAAAATTAAAGATTTTATATGAAGCTTATAAAGTTATTACAATATTTACAGTCAAACCTACGCTAACAGAACACCTTGAGAACAAATGTCTGTTATATGTATATTATTAATAGGTAATGGTAAACAGACTCATTTCTAATCCAAAATAGTGACCATTTTCCCAAATTTGAGGATTTTCCCCAAAGAATGATGAATTTTCAACTGAAATGTTAAAAGGCAATTTTACTCAATTAATATAGCTAACAGATTTTTCGAAATTCAGTCAGTACCAGTATCTTTCCCAAAAGGTGGGAAAAATCCCTGCATAAGAATATATATTCAATAAAATAACAGTCTAAATAAACCTCTGAATAAAGGCCAGCGGTGATAAAGCCTCATTTTTCCTCTCCCTATGGCAGCTTTTACAATCCATTCAAAATTACAGAATATAATTGTAAACAAAGTTATCAAACAAACAGAATTATTGATAGAGAATTAGATTTACCAACCAGACAACACCATGAAATTAATGAACAGCTGAACAATGTTGATAAGATTATCATACAATAGGAACACTGTCAAAACTTGCTAATGTAACAGATTTGACATTAAACATGTATGACCCTAGAATCAACCATAGAAATGTTTTTCCCAAACCGCCAATATCTTTCACTAACATATTAATACATCTAACACATACAGGGTCATTCAACATACTATTCATTTCCAATATAAGTGGCCATGCTGGTTATACATATACTCTCCTTACCCATTTACACCAATATCAGTCATGTTTTAGTAGGAGAAGATTCAGCCTGGGGATTTTCCAAGTACTTTTCCATTCACTATCTTGTGAACACAGCTCTGTACTATCCCTTCCTATAAACACATGCTAGAGAATATCAAACCTACATGTGAATATCGCTTTTTTCATTCCAACATTGCTCTATAATTCTTCCTAAATCACATTCCAGTATAAGGAGTATCTTAAAACGAAGGAAGTAAATACTTACCAACTTTTTACATTCATTTTTGTCTTATTTTCAATAATCAGTCAAAAAATGATTTAGACAACTGTTTGATAACAAGTAGTATCAGAAATTCAGATAAGCAAACATGGCCTTATTGCATTAAATGTATATTTTATAAGAAAGTAACACAAATCATACAAGAAAAACAAAAGGGAAAAGGATGATATTGACAATGAATTTGACATTACAGCAGACAAAATCACCTAACCAACATATTCTGGATACCTTATCTCTCTTCATGTTGAGTTTTACAACATCTAACAATGGAACAGTAAAACCTCTCTTTGTGACCACCTCAATGCTAAGACCACTTCATTATAACAACATAAAATTAATGACCATGAATGTTAAACCATAGGCAAATTATCATGCAAATATATAGATGGATCTTGAACAAATTATCTGGGTCTTGAACACATGATGTTTAAGATCACTTCATGCACTATACTGTCAAGGCAGACCACAAAAGCTAGGCAAGCTTCTATCATAAAGAACATTACATAAAAAACAATGGAAAATTTAGGAACCAGTCTGTTTTATTACATTTTATGGATTATTGTTAAGTGTTCAGATAATACTACACCAGCTGTCGGGTAGTTTGCTCAATATCGTACAGTGACTGTAAATTCTGTTTAGAGTGCATCAACATTCATTGACGCAAACAGATACGTCTGCATTGTGATGGGATATTCTTGGTAAACAAGATTTTGGATATACGAGTTGAGTAAAAATATTCAGCTTAAACATGATGCATCTCTGTACTCATTGATACTATACCAGGTATCAATTTTGGCAACAGAATTCACCACAAAGTTGTTATTTGCAAACAAATATCCACTATTTACCTGCAATTAAAACATTTTTGACTGTATATAAGTTCTTCCTTAGACACAGAACAGTACTTAACAGAATTTTAAAAGAAATGACAGTAACATTAAACCAAAAGTAAAACTTTGATATAAGACGACCTTTGGGATCAAACAGTCTTCAAACTGAGTTAATCTTCAGGTCCAAATACAGATGAAATATAAATCAGAAATTACATAGACCTGTATTATAATGAGGTGGTTTAAATAATGATATCATGTGGTAGCTAAGAGAGGATGCAATGAATTCTTTTATCAAAAGGTACTGGCTATGAAATGATTTATGACCACCAGAAGTACAGGCCACCTAAGGACCTGTACAGCTCATCTGTTTTGTTTTTTCTTTTATGTTCACTGAAATTACAATGGAATCTGCATAAACTCTTTTAAGTTATGAAGATATGTGAGTTACTGCAATCATATTACTCTCAAATTCTGTGATTGGGAAAGAAAAGGAAAGAACTGCATTAAGTGTCAGATGACACAGAGCAGCAGTATTTACATCGTACTCACTTCATTTCGTACATGAAAGTATTGAAAACATGTTAATGTACCACAGGCACATCGGTTGCCAAAAACAATGTGACATTTTAAATTTTAATGTGACTATAGCACATGCATGGCCCATGCCTTTCCAGTTCACTGCAGACTAAGTGGTAAAGGCTAGGTAAACCTGAAACATGTACATAGAGGTCACATAAATCACTTTCAACACACAAGATGATAATAGAAATTGATTATGCAGATCTTTTCCTCAGTCAGGAAAACAATTTAACAATTACTTAACTGGAAAACAATGTGCCCACTGGTTAAAGAAGTTTCCTTGATGGAAAAGATTAATGCATTGATAAATAGTATGACAAACTGATCATAATAACTAGTAAAGATGACATGTATTCAATAACACTTAACAGTAAATATAAGCCACAGGCCACTTGTTCAGAACACTAAGAAGTACTAAGTTTTGTTTCATACATGGTATCGTCAATCCATCACTGGAAGAAGAAATCATGACTATCCATTTTGAAAAATTATACATACTTTGCATTGTAAGAGAGCTGTATTTACATTGTGATAGAAGATCATGATGCAAAAGATATTCAAAACAAAAAAATAATCATGAAACTATAATTACTAAAGAAAACTGCCAAATCTGTTATTAGTTATGATATTGTTTACAGCTGACATTTCAATTAATTTTCTACAAGTCAATATAAAATGAGGCAACAGTAACACTGTAACACATTTATACAGTACAGATATTGACACGTGCGACAGTGTGTTTAACTGCCATAAAAATCATTACGGTAGTATATATAATTCATCAACAACTGAAAATTCGAAAAAATACATTTAATCGTAACAAATTATTGTCCACAAAAGAACAAGATTTTTGGAAGTTTTCGAAGATAACAGTAAAAAATCAAGCACAATTATGATGCAAGCAAAATAAAGCGAATCTGCAGTTTTGAACAAAGAAAATTACTAACAGCCTAAGTTCACAATGAACGTATGCCTATTTTAACAGCTAAAATTCAATACACCACACGTGTGTAATTTGGACGCTGAAACTAGTGAAAGCCTGTTTAAAAATCGATTAAGTCATACTGGGTAACATCAGGATTTTTATCTATATGAATTGTACGATACTAACGTGAAAAACATCTTTTTAAACATGAAATACCTGATTTTAACCCTTGGAGACGAGTCTAAATCCGAGCGGTAGTAATACAAATAATCGTCTGTAACACACCATGTGCGGGCTAATAGTTACTGGACGCTTGAAACTATTTATACGATGGTCGAATACACATTAACAATTGAAATTAGACGAAAATACCGATATTTAATCCAATGAGTTAACTCCCTTAGTAACTTCATTCATGCTCAACGTAAAACCCATCCCTTATGTAATTGAATGATTTTCAATTCTTTTAATAATAGTAACTCCACAGGTTTCGCGTGTCGAATAAAAGATATGCATCCTTTTGAAATAGAAGAATATAAAATGCATGGGAGAGTTGTTTACAAATAATATATGAAATTCAGTGATTTATTAGATACTACTTTTAGGCGTAGGGGGTTAGCACGTTGAAGGGATGGTGTATGATGGTGTATTAGGCCTAAATATATGATGTATATGTTTTTGGTCCGTGTGGACATTTTAGGCCCAGTACACCATGATTCACCATCCCTTCAACGTGCTAGCCCCCTATGCTTTTAGGTATATTCTCAAAATATTAATTTTGAACAGGGACTGTGTACATTAATGTAGAGCCCTGTTTTCATTTAACTTTTATATTTCAATACCAATTGCAAATAATGGTGTGAATTTAGTGAGTAAAAAAAGATGGTACCAAATGCTACACAAAAATTTTAATATTACAAAAATAGCATAGCTTAATTATCATCATTTCTTGGACAGTTACCTTAGATAATTCAATATATTTTTCAACACATTCAGAAAATATTGTAAGAGTTATTGCCCTTGTTGAAAGCTAAAAAATATTTGTTTCTGTAGATATTGAATCGTGACCTATGATTTTCTTTATCAAATTAGATTGATACTTGTTTTAGCATCTTTTTACCATGAGTTTTTCTATTGAAATGGATCTTCCATTTCCTATAATCTTTAAAAAAAAATGCGCAACTCCTATAGACTTTAGTGCAAAGTTAAAGGGACGATCATTCAAAGCGTTGTCATTGTTTTTGAAAAATCTTACATAAATCATTTTCCATCAAGAAAACCTATAAAAATTATATACATGTCAAAAATCCGTTAATAATTTTGGTCATTAGGGATGTAATACCTCAAGTGAATTATCAAGTTAAGGCAACTTTTTTTATGCTAAAAATATACATAAAATTTACTAGACATTGATTCTACGTAAACTCCATAAATTCAGACAAAGTAAAAGTTGAAAATATGGATCTTGAAATAAAGTTTTATGGTTTCATTTGATTGAACAATATACTAACAATATAAAACTGAATTTCGTGGACCAAAACAAGTCGTACATTTTGTAACTGAACATTACAAAAGAACACTCTAAATATGAAACGTTAGATACATTATATCGTAAACATTGTACATTTTCGAGGCAAAATATGTGGGAAAATAGATGTTATCAATTTGTTTTCATAGAACTATGTATTTACATTGTATTTATTATCAATTACAGTCAAACCTGTGAACAAAGGCCACCCTTGGAAAGACAAAATATGGTCTTTATTGACAGATGGCCTTTGTTAGAAGATCTGTTTGCTCTAAATAATTGGTGACCGGTTTTCAAAGAATGACCATTATTCAAAGGGTGGTCTTTATTTGGAGGTGGCCGCAAACACTGGTTTGACTGTATTAAGATTCAAAAGGGATAAACTTTGCTTGATTTGTTGCTCCATTTGCAGTTTCTTTGATTGTTATTTATATTCCTGAAGAATTTCTTTTACAGAAATGGAAATGTATGCTTTTATTTCTCACATGTGTATGTAAACCAATACACAATCTTCATATGTCAGTGACGATGAAATTCATTCAACATAAATTACGATTTTGCCTTAACTAACAGTCTACTAAATTAATATCTTACTTATTTACAACATACCGTATAGTTTACAAAAACATCACATTTAAGATGTTTTCTTAATAGTAATATACTTCAGTGTAATAATGCAGTTAATTAAACCTTTAAATATTTTCATTTATACATTGTATACATGTTATTTTAAATAAGACATACGTAATAATGTAATCAAAATACATGTTAAAATATCAAACTTTATTGTCAAAAAGTAACACATGCTATATGTTATTATTTTTATAATCGGTGTGATTCAAAAGAATGCATACTTGCTATGATATGCAGCTGAAAAATTGACACTATTGCCAGGGACACACCAAATTGGTCAAAAATGCACATTTGAAGCCACAGATTAAAATTGAGGAATCAAATCACTTCAAAAACATCTTCCATGCGTAATTGCATGAATGTTTGTCATCAAATGTGCATAATTATTCTTCATGTATCATTTTATTTTGTAATGTTTGCTAGCTAACATAGAATCAACTTGGCTATTTTCATACTGTTTAGTCCCCTGTTAATTTCTACTCCTGTGTTATAAGTATTTTGAAAATCATGATCACAGAGTATTACATATCTTCAATAAAGTCTTACTCTTCAACACATGATAATCAGACATAATTATCATAAGTATTTACCCTGTATCATGATTTTATTACAGTCTTTAAGAGTTTTTAAACACAATGGGGAGCATAAATTGTCAAAACAAAACTTTTCCTATTTTTTGTATAAATAATAGGAAAAGGCTTGTTAGGACAGTCAGATTATGTAGCTCTGTCATATTTTAACCAGTTATATTTAGTGTGCTGCAGATTTCATCCATTCATGTAAAATATCCTTAAAGGGAGAGTAAGTCAAGGCATACATTTTGTACAAATGTTGGTAAGTTACAGCAAAGAATCAGCTTATAATAATGTCCTGTACTATTTAACACACAGCAATCAGTTGATAAAACCATTGTAACAGGGTGTACAATCATGTTCCTTTTCCATTTCTTTCAATAGTAGTCCACTTTCCCTACCCTAAACAGCCAAATAATCCTGAGGTTTCCAACCAGTAACAATTTCATTACAAGTATGAAAAGGGGACAAGACCTTTTCTGAGCTTTAGATGCAGGAACTGAGTTTGTTTGCCATTTACATGTTATTTTCTTTAATGTGACTTATTGTCACTGGGGTTTAACGCCATTTTTCAATAATTTTTCAGTTATATACAGTGACCAGTTCATCTAACCAGTTTTCCTGGATGATATACTTACCCTTCCACAAGGAGCCGGCAACTTCTGCACATGTGGAGGGAAAATTGACATTTTTGTCAAATTTTCATGGAAGGGTATGACCAGCTGCGGCCAGTATTCAAACCAGCTAATACATGTTATTGGTTAATTCTGAACTACAAATAACAAAGACATAATGTGTATTTTCATTGTAATTCTGTACAACATTAGATACAGTTAACTACTAATCATGTATTGGATACAAACTTCAACATTTCCAGTTGAAATACTAATGCATAAGCAATGCAAATTTAGACTGCTGACATTTACCTGCCAAATAAACTAACTTTTGAAAATTGTAAGTCCTGAATAAATACTAGTTGGCAATTTATTACTTCAATCAATTGAAGAACAGTGTACACAATGAATCTAAATTGTGACACAATAAATCCAAAGTGAATATATGAAATACAGTCAAACCTATATTAAACAACCATCTGTGAATGAAGGCCACCTTGAGAACAAGTGCAAATCTTAAGCATACATTTCATTGATCGATCAAGCTAACCTGTAAGCAAAGCTAATTGCACACGAAACTTCTTTTTTTGCATTGTTGACCTTTGTTCACATGTTTAACTTAAGAAAATGTAGAAAAAGCTGAATTACCGGTAAGTTACAAAATTCAACACCAAAGACTATCTTTTTATTAGAGGATGTAACACAAGCACATGAACACAGTACTTGTTCCAGAATATCTCTGAACAATGCTTAACTCATCGTAAAAAGTGTGTTTTTTTGCTGTTGTTTTGGATTAAACGAAACGCTAACAGCAAGGATCATTCTGTAACTGTTCCAGCTATAACAGTGAAGGAAGACCCCCAGCACACACCTGGGTAGAACAATCAACCTTCTGAAAGCTATCAGAACAGCTTCTACACAGGTAGAATTTTTCAGGTCCTGGGTTGGATTTGAACCAATGGCAGTCAGTGACAGGCTATTGATTACAAGTTAGAGACCATGATCACTGGACTACTTATGACAGTTAACTTAGTAATTTAATGTGCAATATGGGATGAAAGCATTTAAACACAGTAGCTTCTATCACAACCCCTATAAATACTAGACTAGGAACAGCAGAAAATGGCACTATGACACAATCACTCCAATCAGTCTGAAGTCTTCAGGAGAATCTGAGACAACAATCACTTCTCATTTGAGGAAACCTGTATAACTTAAACAACTGGTAAAAAATCACATTACAGTAAAGTTCCACTATTAAGACCAACACATGGACTGACAGAAAGTGGTCCAGATACACAACAGTAACATTTTGACATGAGTGGAAACAAGGTGGTCAGTTAATTGGACCCTAAAACAATGCAATCTTGCATACTTTTTCTGAAGATATTGGTCAACTTAAATAATAGCAGACTGGTTGTAATTTCAAACTGTTATTATATTATATTAAGAAATATACAGGGAAATATTTGGTTCTTTGAAAAATCAGTTGTAATATCAAGTAGGTTGTACTATCAGCTTGGTTGTTAAGTGGAACTTTACTGAGGTAAAATGTCATCAAATATCATTTTCAAGGTGGTACAGACTGTCAACCTCTCCCTTAAATAAAAACCATACATATGATTATACCAAATATAAACCAGTCTAAACATCATTGAACATTAAGCAATCATACTAGGAAAGCAACCCAAATTAATTGCTTAAGACAGATGATCACTTGATATAGATTTATCTTGTATACCATAAATGCTATCATCAACATGAGTAACACAACCTTCTGGTATGAAAATATGCGATACTTTGTAAAAATCTAAATACAGCATTTTTGCAAAACCCAAACATCACTGAATCTTTATCAATTTGTACAAATCAATAACATATTATTTAATTTCAAACAATTCAAAACAAGATTAAAATCATTAGTAAGGCCATCCTCAAAAATATTTTGGTTTGCGGTTAGACGCTCCAAACTTTTAACAGTTGCTAGGTAGGTAAGTAGTTAGTTAGGTAGGTAGGTAGGCATTATTGTTGTTGTTAACATTTTATGTTTGTACTGGAAATGAAAAGCTGGAATAATTGGAAAAATTGTCAAAACCACAAAAAATGTTTGGGTCGGGTAATTTCTTAATGATTTGGTCAAGCAACTGCAAACTTACAATTTTTAAAGGATGGCCTAATCATTAAAACCGTCATAACGAAATGAATCCTTAAACAATTCAGACCTAAGAGATAATGAGAATCTTACAACAAAAACAAACAACAAACAAACAAAGTTTTCATGAAACATATTTCACAGAAATTCAATCAACACAAATACAACATAAAACATGTTTATTTACATCAGTGAATAATAATACAATGTATATACAATCATCTTGGCACCAGATCATCTTCTAAAATTCAGCATACAATGCTATCAATTTAATCCTACAACAAAGATGTAATTTTATAGTATCATAGTATCTTTGAAATAACACCAGATTTAATTACTCCCAGATAAGTCTAGTCCTAACAATACATCATGAAGATTTCAAAAAAAAGCAACAAAGTACATCATAATACACAAATAGTTTCAAATAACACAAAAGACCTTCAGACAGCATAAAAGAACACTTATTTTATGACTAGGAATTAACAGTTCAGTGTTAGCTGGCATACCTGTCAGCCAAAGAAAGTATTAGTTTTACAAGTGTCTTCTAGATACAAGTGGATTTGGACAAGTAAAAAAGGAATATAATGCCAGATAAGGATCCAATTGGAAATGATTCAAAATCAACGACTTGGACGAAGCAACTAACACACAAGTGTGATTAATAACTTCAATGAGTTTTGTACTGTGTATAGCTGTTCCAAGATTTTGGGATATACCGGTAGCTTCCAGATGCTATACTGACAGGAAGAAAATTTAATTGCTGTGCTTGAGTAGTGGCAACTGCTTGTTGTTGAGTATTATCTGTGCCTGGTATTTGATCGACCGTCAGAATGTGGGTACCTGGAGCTGTAGAACCCGCCTGGCTGGTTGTTATAGGAATCTGGATTTGACTAGTAACACCACTGGATACTTGAACTTGTATAGGCAAATGCCCCTGTGGTGGGGCAAAATGTTGAAGTGCCTGGCTTAGATGAGTAAGTTCAATTGTTTGAGTTCCGTGTATTCCAGATGTCTGTATCTGTACCATGGTGGGTGTACCTTGTCCAATACGTGTAGTCAGATAAGCTTGCTCCCCTGGTTGTCCTGACATTTGACGGAACTCTACAGACTGTGAAAGTTCACTCATAGCCTGTGTCAACAAATCAGCAGCCTGCGAGTCTGAAGCTTCCCCTCCACTCTCCACCACGTAAGTGGTTGTTGTTTCAGCCCCCTGCTGCTGAACAGCAAGATCTCGTTTCATTCTTTCCAAGTGAGGAATCAACTCGGGATGATGTTTTCTCTGATGTTGTAGTAACTTGGCTTTGCTGGCATATTGTTTATGACAATGCTCACACTGGTGAGGCATAGTTGTTATACTGCCGACAGTTTGAGAATAAGTTGGGTTTGGTACACCAGGTATCTCATCAATATTCGACTTTTTACGAGCACTCTGAGGCAATTCTGATCCAGGATGATTTTTCAGGATGTGAGATTTTCTCTTAGAGCTTGATTTATACACTTTATCACAATACTGACAGTAATAGTCACGCTGTGTTTTTAATATAGGTAAGTTCAGCTCTGGCACTGATTCAGGTTTAAGGTCAGGATGTCTTTTAGCTATGTGATTCACCAACATTCCTCGACGTTTGAACCCTAGCAAGCAGAGATGACACTTGTATATAAAGCGATGGTACTCAGTAGGGGATACTTTTGGGATGAATCTTTTAGCATGAGGTCTCAAGGCTTTCATTCTATCCTTTTCTTCTCTGTCTGCTGAATGCATTCTCTTAATGTGTTCTTTAAGCTTATCTTTACGTTTAAATTGACGACCGCATGTGTCACACATGAACTCTCTTACAGATGAATGCCTCAGCATGTGCAATCGAAGCTTATCAGCACGTGGGAAAACCTTGTCACACTGTTCACACGGGAATGTCCTGTTGGTGTGAAAACCACGCACATGTTTCTTCAACACAAGAAATTCTACAAACACTTTATCACAATGAGGGCAATTAAAGGAGCCATTGGAGTTTGCATGGATTAGACTATGTTCTCTCATTGCAGAGGTTTGATCAAACCCAACGTGGCATATAGGACATTGATAGTACTTGGCAGAACTGTGAGTCTTCATATGACATGACATGGCTGAATTGTTAATGAATCTTTTAAAACACTCAGAGCACTGAAAAGGTTTCTCAGAATCATCACCATGACACTGATGATGTTTAGCAAGCCTATCGATACTAGTGAATGTTTTCAAACATACTCCACATCTATGTTGACGATTAGACGCTGGGCTCATAATGTCAGAGTGATAGTCGGAACTAAATTTAGGTCTTGATTTAGGAGTTCCATGTTCACCTACATGAGTGACTAGATCCTGTTTATTGTCGAACTGTTGAGGACAACTGGGACAACTTATTTGCATCTGATCAACGATAGAGTTTGTACCCAGTAATGTCTCAAGTTGGTATGCCAATTTGGCATCTTCAATACTTTCCTCAGTATGGGACAACGAGTGAAGATTCAGCAAGGTGACATTACTGAAGGCAAGGTCACATGATGGACACTCCCAATCAGAAAGAGGCACATCACCTGTCTCTGAACTAGCATCATGCTTCATCAGCATCTGTTGAGTAGATACAGCGGATTTCCTCAACATTTCTGCATCATGACGTTTATGGTACTTCTTCAATGTTCTAAAATGTTAGAAAATCAGGAAAATCAAACAGGTATAATATTCGTGAATCAATACAACTAGAGATCTAATTTGATATCAAACTTTCATAATATGTTGATATATGTATATATCTGTAATTATAACTAAATTAGTCTAACAGAACAATATCATAATACTAAGGACCTGGTACCAGTTAGAACATCCAATCAATAAATTAACTTAATAAGATGAATAATAATAACATTAATAAGCTGAAATTATTTCCTTACAACCAAAATTTTCATTTTAAATCTTCTGATTTCTAAAACATGATGGAAAATGATACACAAATGGAATTATAATCATTTTATCTTTTTGGACTATACAACCATTTCTGACACAAACTAGTCAAATGGTTTTGCTAGACGTCTTTCCAAATGAAATACAGCCAACAAGTACAAATTTTGCAAGTGGCTTGTACTCATTGTGAAATAATCCCAATCAGTCACAGATTGTAAAATATCACATGACTTTTCTCAATAACTCTTTACATCCATACTTACTTGTTCAGATAGATATTAGTTGATCTTTTCTTCCAATGATAGATACCACCTGAGGAATTTCCAGAACTGTCTGAGCCACCAGCATCCTGTAAAAATAAACACCAAAGAGCTATACAAAAGAAATTGTGTATCATTTATCAACAAAATAAAAAATCCCTGTATCAGAAAATATTAACAAATCTCAAAGCTCAAAAATTATCGGGGAGAGATATCTGTACATAAATTTCACCATGTATTTAAAGAGAAACTCAAATTTACCTTTTTGCTGGCCAGAAATTTTCTTCTAAAGCTGTGTTGTGGTGCTAAAGCCTTTCTAGTTCTCGGTTTAGGAGGTGACATTGTCTGACTTGAACTTGGCTCCTCTGAGGTACCACTTTTCAATGGATCAGAGTCATGTGCAATCAGATGTTTTTGAAGAGCTGGAAAATACATCTCAAATACTTAACAAATTTTACAAGATTTCCATCTTTCTCACATTTTTGGTCAAGCTGCACAATACATCAACTTGCATATGGAAGGAACTACCCAAACATGTATATTTTTATTCCAAAAAAGGCCTTCATAAATAAATAAGTAACAGAGACACATATCAGAACTTAGGTAAAAGCTCTGGTAGAAGGTCATCTTCATTAACATTTCAAATAAATGGCTTGTTACTCCACTACATTTTCATACAAAATATATGCTAAGCCAAACTAGCATCAACATAAGTGGTTGCCATTACTTCTTATATTCCACAGAACAACCTACAAAATGTATATCTTAGAAGCAGGAACAGACAAACAGCCCAGATAAAATTAAAATTATGACTCAGGGAAGATCTCCGTTAAAAATCCGAACACAACTTGAAATTCTTTTTTCATTACGTAGACTAATTTTACAAGACTCAGAGACTGGAAGGTGATAAAACTTAACAAGCAACAAAAACACAAGAAGCACAAAAGTCAATCCTGAAAACCCCAGCTTTTCAATCAATTATGATGCTATGGAAATTCCCAAGGAAATATTGTAAAGTCATATGAATACCTGCAGCAGTTCGGAAACGTTTTGGACATTCATAACAATGGAATTTACACATCTGTTCTTCTAAGGCTGTAAAATATAGGCAAAATAAAATCATTACAAATAAACATACATGTAATTATATTGCTTTCAAAATACATGTACCACCAGAGTACAAACTACAAAGAAGAGTGTCCCAATTAATGCATGCTTGCTTTTTGTCTACACTGCTTTTATTGAACATAGAAACTCTTTTTTATCACAATAAACCTTAACAAGCAGCCCTCTAGAAACATCAAACCATAAGTAAGCACAATAACATCTGTAACAGAATAAAATACCTTGTATGTCTTCTTCTGTTGCTTTTAGGCAAGTTTTATTCCATCTTTCAGCATAATGTGCAGCATACCCCACCTGGAATAAATACATTGGTTCGTGTAATTATCCAGTGAAGCAATACTTGTAATAAACAATACAATGCAATTAAATCGTTCAAATAGAATTGACTGGTTTGAAAGCAAGTCATTTTTTCTGAAAACTTCAACTTTTGTCTCCAAATTTCGTTTTGATAATGCTTGACCCATTTTTCTGACACAACATATGGAGAGTGTCCTCGATTTTGGATGCAGACCTACTATAACTACTTGCATTAATTTCTTTATCCAGACAAGAAATTAGCCAGATATAAGCCAAAACAAATGATATATGGGTAAAAGATTAAAACTATTTATTTTATTAACTTATTTCCTGATTACCTTAAGTTCTGCCTTCGGCTCAGTGATGTCTTTCGTCACAGTGAAGTAGATGTCACTCTCAAACTGGTAAGCTACAAGGTTCTGTTCAGCGTACGTTTGAGCTGGTCGTACAAACATCATCCAGTTACATTTATTTTCATCTGTTGTATCAAAATACAGTGTAGAACCTTGTCTTTCCACCTGGAGCAAAATACTGCAATTGTTAGTGTAGAAGAAACTTTGGTTGAGGACATAAATGATAAGATTGTTAAGATTGTTATGTTCCAAAATATTTTACTTCTATCCGTGTATCATTTGGAAAAAAATCGAGACACTGTACAGTGTTGAATAAAGACTACTTGGTACAAAAGGCAAGGTCATCAAGGTCATATTTCTAATCTCCCTTGAACAGCATTTGTTGGACTTAAAGCATAAAATCATTTTTTTACTAATAATCAAGTTAGGTCTAAGATACAAACCATAAGAGGAAATGTTGATACGTCAGATGTATCGTCAGGGATAAGATCCGCAATAAATGGACCAAACTGGGTTCTCTTAGGTATTGCTCGCTTTGTGAACACGCCAAGTTCTGAAACACAGGCAGAAAAATAAGCAATGATCCACTGTATACATTTTTTACTTAATAATAATCTAGACTCAGCCAGTCTTATTGGCAACGTACCAAGAACTTTGTCATTTGTACTATCATACTCATATTAAGAGATAAATGTGAGGTAAATAAAGATAATTTATATCATTCAACATTAAATTTTATTTGACATGACTGTGATAAGATATATCATTCAACATAATACTAAAGTATTATATTTAACATGACTATGCAGATCATGGTACTAATTAATACCATTCCCCATTTCTTGGATATCCCAACATTAAAATAGAATATCCATTTAAGTGCTTAAAACATGAAACTAGTTATCACAAAGGTATAAATATTCAATACTGACAAAAATATCTCATTGTATTTCATGACTTTTAAAACAATGTTTCACTTTGTATTAGATGTACCATTCTCAACAGAAACTGATTTATTGCTGAAACTACGTAAGTTCTATAATTACCATTTCCATCTTGAAATAGTTTGAAGATCTGTAATCCAGCTGGCAGACTTGCCCAGGCTCGTGAAAACACAACTTTATCGGGATGTAGTGATAATTTATGTTCCTCACATTCTGTTTCATAACTTCTCATACATTCTTCACACCCTGTACATATTTATAATATAATCATTCAAAGGATATTACCATCATTGTGGAACTGTATGTTTGATGGTCATTTTATCTTTTATGGTCGTTTTTTAGGCAAAGGTGAATAGGACGAATTTTGAAAAGATGGTTTGTCTCCTGAAGACAATCATTCAAGGGAAATATGTAACATCTAATATGTTATCACTACATGTATTACTTTTCATCGTTATACTGTGATGTGATTTTAGCCACATTGTCAGTTAGTATACTGTCAGTATATTGTCAGTCACAACATTTCTACTTGTTTTTGTGTCTGTATACTAATATTGAGCTTCATACATAGTATCTTTTCATCTTGCCAAAAAAGCCAGCTTAGTATTTCACCAAAACATATTCATGTTAATACATGATAACATATTGTATCATAACGTGTATAGGCCAGTGGCCTAAAAACTTTTAAATAAATGAAAATCTTTTTGCTGTGTGATTTTTATTACTTACAATCCAATAACAGGGATCAGAGAAGTTCTGAATTACAGATTAATACTTAAATAAATAAAAATCCACTATAATTCAACTAAGGACAAGTACAGACTGACATACATTTAAGTAAAATAATTTTCCCTTATTTGACAACTTACTGACTAATACTTTAATAAAAATCATCTTGCTTCCATTTGATTACTTACATAACATATTTGGATCATACGGTCGTGGCACATATTCAGGTTTCTTCCAATTTGACTCTTCATTGTCTAAACATGCAATTCTTGAGGACTTCCTTCTATTTATGAACTGAGGTATAAACAAAAGATTTCTAAAATGACAAATCATATATAGATGTAGTCATAAATGTGTGGGATTTTTTAATAAGACTAAGACAAGAATAAACCATAATGATTTCCTCCAGATTAAAATCTATTTGAGGTAAACACACACTGATCATTTATATAAGTCATTACACATTCTATACGCGCTATTCGCATGCAAAACCAATGATCCACTACAAGTAGAAATAACTACATAAATTGTATACAGCCAGAATTAATAAATCTATGAGGACAATAACAGAGGCAGGTTAGTAAATTTAATAAGAATACCTGATAACAACAGGAGTGAAGGAGGGTACAACATAATTGAAAGACTGAAATGTGACAAACTAAGTCAACCCTAATTGCAGTCCATGTATTCAAAGCATGAGGGTAAATAAAAGCTGATACAAAAACACAGAATTCAATGATTTTGGCCACTGATGATCTTAACTGTTCAGTTCAGTGGGCTATTATATATATATGTATATATATGTTTTGAGTGTATCCTTACTTGACTGTCAGTTGAAGTACCGGGTTGCTCTAAATTTTGGTCAATTCGTATACCTCTAGCATTCATGAAGTTAGCCAGCTGTAATCCTAAATCTGAAATGTAATATGCAATAATACATGTAATAAAATTACACTCACAAAAATATTTAATAATATCCAATAAGGCAAAAACAAAAGTTTTCTAACAGTCTGATAAGAATGTTTTTACATATGTGAAACAAACACAACTGTGGCATTACAGGAAATATGTTCCAATTACTAAAGGCATAAAAATACGGATATATTGCTCAGTCTGTAATAACATGCATATTTAATAAATAAACACTATGCACCTGACTGCTGAATTTTGGAATTAGAATCAACCGCTGATGTATCCAATATATAAGCTGCCTGGCTTAGTTGGGATTCCATGGAAGCTGTAAGCTGATTGGCTGCTATTTGACCAAGAGCAATTTCATTGGCTGTCATCTGAGACTGAGGTGGAGCTTGTATCTGATCTTGATAATCACTTATATTTACAGCCATGTAATTAGCTGAGAGATTTGAAACTGGAATCTGATTGGTTGAGATAACTGTGTTTGAAACTGGTAAAGATGATGTCTATAAAAAAGACGTAACAATGAATTACTTACTGAGAAAACTTTCAAGTACAATTACACATGGTATTAATAAGAATTTAATAGAAAGTTATCTGATTAGTACTAAAAATGAATTTAAATAATCTCTCAGTAATATTAGAAAACAAACTATGAAGTAATTATCAAGAGAGTCCAAAAAGAGAACTTTACAGGGTTATTGTGACTAAAACACCAAAATGCACCCTTAATAAACAAATAAATAAAAAATTTGGATCTTTCAATACCCTTTTACATTTAAGCAATTAAAAAGACTCCAAAACTGTTATATGAGAATGAAATTCAAACAATGTGCTAGATGTGATATTGACTGAAATTACCTGATTTGGACCTAAAGTGTCCTAATTAATGAACACCCACACATAGTTAACTATTTAATATTTATACCAGATACAGTAAAACATCTCTTAAAGATTATATCAATATTAAGACTAACGTATCATAAAGGTCACTCATTTCCTAACACTAACTCTACACATTCACTTAATAATGGACCACATTTTTCTTGACTCCCTATGGTAGTCTTAATATTGAGGAAGATTAAACACAAAGCAAACTCACCATCATCTCTGTAGAATCTACAACATTGTTACTGCTAGATGGATGTGGCTGATTATCTAAAGGCAACATATGAGAACTTAATTCATTCTCCCTATTATCTATATCAGAACTTTCCTCCAGTTCTAGAAAATTATAAATAGAGAGAGAAAATGTCAATCAGAGATAACCATAAATGGTGTTAGAGATATGTAATAATATCTGTGTACTATATTTGATAATTTCAACAGAGGAACTATTGTTGACAAAAATTCCATTTTAAAGATGAATTTGATACATTAGTATTTATAATCCAAGGTATAAATATAATATATTTAATTCCATACTTAACTATTACAAATTTGTTAAACTTAATGTAAAAATATAGAGGGATAATTTAATGAAAAACTTCCTAACTCTTACATAATTATTTTCATTCATAAAGTGCAGCCATTCTAACAATACAAGATTAAAGTTATATGTAGATCAGGTTAAACCACAACATACCATCTTGATCATAATCACCTTCATCATCATCATCACCTTGTGTTGTGTCAGGTTCACCACTTACTATATCATCCAGTGATCGACGATCAATCTGAAACGGATATTTTAAAACAATACATGGTCATGATACAGTAATTTGCTTGATAGAGCATAGCAACCCCTTTATTCTTCCATTATTCTGCCAAAGCATGTTTCATTTTGTTACCAAGTGAAAACCTAATGTCAGTTTGTGTTCGATTTAAAAACATTTCAGTTATCAAACAATCAGCAGACCTAGCAGATCATTGGTTATTAACAGATTCATTCACAAGCATCTAACAATTAAAGAAACCCAAGCAACAGTGACTAGCTCTCTAAAAAGCTAAAAAAAATTAGAAGTCGCCAAATGGCAACATGTCGAGTCTGCAGTTTGACCTTGACATTTGAGATATGGACCTGGGTCTTGCACATGACACACTGTCTCATCATGGTGAACAATTGTGCCATGACATTTTAAAATCCATTGATGCATAGGGAAGTTATGGTCCAGACAAAAAAAGTCACGCATGCACAAACGCACATGCACGGAACTGCCTTTTTGACAACTACAGTAGAAACTCATTATATCGAACTCACTTGTATCGAATTCCCGTTTATTTCGATATAATTATAAAGTCCCAAATCTTATGCTTCTTTTTACAAATCAAAAAAGTACACTTATATCGAATTCGTTGGTCTCAATATTTTTGTATACTGAAGTAGTTTTTTGGTCCCAAACATCGATTTTCAACTATACAATAACCATCTATGTCGAACCAATTAAGTCACCGGTTAACAAAAGAAATTTTTGCACCTTTACCTGCAACAAACACATATTAATTTCTCACCTGATCAGATTATTTTGTATTGGACTCCAAAATCGGTATTTAATTAATGACAATTATATAAAAATGTCAGTATTTATGCTCACAATTATAAAATCATTTCGTGTAAATAAGTTTGTAAGTTTTTGTTTATTTGTGTTTTTTACGTAATGTTGCATGTCTTAAATACATGGAAAGTATAAATGCCGTGTTTCATTCCTAACCCGTACACAAATTAGCATGATTAAATGATTATTACACACTGACAATCACTCTAAAAAGTGAACCCAATTGTCAAATTTCTCAGATTATTTATATATTGAAGTTCATTTGTATCGAACCATTTTACGAAGTCCCTTAAACTTCGATATAACGAGTTTCTACTGTATGTCGAGATTATCAGGTTTGTGTAAAAATGTAAGTCTGAGAGTTCTTACTCTCACTATTGGGAAAATCCCTGTGGTTAAGAAATAGGTAATGACATAAGCAGGCATGTATGGGGTAGTGTAATTTTACAAACCTTGAGAGGAGCTCTCATTGTGACTTCAGCTTCGTTAGATACTGATCCAGTGATAGAACTAACAGCAGACTCCATCACATCTACAGTCCTTCTAGAACCTGCCATCATATAACATATGTATACTTATCTAAAATAAATAATCTCAGCAAAATTAATCTTACTATGAATTGATAGTAGTCATCCAAGTGATTTAATATTTTGTGCATTGTTCTCGTGTTTTGAACAAATAATTTTACACATACATTTGTAAGACAAAATTCTGAGCATGGTTTGAAAATGTTGGAGCCACATAATTCAGAAATAATGTTCAACCTCAAAATTGATGCTTAAAAAAAATTGAAAATTAAAGAAACTGATAAATATGATGATCATTGTGAAATAGACTAATTACCTTGAACAACAATGCCACTGGGCCCTGCCTCAACTTCTCCATGCCTTACATCAATATCTCTATGTGTTATTTCATTATCTCCATGCTGATGACCTAAATTGACCTGTGATATGGACTCTGCTGATGTACTAACCTCAGACTGTGCGTGTGACAAATGCATGTTGATCATCGCTCCATTACTTCCACTCTAAAATAATACAGTTTTAAATGGAATTGCTTCGATTATGGATACAATGAAATGAATTATTAGCTTACAAAATCTTGTGCATTAAACCAATTACAGTGTATAAACAATAATTTTTAATTTTTATTCAAATAGGTATGCATAAGTTACTGACGTGATACAAAAGTCACTCTTCAACAATCACTATTAAATTAAATCAAATACCACATTTCTTGATGATGGATATGTATAGATAGAGTATAAAGCTTGGTATAAAAATCACCCTGCATACATTCTACAAGTTTTCCAAAGTTGCAGTAGAGATCTTGATGGCGTCTCCATGGCTGAGTGGAGTGGTTATGGTCTCTGACTAGCCATCACTAGCCCCTAGCCACTGTGACTTTGAATCCCACCCAGGACCAGACAACTTCACTCACCATATGAGAAAGTTGTCCACCTAACTTACAGAATCAATAATTCTACCCAGATGTATGTCTTGGGCCATTCTCCTCCATTAAAGCTGGTAAATCTGACAAATAACCTGGATGTTAGTACAAGGTTCAACCCCAGAGAAAAAGTCCAGACATTTTATAGTATTTTTCCCATAGGTTTGACAAAAATTCAAAGTATTTATTTACCTGTCTAAATCTGGAAGTATCATTTTCATTAATATGTCTATGAGTGATTGGTATGCTATTTATAGACTGGCTCACAGTACTATCAACATCAGGGGAGATAACTCTTTGTAAACCAACAGGAACTCTATTCTCCTGAGCATCCACTATCATTCCATCCACTAACATGTGTGGAACTGAATAACCTCCCTTTAATAAGTTCAATAAAGTAATCATTAATAAACAGAATTACAGTCAAACTGTTCAAAATATATATAGATATGCTATGTTATATTTGTAACATGAACAATGTTAAATGTCAACATGTCAAGTATAAAACAATTAAAACCATTCAAAATCAAACGTGAACAAATTATGTGAAGCAAAGCAAAGCAGTGAAAAATTCTGTACATATTTGACAGTTTTTAGCAGTTTAAGGCAGCTACGTTCTGTTCTTAAATCATCAATATTGTGAAACTACTGAACAAGTTGCATGATTCGTTTCCTATAATGTTAACTATGATTTATAAGTATTCCACTGTGTATTATATCTTTCTGATCGGACGTTCTACCATTAAAATAAAGTCTCTTACATCAGCGACTGAACTGCTTGCTACAGGTTGTGACACAGCAAAGCTATTTTCATTGTCATTCATATTGTTATACATCTGCATCTGAGCCTCATTGCCAACAGCAACAATATCCCCATACTGGTCAGGTTGAACATCTTGCCTGCTCTGATAGGATGACTCTGCAGCTTGATAAATATGTCCACTCACTGAAGCACCCTATAAAAACACAGGTGATAGGTTATGTAGATTTTTACATGATTCATAAACAAATGAATGTGTCTAATAATCAAAGTAAAATAAATTAACAAAACAACTATTGCTACACTTATAATTACAGTAAGAGCAAAACTGAAAGTCTTAAATTAAGACTTAAAACTTTACAACCATTTCAGTGGTAAAGAAAACATGTTATAAATAATACACCTGTACATTGTAGCCATCAGCTGTATATCTCTCATTTGATTGGTATACAGGCTGTGTTCTGTATGAAGATTGTACAAAAGAAGCTGATGATGCTGGTCCATAATCAGATGAAGTGGATACAGGTATGGATGAACTTGGTTCGTCTTCTTCAGCTTGCTGATATAGAATGTGGACAGTGTTAGAACTTGTTCCAGCTGTTGCCCAGTTTGATGTACGATCAGACGCAGAATCACCCATACTGTAGAATTATTCCTTCAATTTTTTATATCTTAGCAATATCTGAAAAATAAAGGTATTATATTAGTGTATAATTAATTACTTTTTTATCAATTAGGATGAGATATCTTTTCTGTCTAAATATTTTGGCATCAGTGACTATTGAAATTTTCTATCTTTGAATTCGTACAAGCAATGCATCATGAGTGAAATGTGGGAAGCTGATCAATATTGTTCAAGACAGTCTTTACATACAACATACAACAAAAGTGTGCATGTTTTTTTTCATTCAAATAAAATTCATTTTGCAGCATAAACCCATGCATGCCGTGGTTAATCTAGCTTATCATAAATGTATTATGGAGCAAACAATGGGATCGTCTTTTTCAATAAACTTACAAATTCAAAATAGCTGTGAATTATAATTTTACTTCACATGAATGCACACTTAACAGTTAGAGAAGTTCAAGGCAAACAAAGTATATGAAGGGTTTCTATGTTGAGCATTTTATTATGTATACATTTTAGCATACGCTGTGATTGATCAATCTGATCCCAAATGTAGGGGTCAGGATTGATTCCTTAAAATCCCATGATATAAAAAACAGATTCTATGAAAGACTGAAATAAATGGGTTCACTGGATCGATTAAATTTACTTGTAGCCATCAGGTGGTAAATAAACATTATTTAATTAATCTTTATAGTTGGCACATATGTTCAAAATCAACCATGATCCCACCAAATGGCTACAGAAATGTTTTAATTCTTAAGCCTTGCTTCAAACCCAGAATTTTGAAGTTTTCTATGCCTATTACAGTATGGGTGTATAGATACCCATTACTACAGTACAATATACAGCGGTTTAGTTCTTAAAAAGGCTGCTGTTGGTGAAGTACTTTTGTTTGTCTCATTTCTTTTGACAGAAATTGCTTGGAATTATAATCAAATTATCATAAAATATGATTTTAAGAAATTTCATCCAAACATTTTTCATGAGAAACCATAAGATTTTCAAGTAATTTACTGGAGACAAAGTAAATGTTCATATCCACTAGTAATGTATGGCTCATTTTTATTTCTTCCTCCATTTTGATACAAATATGAACAAAATGCATAACTGGCCAAATTTACTGGGCAATTCCGTAGCAATATCATAAAATTTTATCGTGTGAGTAAGCAATGAATGGAGTCAATTGATATTTTTGACAGTGTAATGGATCGTTCCCCTAAGTACCAGCTCCCCCCATAACATAAATGTTAGAGCTCGGGAGTGTTCCACTTTCGGAAGTCGGAAGGACACGGGAGAGTCCAAATCATAGGGGGGATATGCAAATGGACAGTATTTCACTAATAAGTAATTCGTGATTTTATCAATGAAATATTTATTAAGCATAATAATTTATGTAAGCAAACGAAAATTATGCACGCGCGTGTATTTTAAGCAAATGTCTATGAAAATGAACAAAGAAATAAGAATGGACCTACCTCCATATTTCAAGTCTCACAGAAACTCGTTTTAGTCACGTGAATCGCTTTATCATATCAATCTCTAAACTGGTCCCCGTTCCTTATTACAATGCAGCAGAGTCATCGGGAACCAGTTTAATCTAACTCCAAATATAATGTCTCGACTATTTCCGTTACCTCAAATAAATCTCGTCTCGGTAACGAGAAAGGTGGACAATGTCCCGAACAATAAACGCTTAACTGGTGCCCGTTCCGTGTTAGAGAGGATAAGGGAATCCCGTTAACTTTGTAGACTGGTTCCTGTTGAATCATATCTGTCTCATGGAGCGGGGACCAGGTTAAATTAATTTCTATCAAGAGTCGTCTTTCCTAATCACAGGCAAACGGCCCAGTGTAGAAATCGAAATAAACGCGAATGTTGTTTGCAAATGGCGATCGAAATGTGTTGATTTATGGGTAACGTCCCTCGATACACAAAGCTCCCCTAGAAAAGAGTTAGGATGCGTTAATGTAATGAAGTAAGAATGAAGATACAACGCCCACAAATTACAATTTCTTTGTTCGAAATTATTAGCTATAAGTGTATCGAATTAAAGCCGAAGTATGAGGTTGTGCTCACAAAACTAAATTCCCCCTCCCCTGTAGCTTTGTTACAAACCGTCCCAGGCGGTAGCCCCTCATTGTTTTGTTCTCCATCTTTTTATGTTGCTACATGTTGTGTAAACTGGTGGGGTTTGGGGATTGTAGTATTTTAGTCTGGGCCGTTTTTTTAAAATGTTTTTTCTCTAGAAACCATTTTCTTACGAGGGCTGATTGATAGTTGTGAGCCTTGTATTAAAGGACTTATCCGGGATGCCCCTTTTCAGCCCTACTATTCCCCGACTATTTAAATATGTGTACCCAAAGACTGGTGTCATTTGGTCTGCCTATGTCGAAGAGGTAGCACTCTAAAGTAAACAAGGCAAATGACTTTTGCAAAATGGACAAAATCGCTGAATGAGCAGTGATTCAATATGGCCTAGCACCTAAGAATATCCGTATTGATATGGTAGCAACACTTAGAAATGATGCCCTTCATATGCTACATTGAAAAGGTGATTTTAAACATGGCAGGCAGACCATTGAGGATGACACAAGCCTGACACAGCTGCAACCCAAGAAATGGTCAATAAAGACCATGGTATTGTAATGGCTGACAGGCGAGTTACACAGAGAGATATAGCCAGTACAGTCGGGATTTCACAGGAAAGAGTACATTTCATTCTAACGGAAGAACTTGCAATGAGAAAGCTCTCAGCCCATTGGGAACCTTGACTTCTGACAGTTGAACAGAAACACAACAGACATACTTTGTCGCGTGCTAATCTGAACCTTTTAGAGGCAGATCCTGCTAACTTTCTGCAGAGGTTTGTGACTATGGATGGAACGTGGGTCCATCATTTCACCCCCAGAAGCCTAAAATGGAAGTACCCTGGTTCACCAGAGCCAAATAAGACAAAGACTGTGTCATTATGGCCTCGGTTTTCTGGGACGCTGATGGTATTCTGATGGTAGATTATCTGCAAAAGAGAAAAACAATCAGGGGTACATAAATTATGCATCACTTCTTAGGCAGAAAATTTAAATTCAAGCGCCGCGGAAAACCCACTTTTAGTCAGATGATGACCTCATACATGCAGTGGAGGACTTCCAGCACGGTCAAGAAAAGGACTCCTTTAAAAGTGGCATTGAGGTTTTTAAAAACTGGCAAGTGTATAGATACCTGGGACCAATATACACATTATATTGGTCCCAGTAGATACTGAAGGGGGATTGTGTTGTAAATAATGCAATATGTCCGCCAAAAGTCAAGCCCTTTCATATGAGGCTCACAACTTATCAACCAGCCCTCGAATCTATATTACTTATATATAAAATGATGATTATATATATCTAATAAAATGGCCAGTTTCTCTAGCATCGGTCATGATTTGAAAACCGCTGGTGCCTCTGTCGTTACTTGAATGGCTAGCGCGCAAATAAATAAATGACGCCACGTGCACTTCTGACTACGTAAACAATACACCAAAAAAAGTTCGATAACAGGTACCTATAGGACAAATGAGAAGACTGTTATACGTTTACACATTAAATAATAAATGCTGACAACATATAACGATATATCAGAATATAATACTCCCGGCATTACCCATTCCTAATATATAGGGGATCAAAGAGGGCCAGTGGATTAGTACATACGAAAGTGAAAGAACGGTAGCAGTCTGAATTTAGAGCGATTGGAAGAGTCTAAATTGATGGGGTGTTAAGCATAAATGTAATTCAGATACCACATTATTGGTGTCAATTCAAAACAATAAAATTAATTAAACTTAAGGAATCCAATGAAAAGAGGAAAATAAAAAAGTTAGCACGACATTCATGATCATATTTTAGCAAATCAATATAAGAATTATAATGGACTTACCTGCATATTTTAATCTCATTGAATCCCATTTCTAGTCGCGCGGATCGTGAGAATGTTGTTTACAAATGGCGGCCTGCGTAAAAATTACTGACCGGTGTTTGAATTTAACGCTAAATATATTTTTCATGCATCCTATAAGACACGAAGAGTATGACAGACAGTTATCATAAACCAGGCCTTTATCGATGGAAAAGACAGGAGGACCCTCGTTCATATTCAAGATCGCAGGCAATGATTTTATTATTCTCAAAATGGTCGAGTAACAGGTTTTCGTGGTATAACGAGTTCATGGTATTTATGTGTTTCCATTCGCGTATGCGCATTATTCCAGAAAATGTGTAAACAGATCGTCTGACAGGTTTGTTAGCTTTATAGTAAATTAGGGGCGAGATTAATCCATGGTCCTAACTGGGGATTGAACTCAGGACCCCTAGCACTGTATTGTAGGCGGACACTCAGCCTCGTCTCTAAAGATTTAACCCAACAGCAAAGCTGTTGAAAGTGGCCAATATTCCTACAATCACTGCAATCCTCCCCTTTTACTTATTAGAGCTGATTAGCTCTCCAGTTTGATACTTCATGTCTCTGCATGAGTTTGTCTAACACCGCCGCCACCATTATTGTAAATTAGAAACAAGAAAAATCCATGGTGCTAAGGAAAGATTGAACCCAGGACCCCTAGCACTGTAGGCAGACACTCGACCACGTTGCTGAAGTGTTAACCCGACAGGAAAGCTGTTGAAAGTAGCCTATAAAAGGTCATTTTCCTATACAATCATTACACTCATCCTCCTTTTACTTATTAGAGCAAAATTTCTACAACTACTACAGCTTGTTGATTTTTACCAACAATATGCCATGAAATGGTTATTATAAGCTAATTTTGTTTTGTTGAAAGTAACAAAGTCTAGATGCCTGGGAATGGCTTTTAGACCGCAATTTTCAGCGAATTACGACTATGTATTTTTTGTGGCCAAAAAAAAAAAATGAAAGTAAAACATTTGGAAAAACATCGGCGAACTACTACTCGCCTGCTGGGCGATCATAAGGTAAAATTTGTTTGCCCATTACCGATTTTAGTTGTCACTAGCGACTGGGCAACTGTTAATTTATATCCCTGACTATACTAGTATTCTAGAATTGTACTTGATGCCTCATATCTGTTCAAAGAGCATTGATAAGAACTGTTGCCTAATGTCTGAAAACACATTTGAAAGCAATTGTCTTTCATAAATTGCTAACATGCAACATTTCTCTCTGTCTTTGCAGAAAGTGACTACAAATGAAGACATACAAAACTGGATACAGGTAATGTACCTTGCCTAGAATTCTAGTATTAGTAGTTTTTGTACATGTGTACGATGTAGATTACCCGGTAAATGACAGATTACATTTATTGTTAACCTTTTCAGTGGTTTAAGTTTGTTGTTTAAATATCCTCATCATTTTCTTGGCATATTTTCTTTTAATTAAACATGTTACTGATTAAAATAATTTGAAACACATGATATGGCAATTCAAAGTTATTAAACACCATTTCTAATGAGTTTGTGTATTGCTCTTTAGGCCATACCACATTGTATCTATGTTTAGCGTCCATGGACTGAAAGGTTTTGATCACCTGAGTCATATAAAAAAACATATCATAATATTGAATATTTGATCATTTGAAATATCTTTATTGGACCATTACATGCTGGAACAATTTGTTTTGTATCAATATGCTTTCCAGTTGTCAAAATTGATCAATATTATGCTTTTGTTTTGATTTAAGAAATGATACATATTTATTCTCACTGAGTGACTGTCTGAACTTTTGACAGAAGCTAATATTTTGCAACAATTAAGTAGGAAATTTGTGTTTTTTCCTGAGGCACTTGTTTGTTTTTTCTGGATAGCTAGATAGGTTTTTAAACCTCGATATTACGCTCATAGATACGATTTAGTATGGCTTTATTTATTATTAAACCTTTTCTTCTTGTATGCAGAAAGTGGAAGATGCTTCAAATAGAGCTGCTGAGCAAGTGTTTGGTATTAACCAACATGGTGGACGAGCACGAGGGAAGGCTGTTGCAAAGGCAACAAAGGAATATATGAAAGATGACGAGCAGGCATATAATGAAGGTAAGAAGACTCGCTTCATAAGATGTTTTGAATACTAAATAGCATAATGTATTATGTTATGATGATAAAAAGCTAACTTAAAACTAAGTACGATGTACTTTCTGAATGTTGATAACACTGTATAGTTTGTGAAAATCTATTTCTTACTCTCAGCTCAAGATTTGTTGTCACAATGGATGGAAGAGAAAGTCCATTTAATTGGAGGTCTGGAACCTGAAATAGATTGTCATTATGGAGATGATGACTGGGAGAAACATGAGATACAATCTGATGTAAAAAGAGAATGGGACAACCTACTTGCTGACAACTATGAAGAATATGGTTTACCATTGTCATCAAGGCCAAGTGATAAATATGGAAAAGGTTACTGTACTGTGGTTACTGTTAATTTGAGTAGATTTTCAATGCAAGAAGATGTGAATTGATTCAGAAATGTTGTGACCAATTAAAAAAGATCAAAAGTTCTATCACTGTCAGAAGGAGTAGCCATGAATTTGTCCGATTGTTATATCAATTAAATCTACATTTATCAACTGAAAGTTATAAAATCTTTGTGTATTTCTACAGTACATTTTATTAAAATAATGACTTCAGGTACTCTCTGGGCCCTAACTTTTTAATGCAATGCAACTTATCATAGTTTTTTATCACATTGTCTGTTGTAACCAAACGTAATTTATTTACCAAAAGCAGTTGAACTGATTTATTCTAGTACATGTGTAAGTTACCATTGTTTATATTGCAGATATATATAACTTAGATGAGGAAGATGCTGTTGCCTCAGTTATGAAGAACATGTTAGATAAACAAGTTGTGAAGAAAGAATTTAAGAAAGATCTTGGTTTGGATAAATGGGGAAAACAAACAGATCCTCGCAATAAAATGCAATTACGGCATCAACAGGTTGGTAGCTGCTTTAAAAGATTTTATGCTTCTTTGTATATTTGTTAAATTTTACCTGATGCTGCCAGAAGTGTGACCCAGATATTTTTATTCGACCTCCTTCTCAAATTTTGATCTTCTTATAAATCTGATGTAAATTCACGGATAATATTATAAATATTACACATACACATATTATAAAGTCACCTTTCTTTTTTGTTTTGTTTAAGGTGAAAGAAAATAGAGAAAAGCGTGAAGCTGAACTAAGAAAGAAGATGGAGGACAGACAAAATCGTAAAGAAGTTCAAGCCATGGCTAAACGCATGGTAATGAAAGAAGAGAAAATGAAAGTAATACAGACAAGAAGGGAGGAGGCAGAGATTAGGAAAGAAATGGCAAAAATTCGTAAACAAATGCAGGATGAAAAAAGAAAATTGGATGAAAAGAAAGCTAAGTAAGATTGGTCTCTTTGTTTCATTTTGTTACATTTAATACAAGTATTGTATGAGCTTTACTAGACATATGTAGTATGTTATGGGCTAACAAGATCTTTGAAATTATAGTACCAAGCTATATGACGTCTGTAAATATTTTCTTCATACTTCTTTCCCTTTGAAATCATGTTGTGGAATGGATGATAATTGGAAACGATGTGTTGGGACAATACTAACAAGATTATATTACATATTTTGAAGTAACAACCATTGACTGAGATGTCCTCTGCAGATAAATATGAAGATCAATTATGTTATTTAATATTTTCTGAATTTTTTTAACTTTGATATGGATTTCGCCATTCAAGTTGAGAGCTGCAATAGTGTTGATAAACATTTTCTTCTTGAAACTTCTTTGTTTCTGTAGAAAAAGTTTACTCGCTACTTAAGAATATGAGTGAAACTCTTGTGATCCTTTTTTGATTAGAGAGAAAATGGAGAAAGAAGAAATAATGTTTGCTGCAAAGATGAAGGTTGCCACAGATATAGAGATGGAGGAAAAAGATTCTATTGAAGATCAAAGAAGGTATGAGGAGAAGCAACGTTTTTTGGCTCAGAGGGTGAAAGAGCTGGAAGCTAGGGAAGCAGCTAACAATTTAAAGGTCTGTTTAATGAATACAGTAAAATCTCACTTAATGATCACTTCAATATTTAGGTTAATGCATTTTGATGAGCATGCTTTTAGACTGGTTTTCTATATTTCAACTTGATAATGAGACCACCACAATATTAAGTTCTTTTTCTGTTCCTAAAGACAATCTTAATATCAAGATTTTACTATTTTAGTAAATTTTTGCTCTTCCTTTTTGTGTGGATTATACTTGCATAATTTTGATGTCATTCTCTAAGCCCTAGCATCTAAATTGATCAATTACAAGACTGAATTCTTGTATGTTATCACAGTATTGAAACCTGGTCAAGTTGTTAAAAATGCATTTAGCATTGATAAATTGAAAGTATAAGATAAAATCTAATTTTTATATTGATACTGTTTATTTTTTATTCCTGATTGCAAAATATCTTAGAAATGATGTGATACTGATAATGTATATTATTTAAGTATGTATCACAGTATGAATTTACTAATTATGTTACTAGTATTTTGATGTCATCAAGCTTTCATCATTCAGGTATTGCATAGACATTTCTCGGCATGGTACAATTTAGTCTTAGATCGCCGACTAAAGATGGGTAAAGCACGTGCCATGTATGACTGGAAGATAATGTTACGGGGATGGAATGCATGGAGGTCATATATCAGATCACGACGTATTGATAGAGAAACTAAACAACAAGCCAAAGATGTGATTAACACTCAACGGTAAATATACTTTAGTTCTCTCCCTTACACACTTGAAATTGATAAACAGTTTGCATGGACCGTCGCTAATTTCTTAGAATTTTCCTAAAAAAATTCTTTGTTAAATTAATAATAGTTTGTTTTTTTTTTAACAAATGAATTGATGATGAACAGCTAATTAAAAGAGTTATGCCGAAGGCAAAATATTTGCAAGACAGTCAGGAAATTGCTTGAAAGTGTGTATGGAGCTGGCTTTCTCATGGATGACATTGTATAGTTTGTGCTTTAATTTGTTAAAGAAGAAAGGTTTGAGTTTTCAGTTGTTGACATGCTTTTTGTTGTTATTGATAGAAATCAACAAATTGCCGAGAGGCATAGCAGGCAAGCATTGTTACGTAAATATTTCATTGCTTGGCAAATCTGGGTTCAGAGTGAGCAAGAACGACGACAGTTAGAACAAGCTCAGAATAATACACGTAATAAGATGATGTCTTTGCTAGAAGCTGCCGCTACAGGGAAGCTATGGAGTCAAGAAGAAGCAGAATCCTCAAAAACAACATCAAGAAATAGATCTATTGAAAAACCGTCCACTGCTGATAAAATTGTAAGTTGATAACAGATTCTGTCTTATTTCTTATGATTTTCCCTTGACAATCTTTTGACTTGATTGCAAAATCATATTCAAAAGAAAACTATTCTCATTAACACTTTGTTAAATGTTGCAGACTGTTTGAATTTGATTTTCTATAAATCACTCATAATCTGTTGGTATTGTTGCATTATGTTTTAAATCGTAGAAGTGTTGTGTAAAAACATGTTTGATTTATTTAAGCTCCTTTCCCGAGGGACAATAAATGAAACTATGTTATTGTTTGTCTATTTCAGAATGCAATGTTTGAAACTAACAGGAAATTACCTCCACAAACTAGTGATTCCATGTCAACTGCTCGTAGTTATGATAGTAGACCAAGTTCTGCTCATCATAAAGTACCGCAGTCCAGAATCCCTACCGAAGCATGGCAGGTTACTCGCCGTCACTTGAACTTGACCCCAGAAGAATTGGCTAACTTAGGTGAGACTGAAGCAACATGTTCACCAGAGGAAATGAATGCTAAGGTTCTAAAGGTATGGATACTTAATAAATCCCATTAATTCATGTTTTGTTTTATGCAAAGTCCTTATAATGATAGTTATGTAAAAAGAATGGATTCATCAATAAGAAGGGCTTCTTTGTAGGATTACAGAAAATCATTTTTTTCCTTGCATTAATATTATGGAATATGAAAAAAGAAGATGAAAGGTTATGCAGCTTCGATACAAATGACTGATGTACATATCAACATCAACCCCTTTGTTTTGGCATCCACATTAAAGTTTCTGACAGCAATATCCAAAGTATGCAAATATTTGGCGATAAATCGTACGTCCAAAGTATGAAAATACTTGGCGATAAATCGTACGTCCAAAGGGTGAAAATATTTGGCGATAAATGGTATGTCCAAAGTATGAAAATTATGTTTAGAAAAAAATAAAGAAGTTTTGTGATCTACCTACCCTATTTTTTTATCAAATATCTGTAAACATGACATTTTTTTCTAAAAATTTGAAATTAGTTCCGATTTCATTCTTCTCATGCTGCATACTGATATTTGCTGTATTTAATGGCTATGTGATTTTCTCTTTAAGAAATATGGTAGACAGCCTTGGCATAAAAAAGAAGTAAGTAATTATGAACATCGCCATGCTGCGCAGAAGAAAATCTTAGAAGATCAGAAGAAGCAGATATTAGAACAACAAAGACTTATAGAAGAGTTGCAGTTTAAAAGTACTCATTCTGAATTACAAAAACAACTTGCTGAACAGAGATTAGTTCTTCAAGAAATGTCGAAACAAATGGAAAATACTGAAAAAGATTTGGCAGGTGACAAAAATTTTTCTCCTGAGCCCATTTCACAATCATAATCCTTCATTTAAATGTTTGACTATCAAATTGCTTAGAATCTTATAATAACAATGATTTTCTTGTGTCTTAATGTTCACATTTCATTTTTCAATCAACATTATCAAAATAAATAATATGGCTTCAAGCAAAATCTGTGTGTGTACGTATTTATGATAAACAAATCTTAGTGGAGTATTTATGGTTATGCATTTAAAATTGAATTGCAATTTGTACTTGGTTACATTTCAGCTGAAGGCACAGTGAAGAATGAAGGCAATGCTGATAAGTCAAACAGATCTACAGTGAAATCTGATCAGTTGAGACCTAAATCTGCTGTATCAAACAGTACACTGAAACAATCAACGTCTACAAAGAGACCACAGTCAGCTGCTAATCCCAGTACAGCAAGGCCAGCAACAAAATCCAACAACGATACAACCAGATCAGGTGCTACCACAGATAGGTAATTATACTGAAAATCTTCTGTATTCATTGGGAAATTCCACAAAAATTATTCATCTTGCAAAAAATAATGGAAAACATGGAGAAACTAAATTAAGTCTGTACAATTATTGTGAATGCAGTTATTTGATATGGAAGTATTATATTGTGAAATACTTAATCTGATATGAGAACTAATGGTCATTATCATCTTTTGTTATTTTATATCAATTGTTACACTTTTTTAGCATTGTTTCAGCCATAGTATGTCTTTTTTTGAATATAAATCTATGAAATGGTTTATACTTTTAGAACCACTCCAGTTACTTCTCGTACTGATGTTTCTCGTCCATCATCTTATACAAGTACTGCTTCAGAGAAATCTAAATACTTGAAAGTTATGAAAAGTAAGCTTTTTTCATTCATTGCTACTTATATGTGTATGATTGTCACTCTAGTTATTGATAATTTGATGCAGAGAGAGAGAGTACTGTATTCTTATTGTGTCAAATACTATTACGTAGTTAATCTACTGTTAATTGAATGTGGTGTTTCATTTATTCATCTTCATTGTTTGCTAATCAGTCTGCTGAGTTCGTACATCTATTTTTGAATAGTTTTCTAACTTTTATCACATATTTGGGAAGTATAATTTTCTTATTTATGCCAAAATATTGTTTATTTAAGATATGGATGAAAGAGCTGCTGAAAGAGCAAGATCGAAGAAAGAAAGAGAAGAAAAACGTAGAAAAGCTGAAGAAGAGCGATTGGTTTGTACATCTAATTAGATTGTTTCATATATTATATACATGTACTGTTTGTGTTATTTAGTTTGTTTCTTTCAAAATTATCTGATGAAGATAATTTTATTTTCTATGTACCCTATCATTATTATTTGTTAAAAATCATTTTTAAGTTTTATTATTGGGAAATTGTGATATTATAAATCAACCTGCCTTTTGAGACAATCTTTAAAAGTACAAATGTATAAAAAATCTTTATTAGAATTGGTCTTAAGTTTTGTGAAAAAAAATGAATTGTTAAGGCTTAAATTGAAAATGCTTGTACTGATCCGTAATAACAGGTTTTTCTTTAGTAGTTGTAAGTAAACATGACTGTACAAATAAGTAATTGAAATAATGTAAAATGCATTGATGATTGTGAAAAAGTACAAGGTATGTGCTTGATTACTAATTAATCATTTTTGACTGATTAGCAGGGAACCTATTAAGAAGGTTTCCACTGTCAGTGCTTGTTCTCTATTACTAATTTATCAATAATGTATTATAATAATATATCTTTGATATTTCTCAGTAAAGGAGTGTTTTCTAATCTTACAGTTACAACTAGAAGCAGAGGCAGAAGCACGAAGACGTGAAGATGAGGAAGAAAAGAAAGCTAGAGTGGAAGCTTACAGAGAAAGAAAACGATTAGAAAAACTGGTTGGTTTCTTCTGCCCTTGAACTTGAGACTCAATATAGTGTTTTAAAAAGCTGTATATTTTTTTTCAATTGGAAGCAAAACAATGGGTTAATCCACCAATACTATTATGAATTTTTTGATATAATCAAGTATATAATTTTTATCTGGACGTTTTTAAAACAATGGAATGGTGATGTTTGCAGTATCTTTATGTTATGTGTTTGTTTGTGATATTCCTATTGTTCTTATTGTATGTTTAGTAATTGAGTTTCTTTGCCAGCGATATTGATTTGTTGGTGTGTTAAATAGAGCATGTTTATTTGTTTCCGTGAAATATCGTTTTAAGGTTTTTTTCACCATTATAATATTTATACTTCTGTGCATATTTTGTGCTTTTTTAGTTTAAAAAGTATGTATTATTGTTTAGATATAATGGAAGTGAGATTATTTAATGATTGTTACTATTTGTTGTGAATGTAGAGAGAAGCGGAGCGGTTAGTTCAGGAAGAGAAATTAAAACAACAGAATGAGATGGCCGATAGACATTATAATAGGGCCATATTGAAATACCGTGGCTTACTTCCTATGAGGAAACTAGTTGCTTTACGGAAAGAACAGGAAAGAATTGCCGCTAAACATTTTGAAACATCATTACAAAGGTAGTCATTTGTGTGTCTAATATTTAAGTTCATCTGTTAGAATTTTTATTAAGTTGTAAAATACAACATTGAGGTTTCTGTGTTCTTATTGGAATGACATTTGAATTTTTTTGTATGTTGATATTTTCTATGTAAATGTGTTTTTTTCTGTTCATCACGCCTGCTTGTAAAATGCAAGAAAGTCAATCAATAAATGTGATGAAATAAACTTCACAAAAATATTTCAGGAAAACATTACTTGCTTGGCATAATCATGTAAAGGAAGAATGGAAAGAAAAAGAATCTTTAGCTAATGAGATGTCAAATTTCTTGGCAATAAAACATTGTTTCCAGAACTGGAGACTTGTGAGTATAGGCTTGATGTAAAATTAACCTTGTAGACATCATCCAGTTGTGTATCATGTTTCTTTAATTTTGTATAAGAAGCATGGTCAATGATAAGATCAGAAAGATGAAAATAAATTAACACCATGATAAATTTATTCATCATCATGTTGATTTTAATTGTAATTAAGACTGTGTAAAGATCACTGTAGGTTTGTTTTGCTGTCAGTAGTTTTGTACAAGTATGAAATTGTATTTTTGGTCTGAAGTTGATATATCAAAATATTTCCCAACGAATATCTCTGATGATTAGTGTTACATGAAGTGCTTACAGTACTATGATTTTTTCTGTATTGAATATTTCAGTACAAGCATCATATGATTATAGCAGATCACAAAGCAAAGAGACATTATGAAATGAATATAAAAGCTAAGGTCATGCAAGCATGGCGAGATTACGCTAATGAGGAAAAAGTCGCTTCATGGGAGAAAGAGAGGAGAGCCCGTGATCATTATCGAAGGTAAGTTGTCTTTAAGTAGTGTGCTTTTTACTTAATATTGATATAGAAAAAACATTTCTGAGATGCAATGATATTTATCACCTGGAGCACAAGGAAATCATTGAAAATACACACAGAACAATTTTCATGCTATCAAAATTAAATAGACAAATGCAAATTTTACTGCAATGAGTTTTACATACTGACTATTATATTTTTCAACTTCTTATAACAAGTGCACATTTACAATGTATTGTGTTTAAATCTCACATTAAAATTATTCAATTGCGTTTCCTTTCAGACTTCTCATGAAACGACATTTTACTGCTTGGCTAAAACTTCCTGAGGAAATTGAAAAAGAAAGATTACGAGAAAGACGTCGTGCAGAGCTGAGGCAAAAAGTGGCTTCCATATTACCTGACTTTGAACCCTCCTCCTCTATAAATGCCAGTAATGACTTCCACCTCTGATATTATAGTGCTGTTAAGCTATAATGTAGTTGTTCTACTCATAATATAAATTATACCTAAATTTTCAGAATTTTAGAATTTTATGTTATGCAAATGTACCCTGAGGTTCTTGTGTCATATCAAGTGTAGAAATTTGTGTCTGTTATAGTAATAAAATGGCATGCTATGATGTAGTTTAGGATCAAATGACTGGAAGTTGGAAGTGTGGGTATAATGAAATTAGATATTAGGGTATTGACAAAAATGTTGATTTTCCTCCATATGTGGAGAAGTTGCTGGCTCCTTGCGGAAGTTAGTACTGGTAAATTGTTGAAAAACGGCATTAAACCCCAGTGACAATAAGTCACATAAAAACAAAAAACAAAACAAAGGTATTAGGGTGCCATTTCATAGGACTAGCTATTGATAATGATATCAATTTATAAACTTTAAACCTGGCCAACTCTTGATATACTCTATTGATTTTTATTATTTTTATTGCTGGCTGATAAAAGTATATGATTGAAATATGTACTGTTGGCATGATTTTGATGTTAAAAAATGCTAAATTTACCTGGACTTGCTTATGAAAGGACACCCTGTACTTTGTTATAGTCTTTCTAAGGTCATGGTAAACTTCATGAATAAAAGAATTATCTTAATTGTTCACTGATAGTTTGTGCCTTGACTTTCATAACTGGTTAATGTAGATCTGAGATTGTACCTTTCAAGATCGATCTTCAGACGCAAAAACATGATCTTAATACTTATTTTCATTTAACTTACTGTGAAGGTTTACATTCAAATAAAAAGAAATGAAAAAAGTGGAATATAAAAAACATTTTTTTATCACAGAGATTGTTCTCAAATTTTGTATAATCATGAACCCTGAATGTATTTTGTTTTATAGTTTCTTTTCAAAAATGATGTTTTGCTCAAAGTAATGATTTGTTATACTTTGTATGATATTTTGTTATTTATTTTTAAGTTGTTGGAGGCTCATTTTTAGGGTATTGTATTTAAGATAACTGTAGGAATACAGCAACATTTTCATCGGAGTAGTGTTTAAATAAACATTTGTGATGTGCTGTATCTTAGTTATTCAGAAAGTGCATTCATTCCTGTTCTTTTGTTTAATAATAGCATTTTTGTGCGAAATATACCTTATATTGGTATTTGTTACCATGAGGCATTATGTTTTAGTACATGAAATGAGTTAATGAATAAATCTTTAGATTCATTTGTGTTTGGTTTCTTTACCCGTTAAAGGGTTTTATTCTTGCATTTGATTCACATGCGTGTATTCTTACACAGTTACGTCCCTTTGTAATATTGTAAGAACATAATAAACAATGATAATAAAATGCCTTTAGCATGGAATAGATTTTTTTTATTAACAGTAATATTTTTCACCGAAGTGTAATTTATAAACAAGAACATTTTTATTACAAATTCTTTTAATAAATCAAACAAGTTGTGTTAGGATTTAGAATTGATGTCTTTGACTGAAATAAAATAACAATACTCTGAAAAAAGTAATTAAAGACCACCTTAACATGAGAAAGATCACCTAAGCTCATCTTAGTACATCTAAGTCCTCCCAGTAGGAAATCCGGTTTTTATTGAAGCTACTTCGTGCCATACAAGGGACACATTCCTCATCAATTAAAGTCTGATAAAACGTCAAAGATCACTTGTTGTACATCTCAGATTCACACAATCTGTAAGTTTTCAGTTCCTTTTGCAGGCCTTCAATGGTAACCAAGAGCATTAATTGTTCAATTAAGTCCATCTTGTGTATGCAATAGTATTGTTAACAAATGATTAAAAGTTTTCCAGATCGTCTGCTTTTTCCCAGGTCGGACCTTACTTGTTTTTATTGTTTCCATGGCACTGAGGTTAAGATTTCCGTTGTTTGAAAATGTTTTTACTTTCAGACATGTTAACAAGAAGCATTAAATGAACACAAACAGTTAGCATACCTCATGGAACTAATGATCATAGCATGTTCCTAATTTGTTACTATGTATGAAAGTTCCTATTTCAATATTCGAGGTGATTCCAATGAAAATACTAGATTAAATTAGATAGTGTAACAGAGAGAATTTGTCATTTCTCAAACTTTCATAGACATTTGTGGAAGCTGACAAAAACTAGGGAAGGTTTGAAGAATAGAGGGTGCTGACATGATAAACAATATACAAATGTATATAAAACTGAAAATAAAACAGTATTAGATGTGATAAATACCACTATCAATTCTATCATAATTTGAGAAACTTGTTTGCAATTCTCAATTGGTTATTTTAAAATGGTTTTCTTGAGTTTTATCCCAATCCATGTTTTCTTACAAATTCAAGTTATTGTACATGTATTTGTTAGATTGCTGCTGTTTGACAGACTTTCAGTAGTTGTTTGCTGTTATGTCAGGGCTTTAATTTTATTTCGCTTCCGTTTAATTTCCAAGCACATCCCAGTCAGTGTCACTAAAGATATAACCTGAAAATAGAGGATTTATTAAGTGCACATAGTCTAAAACAAATATCCTTGTTTCCACTAACCAAACAGACCCTATTTTTCTGCTGACCCTGGACTTTTTGTTCTATGTGAATTTTTTTCTTGCCAATACTTTCATTTTATACGAATCAGATCTCTGAACTAAAACAATGTTTTTGAAAGAAGATCAACTTATCAACCCTATATGCGTTATGTAAGTGAAAACCAGGTATTTTGTTTTGACCTTTATTTGCTATGTATATTTCACATTATAAATATGGTAATACCGCACTTAGCAACCACCTCAACACCAAGACCACTTCATAATAAGAACAACTTATTATACGACATTTTTTCCAATATTTCCTCCATGTTTCTGGATTATGACAGAACCTTTATACTAAGCCTGAATTTTGTCACAGTGGTAGTCATCATATTAATGTTTTACTGCATTGATGATCATAATTATACAATAAACACAGTTTAAATCGTGAATATTTTAAAAATAATGGAGTTATAAAGTATTTTATGAATGAATTATAACAAATACATCTAGCTCCATTATGTAAGATGTAAAACCTTCATTCAAGAGGTGTGCGTGGTTATAGTTTTAGACCAGTGATCACTAGCCCTTCACTGCTGTGAGTTCGAATACCACCAGGGACCATATTTCACATGTAAAAAAGCTGTCAAGCTAGTTTATGGAAGGTGTATGCCTGGCTTATTCCTCCATCGTTAATGATGGAAAAGTCACCAAGTTAACCTGGCTGTTGGTGCGATGTTAAAAAAAGAAAAACAAGGCTTGATTCAAGATTTTTAAACACTGTCAAAATGAGGTCAAAAACGTCCAAGTACAGAAACGGATGAGTCATGAGGATCGTGTGGTTTTAGTCGTCAATTGTTTAGAAATATTACTGCAAATAGGACATAATATGGAGATGTTCAATTTCAAAACGAAGTTTAAAACAGTATAATAAGAATCTCAACAGTTTCTGAAATCTTTAATATTGCAAAATGCTTACTATCGATTCGGACTCAGTTTTAGAGGTTCATGTACTCATAAAAGCAAATTGGTTATAATATCAAGGACCTACACATTACAGTATACGCAGATCTTTGAGATGCTGATCCATGAACTGATATACGTACCTCAAATAAAACACTGCCACCACACGTGGTGGACATCAAAATACCGTAATAACACAAATAATCAGCCAGCTTTTGGTGGCAACTCTGAAATACAGAACATAAAATATTTGTAAAATTAGAGCACCAGCAAAAAAGGGCTTTGGTGAAAGTAATAAATTGTTATTGTCTCTGGTAGTCATTGATAAAGTTGATTTATATCTATATAGTTAAGATTCTGTGTTTAGTTTTATTCTTAATAGACTCAATTAAAATAGTGACCGTATTTGGGGATCAAATAACGGTCTTCAAATATCAAGGTGATCTCATTATCTAGTAAAAATATAATACAAACGAAATATTGAAATCTTGTATAAAACTAGTGGTCGTCTAAATGAGATGTTCGTATTTCATTTTATACTAATTTATTTTAACTCGATTGCGAAACAAGAAATTCTGCTTATATTAATCACGCTTGGATCTGCTTCAAGGACACTACACCAGTATTACGTCCAAAAAATGGGATTGTGAAGTTCATGAACGAAACCCGTCAAAGTCGGGATTCGAACTGAGATCCTTCGGATCAGAGGCCGGACGCTCTACCTCAAGACCACGATGTCTCCAATATTCTTATTATTGAAGCGGTCGCTAAAAATATTTTGTATACATGCAAAATTTTTGAAAGCCAAATGTATGAAACACTTGTCAATGATTTAACATATAAAGTTAAACCTCACGAAGAGATCATTTCCGTATCCAGAACACTTCATTCGTACATCAACTACTTTTCCAGACTAATTTTCAACATTCCAAAATTTTTCAATTTTCAAAGACTCATTGTTTGGTCCCGAGGTAGTTTTAATATCAAGGTTATTCAACATTTTCACCATCTTATCCGACTTACTTCATCAAAATACGAGTTTTCTACAGAAGGCGATTTAGTACAATTTTCTTGAATCGGTTCTCCGAAATTTGGATATTTTTCCGGAAGTTTACAACACGTGATCGGTATTTCCGCTTTGTACACTGTTCCATTCTCGTATATCTTCTCCCGATCCCATTTTGTTGTGAGTAGGAATTCTGACGAATTTTCGGAACCACAGCAACTGAACTAGAATATAGAGGAAGAACATTTCTGCTAACGGCTGGTTAAAAGAAATTATATGTTTTGGATTACTGTAAGGACACTATGGACTTGTCGTTGAATTCAATGAAGAGGATGAAAGATTCGAGAGGCAGTGCAAATGAATGGATTAGTGAAACACCAAAGAGTGTAAGTGCTATCAACATTGCCCATGTCCAATGTCAAACGCCAAAAGATATTAATTTGGTAGGTAATGCCTTGAATAAACGAATATTAATTCTATGGACCGTAAAACACACCCACATGCTAATTCGAACCAGATCTATTTTTATAAAATGTTCACCTAATGTGCATTTTGTATTTCGTTCTTTTTTGTTTGATATGGCGCACGAAGGGTTGATTTAATGATATGAACGTGTGTTTTGAACACAAAGTTTTTAAAGCGTACGAACCTCTACAAATATATAGTTCCAGGCTATACTGTAATCATCTGTAACGTTCTCATCACCAGAATAGTGGTTCACCAAATTAGTCGACAATGGCTTCTTTATTCCATCTTCTATCTGCGTGAATTGTAAGATAAAATAACGTGGAGAAATACAACTCATGATGTGTGATGTTAAGTTCATTTTAATTACACAATACTGAATTAAATGAAAGACCAAACTTTTTGTTCTTTAATACAATTACTGCTTAGTGAAATGAATGTCCAGCTTTTCACAGAAAACACAAAGCTAGAGTTTTATCTCTTCAATCTGTATTATAACACTAACGATGAAAACGATGAGCACGCTGTGGGTTTATATATGTGTAAGTAAAAAGCTTAATGTTTCACGAGCTTTTTATCCAATTTTAAATAAACAGAATTCTCAGTTCTAAAAATATACAATGTGCATATAAGTGAATGATACAGCTTTAATTATTGGAAATATAGTAAAGAATTATGACATTTTAACACGCACATACTTTCATTGTCAGTATTAACACAGTGGCAACCACTTGTACCATAATCAAGATGACGACAACAAACATATGCTAAAATTATAAATAATGATAAAATACATACAGGTACACAGGTATAACGTCCACCAGACACAAGCACCCACTTTTGGTCCCGCTATCGTGGGAAAGAGGTGTTAATTACAAAGGAGGAAACTACATTGATTAAGCCAGTCTGTGATTAAGCCAGTCTGTGATTAAACCAGCCTGTGATTAAGCCAGTCTGTGATTAAGCCAGTCTGTGATTAAACCAGTCTGTGATTACGCCAATCTGTGATTAAGCCAGTCCGTGGTCCAAAATAGTCCCATACGAATGAATCATAAAATTTATACTAATACCTTAAATTTGCGCTGACCTAATTGAGCAAAACATGGCAATAAAGATCACCTTTAGGGGAGTAAAATGTCTTTACTAGAGGTGGTACTTAATCGGAAGTTATCAGAATTATCAAATACACGCATTGTAAATTAAACTACAGTAAAACCTCAATATTAACACCACCTTTGGGACCTTAAAAAAATGGTCTTAATATTGAAGTGGTATCATAATCAAATGGAAAGAGAGGAAAAATTTAAAACCGGTCCGAAAGTAGGTGGTCGTTGTAATGAGGTGATCGCATTGTTGATGTGCTCCCTTAGCGAGGTTTCACCGTACCGGAGTTTTCGGCCTGGTCGTCTCTATTCATCGAAGACACTTTCAACATTAGGATGTATTATACCTCCATTGATCAAATTCATTATCATTTCTATTTATAAGTTTTATCATAAAAGACATACAGTGAACGCTTTGTACAAATGTTATCAAAATATGGGAAATATTAACTTTATGTATAATCGACCTCTTTAAATGTGTACTGACACATTAGTCACGTGCAGTCATTAACAAAGGTTTCATGATATTATATCGGATATTATGGACACGATTATAAATAGACTGACATATAAAAAAATTGCATACTCACTATAACTATCAGGCCTGGCTTAGGGCAGGACCCTATCCAGCACCCTAATATACCTACAAAAACAGAACGGAAATAAATTGGTACATTGAGCCATCAAAAGAATGCATTTAATAGCGATCTGACATAAACGTATACGTGTTAAACGTATTCTCAAACTGCAGACAGTTAGTTTTGTTACCATTAAAACACAAGCTTGCATGCAAGGTATAAAAATATAAATATGTACACATAAAGATTTCAAAATGTCACAGTATTGGGTGACACATGGCCTTCGTGGTCGAGTGGTTATGGTCCCTGGCTTGTAATCATTAGCCCCTAACCGTTGTGAGTTCGAATCCAAACCAGGACCAAACTTCACTTGCGAGTAGCTGTCCAGCTGACGTACGGAAGGTCAGTGGTTCTACCAAGGTGTAAGCATGGGGTCTTCACAACTTTTAAGGCTGGAAATGCTGCCAAATGTTACTGGTTGTCAGTGCGACGTTAAACTGGAGTGAAAAAAATGGGTGATATGTTTATCTTCTGAACTCTGATAGGAATTTAATTGGTTAATTTACCCAAACTTCCTATAGCAACTCCTATCCCAAGCATCACAAAAGCCGTGTAGTTATATAATGTCCAAACGTCCATACTGGTAAAGCCACCAGATGGCAACAGTTTTACAATGGGTATTAGATAGCCATTTAACATCTCTGTGTGGAACCTTAAAACGCCACCAATAGCTGCCATACCCAAGCCAATTATCTGTAAATTAAGTTATTCAATTGTATACACACTCAATAAAATTGTGATCACTCGATCAAAGGATACGAGCATCACCATAAATCTCGAGTCATTGCAGATTCAGAACGAACGCATCTTCTTCGATTTCTGGATTTCGTGGTCGTGTTGGCGTACTAATCGCGTTATTGACACATTATCCTCAAGATTTCTATTCTATTTCAAACCTAAACCTTACAATGTAATTACCTTTCACAAAGAATCTTTGAAGATTTTATGGAACCTTCGCTCGTGTGCTCGGAGAAAAACGTTATAATTATGCTTAAAGTTGTAGAGGGGGAAATGATATGCATCAAAACGTGTTCAATCCTCTATGTTCAACGACCGGTTTCACTTCCTACGATTTGTCACATGAACTTTACATTCTAAACGCAATTGGATAATATTTCATGCATAATGCTTGTTACTGTTGTTTTTTGGTTGAGCCCTTGTGGGCCTCCGTGGTCGGGTGGTTATGGTCTCAGTAGAAATCACTAGCTTTTCTACGTTGTGAGTTCGAATTCTATCATGGACCAAATTTCACGTGATGAGGCGGTCCACTTAACTTATGGAGGTCGGTGGTAGTACCCTGTTGTACGCCTAGACTCTTCATCTATAGTAAAAGTTAGAAAGTGGCCAAGTGACCCTATATGTTGATGCAACGGTAAACCCCAGAAAAAGAATGAACCCCTTGGTTTCACCATAAAAAATGAAGTTTCTGGAGCAGCCTCAGTCACATCACGTGACGTGACGTCAAATGAAAACCGACTCATAGGAGTTGGTGGTCAAATGGCTTTATAACTCTTTCAGGGCAAGCGTCCAAGAAAACATGCTTTATACTGACTTAGCTGGTTCAAACGACAATTTCAAAATTGTGCTTGATCGGATCTATGGGTTTAATAAATGGAGAAAAATGTAACCTTTGTTTTGTACTGTCAATCGCTCCAAGACAAGTACTTTATTGACGTTTAACTTTTTATTGTGAGCATAGTAAGCTTATATACTGACTAAAATAAAATCTATTTCAGCGTACCTTTGTTCCGGTAATCGTCATTCGTCATTTATCTACTTTACCACTGGCAGTTATTATTATGAACAAAAGCCTACTTTTCATGATTACCGAAGTTGAGAAAATATCCAATATGTCAATATACTAGTGCTTTATATCATGTACATACATGTTTACAATTACTTACCAGCTAAATTAAGTTAAGTTGGACAATTAATAATATGTATTGCGACATCGACGATCAAAATATTCTTATACATATTAATTTTCACGTTCGCACAGTCATTTATGCTGTCAAACACAACATTGTAATAAAAACACATGTTTCACTACTAGGGTAGTCATATAGCATTACGTAGACTACACACATATATATATATATGCTAAATGCATTCATCTTTAACCCATGTATATCGAACAAACACTTCGTGATATTCTGTACACGTAGATATATATATTTAAATTAGATTTATTATTTAACGATAATATACGTTTTCCCACAAATATATGTGAATTACGTTATGTAAGTTACTATGTAAGTGGTCCAGTGGTTAGTACGCTGGACTTATAACCCGGCGATCCCAGTGACAGTAGCGTACTCATGCTAAAACAGAACTTCTCACTAATGTTCAAGCTTTTTTGGTGAATAACGTTACTAGGTAGCACCCAACAGAAAATTCGTTAAGCCATCTTACTCTTAATTCTGTCCCAACCCGCTTTCCCTGAGGTTTAAGAAAGTGTCACATAATATCATATTTTACTATCATTGATATTACATTTCAACGAATTAGTAGTGCATGTGGATTGCTTAACTGTGAATTACGTCACACAACGTGTCTTGAGCAAATGGCACTAAATTATAAATACTCGTGTTTTGATAATATAGCATGGAAAAGATAACGTTGAAGAAATCGATTTTTATTCAATAAAATAACATTTTTGTTCATGAATATAACGCGAGAAAAAAATCTCAGATTGGTTCAACTTAATACGATTTGTCTGTTACAAGTTTTATGCAATTAAAGGTTTAGATCAATCGTTTTGAGAGAATTATTAATGTCTGAACAATTTGAAAATAGTAGTTGCCTTTTTTTAAAAGTAATAATTATGTAATTACACAGAGTTTGTTTTTCTTTTTCTATGTTTTATGTGGCTGATATTAACACTGTCAGAACACTAAAACACGGTGACGGAACTTGTTTTTAAAACATGATGCAAGGACTGATACAATTTGATGTGTAGTCATAGAAAACACCATATAACTATCATGAGAGATCTGATCAGGATTGGAATTAACTTAAAATCAAGATATTAATTAAGTTGTATCAAAGTGTGTTAAAAAATCGCACAGCGTGGTTTATCATCATCATAAAAAGGTTTATAACATTTCCGGATAACGAACCTCGTTCTTGATCCTTTGTGTACTCAGGGCCGGAAAGTTGAACTGTGTTCGTTTTTATATTCAAGATATACGCAGCCCAGACGTAAAATGTTTTTGAATTGTTAAATATATATTTTATTTTATTTTTGAAAGTCAAAATAGCGTAGCATGTTTAACTTACCGTTAAAAGAACGCTGTTCAAAATAAGTACCCCTTTCTTGCATAAATCCATAGCGCTGTAAACTGAAACTTTCTCTATATTTCTCAGATTTTTTGTAACTTACTGACCGATATTGTACCTATTTTCGAGCTAGAGGACACAGTACACTCACTTCACTTTATACATTAGGTAGATCGAAAATCCGGCGCTATAGTTATTGGTGTAATACCCGAACTTCGTTCTTCATTCACTTTGCTTGGAAAATAAAGAATTTTCCTGTATTTTTTTGCAAGCATAGATCATCGAATTTAAAACAGTAAATAATACAAAACCATATATCAATCATCTTTACTACAGCATTACATTTGTTAAAAATATTTTTTGGAATTATTATCGAATCAAAATTTCATATAAATGGGCAGACATTCCAATGTCAACTTTTCTAAAGTTATTCATGCCAAATTTCTTATAAGTCGTGTTAAGATATAGAAGCAAAATGTGATTTAATCGCCTCATATCGTTTAATTTATGTCCAAAGTCTAGAGCTAATTTCATCAAACTGATTTAAGTAAAATAAATGTTAAAATCAGAAAACTTGCATCGTTAAGTGATTTTCCGTTTCTTTGTAGCTTATATGATCCCGATTTTCCACAATTCCCCTCTCTATCTGTTATATGATTCACATTTCAAATAACCGTATTCGAAAACACTTTTGTGTCCATGCAGATAAGCACAAAAATCGAAGTCTTCCGAAAGCCGCGTCTGGAATCTCGGATATCTCTGCATGAAAAATGTCGCCTGATTCGCGGGTCGGTAAATCAATGAATTGTATCTTTTTTATTGGTTACTTTGGTGTTCGACGAATTTGTTTCATGGAGTACCTATTCGTCTAATTAACTCATTATGCCGATATTTTCAATAGATCGGCCATGTTTGATTTAATCGGAAGTCCTAGCGTTGGACGTTTATTTAATCAGAACGATATTGAATTTAGTTGCTAGGAAGAAATTAGTTCATTCGTAGATAAATTAAGTACAAACAAAGCCAACTTCAACTAAATATGCCGCGATTGTTGCAAATTTTAAAAATATTTGCTTGCAAAATGATTATTAACTTTTCGAAATGTATATTGATAAATATGCACGTGATTTTCGCTAATGTTCAGCGATTGTGCGAATATTCACACAGAATAGGCTATATGAGCGAATTATCCAAAATGGTTGCGTGATAAAATATTAATGATATAAAATTATACGATGTCTTGATACAATTATGTTATGTATTTAATGTACTGGCACACCTAGGTTGGAAATTATGAAACTTATGATCAGACTTGAATCCAATTTTCTTTTTTTAAATTTATTTCAGATCAATCAACATGGTAGCCATATGTTTTAGGTGATATTAATGATAGAAATATTAACAACAAGTGTTAGATAAATGATTTGAGAATATTAAAAATGCAAACTTGAGATTTGAGCTGGGAGATCGACCTCAAGAAGTTTCATAATATTCATAGTTTATATTTCATCAGATATGATGAGGGATGGTCAGCAGACCTACTGCAAGTCTACTTTATTCTCTATAACTTGATAAGAGGCAAAATTTCCACGCTTAAAACAAGTGAAAAGTATTGAACAAGCTTGCATTTAATTAAGTGTATACATAAATTTACCGTTGTTTGAATAAGAAACTTATGCAAAACGTAATTACTTAATAAAGTGTCACAATGACATTTACATACATCATGCAAATATTTATTTTTTAATATAATACAGTGAACTGCAGTATTAACCAACACAGGATTATCATAGCAGTAAAGGTAAAAATCTCAATAATTTTACAGGACAGCTTTCAAATTTGATCATTACCGTAAAACCTCAATTATGAGACCACCTTTTGGACCCAAAATATTGGTCCATATGTGGTGGTCTCATTATCAAGTTGAATTATAGGTAAGTTATTGGAAGCTAATCTGTAAATAAGTGGCCATTATAACAAGATGGTTGTACTAATGAGGTGGTTGCTGTTTGAGGTTTTATTGTATATGAAAAAGTCAACATTTGATTGTCTCATTCATCTGATACATCTAGTTTATTAAAATGGTGATCAAATGTGTTAAAGCGCTTTCTGCGAAATGAAGTTATCAAACTTATGTCAATATTAGGTCATTAAGGATAGAAATCAATGTTTTTATTAATTATCTAATGTTCAACTGTAGCAAGTATATTGGAATATCACACATAACTAGGATAATAAATCACAGAATTTTGACGACTTTTAATTCTTCAAACTTTTGATAGTACAGAGTGAACTACATTTCTTCATCTAAAGTGACACCTGTTCATTTGTTCACATATCATACATACATGATACAAATGGGATCATTGCACACACCCTATTGTACCATTTAGATTCAATCAATCAGTTTATCAATCGATTGATTGACTCACTCTTTCGATCGATCGATTGATCAATCAATCAATTCATCGATCGACCAATTTATAGCTCGATCAATCAGTCGATCAATCAATTCATTGATTCATTCAATAACAAACACCAGAAAATGTAACAAGAATGTTTTTATTACTTAAGATATTTTCAGCAAACCAGAATAAATACATAAAATATCAATTATTTAAAACGTAACACATAATGAAACTTATATCACATGTTGATATGGTCTGTAAACAAACTACCTTCAACTACATCAATCAGTTTGGAGAAAAACTGATAGGTAAATGAAAGACAAACATGGGAAAGGTCAACACGGATCAATGAAGATAACACAATACAGTAACAGAGTCACTTTAAACAATCATTTGTAAGTAAATGGTTCACATTCAGTGTACAAATACAAGAAGCAGACTTAGTCAAGACTTTGTCATCAAGAGTTGGTCATTATTACTTCTATTAGTAAAGATCTTACAGTTATATCTATGACTGAGGTGGAGAACGTTACACTGTACAGATTATTATTTTGATCCATTAGACTTTAAACTATGGAATTAATTAAACTAAAAAAATGAAACAGCCTAACATGCAGACAATTCCACTCATTTTCAAAACACTCCATCTGCATGCAAAAAGCATTATCATATTAGTACATGTAACATGACTTTTTTATACGAACAAGCACTACTGAATGCTATGATTAATTTTTTTTCCACAGGGTGATGTCACCATATTTGTATAGTAATACTTCATGAAAACATCATCAGCAGATGTATGCAGTATATGTGTCATCCCCCTGTGGCATTTCTTATGAGTATATATCACAGACAGTATGAATACCACTGGTAAAAGAATGCATAATACTGGACAGACTTCTATAAAATTATTTGGCTATTAACAGCTAAACCATTATACAAGCAAATAATAAAAAATGGTATAAACAAAACATTGTACAGAAAGTGGTAGCAAGTTGACTCTCTGAATTTTTTAAGGCTATATACCCATTGGAACATACTGCATGTTCAATGACAATCTTTCTCATTGTGTTAGTTTACACTTTTAGGGAATGAACTGCAATGAGATTGTCTTAGTAAAATAATGATTCACAGTAATTTGAATGCATACAAAGAAATTCTTCATAATAAATTGATATATTTATACAAATAAGGGGAGTGCAAACAGTTAGTATTATAGCATTTGTTAGTTCACTAGAGGGTATAATTTTTTAGAGGGTTTCTTTTGCAGGTCAATACACACAGAGCATCCTTTCAATGTCTAAAAACAACAAAAAATTCCTAGTTCTCATAGACAGGAAGAATGTATCATATGTCTACCAAATTCTGCCATCAGCGTAAGCAGGATGTGCCAATCTGTAAGCATGTCGTTTCCAAGATGCCTCAGTTGTATTAACAATCAGTGTTCTATGAGCAGCCTCCTCCTTAGCCCGTACCTTCAAACGTGTTTCTCTGTCTTCACTGAAAAAAAAAACAACCCATTCTATACATTCACAAATAAAATTAGGGTTAAATTTAGACATCAGATAATTGCAAGAATCATAATACAATCTGTATAATAGGATCTTTGATTGCTTGGATGTTTATATGTTAATTTAATGTAAGGATTATAGAATGCTCTGTCTCCAAAGCACTTTCCTTACATGCAGAATACTCCAAGCCATCAATTGGGAGTTTGAAGTTAATCAAAAAAAATAATGAACATTACATGTATTTCAATAAAAAAATAATTAAGTTTATTTAGTTAACCAGTTACTGTAATGCCCAGATTTGTTTACTCTAGTTTAAGGTGATGGAACCCGAGGTGATCCAAATGATATGGTGAACACATAAATAGTGACTCAAACATTTCATGATTTGAGGGAACCAGTCTATATATGTATTGGAATGAAATGAGAACCAGTGTATATTCCTCACTTCCTTTCCAAATTTTCCTTCTGCAGACCAACTGCAAATTGGTATATTCTAAAATAAAATAATATTCTAGACCAGTGAATGGCCAGGCAGACAGATGATAAAATATTTATACACCCTAAACAGGAATGTAACACTTACGCAGCCTTTCTTTGTAATTCAGCACTGGCTTCATTGTCCACTTGAACTTTCACCTCTGATATCAAAATAGTTTGACCAAATATTTTAGCCTGCAATGAAATGAGACTGACTTCATGTATCAGTTCACATCATCAACTCAATACCAACGTCATCCATTATTCATAAATTTATGCAGCTAATGTAGTCTTATGTAAATTGTATGCACCGAATGTCATTAATAATTTGCATGTCTGTAAATACCAATGGAGAAAATACAAAAGAAAAATACGCATAATCAATTGAATTTTGTGTCAAATAAAAGACTCAGAATAATATACAGCAAATCAATAACTTAGCACAGTGTTCCAACATTCCTGTTTCCATGTCTGTGGAGATCATGTTTTGTGAATGCTATCTGGCTTACATTTATTTCATAATTCTAATTACTCAGCAACATACAGAAATATGCAGTCTTCATCTGGCATTCTGGGAGCATTAAATTATCAGAACTCCATAGGAGATCTAAACCTACTTGTCCACTGTTGAAGTAATCAATAGCTTTTTTCACAGATTCCTGATCACTCATCACAGCCCATCCTACACCATTGTTACCACGAGTCACCGGATCCTTGACAATAACAAATGAAATGTTTAAATATTTTCTTCTATGCTCCTTCCATATTTTACAGTTTACAGACCAAAGCATTATAAGCTTTTTACCCATGAAATACACATGATATGTTAAATACCATATAATGTTCCTTTTTTATGAACAAATGTTCCAAATATAATTGCAAGACATGTACAAACATCATATTTTTGGAGTGGAGTTAAAATCAAACCAACAGAAAGCCTGCATCCTGGAATTAATGAATTTTGAAGTTTGGCAAGATTGGGAAAAATGCACAGGTTTTTAAAGAAATGTAAACAGAATGTACCTTCATTAAACATGCTTCCTCAACATTACAGTCAGCATCCATCTCCAGTATTGATTCTAACTTCTGTAAAGTGGCATTTCCTGGTAAGTTACTGATGTATATACATCTATCACGCTGTTCTGATAGCTGGAAATATATAAGATACAATCAGTTTTTGAAAATATCTTGTATTTCAGGTCCACCAGTTTTAATTCTAGTTTTATTTAAATGCACACTACATAAACCATTAGTTGAATTTATTTAATTCTAGTACATTAAAACTTGAATACTATACATTTGTCAAAGTCACATTCGGACCAAAGTACAATGGATATATGCTTACAATATTATAAATCTTAAATGTACTAAATCATATTTATACAAACATAGAACCTTCTAAAACCTAATACAAGATCAAACAATGATACCCTTAAATATTCTATATGACAACTATTAGCACTGGTACATGTATTACTATTTATCAACAACCATCATCATTTCCTCACTGAATGATTCGGGAGTTAGTTAGGAAAATTAAGTTTAGTTAGAAGATTCAGTGTAGATAGAAGATTCAGTGTAGATAGAAGATTCAGTGTAGTTAGAAGATTCAGTGTAGTTAGAAGATTCAGTGTAGATAGAAGATTCAGTGTAGTTAGAAGATTCAGTGTAGTTAGAAGATTCAGTGTAGTTAGAAGACTCAGTGTAGATAGAAGACTCAGTGTAGTTAGAAGATTCAGTGTAGTTAGAAGATTCAGTGTAGTTAGAAGATTCAGTGTAGTTAGAAGATTCAGTGTAGATAGAAGATTCAGTGTAGATAGAAGATTCAGTGCAGTTAGAAGATTCAGTGTAGATAGAAAATTCAGTGTAGATAGAAGATTAGTATAAGAAGATTCAGTTTAGTTAGAAGATTAAGTTTAGTTAGAAATTTAAGCTTAATTAGAAAATTAAGTTTATTTAGAAGATTAAATTTAGTTAGAAGATTAAGTTTAGTTAGAAGATTAAGTTTAGTTAGAAAATTAAGTTCAGTTAGAAGAATCAGTGTAGTTAGAAGATTAGTATTAAAAGATTCATTTTAGAGGAATAAGTTTAGTTAGAGGATTAAATTTAGTTAGAAGATTAAATCTAGTTAGAAGAATCAGTGTAGTTAAAAGATTAGTATTAGAAGATCCATTTTAGAGGATTAAGTTTAGTTAAAAGACTACCTGTAACCAGGAGGGAGCATCTGTTGTAGGTCTGTCAGCACCAATAATCATATTCCAATCTTGTTCAGACCATATACACACTTTAGAATCTGTTTGATAAAAATACACAGATCAAATGAGAAAGAAATTACAAAGACAAACTTAGTATAGTAACACACAGATTAAATAAATAAATCAGTATACTAGTACAGAAACATTTCATTGATCAATGGCCTGTCTCACAAATATTGAAAAAGATGAAGTATTGGTCACATAACTAATAAAGTTGTTACTCTCAAAAGCAGCAAATAATGGTAAAACAAGACTATGAAGATTAAGGCTGTAAAGAGATTATGAAACCAGGCTAAAACTTGGGGAGTAAAATTCAAGAGATTAATCAAAAACCTTTATGAGAAATAGTTAAAAAATTTAAAAAAAAACTTAAAGTACAAATTTGTCATTAATGAATAATTACTGTATGACATAAAATAATGTTAAACATTAAGCAATGTGCAAATATATGAAGATAATATTCAGATCTATGCAATAATCACAAATCACAGTAAAACTTACCTTTACCCATTAAGAAACAACAAATCTGTATAATGTGGTGAAATGATAAACTAGGTAATCTATCTGATACATAATCTGTTTTAATGCTCAAACTATCCAATGCTTGGCCCATGTCTCCTAAAAACATAGTCAATTTTCAATTGAATAAACCACAGATATGTGTTCATATAAAACATCCAATATAGATATGGAAATATTTCATAATGTCAAAATTTAGTTCCAATGTCAAAATACTATTAGCAAGATGCAGTACATCTCTGAGGCCTAGGCAGAATGAGTGTGGTTAGTACAAAGGGACAGTAAAAATTTTTGTAACTAATCAGACAAAAGATAAAAGGACAATATACTGACAATCAAATACAATGCATACCAGCATGTCCACCCATGTCAGTTGTGTTCACTAACAGGCCTTCAGGTAGATTGGATGGTGCATCACTACACCCTGGTTTTATGTCATCACCGTCCTTCTGTACCCTGTATCCTGAAATATTATCTTAACTTAAACAGTACATTCCAAATAAACTTCAATATTGATCACTTATGCTGTTTTTATCATTTATCAAAGTGAACTCAAGGACCTTATATTCTGATATATTTTCTAACATAAAAAATAGTTGTCCTCATTTTAGTTTCAAAATACAATGTATTGTAATTCAAGTTCTAGGTATCATATATAAACATCTGACCAGTGTAATTAACAACCAATTAACAACCAAAAACATGGTTATGTTTTATTATGTTTATGTAGTATTAATAAAAAAAGCAGTGTAAAATGATAACCTTTTAATACAATTAGATTCTTTAATTGCATGGTTTAAATAAGTACACTTTATACTGGATTTTTCTTTATTTGTTGACATTACATCAATTATGTACAATAATCAATTTTCCTAACTATGTGTACAAAACCAATGTTCTCAATTACCTATCAGTGTCCTCATTGTAATACAGTTAGTAAAGAATAGGTGAGGCTTACCATACACAAATGCCAGGGGAAAATGATAGTATGAATGATAAAACCCCTGAAAACAGGACCCTTTCCGGACTGGACTAAAAGTACGAATTTCAGTTTTCAGGGAACTATTGAATATCGAAAACAAAAAATGGGATCTGAAAAATCATCCGATTTTCAGAGAATTCCAGTTTTCAGAGAGTCCATTTTTAAGGGGTTATACTGTACATATATTGAGTGATATGAGGGAGTACTCATACAATGAGACAGCCTTCTAGAATTTATCATGTCTGTGTGCAGTACTAGTGATGTACTGTTTTTTGCAACATTTCATAACAAAAAAAATCTCACAAGGCTAGAAAATGCTCTAATATTAGTAAGTTTGTGGTGATAAAAAGGCTTGCTAAAGTTTGCCATTTTGGATTTTCTGACCTACTAACCACCCAAAGCAAGCTACTGATGAAGTAATTCTTATATATCTCAGTTATGGTACAACTTACCAATACTTGTAGCTAGTTTAGTGAATATATCTACCATATGTTGTTCATCTTGTGTTATTGTCTGATGTTGCACATGTAATGTTTGTAAAGGAGACTTTCCTCCAACCACAGACATCAGCGACATTAATCCATCCTTACCTGTAATAATATCAATCATAACTACATACAAATAAAAAAGAGAGAGCGGTAATACACTGTATAATGTTTTAGCCCTTAAATCACAACACAGAGAGTTCAAACAGCACTATGCTCACAAACACTTTTCCTATAACACAACTATTCTGTTATAGTGGAAACTCCAATACAGACCCCTCTTATTCAGAAATCACCTAAATCCAGAAAATTTATTGGTCCTAATTTTTATTCTGTATCTTTTGTAAAAATGGTTTGTATATATTTGTCTAAAAATAGAAATCTTTTATACAAGGAAATCCTTTCAATACACAATTTCGAAATTTTTGTGGGAGAAGTTCACATTACATGGGTTACACTGTACTAATGAAACAAAGTCTTTGGAGAGAAAGATAATTATTCCAGCACAATCATATTCAAGTATAAATTCATTTCTAAAAGTTATAGAAATATGATGATAACTGTTCATGTCTACTTGATGTTTGTATGATCATGTAATAGACACAAATACACAGTGTAAACACAAGATGGACCTACCTATGTTATTTGCACTAACATTAAGGCTATGAAGTTTAAACTTGGACGTACATAACTTTGTCAGAATTTTTGCACCTTCGTCTTCTATCTGAAATAATAAAAAAGAAAGGTGATAAACATATACACATAAACTAATATTTTCCAAAGAAAAATTATAATTCAGTCACTTCAGACCATTATGGACTGATGTTCCAGATACAAAATAAACAGAGAAATCCTCAGAAGAAATTATATTGATAAGCTGGAAGACAATTTTTCAGGTTGAAAGTAACTATTGCTAGCCCAAAATAAACTTACTGTTATTGTCTCAAACAGTTTTCGCAAAAGTGTATTGTGAGTCTTTAGCATTTTAAAAGAATGCAGAAATGTCTTACCCTGTTATTTGATAAATCAAGTACAGCCAATGGTGGATTTTTACTTTTAAGGACCGCCTCCACAAGTTTAGTCACACCCACATCTGTGATTCGATTGGCCGACAGTTTCAGCATGCTCAATGATAGGTTTTCCTTGATTGCATCACTCAGAGGTAAAAGGTCATTGTCATCAAGTGAACAAGATCCAAGACTCAGTGTTGCAAGTTTACTTGCTTTTGGGTTTACTGCAATTAAAAAAAATAATGAATTAATTCAGGCAAAAAATATAATAATACATCAAACAGCACACATAAAAAAAGTATAAAAAAGGTATTGCTTAGGTTCAATCTTATTTGCATCAAAATTAACACTATTGGAATCACCACTTGAAGTTAAAATACTAACATCATCATCTTTTGCAAATTTGTCGGTGAAAGTTTTATAACTCAGTGGAGAACAAGAATTATGTGATAGTATTGTATGAGAATCATTGGAAAAAGATGCTATAGAATGTTCTAAGTCTTCTGTAGAATTAAATCACTCATTTCTGACATTTGAATGCAGTCTTTGAAACCCACTTATCTTAATAGAAATTCAATGTAAAATGGTTTTATTCAAGCAATAAGCTGTTTGAACAGTAAGCTTTCAGCAAATAACAAGATTAAACAATCCAGCACCGCATAAAAGTTGGAAATTCTACACTGTAATGTATACAAAAAAGGAATTACTCAAATACATAGTAAAGTATACCAGACAGAAAATACACTACTTACCAACAATATTTTTGATAGCATCAGTACCAGACAACTTCAACCCATCAAGAATTAAGGTGGATATACAAGATTTTCCACCAGACAAATATAGACCTGAAAGATTAGCAAACACACGATGAAATGGTTAACGATTAATTTACCTTAGACTGGTATAAAAACAAAAATTAATCATTGTTTCAAACTTAACTCTAGACAGTCTTGCCTTCTACAGGTAAATTTCAATTCATGGGAAAATCAGGATGTCTGCATCAATTATATAAATATAATAACAAGTATTAAAATAAAGATAAATAATTGAAGACTTCTGTAGGAAACAAACTATCATTGAATTAAGAGACACAGGACGTAATACCTAGTTCAGAGATAGTATCCAGTGACAAGTGACACAATCTCAAATTTAGGTACTGTAGCTTTGAAAACATAGGTAACTTAGTATGAAGGTTATCTCCCTTGTTTGAACCATACCGCAATCGCTTCAATGAACTCACATCACCACTCTCATCTGAAAGAAATTTCAAACTTTGGGGTGCACAACAACAAAATACAAAGTACTACTACACAGTGCATACAGGCAATTTAAAATAAATGCTTAATCAAAAATGTACAAAATATATGAATATGAATGATGATAACTTGGTCAGAATAATGAAACATTCATAAATCATTGGAACAATGCTGTGGTTGTGATAGTACAGATCAGATTAAGTCTAAGTTTGTTTACATTGTCGGAAGATTAAAACAAGGACCATGAACAATACTTGACAAATTATCAACTAATTGAAAAAATGTGCTGCCAGTTTTTTTTTCAGCTGCATATGAATGTATGCCATGAATCACACCTGATGTTACTTTAAAGAGACTATCCAAACAGTCAATAGACAGCTTATCATTAGCAGTTATGTCAATTTCTATAAGATGAAGTAGTCTCCCTTGACAGGTCTTCTCCAGGGAGGTAAAAACTTCATTAACAAGGCCACAAGAATTCAAACTTAACACCTGAAGAGCAGACGTAGAATCACACGGGGTATTATCTGCAAATAATAAAATATCAACAACAATAAATCATGAATGAAGAAATGAAACCATAACATCTTTTTACAATTGTTTGTAGTTTTCAATCCTTGATGTTTCCACAAAAGCATAAAAAATTCAGTTTATCAATAAAAACATTATTGCTTCTTTTTTAAATGATTAGTGACTTTGAAATGCCATGTATGTTCGCTTGCCAAACAGTATCTTACAGGTCTTCCTTTTGTGCATAACTTGTGCATGAAATTATCGACAGATAACAACATTTTTAAGGTAAACATAGCTATAGAGCATCTGGTAACAAAGAACAACTCTGGTGTGACACATTTATGATACTGACATCTTGACATAGACCTAACATCCCAACACTAATCCACTGAGTTAATGAGAATACCATATAAAATAAGTACTTCAATATGTACAACTGATTTCTACAATTTACAGACAATTCAATAAATTTCAAACCTGTTTTAACATCTGGAGATTTAACTTTCACATGATCCAAATTGAGGATTCTAAGTGCTGGATGCTTGGCTGCAGTTACAATCACATTCACAAGTATACCAAAGCTGTCCAACTGTTTTGTTTTAAAATAAATAAAAACATGCGAAACTTCATATTAAGTATTCTATAATATTGTATGAGACTAGAATAATAATAATAATAATGTTCTGACATATCTTAGTGCTAATATACAGGTATCAAGGCAGCATTTATTATGATAATAACAAACTTTATATGAATATAGAAAAGTAATAAAACAATCCTTATTGATATTACAAAGTAACTGTAATTCATACAAATTTCATAAATCACTGACCCCCTCACCGCTGTGAGTTTGAATCCCAACTGGGACAAAATTTCTCATGTGAGAAAGCTGTCCAGCTAGAAGGTCAATGGTTCAACCCAAGTGTAAGCCTGGGGGTCTTCCTCCATTGTTAAAACTTGAAGTTTACGAATGAGCCTGACTGTTGGTGTGAAAAGAAAAAAAAACATTCAAATTTAATCTGCTATAAAGTACATCATAACAATACTTCACAATTGTGAGGTATGAAACAAAAGGAGATAATCACCTGAGCTCCAGTGAGGTTAAGTTCACAAATGGTCTTGTTTTCTTTCAGGCCTTTCTCTAACTCTACGACAGCAGCTGAGGTAAGACCACAGCGACTCAATGATATGGAGCTGAGAGAACATTCAGGTCTCTGTAGTATAAAACAAGTACAGTAAATCCTTGATGATTAGACCCCTTCCAGGACTTAATAATAATGTTTCATATTAAGGTGGTCTCATTAAAAATTGTAATACACAGAAAATATTGAAATCCGGTCTGAAAATAAATGGTAGTTGTAACAAAATTGTTCTCATGTCAAGAAGGTTGCTAAGTGAGGTTTTATTGTGTATATACAAAACCTCATATATACATAAAAAACTTTTGTTTTTGTAAGAGTGTTAAGGTCAGTCTTACTGATGATGATAAATGTTTTAACAACCAGTTTGTAAAAAATGTAGAAAACATATTATTCTCTTTTTAAATCTCTATTTGTAACTCCCATGAAACATTTTCTAGATCTTACATAAAATATTCAAAATGATAAAAGGAGACATACCGGTAACTAACTTACAGTTCCTCAGTATACATACAAATCAGGACTCCTTAAGTTTCATCACATTGCTTAGTGATATTAGAAACTATTAACCAATATGGTCCATTTCATGCACTATTTGTATAATCCAGTCATAATGAAAAATACATGAGCACCAAAACAAAATAGTAATCAATTTTATTTTATTTTTTTGTGATAATACACTCCCTAGAAATATCAGTGGACAGAAGCTGAGGGTTATCACAGAGAGAGAGAGAGAGAGAGAGAGAGAGAGAGAGAGAGAGAGAGAGAGAGAGACAGAGAGAGAGAGAGAGAGAGAGAGAGGGAAATTTAATCTCTCTCACCTTTAACCATTCTGTCAATCCTTTGGTAAAACCAACACTATCAGCTATCTCATTACTACTTATATCTAGTTCTGTAAGTGTTGTGTTAGATTGTAAACCATCAATAAGTAACCTGACATCAGTGCTCCCAATACTTTCACACCTTAAGATAAAACATGAAAGTTAACAAAATACAACCACAAACACAGAATACTATGTTTTCAAAATAGTATAAAATGCACTAAAATTTGTATAGTGGTAAAAAAATGCAAAACCAAAAATTAAAATCAGTACCAGAAACACAGACCAATAAATAGATATTAATGGGTCAAATCAACTCACTGAACAAATTTCCACAGTTTATGCAAATGAAACAGGTTCATAGATATAAATGTTGATGTTTAAATCATAGGGGTTTGTAAAGTTGTGTATGGTTAGGATTTAAACTGAAGAGAAAAAAATTAAAATATTGTGGTTTCATTCAACTTTGTTGGTAGCAAATTTTATAGATTTCCCTAAATCACTAATTTTGTAAACTAGAAACGTAAATTAGTGAATTTTTAATTTTGGACAAGACAATATGATTTATGAGTCAGTATACACATCCCATGACATAATTCTATTTTGTGGGGACTTCATCTCATGGATAAACTCATCCAAAAATCCATAAAATTTAATGTTCAACATAAATTTGTAAAACAACATTTTAATATAGTTTCATCTGATCAAATACATACAGTTACAATCAAATTGCATGGATGAACATAAATGCTAACAAAAATGTTCAAAATTTCATGAATTTACCTGAGAGTTTTCAGAGCTGTGTTTGTTTCTAGAGCTGGTCCAACTTTACGTGAAAAATAATCTTTGCCTAAGTAGTTACTGGAAACATCCAAATACTGCAGTGTTTTATTTTCTTTCAACATACGACCAACACAGTCCTGAAAAAGAAAAAAGAATTACTTTTATAGCACATGAAAATATCTAAAATGGCATAATTGCAATACCTGTAAAACTAAATGTCATAATTCACCAAATGGGTAAATAAAGCATTTAATGGTAAAGTATTTACGAGACATTTTCCCAAATGTTTTTGCACATCATATTTTCATTGGTGACACTGTTAAATCATTTGTTATTATATTAATCAATATTTCATTTACCTGGAGCATAAACTAACAGGTTTCAAAACATTAAATATATATGAAATACACCAATACATACATAGATTCAGTATACATTACCATATCTTCATTAAACAACAAAACGTGATATCACTTACAGCTGAGTCAGTATCTGACATGTTATCTGATAGATTCAAACTAAGGATAGACGAATTACTGCACATAGCTAGACACACTGCTCTAAAGCCCTGAGGTCCCATATTGTTATATGACAAATCAAGATCCTGAATGAGTGAAGTAAAAAAAAAACATTATACAGTTATAAAAGTCATACATATTGAACTGTGATATTAGCAATCATTAGATAAAAATATTCAAATAAAAAGACATGATAAAAGCTTTTATATTAATGGTAATTTGCTTTTCCAGTATCTAAAGGTTCCATGATTTAACAGATGAAGATTTATGTTTGAGTTTAATATCATAGATACAACAACTCACCTTCAAGGATTACATACAATATTGTAAATGAAACAGACATGAAATGTACAATTAAATTTGTGTACTAAAATACAAAAGCTAGTCAAAGCTGTTGTTCGATAAAATTACACAGAAATACATTATCTAGAACCACAAGAACTGAACGAAGACAAACCTTCAAATTTTCCAGTTTATGAAGCATATCTTGAAGACAGAAGTGGACTGGCAGAGCCCTGTTCAGCTGTAGCTTGGTAACATTTTTTGTTATACATTTATATAAACTTTCTGGTTTTATCTGTAAAAAAATTATGCTGATGTGTTTGTAGGGTTTTATCTCAGCATTTTGGGAACATGACCCGACCCCCAGAATTAGTTTTTTTGTGACATTTTTGACAAATTGGGAGAAAGTCATACTGTATAAAATAACTTAAAATAATCAAATAAAACTATAAAAGATAGCAATTACATGTACGATGTTTATTTTTGTTTTAGATATTGTTAACTGGTTATTTGAATGATTTCGGCATTCAATAAACATTTGAACTGTTGCTGTAATTTTTTTTTTTGAATTGGGAATTTTTGCCTTGCAATTGAGAAAAAACATGCTTTTTGCCATTGGGAATGCGACTAAATATCTGTCGACAAAACGGCCCCCTAAAAACCAGGTTTGAAGCAATACTAAAAAAATTAATACCTGTGTCTTTGAAATTGAGCCATCCTTTACCATCCAGTAAATGCTTTATATAGGCTAAAAATTTTAATTTTACCAGACTGGACAACTTTTCACGATACAAGTCAGACAGTAATATGAATTTGCAAACAAGTGACCCAGGTATGATATGATGGACATATAATGACAGATGAGAGTGATTTTTTGTTGTAAAAGAATTATTTAACGTTATTAAATGCCATAAATACTTTTCATCATATTCACAAGACAAACACTTTGAAAGTCAATGTCCTTACCAAAAGACAGGCAGATCTAAGGGCACAGTCAAATTTCAGTTGTTCTTTTGGGCCTTCATCAATAATAACTTCCTCTACAAAATCTTCAGTTGCTTTTGTTTCATTTGAGGCAACTTTGTCATTTTGTTTAATCTCCTTTCCAGCAACGTCAGTCTGTTTTTCAGATGTATTTTGTGAAACCACTGATTCCTCAGCTTTTGTGCTACTAACATTCTGTGATTTGTCATTTTGGTTGGCAGCACTTCCTGTCATTTTCATATCTTCTGGTGGAATTTGTTTGTTAGTATCCGATTTTGAATTGCTGCCATTATTTGATTTTTCATTTTCATTGGTCACTTTATCTGGTGTTTTAGTTGAGGTGGATGATTTGCTCCCTGTTTCTTTGCTGTTGTTACTTTTATTTACTTCAGTACTTGGTTTGGATTTACTAGAACCACTACCCATCTGAAAAATGAAGTAAAGAACAATCAAGGCTCTGAGTAGAATATTCATGATAACAATGTTCTAATGATTTACAGGCTGTGGCTGTGGTCCAGTGGTTAGTGTGCTGGACTTGTGACCTAAAGATCCAGGTTCGAATCCCGGTCGTGGCAGGTCATACCCTTCTATGAAAATTTGACAAAAGTGTCAATTTTCCTCCATATGTGGAGCAGTTGTCGGCACCTTATGGAAGGGTAAGTTAGTACTGGTTAGTATTCAGTCCAGGAAAACTGGTTAAATGAACCGGTTGCCGTATATAACTGAAAAATTGTTGAAAAAAAAATGGTGTTAAACCCCAGTGACAATATGTCATATAAAAACAAATCTAATGATTTATAGCAAAAGTTTGCATTTTAAACCTAATTCAAGTTGCTTGGTAGCATCATATTTTTGTCAACTTTTAGAAAACATATCACAATCTAAAAAATATTTTCTAATGCTCAAAACAGGAACTATACAATACAAAACGTGTGAGCGTAAGATTCCTCAGAGAAGTAGATTTCTAGGCTGTACAAAATTTTAAACAAAAAAAGATATAAAATATTTTGGAAGTAAATGTCTATGTGTTATACTATAAAGTTATAGCAGCTAGTTTGAAGTGATTTTCGTTTTTGAAACAATAGGAATTCAAACATTGATATTGTAAAAAAACCACATCATTTTGGTTTTTTTAATATAACATATAATTGGTACACTTCGTCCAATTAACTTAGTCCTGTTACGCTTAGGCTACGGTACGCTACGTCCATAATGATAAATTCCATGTCAGAGTGCGCTATGTCGAGTCGCTCTTTCCTTAGGATTTCATCCATTATCTGAATAAAATGAATATATCGATACATCTAAACTACTTTTATAAATACCTTGGACAATTTTCCTGACAATCTTGCGGTAACTACATCAAATGTAGAAAAGGTAATTACTTTAGTAAATTTTGAGACAGTTGTTTATTTTGGCCGCCATGATATCTAATCAGCCAAAGACGTTTCGTATTAGGCTCATCCATTGGTTAAATTTTGTAACTAGTTCGTCCATTGGTTACATTTCGTCAGTGTCATTGAAACGACTTCATTCAGTAAATCAACAAGCGTCTGGTTGAAGTCATGTGACGTATCATGTGACTACTGAAGCATTTGTGTTTTTGTTTTGAAAGGGGCGTGAGAGAAATAGTACGTTTTTTTAGAACCATCCACTGACATTAGCCATGTCACGCGCTACAGTTACCGTCAGGTACATTGATTTATCTTAAAAATGTTTTATGTCTTTAGATTGTTTTTAATCTAAACATTTAGACCCCAGGTTAGACAGCAAAGACATCTGCTCTGGTCAGCTAGGAAACATGATGATGCACTCACTTAGGTCAATCACTCCATTTACGTTCTATGTTGACCATGTGATAGACCAATTCGCCTGTTTCAAATGGTGAGAAAGTTATTGCTAAGACACTGCTTTTGATGTAGAGCTAAATCTTAGCCCTGAAATTATCTGATTTTCCAGTTGGCTTATTTCATATGGATTTGCACTGGCCATCCTCTGGACTGATTAATTTAAATGTACTGCTGTTACAAACTCTCTATATATAAATAATGAAATCCGATTCATCACAGACAGTATGCATGTGGCTCATATCTTGCTGTTTTGATGTATAAATGTATTTCACTATCTGAACACTAATCTATCAGACTACTGAAGGAATATTGTACTCAGTCTTTATGTACTTGTTAAGGCATGCTCGTTTAAACTGCATAATAGTAATGATTTATACCTCCATGAAAGTTCACTAAGATAAGGAACCTTTGTGAAAATAAAATGTTGGGTAGGTACATGTAACCACATCATGTTTCTTGAATTACCCTGGTAAAATTCCATTGCATCACGCTCTGGTACATTGGTCAGTCTCTAATATACATCTGTTGATTTCCCGCCAGTGCGGCAGTTCATCTAATAAAGTTATAGTAGAAACACACTTGTGTTCTTAGCTTCTTTATCCCCACATTTGTGGTACAGGAACTCAACATATATGTATAGTATGGAATAATACCCAAATATAAAAATACATTACAGTACATACCAAAAAACTGCAGTTTCTTGTTACCTTGTCTATAATGTATATCTAATCATAGTGATTGGTAATTTGTGATTGATAATATTCATACAGAAACTGTTGTTAATACCCTTGTGTATAAAAACAAATAGAATTAATACTTCATTGTTCACCTCCATAGTTGCATTCATACAAACTAAATTTGTACACTTAATACTTTGTTCTCCATTTTAATTTTACTTACAATTTTGTCCAAAGGCATTGTATGGAAAAGTAGTTTATAAAATTAACTTGTTTCTATTCAATACAATGCTGTATACAAACATCTGGATGTAAGTATTAAACATCAAACATTTTGGTTTGATTAATTGCCACATTAATCAGCCCTTATTTATGTTTTTTGGGTCCCATTGATAGTGGAAATTTGCGTTGTAAAACACCAAATTTGGGAATTAATTAAGACTTACATTTATTAGGAACTAAACATGAGGTTATGTCTAAACCATTCTTTATTTAGAACAGCACTTGACACAATATTTTACATGATTAATTCCTTGGAAAAAATAGTGTTATATATATATAATATATATATAGGATGATAGAATATTTTCGAATTTTTAGCAATGGGGATTTTTTTCTCTTTCAATGGCAAAAAATGTATACATGTACTTTGTTATTTAGGGAACAGGGCCAAATACCGGACCCAAAAATGGCATAAAAAAGTTCTGTCAATATTACAACTGCCTCATTATAATGGCTACTTAATTTTGGACCAGATCTCAATATTTCATCAATATTTCAACCGGATTATGTTACCACCACAATGTTTAGACCAATTTTTCTTGGTTCTAAATATCAAGATTTTACTGTAGTTGAATTGTATCCAAATAATATGCTGCAATATGAATGTAATTAAAGTTTGTCTGTTTAGTGAAATAGAATTATAGTGATAACACTAATCACACGGACATTATTTTATTCACCAGAGAGTTGAAGAATAAAGAGACCGGCATTGATTTATCTGTTACATCATTCAAGGAAACTAAAGGAATGCTTGGTTCTTCATTCGAGTATCAAGTTGTTGTGGTCTCGAATCTATCCTGCTTTAAGTCTGCAAAACACAAGGAAACTGATAATGTACAATTTACTGTAAGTATTATAGTAAACGGTATTTTAGATAATTAAATGGTGACCTGATATTTTAAATCCTTAAACAATTAAGGGACAGTTTAAGCAAATATCTTTCTAGCTTACAAGTAATACATGCAATAAAATGTATGAATTAAAAAATAACATGTATATTTTATGCTCAATTTTAAATTTTTACAATGTTATGTATATGCAAGTACGGGTCTTCCTTCATTGTTAAAGCTGAAAAAAGTCCCCAAATGAACCTGGCTGTTGGTGCTATGTTAAACAATGAAAAATGTCATATGTTTGTACATGGTGGTACTGCAAGCATTTTCCTATTCATAAATTACTTTTTCCCAAATATTTGATGTTATAGGTTTTGAAAAAACTGACCGATTTCGAAGATTTACATGGGAAGTTTAATACCAAATACAGCGGAACTGCATTTCCACTTCTACCGAAAAAAGTATTGATGATGAATGTAGAGGTTGCTAAGGAACGACGGAATAATCTTGATCACTTTGTGAAGTTTTTAGCATGTTCACCAAAGTTGTGCACAGATACAGTGCTGCTGGAGTTCTTAGGTTTTCTTTGTCTCTGTGTTTGATAAATTTGATTCATTGTTTTTTTACAATCTGAGCAATACTATTTATTCAAATAATCTAAACAAGCACATTTTCATTGCTGTTTTGTTTATATGTGCTAAGTAATGTTTAATTCAATCAAAAGTTGTGGTATTAATTTTGCTTCAAATGATAAAGTCTTGAAATTAAATGACACAAAACATGTGTTAAACAAAAAATCTGAGCTTTTTGTTGTTAAATCTTACATTTATGTAGAGTGGCAGTTGTGTCTTTTGTATAATAAACTTTATTAGTTAGCTCTGTATACTTTGTCTTGGAACCCAATACCTGCTGTATGCCTTCATTCTTTGGCTCCTGCTTGCTGACATAATGAACTACCTGTACCTACCTGTTGGTACATTGTGATAATATTCTGGTTTTATTTCTAGGAGTAAGTTCTGTGAAAGCTGGAAAATTGCAAAAGATGGAAGTGTCAGAATCTAAAGTAAATACACCAGATGATATTGTCAATAAGGAAAATGTTGTTGATGAAACCAAGCAAGCAGATGATGACACAAATGAGTAATTGAATTTATTTGTTTGTATCAAAAGCGTTTAACACATATTGTCAAATTAATCAATCAGTTTAGTGTTTACATTCTTTAAGACTTGATAATCCAAAATATTTGCTATTAAAGCTCTACTAATTATTTATTTAAAATGTTGTATTTTAGAAGTCTGATTTCAGATCTTATGTATCTAAGTTGTATCACCAATGGATGACAATAATGTTGTCAGTGAATCTGTTAATACTAGCTGCTGTGTAGATGACACTCCATAGTTAATTATTGCATATTTTAGTGATTTGTTTGGTGAAGATGATGCACAGAATGAAGATGATGAAGATTTATTTGGAACAGATGAAGTTTCCACTGATAAAGGTATGATTATGTGTTTCTTTAAGATAAATCAGAGTGTTTTAACATCGTAGAGAAGAAAAAACATGGATATTTCTCAAATTTCTGACCTCATTGGTATTAGACAATCTTCAGGAGAATCTATTGGATAACTTACACATACAGGAACTTAATTTTCTGTATTAATTATCATTAAAAATGTGTTTTTGCGTGGTTAGGACTTTTGCTGCCTGCTTCCTCCACTGCTGATATTTTATGAGGAGAAGTTGGCAGTGTCTTGCAGAGGACAAGGTAAATAATGGTTCAGAATACAGGAAAACAGGCCAGGTTAACAGTGAGCCAGTACTTAAATGAAATGCTATTTTAAACAGGCATAACCCCCAATATATATTCATTGTGTACAAACATAGGAGAGTCTATATAAACCTTTTCATTTTAGGACTTGTGACTGAAAAATAGTTAATATTTTATCAAGCTTATGGTGTCTATTATAAATTTAAGAAATTATGCAATATAACATACAGTAAAGATTCATTGTACTGTGTGTTTGGTAACAAAAAATGTTTTGACATTATAATACTGTTAGGATAAGCATGTATGATTTTGAATCATTTAGTTGCCATAATTTGTTTTGATTTTAGATGTTAAAATGTTTGATGACCAGGATTTTAGTGGTGCACTTGAGGAAGGTGAAGGAGATGATTTGTTCATTACTGGAGCAAAGTCAGAGGTGAAGGTCGTTCCTAAGGCAACAGATTCTGATCTAGAGGACAGTACTGATGATTTGTTTCGGTAATTCATTGCTCAAGTATCTTTACTTACACAGAATCTGATGTATCAGATGGATAATATATATGTAATATATTATCTCTGCAATGTTTTGTTTAATTTCTGATTCACTTATTGTTATTTTTTTTTCAGGTCAGCATAGAAAAAAGATTTTATGTTTGCATTTTTTTTTCAAAGTTGGATTATTTATTTGATTGAGATAAAACATTTTTTATTATTTGGTTCATAATGGATCTTTTCTCATTTTTACAGGACTGATGATGACTTAGATGATATAATGAACATGATAATTACTACTAAGGTGGACAAGGAAAGTGAAGTTGTCGATAAAAAAGATGATGATGTTGTTGAAGAGACAAATGGTTCTAATGATGTGGGAGACATTTCTGTTGATCAGTTGGAATCTGTGCCTGTAACTAAACCTCTTAAGCCTGCTCTAAAAGCTAAACCGGCATTACCAAAACGAAGAGATAAAACTTTGACTAGTGATGCTTCTGATAAAGAAGTAAAACCTGTCAGTGCTGCTGATAAGATAAATGGCGTGGATGTGAAGAGTGGAGCTAAACCTCCATTGAAGACAAAACCTGTGGTAGCTGGAAAACCAAATTTAAAACCAAAACCTTCCCTTAAACCTAAACCAGTTGTAGACAATGGGAAAGTTGGAAGTGGTGGTAATAAAAATGTTGAGATCACTGATGCAACTTCTGATGTAGTGGAACAAATAAATACAGGAGATGATATTTTGAAATACATTCAAGATAATGCTGCAAATGAGGATGACATTGACTTGTTTTCATAGCTTTGAGAAATTCTGTAAAAAATTGTTATATAATTTGTATTCACCAGAGTTGTTATATTTGAGTCATTTGTTAGAATCATATAGAATTTTGTCTTCACAATCCAGACTTGTGAAGCATATTCACGCAGACAACCAAAATTATTCTTACAGTGAGACCCAGTTATTATCAACTCTGATATAGTGAAGTCTCAGTTACATTGGAGTGTTTTTTTACTGTTTTTCTCCCTCCAAGCCCTTCTGTATATTCAGTGCTATAGATATAGCAAATTATGGATGTAATGAAATAAAACCCCTTGTACAAGAATTCACTGCAGCCACTGTACGTCTGTTTAGAATTACCATATATTGATGCTTTCATCTTTGCTATACATTGTATTTCATTTGAGTCATGATTGTGGACAACTTGATGTCAAAGGCTAAAGAATCATATTTTAGCCAATGTTTTTATTTTACATATTTCATTAGCTTTATTTTGTTAACCTATTTCTTTTGGTAAGTAAAGTTTATCTAAGCTTTACTGTACATGTAATGTACTGCCAAAATGGATATATTTTTATGTGCCAAAATAAATTCTAGTAACTTTTTTGTGTTTTTTTTTGTTGTAAATCAATCATTCATGCATGCCACTCTGCTGTACAGTATAATTGATTCATTATTTATAAGTGTCCTTTAATTTGTTCATTTTTTTGTTATAAAATCAAACATTACAATTGAGGTAGACATTGTTGTGTCAGTTTTTCTTTATTCATCTTCCCATTCTCTCATTTCTTCTTCATTCAAACATTGTCTGAGACCTAACTTTTGAACTCCCTCATATACCCCTTATAAATCACTTGATATTATGTAAGAGACAGGATTTTCTGACTATATGTACTCCCAACCTTCATTTTCTGAACTATGCACTCTCCATTTATGATTTATATTCTGAAATATGGAAACCCCTTTTATGTAAAAAGGATGTAGAAATAAGTAAAATCAAGGTATATGATGGATTTCTTGATGCTATGTTCAGACACTCAGGATCCTTCAAATGAAATTTCTGTATCCATAATCCTGATCTAGGACCAATACATTGTATATTGGTCCCTGTACAGCATTGCTTAGATCTTCAAAATCGTTGAAAAATATTGAAAGCATTAATTCCATAGCATAAAAATGCTACAATTAAGTTAGATTTTAGCTTGTTTTTTTATTTATACAAAATAACGATAAAAATATTTTTTTAAAATGACAGTAAATTTTTAAAGAGGCTTTTTGTTAATATTTTCATTGTTGTAATTCCCTGATATCAATCTGGAGTTGACACCCTTTATATACACTGAATGCCAAAAGAAAGTTTACTCATTTATTTTCAGGATTAATTTGGATCCGCTTATATAAATTCAATAAAATTTTGTACATGATTATGTTTTGCAACAAGCTTTTGACAATGTATATCATATGTCATTTCAGATCAATTTATGAAAAATCTCGTTTTCCATGATATAGGCAACTTTCTCGTAGGAAGAGAATTTACGTTATGTTTTGTGAAACATGTCAATAACTTGTTATAAAATGATGTGTTTCATTAAAAAGCACCGAAAGACCTTGTACAAACTTCACTTTTCACGTGTCTGAATTTGTACTCGAAAGAATCGTTTTTTCAAGATATGAGCGTACATTTATAAGCATCTTTCTCAAGATAAAAGCCTGGTTCATAAACAGCAAAATAGACAATTGGTTCTCATGGGTAAAGTGAGCAAGAAACTTGATTCTAATCGCTTAGTACTAGTTGGTTCTAGGAAGCGGACGTGATTAATATAAATAATAATTGCTTGTTTTACAATCGAGCTAAAATAAGTATAAACTATTCAAAATAGTGTTCTTTGCACATTAAAATTCTCAAGTAAATTCCCAAGTGATATGAATATCAATATTTTGTTATCAGTGCTGATCAAAGACCCATTAAATTCGTACAGGACAACCTGTGAGTACATTAGTCAACCAGTGTAGATAGTAGTAATGAAGAAACAGTGCAACCTCTCCAGAGCAACCCTCTTTGAGCAACAACAGCATGATTTTTTCCCACTGTACGATTTTACTATTAAATTTTCCACTCTAGAGCATCAACCTCTCAACAGCAACATAATTTTGCTTCTCCCACAAGGTGTTGCTTTGGAGAGGTTGCACTGTAATTAAGTGGTCAAGACATTTCACAACAATCACTTCTTAAAACTCAAGGCTTCTTTTGTTTTTTTTCAGACGTCCACTTTTACTTTTCACACACCATATGCCTTAGAGCACATGATTACAATACGTAAAGTCCTAGGCGTACGTAGGAACAGTCCAGACCTCCAGACACAAAGAGAATCGTAGCTCTGGAGTCAACGTTATCGCCGGTGGAATAGACGTCCTTGAGGAACAATTTTATTCGTCGACCAGTCATAATTCAAAGTCAGTGGAGCAGACGGGCGGGAATGTGCATGGAGACGTCATGGTAAGAGGTATGCTCGGAGTTGTATTCGTGAATTTGAAAGGTAAGTTTGGGGCTCTGTGCCAGTGTCGGGTGGTATGAGTGAACTTCATAAAGGCAGATATGATAATTCTTCGAAGAAATATCAATGCACGTTGCTATCAAAATCAAATGGTTCATCCTTTCATGCGACATTACGACATTAATTGAGGCGCAACGTATACTTGGGATGGCGTAATTTTTCCGACTCGGGAAGATAGCAATGAATGGTTCAATTGGTATGGTGAGATAGCGATGAATAGCTCAACAAGACGGTTGGTTGATTAACGGGGATCATCTAAAAGTTAGCGCAACCGTGCAAAGTGTTCAAAATTGAAAACTTTGTTTTAATTACCTTGCTGTCGTAACGTATTTGGGTTTCCTGCTGATATCATGTTTGTTCCTCTTCAACAAACTTTTTTTGTGCTTGAGGAAAGCAGTTTACTCAAACAATACTGCGAGTAAAACTGTTTTCTGTCTAAATCGAAATGGAAGTGTATTAGACTGTTCAATACAGGTTATTGAACGACCCTCGATACCTGGTGAAGTTTTGCAGTAAGACAATGCACGACCATATATTGCTAGACTAGTAAGTTGTTATCTTCGAAAAGCACACATTGAAGTAATTGATTAGCATTCCAATTCTCCATACCGGAATTCTATTGAGAACATTTGGAATCCCATGGATAATGTTGTGCGGAGAAGAACCCACCATCTCAGAACGTCGCACAACTTCAGCACGCTTGATTCAAGACTGGAACAATATTCATCAGGAACTTTCCAAAATGTTTTTTTAATTCTTTATATGCGCCAACGTTGTGTGCAGCGCATTGCAGCGTGAAGTGATCACGCTAAATTTAGATTTGGCATTCTAAATTGGGAATGCATTATGTGAAGTTTATTTGTAACGTTATATTTCTGTCTAAAATGCTAATTTATTTATACTCATGTATCAAAAATAAAGCTGTCATCGGGTATGCAAACTGTTTTGTTTTTATTGTGAAATATTGTGTTCAATAATCCTCTTCGAGATAATATTAACTTTCTTTTGGTGTGCAGTGTATTTTTTTTTTCATTTTCGATGGAATGGATGTAACGCTTTCCTTCAGGACCAGATAGGAGACCAGCCTGTTCATTTATCCTCATATCATCTTAATGGAATAATGACTCATTTAAGTGGTATCCCAGTGTTTGCTCTTGAATAAATTATGAACATTCTGACGACTACAGAATACACATTACGAGTATGTTAGTATCAAACACATTGTTGATTTTATCTTATGAGAATATTTATGGTATCCCTTGAGGTACATTTTATTGCGAGTGAACGTGTCGGAGAACGGGAGAACGTAGGAATTTTAGAATAGAGATGTCACCGTTTAAGAAAAGACAAAACGCAATGAAGATCTTAAAAATCGTTACTAGTTTTAAGATGAAGCTTTGGCTTATTATTCTTAATTATATATCATACGAAGCTCAAGCCAATTTTTCCTCGAAATTTGGAAAATTAGCAAACGCGGGAATGACATTTGACCAGGACATTGCTTCATATGTTGAACATTCGCTTATTGAGTGTTCTAAATTGTGCGCGCAAACACCAGGCTGTTACTATATAAGTTACCATAGTGACCAAACGCTGTGTAACTTGCATGCTGGGAATGGAATGCTAACTTCAAGCCCAGGACGAACACTCTATTTCAAAATGTTTGACCAAAGTGGTACGTAAGTCTGTCATTATTAGGTGCAAAAATAGGTTTGTATCCGGTTACCCATCCAACCAATCTTTTATCTGACGACTCATAAGTTTTTTACGGCATCCAGATCTTAGTGCTATATTGTAATTTTCACGACAGTGTTGCCGATATGTGTAAAAAAATGTAAAAGAAAAAAAATCCCTACCTACCGACCCATATTTTTTGGGCACGTAACCGGAAACAAACCTTTTTTTGTTTAGACCTTATAACAGTGTAATTAAACTTTATAATGTCTACATCAGATGCAACAACTTGAATGATGATATTCTGGAAAAGATCGAATAAACACCGTTGCATTTCGCGGACGTGCGCGGCTTTTGTTAAAATGCAAACACACTTTCCAATAGTTCTGCGAGAAAACAGCAACAGACTAAAAAGTTCAGTCACAAGAAGTGATCGGAAGTCATTTGACACGCGAAAGGATCTATGAAAAAATTTAATACAACCACTAATCAATAAAAATCATATGGGGCTTAAATTAAGGGATTTTTCCCACCGTGCTATTATATCGTTGTCACGTGATTGTCATTCTGTATTTATTTTAACTGCGTTTGAACATGGGCTCTAAATTACATTACATGCGGAGTCCGTGACTTTATGTACATTGTATTGTACATTTGGTGACTGGCTTGAATAAACCCCGTCGCACTAGTGTTTCCTCAGAATTTGTGTTTTCGCTTTTAGTTCGTTTTAACGTTGCGTATTATAGCTGATTGAGTGAAGTTGGCACGAAAATCAATGCTAACACAAAATAAGGATCCAGAATACTGAGTCAGGATCGAGTACTGATCTAATGTTTACATTGTTGTTCGGACGGATGCGATACGAATACACCTCTAGAACTTCTCGCAAGTACATGCTGACTTTTTAATTTTTTAACTAAGATGTTGAGATTATTCGTTAAAATAATAATTGTTTGATTCCATTTACATGTAATACCTTTTGGAACGTATTTATGTTATATTTATATTGTTTACTTAAAGGCAAGATACTAAATGATTTAATGATGGACGCGACAGCTTTTCAATCAGTGACATTTGAAGATTTTGACGCTAATTTAGCTTTGGACAGCGATACTAACGGTGACCTTTTGGCTGGATCGTGCGCTCATACCGGAAATGGCACAAATACATACTGGTTGATGAAGCTCGGCACGCCTGGCGTGGTTGGGAAAGTCGAGATTTATCTGAGGACGGATTACGGTAAATTTTGATAATTACGTTTTTTATAGTTCTAAAGTCGCGATATTCACTTATACACTGATTGCACTTACAAAAACAACACACGGACGTTTTGTAATGAGCTGTAATGGTCAGTATTAAGATCATCTTTTAAAATAATTGGATTTTAAAACTGGATGTGCCATTTTTACTATGGGTATTGAAGGGATGTGGCTGAAATTTCGAAATACACGTGTATATTAAGCCAGAATAAACTCGTGTTTATGGTTACCCGACCGCCCCTATTTTTGACACCGTTCCGAAAGTTTCTACATGCAAAATTCAAAGTACAAAAATATTTGAGAACGAATCGTACCTCGTTTTATCACAAAATGTATGTTAAGAAAAAAAAATAGATCAGAATAGTTTTTCGACCTACCTGCCGTATTGTTTTGGTCAAGCAACCCTAAACATGACTGTTTTTTTAGCGTTGTAATTATGATGAAGAGTTTTAACCATAATACATTCTATATCATCAGTACAACTTGAGAATATTTCGTCCTTCAGCTCTTTGGTCATATCAAGTATTATCTCATATTTTATACACGTTGACAATGTCTGATAAACTCATTATTTTGGGCCAATTTACAGTAAGTCATCTATATTTCAACTGGATATAACCACCCCTAATAACCTTTTTTGGTCCAAATGATGGTCTCATTATCGAGGGCTTTCTGTGTTGTACTTAAACCATTCCATTCAGTAGTCGGCGAGTAATTGTAAAAACAAAGTTTTTTAGAATATGGCTTTACTGAAGAATTAATGATAAAATCATGCTTTATTTATTCAAAAATATTTATAGTTTACAGAAATACTAATCGGTCGGTATTGGTCGCACAGAGCTATGATGACGGCGTGAACAATGTTGGCATAGAATGTGGACGGTACGTTGGACCTGTTATCTCAACTCCACCATTCATGTTGTCCTTCAGTTGTCCTCTTCCAATTTATGGTGAATTTGTGAGGATAACTATGCTATCGGATGACTACATGGAAATTTGTGAAGTGTTTGTGTACACGCAATGAGAAGAAAATGACATACCTCGCCAGAACTAACACTAGAGAATCAATAGCACCAGTCATTTTGAAACCTCACCTAACAACGAGCAGGTTGGCGACTTGTTGTATCATTATTGCATTAAGGACAAATTACCAGTCAGAGCTATGGAACTTGACTTTTTATGAGACTTGACTTAGAAATTCGTCTACGGAGTTCATTTAACGTGTTTTGATATAAAGATGCTATGAAAACAAGATGGCGCTCAAAATGTGTTCGAGGTACTAAACAAATGAATTTCTCTGTTGTGTTACGATCACTTGATCTCAGTTATAGCAACAAAATCCACATCTTTTACTAACCCCAAAGCTTGTTAAATCATAATATGACAATTCAATGAAGCAAGAAAGAACTAAAGAAACTATGTTTCTACCGTCCTGTCCTAATTGTTTGGTCAAGTAACCCTAAACATGAATATTTTTAGTTTTTATTATAACACATACTGTAACACAAGTATATTTGGAACATTTTGCGTCCTCCGTTTCTTTGAGTCACATGTATTATTTCATGTTTTATAAATTGGGGTCTAGCACTTTGAAGGGATAGAGTGTAATGATGCATTAAGGTCTCAAATGATCACATGGACCAAAAAAAAACTACACCATTATACACCATCGCTTCTACAGGCTATCCCCTAAGTTTTCATGTGCTAAAAATATCTAACAACTCCTGGTTAAGAACTGATATTACGGGCAGTTCAGTAGGTACAAGACATTCGTTTTGGTCATATTAAGACCAGCCTTATTGATATCAGTTTTGACTTTTATAAAATATTTACTTGTTTCGTTGAATCACGAAATATTGTTTTTTTTCAAACAGAATTTAAAAGTTCATATAGATCTAGTACCAAGCTGAATGATTGATTTTCTGGTCCATTATGGCAATTAATGTTTTCACCAATTTCGTAATGTATGCATTTTTAATTATTAAAAATGCCAATACGCCAATACACAGAAGACAAGTTTTGTGAGCTTTTAGATCAGTAACTTGTTGAAAAAACACACAACATTGATACTCAAAAGTATCATAGATTGACAACAAGAAGAGCTGTATGAACCAGTTGATGTATACTTGGCAAATGATCCGCTTGGACAATTTTCTTTATCCCAGCCAACATCTTCTCCTCGATTCTGTTCCTCCAGCCACTCCTGGAAGCCATTAAGAGCATTAATAATATTTTCTCTCATACAGTCAGAATTTGCTACAAAATTCCACTGGCAATGGATGATGTGTTTGAAGATATAATGTTCTTCAGAATAAGTTCATAAGTGTTTCTATGAGTGTGTAGATGATAATGATAAAAACAACATTGTACAAGTACATAAAGTTTATTATAAATATTTCTATACACAAACATTTGTCGAATTCATTTTTTGTTTTAGAAACACGCACAGTCATGTATTGTTATTATGGAATTATAAAGAAATTGTACATGTTCTATCCATATTTCTATCTCATAATGAGACCACCTCAATAGTACAGTTCCAAATGTGGTCTTTGAACCACTGTCTTACTGTTGGTACAGTAAATCAAGATTACATTAGCGTACCTGTAGTGGTCTAAAATAATCTAATATTGGCTGAGCGCTCATCCTTCTACTTTCTGCTGAAGTACCACGTGTCAGTGTGTACAAAGCCTCTCCCCACTGCTGGGAAGATCCCATTTGTAACATCTCCCTGTGGTAATTAGAAATGTATGTATCCTGTGGATATTGTACATAAAGAGACAATATGGGAACGAGTTGGTTTACACTGAATAACTGGTTGTTTTATTTTGCTTATTGGAAAGATACCGCATGAGCTAATGTTACCTCAGTCCAAACTCAAACTGTGTAGACCCCTATTTTATGCAATGGAACCACTTCAATAAGTTCTGTGTGAACAGATATGATATGTCGCGACAATTCCTCGTATCAACCATCTCTCATTAATCATTAAAGAAGTGGGTAATGTCATTAAGTCAATAGTCTGGTATATTCCACGCATAGACAGTCGGTTTCCATGACTTTTATACCCGTATGGGCGTTATTTTTAATCTAAACTCATGAAACAGCTGTAATTCCGACTGACGGAAGTGGCGACATCCAGCATGGCCCCCTGCATTCCTTCTAGATTGCGTGTGCTTTTCGGAAACCTCGCTCTTGCAATGCGCCATGTTTAACAGCGAGGTCCCGAAAAGCGCACACATCTCAGGGCATTACAGAACCCTCGTTGGATGTCGTCACATTCGTCGATCGAAAATATGGCGAGTGACTTACCTTTATCTTATACGCACAGTGGCGTCATGAAGGTTTTTTTGGACAGATTTGCGTTGTTTAATGAGTTTAGATTAAAAAGTGACGTCGGTACGGGTATAAAAATCACGGAAACCGAGTGCCTGTGATTCTCCGCAGTAAATACATGTAATGACAAAATGGCTGTAAACATGACCCCGCACAAACCTCAGTCGTTCTCCGGCAGCTTGACTCTCGTATATATCACATCTATGTAGAGATCTAGTGTTGCCAGCAATCTCACACAGTGCTTTGTGCCAATGAAGGACGAAACTAACGAAGTACCTGGTTTGAAATTGTTGCGAAGTAAATACATAAATAAGTATAATTACCATAATAACTTACATCAAAAGTGAAATAAAATATTCTTTCAGATAAAAATAATTTAAGCACTAGCTTAATATATTTTTGTGTAAATATGAGGGTTGGAAAACTGCGAAGGAATCCATTGAAACGAAGGCTGCAATAATGTTATTAACTGCACACACATTTGTAACAGTTTACAAAGAAATTGAAAAAAAGTTCTCCCAAGCTTCGTTTGTGGCTTGTTTGCATTGACAGAACATATAAGTAAAAGAAAACAATTGTGATGCGTGAAATGAAGTGTAACACATTTAAAATCCACAAAGAAATAATATATAATTAATACTACATGTATTTGTAATAAACATTTGAAAGATATCAATTTTTGAAATAAAATACACAATGGAGATTCCTAAACAAGAGGAGACAAGAATACCTGATGTATGGAATGTTTCTTGCAATATGGTTCTTCGCCTCTGTATCAAAATCATTCTCAGAACGTTCTACTGGCGGTGAAATACCTTGGTACTTGCATCTATAACATAAATATGGGGCCAAACATTATTACGATCCAAACTGAGAAATTAAATTTATTTTTGGTGTCAATATTAAAGTTTTCAGCGAATTGTTTAAATGCTTTTGATATTGGACAAACTTTAATTTGGAAACAACAGTCTTACATGCAGATATAACAATTATAGGATATTACCTAAGGTCCCACCAAGCCTTGTTGTAATTGGCTGGTGTTGTTTCTCCTCGAAAAATACTCCAACGCCATTGGTCAATTAAATACCCGAACGGCAAGAAAGCAATTTTATCCAAGGCCATATGAAACAAAAAAATGATATCTCCCTCTGAAATCAATCAATCAATCAATCAATCAATCAATCAATAAAAAAATAGCTAAATTAATAATTTATTAAGACAAAATAGAGTAAATATACTAGTAGGCTACACGTATATGTCGAAAATTATTATTTCAAAATGGAGCGGACAGATTTTGGAATTTTTATTTTTTTATATTTTTTTCAACATAAAAATGATTTATCTTGAGATTTTTTTAATACAATGGCAATCCTTTCAGTTACAGTCCCTTTAAATTTACCTTGAAGTCCATGGGAGTTGCCCATGTTTTCAAAGATTAAAGAAAGAAATAAGGAAAAGTCACGCTAAAATGATGCATAAGCATAGTGATAAAGAAAAATATATTTGCAAAGCCTACAAAATGTGTCGTTAAATAAATTGAAATATCTCGAGTAACTATCAAAGAAATAACGATAATTAGGCTATACTCTTTATGCTATACTATATAGTAACATTCGAATAAAACATTTATATAACATACATGTACGTGTCACTGTAAGCAGATGCATAATGTTACCAATGTAGGCGATTTTCTAAGTAACTTTAGAGATTAGATTAGATTAGAACAGTCAAAACAATCATTGTGTACAGTATTAGACTGACAGTTTTCCATACATGTTGCACCTAATAAATTTGCAGAGTTGTATACTAAATATTCCAGTTTGATTGTACCTGTTCCATTGGGAAGATTTTCTAGTAAGCCTATTTCCTTTAGGTGTTCCGGTGACTGGAAGGACAAGTTTACAATGTCTGCCACCCCTTCATGGAAACCTGCAAAGTTTATATCAAACATTCAAAAAATATTTTATACGTAGGGAAACCGACGTTGACACTTGAAGTTATTGAAGGTGCAAGTTCTCTAAGCTAATGTGAGTAAACTAATTAATGTAGCTACAAAATGTATTCAGTAGGCAGATATTAAACACGAGATGGGACACATTCAGTACTACCTGGAGTACATGCATCAACCATACCTATTTAGAGGTGGCGCCAATCCAGGTTAGTCTTATCATTTGGTACCACTCTTAGATTTTTCGTTTACTCAACTAATTTTATGTTTACGCTTTTCATAGCAGTTGACTGGTTTCCGATGGAATCGGGTTGTTCCCAATGTGAATCAAGTCTTCAAAATTGTACAAATTACCTGACTGTAGTGACAGCTGCACATACAGTAAAACCTCGATACTGAGACCATCATCGTGACTTAAAAATTAATCGTTATAATGAGGTGGTTTCATTATCAAGTTGAATTAAAGGGAGTTATTGAAAGCCGATCCGAAAAACAGGTCGTTATAACACCGACTACATTGCGGTGGTCGTTATGTGAGGTTTTAATTTAAGTGAGATAATTCTTCTACACTATTGGCTTGATCGAGAGTGGTCTATGGTGATATTTGTCTCTGAATAACAAATTGTAGATTGCACTAAGACCGAGACATAGTCGAGTTTCAAGCATTTGTCAAAGTCACGATTTCGAGTCCAATTTATTCAATTATTTGCAATACGGTCATTTAAGGTATCCCGGTACAACCTCTTTTCGGCCGCTTAGTCGTGAAATGCTGCTGATTTAAATAACTACAAATAACAGGCGAATATAACTAACTCTAGTATTTTATGCTACCATTTACCGATGCAAAAAGTGACAACTCATATTTCTTACCGCACGTTTTGAGGCAACTAAATCATTCTATTCTTGGATGACCTCATTATCTCTCACCGGAAGTTATACAACCCGTATTCGGCCATTAATCCGTACGTATACTGCGCTCCACAAAGTACGTAACAAAAGGTCAGTAACAGTTAATAAAAGTTTTGAAAGTCAAATTTTAACTGTTCGTAACAGGTAAACTATTTCAAACATGTTTACAATTTAGTTTTTGTACTATATTGACAGTTAATTAGCGCAAGTTGGGCACAAGAATGTGTCACCTCGCCTAATCACTCGCACATTGGTGCAAAAGGACAAATGAACCTATCCTTTACATTTGTCACATTCAGCCAATTTTACAATAAAAATGTCTGGCCTTGTAGAAGTGTCAACACAGAACTTGTGACAAACAACACATTTTTCTGAATCATCAATATCATCACCATCAGTATCATCATCAGATATTGACATGTTCTCACTGAGACATATTCTTTGTTTTTTTTGCAGGGATACCAGATGTGGATGGAATTGATTCAGCAGAACTCTTTTTGCCTTGAATTTTCTTTTGATTACATTTATTTTGTTTATTCTTACTGTTAGTATTATGTTCAACAATTTTTTCAACAATATCATCTTCTGTGATTGCTTTCCCACCTACAATTTTACTAAGTGTTTTTCTGACTTTTGATTTTTTGACATTTTCTAAAATTTTGCAAGACATGCATCTGCGAGCTTTTCAATGTCATAAGGTCTGTACGACCCTCTGACTGGATGGTTGTTCTGAAGACAAAAACAGTACAATTGAAGTATTTTATATTTTTTTACAAATTCAAAATAACATTTTTAAACAAATCTTATAAGACAACGCATGTCGAAATGCGCTGTTTTTATGTGAAGTATACTTTTCTGAAAATTGACAAGGAGGCGGAGCTTACATACTGACCTAGTTTATCAGACGACAGGAGCGTCGGAGTGAAAAAAGTTTGTTTTGTGAATGAAAATTATGAAATTTTGCAATGAAATTTTGGGAATAGTAAAAACATGTGAAAATCATCAAGCGTGTGTGTTATTTGTGTTTACTTACTGTCCTGATCTCCATAATTCTTCAAAATGTCGTATGTGACATTTCTGGTGCGTTTGTAAATAAACCGTGCGCGTGCTTCACCGGAAGGGGCGTTTAAAAACGGATAAATAAAACTTTTTCAAAATGGCCGAATAGTGGAAGTGGCCGAAAAGAGGTTGTTTGAGGATATTAAAGTAAAATCTAATATTTCAATGTTTAAATAATTCTTCTAATGACCTTCTTTCATGTTCGGCAAGGCATATCCCTGACCGTCTAACATTAATTATGGTCCTTATCTTTAAATTTAAGATAATTGTACCTGTGTAAAAACTAAATATATCTATCCGGGTCTGGTGAGGATATAACAAGTTTAGACTGCAAACGCAAAAATTCAAAAACGGGTGAAAATGCCTGACTCATGATGTTAGTTCTTGATCTTTAGACCTTTTTGGTAATACTGTCCGGAGTCTGCGCACAAGTGAAAAATGATGAATAGACTGTGTACCTACATTGGGGATGATATAAAAGAGGTGCGCTCGCCGCCCAGGAGAGTCGAGAGTCGGTAGTCGGTGTCGACGCTAGCCATTTCCATTGAGTTCTATCAAAATTATGTCGGCTGTTTATTGGTGTTAAATCTTAATAATATTTTCGCCTGGCCTTACGATCAGTGATAGATATATTTCGTTTAATTTAAACTTAAAATCAGTGTTTTATTTAGTTGGTAACCTTGTTCTACGTTTTATTTATCGGACAATTAATCATCTGTAATATGGACACGTGGAGTTGTTTTGTATTATCACATGCTTCGATTCCGTCCCCAATGCACTCCGAGCGTGTTTAATCTGTGGACAATAAACTAGGCATACGTACGATCGGTAAAATCCCAACACCTCAATTGGGAAACCGAACCACGTACATAATTCCTTTCTAAATTGTAACCTCGTGCTTATCTATTCACAACTTTTTGCATCACCTAATTGTTTAGGACTTGAGGTGCTTTCACCTTTATAATGTGCACACTAACATTTCTCAAGAAAATAATAATAAATGGAACATTTGCTATCACCTAGATTCTCACTGATAAAGACAGGAATCCGGGCACTGAAGGACGATTGAATCGAGTGTATAAAGTCGTCATTTTAACCTTTGCGCATACCAAACAATTAAAAGTCTCGTTGAATACCGGTCATTAAAATAACAATACATAAATGGAAATGACAGTGATGGAACTTTCTACAACATCAAAAGATATTACTTTCCTCAGACTAATAATCTGCACTACTACTATATACTAGCGATATACTATTACTTGTAGAAGTAAGTCATTTCAAAAACTAAGTAGGGCGTTTTGTCTGCGAAAAGGGACAACTTCTAAGATTATATCCTATTTTTAGTACAGTTTCATGACAAATCCTTTTTTTCACTCACGTTATGGGTCAGGCGTTCAATATAAATAAGGTCCGTGCCGTTGTTGGCATGAATTGTTCTGCAAACTTCAAGCGTGTAACAACTACACACCAAACATGAAAGTTACAGTTTTTATGATTGTGCTCATGGCAGTTATTGGTGAGTAAACACTTCAATAATATAAACTTGTTGACAGTATTTTCGAAAATAAATATTTTTCTTTGCAATATAAATTGTAGTTAGTTTCAGGATCACTAATTGATACTTTAATAAGTGCCTCACGCTTCTTTCATGTTGCAAAAGCGTGGCATCCAATCCACATCCAGTATTTATATACGATACTTCCTATATTTTTCTTTATTAATGTGACTTTGTTTCATTCTATTACTTACAAATTTTGGTCTCTGGCTAGTCATCACTAGCCCCTCACTGCTGTTTATTCGAATCCCACCCGGGACCAGACAAAGTTCACATGTGAGGAAACTGACCGGCTAACTTTCGGAAAGTCGGAGTTTCAACCCAGGTGTACATCTGGCATCTGGAAAAGTGGCTGATGGTGCAACGTTGAACCCAAGAGAAAATATTTTGATGAGAATGCAGAATGAATGGATACGTGTAGACGTATTACATAATTATTTATATACTTACATGACACACTAGTTACTAGTTTAAATGGAAGTCTCCGAATTGAGAGTTGTCTAGTACCTCTTAACGTCTCTACATGATAAAACAAATAAAATTACTTTCTGCAGTAATGGTCGCTGGAGAGACATGTACTAGTACTTGTCATCACCAATCTTGCGATGAGAATGGCTTCCAACCACAATGTATAAGCGGTCAATGTTATTGTGTACAACGTGAGTAACTCTAGTGATTTATCCCTGTATCTACAGCAGTAAAACTCCATATTTAAAGGATCTAAATAGGATTATATTTTAGCGCATAATCACGTATTAAATTAATTAAAAATTTGCTCTTTTTATTGTTTCGACACACGTGAGCGACAATATTTATGAAATATGAACTATTTATATGTCTGTACAATAAATGCCATTGAAAACAGAAAGGATGTTTCAGGTACGTAAGATGTGGACTTTAATTGTGAATATGACGATTATTTTCAACATAATTCAGCATATACTTTGGAATGGAGCAATAAGATATTTAAGCAAATGTTTAAGCAGAAATAAAAAGGAAAATGTATTTCGTAATGAATATTTTATATTTAGTTAACGAAGTCTGAATTGAAGAACGATTAATTTGATGTTAAATATAATGTGTAAAATTATTTGGAAAAGAAAGTTGAACTTCACAACATTCCGTAGAGAGGTAAATATATATGTTTGAATGTGAATTGCACTAATCTGCTTGTTCTAATCAAATTGCACTAATCAAATTGTTCTAAAGCTCAAAATATTCGTCAACCTGGTAGTTTGACAAGAAAGTATGCCTTAAATTAACTGAAGACCATACTTGTAAAATTGTTTCACGCAATTGAATAATTTTGTTTTCAGAGGGTGCCCAGTGTTCACAAAGTGGAGATTGTCCCCATTGTGTGAATCCAAATAGAGGACATCATTGCATAAATGACATGTGTACTTGTCCTACAGTCTGAAGTGGACGATAAATGTACAATGTTACTATGATATAATTACTATAAATCTTGAAATCAGTTGTTTTCTTTCTTAATAAATAAGACACCCATGACTTACTAGTATGTAGTGACAAACACGTGTACTATGGGTGATTAAACCAAAATGAACCTATTGTTAACTTTAAATATGAAGAACAAATTGAGCAATTATGGCGGCAAAAATCTACATAGATTTAGACATTGAGTCTGAACTATACAGAGTCGTCTCATTTAGAGAACACGAAACAGTCACCCTTATAATCAATTGAGAGACGTCTTTGTGGATTAGCACATACACAATACATACAATGGTTGTTCGATAACTGCTACATTTCGTGTTTACATACGCGCCAAATTCTCATAACAACCCATTTTTCTATGATGATCTGCAGCGAAACTTCAGATTTTACTGTCTTTCGTCTGGGTGTAATAGAAAACTTTGTTGAGCCGTATGTATTACATATCGAATATGTAACACGAATGAAAAATTCGACCGAATATATCACACACGTCATCAGTTAAAAAACTAGATTTTGAACAGTCCGAACATCTTGTTAATGAAACAATGATTTTACAACTGCCCTAATGATCAACACGATCATCATCATCATCATCTTAATCATACTCATCACTACCACCACGACCATCATCATGATGATAATTATAAAGAACACTATCATCAACAGCACCATCAGCGGACGGCATCACGATCATCTTCAGGGTCATCATTTTCATCATCATAATCACAACCAGCACACGATCACCACTATCATTACTGTTATCATCATAGCGAGGAACATGATAATAATATATACATTCTTTCACTGAAAAAAAATCACTCGATATTATATTATTATACTCCACGTAGTACAAAGTTGCATGTTTATTTACTGGTTTCAGGCCATCAGTCCATCGGTCTGTCTTTTTGTCCGTCAGTCCGTCCGTCCGTCGGTCTTTTCGTCTGTCCGTCCGTCTACATACCTGTATGGCTCGTTGGATTTTTAGATAACTTTATCAAGGTCATCTTGCGCATATTGCAAAAAGTACTCGGATTTATTTTCACGGACTTATGTCCCTTCTGTATATTTCTCTAGACAAAACCTTGTGTGCACTTCTCCTAAACGGCCCGTTGACTTTTTTTAGAAAACTTGACAACTTTACGAGACGTGGTGCATTTGGTTTACTTGCACGTATAGTAAGACGAATAGCAAAATTTATTTTTTCACAGAGTTATTAAGGTATCTATCAACCAAATTATCATTGAAAATCAACTTACAAAAATAATCTGTGACGAATTGAACATAGAGCAACTTATCTAGATTCAAATCTTATAAACTCTGCATCTTTTTTTATTTCTTCATCAATTTTGATCAAATAAAAAGCGGGCTATTTCAAAAATGATCCCCAATCGATGAATGTAAAAACTCTTTGCTAACAAGTGGGCAGTATTACAAAACTGACGAAATCGACAATTTATGACCGCTAATATCGGTCACGAAATTTTCGTTCTAAACGCTGGAATTACTACATTACACGAAGTAGCAGTTTAACACCTAAGGGATAACAGATGGTTTTATGGAATGTTTGTGCATAATGTAGCATTTGATGTCTAAGAATGGAACGTACAACTCGTCGCTGATCGCACTTATGAGGGAGTGTAACGTACAATGTCTTAAAGCCGTGGATTAGACCAGTCAGAGATTTATCAACGGATGGGCGTTTGATAGGAACGTCCGAACAATTACATTGGGATACTTTCCCCGAAGGATTCGGAATGCATTATGTAAGTATCAACATGAATATAATGGTGTCTGATCAGCTGATATCAACTTTAGATCGTAAAGGCGATATTGATGACTCAAGCAACACAACAGCACAAAGTACTGCCGTAAGTGACCCTAAAAACAAAAGTGATCTTGTACACTATGTTGATGATTCTAACAACACATCCACTGAACATACGGCCCTAAAAGATCTGAGGAACAATATAGACAATAGAAGAGCATAACGACGATAAACAGCATTTCCGTTTCTTATGTTACCAATGCAGTGTTAATGATGGTAATGATAAAGATAATGATGGTCAACAAGATAATTATGATAATTGTGGTGGACATGACGATGATAATGATGATAGCTGTCATGACACTGCTCATCGTGATGATGATGGCCGTCATAATAATTGCAATAATCAATGCTTATGTTGTTGATGATGGTGATGATGAGCAGAAGTATCGCGATGATGATAATGATTTGGTGATTGTGTTGATGTTTGTGATCATGTTATAATTTGTAGGTCCATATTTTTATACCAAAACGTATGTGACATATACGTTTTAACTTTTAACAGCAAAATTGTGCAGACGAATATACCACATAAGACATATGTCATACTTACGGTCGAGTATGTCACACATGTGTAACATATTCGATTTGTCAACAAAGCTTGCGCTAAGCATTTGTACAAATACGTGCGCATTTAAATCATACATTCTAATCAACACATATGCCACAAGAGATGTTTTGTGTTAAACTGGAGAATAGTTGAACCATTCACATGTAATAACGATCTTCATCGAACGTTGGTCTAGGATTTGGGGCACACTGAATACCTCCCCCTGGAGATACGGAAACTCGTCCAATTTACGTTATATCTTGATGACTTTTGACCTCTCTCTTGGTTGACTTTAAGTTAGTGAAAATGAAATATTTGAGTGCTTGCAGACATTTGATTTATCACCGTTTCGGTGTCATGGCCGTGTTCCACATATTTACATGCTTATCATTGTACATGTACTAAAGCGGCTTCAAGTTAAACATAATAAACAATTTGTTATCTTAAGCTGAAAGTTAAAAAGAAAAGAGGGCATAATGTATAATGTTTTACGATCCTGGAGATACATTAATCTACATTGAAGAGAATGAACGAATGAATCGATTTAACCATTGATTTTGTTGTACAAAATATTCTTAGACAGTACCCACACTCAGTATTCATTTTATAGTGTTTGCAGATATAGTGAAGTAATCTAATTTAAGAATGTTGTTGTTTGAATATTAGTGTCAGCAGTGATGAATTCATTGTGGATCATGTAGTTTGTTAGGTATATTACCATGGTATCTGATGTTCTTATTTGACATTTTTCGAAACGATGCGAATGATATACCGAAAGACGGCTTGGCTTATAATTTACTTATGATTGACTTTACTTATTTTTTACGGATTTTCACCAATATGTTGTCGCCAATGCCTTTGTTTTCCAGATGGATTTTTCCTTAAAACGCAACACAACTATTAATATGTACACATTTAATACTCAATGAGAGAACTACTAGTACAACATTAATGTGAAATTGTATATAATATCTACATCAATCAATTCCTGCCAGTCTTGTTTTGTTGGTTAGTTATCCCGTAATTTTTACGAGACAATACAACAGTCGATAAAGAACATACCGTTATTAACACACACCTTACTAGATAAATAATATTTGTTATTATCTAAACAGGGTTAAACAATACATGGAAATAATCAAAGCGCTGAGATACTGTCAGAAGCGAAAGTTAAAAAGTGTGAATTAATAAGTCAATTCCTTCAATAACTTTTGTAGTATATGTGTAAAAGTTAAGGGAAGATAACCAAATATCGGGTAAGATGTTTTGGTCACAGCACTTCCTCTAACTGATCTCTGTCAATGTATGAAGTGCCAACTCAACCTTTCGATACTTCGTGAGTTATGTTCAAGAGTAGCATTACATCAATAGGAAAAAGGAGGTAATTAATAATGGGATTAATAAGAATTAAGGCTTTTGGTTACTGCAAGTTATAGTTGTGATTCTCGCCCAGTACTGTTTCTCTCGTTTACCTCAATCAATGTATTATGTTTCATCTCAGTACTTTCAATACTTAATGGACTTGCTCCAGACAAGTATAATTCCAACAGAAAAGGGAGAAAATGGGACAAGATAGAGTTTTGGTTATTCGTCACTGCACATACTGTGAAAAATCATATCAATTCCTTTAATAATTTTTCAGATATGTTCTGGACAAGCATAATTTCAGCATAAATTGGAAATAACTCAAACATGAGCCAATGTACAGTTATGGTTCATAGTCTCTAAAGTTTTACCATTGTGTAGTCACTAAAGTTTTACCATTGTGTAAAGTATAAACTCAACCCTTCAAGTACTTTCTGAGTGGTGACGGACAAACACTAAATTTATATAGAAATACTATGGTGATCTCTATTAAACTGAAACACTTGACAAATGCTTATACTCATACCAGGAGCAACACAAAATGCAAATGTATTTTTTTTATTTAAGTGTACTGTTTATAAAAACTAACAAAATAATGAGAGCAATTTGAAGCTAATACATTATTGCATACAAAGTTTGTCTGTGTGTGTTAGTTATGAAAATTGTCACTCTCATTATCTAGGTCCAATTGGCTCGGATTGTCCTGAATTGAAACAGTAATCACAGTATCTGACTCACTTTGGATTGGAAGTGGATTGTCCTGAAACAGAAACATTTTATTAAGATTCTAACACATAATAACATTAAATAAGTAAACATATTATTTCAAAATCCAAATCACTAATCAATAAATGTTTACCCATTGTCTATAAAGTAGAAATGAAAATTGTATACTAGGAAAAAATATTAGATCCAATACAATAATGAGTATGAAACTAAACCGGACATGCAAATTTAAATCATAAACTTTTGCAAGGAATAAAAAATGTTACATTTATGGGTAAAGAATCTGATGAACCAATGTCTGTTCTGGAGAAGAAGAGTCTCAGTAATATCGGATAACTCATGTTGGGGAACAGTAATGTTTGTGAGGCTTCAAACAGTTGCTTTTTTGACACTGATTGTGCTCTTGGTGTGAGTGCATTCTCTCTCTGAAATTGAAATTAATTACGGAAGTCTTAAAACATTATTGGCAAATCCATCAGTCTACATCTCAGAGAATATCATACCAGATGTTGAAAGTTCTGATGATAAGCAAGATATAAATATCTTTCGATTTTAAAATTCAGCTGTAAGATGCAACATTACACGGCAAATATTGTATGATAAATTGTGTATCTTAGTTCTTTAACTTCTTACAAACATCAATGGCAGCTCTTGACATAATTGTTAACTGACATGCAATGACATTGACGTTTTCCACAACTATTAAGGTATAAATGCAGGAAATCTCCATCATAGAAATTGTTATACTTAATCTGTCCGGTACGAAACTAAGAGAAATATCCAATGGAAGACTTGAACAACCTAAGTGTCGTGTTGACATGTTTGATTGGATCTGTTCCTGATCTGCATATTAAATAATATTAAATGCAGAAATATCGATCAAAGTCCCTCATAATTGTTTTAAAAATACATGTACTAGTATAAGCTGTTTGTTTACCTTTTGATGTTTGATTGGTAAAACTAGATATGCCATTTTAACTCTGTGTATTAAAGGGATGTGGCTGAAAATTCGAAATACACGTGTATATTAAGCCAGAATAAAATCGTGTCTATGGTTACCTGATCGCCCATATTTTTGACACCGTTCCGAAAGTTTCTACATGCAAAATTCAAAGTACAAAAATATTTGAGAACGAATCGTACCTCGTTTTATCACAAAATGTATGTTAAGAAAAAAATAGATCAGAATAGTTTTTCGACCTACCTGCCGTATTGTTTTGGTCAAGCAACCCTAAACATGACTGTTTTTTAGCGTTGTAATTATGATGAGGAGTTTTAACCATAGAACATTCTATATCATCAGTACAACTTGAGAATATTTCGTCCTTCAGCTCTATGGTCATATGAAGTATTATTTCATATTTTATGCACGATGAAAATGTCTGATAAACTCATAATGTCTGATAAATTTCACTGTTGTATTACGATCACTCTATCTCAGTTATAGCAACAAAATCCACATCTATTACTAACCTCAAAGCTAGTTAAATCATAACATGACAATTAAATGAAGCAAGAAAGAACTAAAGAAACTACGATGTGAGTTTTTTTTTTGTATCCAGTCTTTCAGCAGTGTTTGTATTTCAGTGACATGTTATTGTGTCATTTCTTTTCAGTTTGAAATTTGTTATTATTGTTCACCGTCCGACGGCATTTTCCGCCGCCATTCATTGGGCATTTCTAGTTAAATTAATTTCAACCCGCTTCCACAGTTGAATTGTTATGTACTGTCTAATCTGCGAACAAAACCACAGGAGTGGAAGATAAATGTGATCTTTACGCTTTTTAGCTTTATTTTTATGTTTATTTGGTTTTATATACTAATATATGTATGCTAATGAGGATGACAATATGGTGAATTTACTCACAGGCTTGGTCATATCAGTTGATTATTAATAGCTCTGCGACTGGGTCCTATCTGTGGCTTTGTATTCATATCAGTGTTTTGTTCAATGGAAATAAGAAATAGTATTCGAACACCATTATATACAAGTTTTATTACATTTTACACTATAGATACATGTGTAACATATTTATGACACTAATACAACAAATGTATTATTTTTGTACATATACATTTTATACAAGTATTTATCTGATAATAAAATCTTTTTAACAGAACTTTAGTTCAAATAGTTTTACTTTTTTATCTCATTTCTGAAGGGGAATAAAAAGAACTTGATAAATTATTGAAAAAATATATAGGCATTATTTTTTCTCGATAACTATGTATCACTACATTTGTATATATCATATCGCTCGTGTCCTGACGCTACACAATACTGACAGACAATGAACGGTTTAGACAAGAAGCACCTGGTTCTCACAAACATCTACAAAAGCGTCAGATCAGTGGAGTAAGCAGAGACCAGAAACTAGATTTTAAGTCTTACGGTATTAAACAACAAGGACAATAAACTCTTATCAGAGATGTTTGGATTTCTTATTTCAATGACAGATAAACAAAGTACATACACATGATAACTATAACTACAGGTCACATTATTTATTTCATTCTTTGCACAATATATCCGATCAGTATGTAAGAAGCAATGTTATATATAAATATATTACACGGGTTAACTTGTTCAACATATTTGCCTACAGAAAAAAGACGTACGTAGTACACAAAGATTTCAAGCGTAAAGTCGTATAAAACTCTTCATCTATATTCATTTTAGAGATGCAGTTCCAAAAATGGTGTCTGATTTATATTTCGTCTGCTATGGCATTCAGTACTTGTGTTAGTATATCAGCACTTTTACAAACATTTCCCAAATCACAATAATGTACAGAGGTGATAAAAAACTACAATTCCGCGGTATCGTCGGCCATATATAATATATCAAACTACATGGATGCTTATTATTCATGTGGGTAAGCAACACTCTAAGATTTTTTTCAAGCCGGAAAAAGTTGTGCTTATGTTTATCTGACCGGTCCTATTCATTGGCGCCGTCCCTAAAGTTTCTAACAGCAAAATCTAAATAACGAAATTAATTGGAAACGTATCATACTGGAAACAAATGGCGACCTCCCTGATTGTTGTTAAGATTGTTGTTAAAATTGGAATCACGGCAAAGATGAAAATGGCTTTAAATCTGTTAAATAGAACATGTCCAGCGACACATTTGATGGCATTTGACGTGAATTTCGTCATAAAACTGTTGAAAACTGTTGTATATTTGCGCGTTTGTCATTATTAATTTTGTAAAGACTTTGCAGATTACAACGAAGATCACTTACAAAAGCTATATTCTCACGAAACGTATGTTTCGAAAACTTATTGTATCTGTACCTTCCTGTCCTAATTCTTTGGTCAAGTAACCCTGAACATAATTATTTTAAGTTTTTATTATAACAAATACTGTAACACAAGTATATTTGGAACATTTTGCGTATTTCGTCTTTTTGAGTCACATACATTATTTCATGTTTTATAAATTGGGGTCTAGCACTTTGAAGGGATAGAGTGTAATGATATATTATAATAAAACACACCATTATACACCATCGCTTCAACACGCTATAATATATCTGACAACTCCTGCTTAAGATATTACGGGCGGTTCAGTAGGTACAAGACATTAGTTTTGGTCATATTAAGACCAGCCTTATTGATATCAGTTTTGGCTTTAATAAAATATTTACTTGTTTCGTTGAATCACAAAATATTGTTTTTCTTTCAAACAGAATTTAAAAGTTCATACAGATCTAGTACCAAGCTGAATGATTGATTTTCTGGTCCATTATGGCAATGAAATCAATTAATGTTTTCGCGAATTTCGTAATGTACGCATTTTTAATTATTAAAATGCCAATACGCCAATACACAGGAGACAAGTTTTGTGAGCTTTTAGATCAGTAACTTGTTGAAGAAATACACAACACTGATACTCAAAAGTATCGTGGATTGCCAACAAGAAGAAATGTATGAACCAGTTGATGTAAATGATCCGCTTGGACAATTTTCTTTATCCCAACCAACATCTTCTCCTTTGTTCTGTTCCTCCAGCCACTCCTAAAAGCCATTAAAAGCATGAATCATATTTTCTCTCATTCCACTGGTAATGCAATGGATGACGTGTTTGAAGATATAATATTTTTCAGAATAAGTTCATAAATGTTTCTATGAGTGAACGTGTGTGGGTAATAATGATAAAAACATCATTGTACAAGTGTACACACGTTTATCATAGATATTTCTACATGCAAACATTTGTCGAATTCATTTTTTATGTTTTAGAAACACGCACGGCCATATTGTTATAATGGATTTTAAAGACATTTTACATATTCGATCCATATTTCTATCTGATAATGAGACCACCCCAATATTACAGTTCCAAATGTAGTCTTAATACCACAGTTTTACTGTTGTTATAATATATCAAGATTACATTAGCGTACCTGTAGTGGTCTAAAATAATCTAATATTGGCTGAGCGCTCATCCTTCTGCTTTCTGCTGAAGTACCACGTGTCAGTGTGAACAAAGCCTCTCCCCACTGCTGGGAAGATCCCATTTGTAACATCTCCCTGTGGTAATTGAAAATTTAATGTATGTATCCTGCCGATATAGTACATAAAGAGGCAATATGGGAACGACTTGGTTTACAATAAATAATTAGCTGTTCTATTTTGCCCATTAAAAAGATGCCGCATGAGCTCATGTTATCTTAATCCTGACTCGAACTGTGTTGACCCCCTTCTTTACGCAATGGAACCACTTCACTAAGTTCCATTTGAACGAATATGATAGGACCTAACTCGCGACCATTCCTCGAATCGACGACCTCTCATTAATCATTAATGTCATTAAGCCGATAGTCTGGTATAGTCTACGTATATGCACTCGGCTTCCATGATATTTATACCCGTACAGACGTTATTTCTTAATCTAAACTTAACAAACAACCCTGATTTTCGATTGACGGAAGCGACGACAGCCAACGCGTGTGTACCGGCATTTCTTCTGAAATGCGTGCGCTTTTCTTTCGGGAACCTCACTCTGGCTATACTGCGCCTAGTTTCCCGACAGCAAGGTTCCCGAAAAGCGCACGCATTTAAGAAGGAATGCCGGCACCCACGCTGGATGCCGTCACTTATGTCAATCGAAAATATGGCGGATATCTTACCTTTATGTTTGTCTTATACACACAGATGCGGCATGAAAATTTTTGTCAGATTTGCGGTGTTCGATGAGTTTATATTAAAAAGTAACGTCGGTACGGGTATAAAAATCACGGAAAGCTAGTGCCTATGATTCTACACAGTAAATACATTAATGGTAAAATGACTGTAAACATGGCCCCGCACTAACCTCAGTCTTTCTCCGGCAGCTTGACTCTCGTATATATCACATCTATGTAGAGATCTGGTGTTGCCAGCAATCTCACACAGTGCTTTGTGCCAATGAAATTGAAGGACGAAACTAACGAAGTACCTGGTTTGAAATTGTAACTAAGTAAATACATGTATTGGTATAATTACCATAGTTACTTACATCGAAAGTGAAATAAAATATTCTTTCAGATAAAACACTTTTATATACATTTTAGTGTAAACAAGAGAGTTGGAAAACTGCGAAGGAATTCCATAAATAATATGATAATATCATTAACTGCATACAAATTTGTAACAGTTTACAAAGAAACTGAAAAAAGGCTTTCCCTAGCTTTGTATGTGGCTTGTCTGCTTTGACAGAACATAAAAATAAAAGAAAACAATTGTGAAGCGTGAAATGAAACGTGACACAGATAAAAATCCACAAAAATAATGTATAATTAATACTATTTGTAATAAACATTAGAAAGATATTACTCTATAAAATTCACAGCGGAGATTCATAAGCAAGAGAAGACAAGAGTACCTGATGTATGGAGTGTTTCCTGCAATATGGTACTTCGCCCCTGGGTCAAAATCATTCTCAGAACGTTCTACTGGCGGTGAAATACCTTGGTACTTGCATCTATAGCATAAATATGAAGCGAAACATTATTACGCCCCAAACTGAGAAATCAATTTATTTTCAGTGTTTTGGGAAAATATTAAAGTTTTCAGCGAAATGGAAAATCAGTTTAAATGATTTTAATATTGGACAAACATTTAAATTCGGAAGCACTAGCCTTATATGCAGATACAACAACTATAGAATATTACCTAAGGTCCCACCAAGCCTTGTTGTAATTGGCTGGTGTTGTTTCTCCTCGAAATACACTCCAACGCCATTGGTCAATTAAATACCCGAACGGCAAGAAAGCGATTTTATCCAAGGCCATATGAAACAAAAAATTGATATCTCCCTCTGAAATCAATCAGTCAATTAATCAATTAATCAATCAATCAAAAAATTAACTAAATTAATAATTTTCAAGACAAAATAGAGTAAATACACTAGTAGGCTACACGCATATGTCGAAAATTATTATTTCAAAGTGGAGCGGACGGATTTTTTATAGAAATTATTTATCTTGATATTTTTTAAGACAATGGCATTCCTTTCAGTTACAGTCCCTTTAAACATACCTATGGGAGTTGTCCATTTTTTTCAAAAATTAATAAAAAAAAGGCAAAATCACGCTAAAATGAATCGTAAGCATACTGTCAGTCTACTTTGATAAAGAAAAATATATGTTACCGTGCAATGTCTACTGAAATTATTTTTTCTATTTTTCAATAAGGGCAAAGCCTACAAAATGTGGTGTTATATATATTGAAGTATCAGGGTAACTATCAAAGAAATAACGATAATCAGGCTATTCTCTTTATGCTACACTATATAATAACATTCGAATAAAACATTTATATAACGTACAAGTACGTGTCACTGTATGCAGATGCATAATGTTATCAATGTAGACGGTTTGCTGGGTAACTTTTCGGATTAGAACAGTTAAAACAATCAATGTGTACAGTATTAGACAGTCAGTCGCAAGTTGCACCTAATAAATTTTAGTTGTATACTAAATATCCCAGTTTGATTGTACCTGTTCCATTGGGAAGATTTTCTAGTAAGCCTATTTCCTTTAGGTGTTCCGGTGTCTGAAAAGACAAGCTTACAATGTCTGCCACCCCTTCATGGAAACCTGCAAAGTTTAAATCAAACTTTCAAAAATTATTTTATACGTAGAGAAACCGATGTCGACACTTGAAGTTATTGAAGGCGCATGTTCTCTAAGCTAATTTGAGCAAACTAACTATTGCAGCTATTCGGTAGGCAGATATCATATTGGGCTCGTACGGGGCTATCCTCGAGTATGTGCGGGACGGCTTACATTCAAGTATGCATAGCTGTCACTACAGTCGTCAGAAGATTTGTACAATCGTAAAGACTTGATTCACATATGGAAAAACCCGATTCCATCGGAAACCAGTCAACTGCTATGGTAAAAGCATAAACATAAAATCAGTCGAGTGAACGAAAAACCTAAGAAAAGTACCAAATGATAAGACTAACCTGGATTGGCACCACCTCTAAATAGATATGGTTGATGCATGTACTCCAGGTAGTACTGAACGTGTCCCATCTCGTGGTGTACTGTGATCAACTGTTCCTGTGTCACTGTCGTACATTGTTTGATCCTGAAAACACACAACACTTAAAACACTCTGATCTTCAAAACGTTCCAGTCCGGATATAATATCAACCCGCACAAATTTGCCAGTCCTTTTATACCGTTCGTAAAATAAATGTTAATGGTATGTTAATTACCCCGTTAGGAGCATATGACGGGGCAGTTTAAGGACGTCCCTGTCAAGAACTTGAAAGGGAAACTTTGACAACAAAACATGGCACTGCAAAACCGATTCCACAATAATAAACGTACCGGAAGTCGGTCCCGTTATAGAAATCCCAGGCTGAAGCATGACAAACAACCTCTCGGCCATCCGATGGTTTTTCCAGCATAGATAAACGCCAAAATGACTCAGGCATTGGGCCCATTCCAAGCGAGTGAAAAAAGTCTTCGGCCAACCGGTACATGTGCGTGATGTTGTAGTTCTATGAAAAAGCAGTTGATAGAAAGATAAAAGTACGGTAAAACCTTGATATGTTTAAAATATTACCATACATGTATATAAAATTTTAACAGATATGAATAAAGGTTTCTCTGTTAAATTAGTTACAGTGCATGAAGTCTGCACTAATTAATTGTTACAGTGAAAATAACGTGGAGTTAAATCCTCTTAATTCTGTCAGATTTCTGTATGTATATAAAGCCGGAATTTAGTTTATTAAGTTATGCCTAAGAAAATTCAATTTATAAATTAATGTGGAGTTAAGTTCACTTAAATCTACCTGACTTATCATTTCTGTAGTAATACTCTCAGTATTATTATCAACATAAGGACGTAGAAGATCGTACATGTTTCCCCATTGCTGAGCCCACATGTTTCCTGAAAGAAAAAAATAACACGCACTGTGTACAATTGGGTTCAACGAGAAGTACAACACATATATTAGTACTAAAAACAAAAATAACTGTGAGTCTTGTCATTGATCTATCTAAGTCATGTTACAGCTTCAAAACTGAAAGATCATGGTTGTAAAGAAACCAAAATTTTATTTCATTGTTCGTTGGTCTTACACCCAGCCATTAAAGAAGTCACGACGTTACAGATGCAATGAACTTGAATACTATTGACATGATTTTAGTTTAAAGAATACAAAGTACATGTTTGCTATTGACATGGCTTTAGTTTAAAAAATACAATGTACATGTATGCAATTGACATGATTTTAGTTTAAAGAATACAATGTACATGTATGCTATTGACATGGCTTTAGTTTAAAGAATACAATGCGCATGTATGCTATTGACATGGCTTTAGTTTAAAGAATACAATGTATAAGTTTGCTATTAACATGATTTTAGTTCAAAGATGCAATCTAAGCTATGTGCATGAAATGGACGAAAAGTTATCATCCATTAAAATATGACCAGAGAAAGCACCTCTCGTTTTGTAATCATATAAGTACCCCCAGAAATTTTGACCATCTCTCTTCATGTATTCAGTTGTTAATTGTAAATATTTCTTTCAGCTCAGTGTCCATAAACTAAATAGAAAATCAAACCCAAAACCATCTCAGCTGACCATTTGTTAATCAGACTTGAAGGTCATGAATAAACGAACAAACTTCACATGATCGAATCCTTGTAATATATTTAACTTTGACAAAGCTTTCAGAAATAAGAGAGCAACTGAACAATGATCCTTATAATGTTGATATAAAACTACATTAATATATGTTAACCATGCTGAACAAATCAGTCACCACGTGGGTTGTTTTAAAATGGTTACTCCTGCATTACCGAATATATGAGCTGGTATATGTCCTTCAGAGGGAAATTTATCGGCACCATAATGTTCTTTCAACTTCCGTCTGACGTAAGCATGCAAGTTATCATACAGTGGACTTAGTTCATTAAACAGATTTCGTACATCCGTCTCGAAATTAGGGTCTTCGTACCAGGAGCGATAATATTCACCCATATCAGCATACCTTCCTGAAATATAGAGCATAGAGCATAAGTTACCACGCACGCAGACCGATAAGGGTTCGTAACCTCTTTTGGTGATTTTTGTCGATATGAAGGAGCTGTGTCAGACGTACCATGCGAATATTTATAACAAAATACACACTACGATAGGTGGAAAACTCATAGTGGTTTGTTAAAATACATAGTGATAGTTTAAATTACACTTAGCGGTAGATTAAATACATACTGCGATAGGTTAAGTCCCATAGACTTAAAGGAGCAATAACCGAAAGAATAGTCATTTTTTTTTTTCAAAAATCTCACGGTAAATCATTTTCTTTCAGGGAAACTTTCAAAATTCATAAAGGTTCCCAAAACCTGTCTTCTTCATTTTGAGATAATAATATTAGACACAATGGCAAACAGTTAAAATACAAATTGTGATAGGTTAACATACACTAACAACAACAGTAAAATTTTATTTAATTCATCAGCCGGACATGCGTTCTGATAATGTTAAAATAAAATGATCGATCTAAACATTCAGGCAATGTCTCGCAAGTTTTCATAAAAAACCTACCCTCAGCTTTTATAGCTATATTCATTAATTCCACAAACTTTTCATACTGCTTTCTCATCTTGGCTCCGCTGACATCTCGCCAACCTTTCCAAGCCGCCGCCAACTCGTCATAATTACGATTGTTTGTTATCAAGTCAGTCAAACCTTAAATATTTTTACAAAAGTCTCTTGGTTGATTTCAGAACATTAGATTTGACGACAGGCGTCGAAGAGTATGTTGTGTAGCCAACATAATAAAAATGAAATGGATGAGCAAATGACAGCTATAAGTAAATAAATTATATTCATACAAGAGATACGTCATATCCACAAACAAATGAGGTCATGTTAAAAGACTGAGAGTCCTGTTCTTAAAGATGGTAAAAGCCAGAGAAACAGTTTACGGTTACATGATCGACACTATTTTTGACGCCAACACAAAAGTATCTAACGACAAAATCCTAAATAATGATAATAGGAAATGAAGCGTACCTCATAAACTCACAAAAGATATGTTTAGAAAAAAAATTGACCAACCTATGATATTTTAATGCCTAACGAATCAAACTTAATACACCTTATGACTTTTTATATGCTTTCATCAATATAATTTTGTGACATTTATCTGGAGTGAAACCCTTTAAATCTGAGTACAACACTCACCAGGCTCCAGTGCTAAACAATCATTTTCCGCACGACACCATTTTGCCGAACTGTATATTCCTGTCATTTCAGCCTCAAGTTCGGCAATCTAAAAAGGAGGGCAGATTATTTGAATTGGAATTGATAATAATTGAATTAATGAAATCATTGTAAAATCTCTTGTAACTCGGAAATCTCTGAATGAAATGAATCGTAAGTTTTATCCTGATATTATACCAAAACGTTGAAGATGATAGAAACCAAGAGAATATACAGAAAATAACAGGATACATAATGTAATTGAATATCCGGTTGTAAATTGTTTAAAGCACAATATGTCCAATTTTATTATATATGGATAATCAATGATTTGTCAGACATCACTAAATTAGCCCGAACAATATATGATCTACTGAATTTACATATACGAACATGTGTAATGAATTTTTGAGTACCTGCTTCAAAACGTCTTTATCTTCATAGCCATCTATTCCAATGTCTAAAATACGTAAAAGTTGTCGTTTCAAACTAGGATCAGTAACTGCTTCAACATCGAATACCTTGGCTTTTTCAGATTCGTTTTTAGAAAATTCTGAGAAGAGTAAACTCATTTCAGTCTGCAATTTAGGAACAATTGAAATATTACTTCAACCAAGCACAACAATTAGTAAATATGCACTAGTATATAAACTAGCTAGCTTATAACGTATTCAAACATGCACGTACATGTGCATCATAGCAAAAATAAGTTTAAGAGATTTTAATTACAAAAAAATAAATGCCCTACTTTTTCGAAGCATGCTATTGCTACAAATTTGAAATACCGTCATTAACAATGACGAGTGATTTGCATTGAAAAGATACTATGTAAATAACTACGAAATATTTTGTCTTGAGGTCTTACCATTTTTTCCTGATTGTAGTTAGTAATGTTTGTGTAATAAGCCCATGAAATTATGGAGTACATATTGGACAACATTTCACCACGTTGATTATAACCATTGGGTCCCTCAAGGAAGTCACGCACTCTGTCATTTTCGTCTTGTTGTATAGATATGTTTATAAAGGAGGCTAAAAGAGCACCAAGCACCAAGAACTCCAACCTGCCAAACATTCTGAAATATGTGCGGAAAAACATAAACAAGGGTGACTTAAAACAGGGACGAGCCAGTCTCAACAGGATAATTAAACATTAAAATGATATCTCTCCAGGAGCCACCGTGGCAGTGTGCTTATGGCCTCTGACTTGTTAACACTTGCCCCACATCGCTGTGAGTTCGACTTCCACCCGGGACCAGACAAATTCACATGTAAGGACACCGTTGGTGGTTCTACCTAGTTGTACTATTGGGATCTTCCTCCATTTCAAAGCTCTAAAGTTGCCAAATGACCCTGGCTGTTGGTGCGACGTCAAATCCAAAGGAAACAAATATGTAATAAAAAGTATAAACATTTTTCCAGATGCATTTTCTGAATCAAAGCAATTCAACTTACTTGTGATCCTTATTACATAAATTAATTGATTTTTGTGCTCTAAATTTGAATTCCCTGATAATTATATACACATAGGTACTCGTATTCTTTGGCCAATCGTCCTTTTTCAGTGCCTTTGATAGTTTGACGGCAATTAGGTGTATTGCTTATTTACTTGAAGAACAAGCAAAAACTGGTTTCAAAACAAAACAAGCAAGATGTAAAATTATTGCTGACAAAGGTAAACATAATAAAACAATTAAGCTAAGGCACACAATTTATTCTGTATTGAACAAGTTATCAAGTAGGATATTGACGATTTATTGTTTTATTCATAAAGTTAATGTCCCGATCTACACGTTACATGTTAAGTATAGGACAACGTAAATAACACAACTTTATAGCGGACGGGGTCACCGAACAATGTTGTCATAAACTGTTGGGTTCTATATAAACCAAAGGACGAAGGTCTTTTTTGTTTTAAAGATAAATATTTTAGAGATTTCCCGACCCGACCTTTCTACCGTAATGTATTTTGTCAAGTACCCTAACCGGGACTATTTTGTATAGTTTAATAGATTTCCTGGGTTTGTACACAGTGTAACGTAGTCATTTGACAGTAGTTAGGATATTTCGGATAACATTATAGATAATAATATAAATAAAATATTTCATTTGAATACCAGCAGATTGTCTAAACCAGTCTGCTCTGGGACAAGACCATTTTGCTGGTTTAGGGGGAAGCCAGTTTAGAGGGGTTTTGTGTCTAGTCAACATGTGTGTGCACATACCTACTTTGTCTAGCAAACAGTTACCCTTCGCTGTGTAGATGTTTTTTATGAATTTTGAAATGTTTGATTTAACATGTTGTACATAATTAAATGCAGAAAACAACTTGTTGAGAATGTCGGCCCGCGAAACACATATCTATAAAAGAACAGTGTCTCTGCATAAATCTAAATTGATTTTAATTTATTCAAGTTGGTTTAAAGTGATGCAAGATAAATTCTATGTCATGAAACGTATTCAAACATTTGAATAAACACTGATACGTTGAAACTGAAACCACAAAATTTATTTCTGATGTAGATAAAATCATGAGTAAAAATGTGGTCGTAATGTAAAAATAGGTCCGTGTGTACGGGTCGTGTTACAGGATAAAAAATGTGGTTGTTTCCATAGGCCCGTGTGTACGGGTCGTGTTATGGGATCAAAATGTGGTTGTTCTCATAGGCCCGTGAGTACAGGTCATGTTATGGGATCATCTGCCACAGTGAGCGGTGTGTGATGATCGGTGGCGTCCAGAAAGGTGGCGTCCACTTTCTTACATGAACAGTTTTTATTGGATCTTCATCAAATTTGGTCTAAACGTACCTGAGCATAATGCCTTGCTCAGATTTGATAACCAGCCAATTCACTTTCGTACTGCTGAAGTTAGTCCCTCGCATTGCCCGGAATTAACAAAATTTTCAATATCTAAAAAAACAGTTGTCTAATTATGGTCATATGACAAACGACTACGTCACAAACATTTACGAACGCAACAACGCAAGCACAGATTGATGAACGAGTGACGGCCTGTCGTTGATGATGTTCTCAACAACCTTTTACAGAATACTTACGATATTAATTTGTACTGTTACATAATAAGTACTTAGTTCTTCTGTTTTAAGTTGTTGATATGATCAATGTCTTCACGTTTCCTCATCCGCAGATATATTGATATATTGATTAATCACTTCTATGTATATTAAGTATACCATAAATAATAAGCCTGGTCAAGTGGTTAGTGCGCTGGACTTGTAACCCGGAGATCCAGGTTCAGATCCCGGTCGCGGCAGGTCATACCCTTCTATGAAAATTTGACAAAAATGTCAATTTTCCTCCATATGTGGAGAAGTTGGCAGCTCCTTATGGAAGGGTAAGTTAGTACTATTAACTAGTTAGGTGAACCGGTCGCCATATATAACTGAAAAATTGTTGACAATCAAAGTGACCATGTCGCGTAAAAACTACTAAATCAAAAATGACTAAGGCACAATAAATGTATGATGAATTAAACAAGTGATCATCAACATTACCAACGAATTCGGTATATTTATATGCGATATCATTCATTTTTACACATGCGTGTAACTTCGCAATATGTAAATAATACTGTTCACCTCAAAATGCAACAAAGCGTTTCCAATAGATGTTATTACGAGTTAATCGGTTATGATTAAATGTATACCATTTAATTGTTGTTGATATATATTATTTTTACATTTTATACAGTACGCAGTCTATAGAGGCTAACTTGGTGAATGTAAAAGAATGATCTTTTTGTGGATGTGGTCTTTATTCAGAGGTTAACGTAAGCACTAAAGTAGGAGATAAAATACAGGTCTTAACAGCCGGTAGGTCTATATTTACATGTGGTCTTTAGTGCAGGTTTGACTGAACACTAAATTGATATCTATTAGTATTAAATATAGTATTGTTTTCACATTGTCATTGGGAAATGAATTCATTTACCGTAAATGAAAATCACGAATTATCAAGATAAAACTATATTTACATAATGACTAATTAATAGTTTAATTCAATTTAGATAGGACAAGACACGTTCATTATTGGCTTGTTATCTGTTACGTATAGTGTAATATATGGCAGACATAGAACACATTAACATACGCTGTTCATTACTGTCTGATAACACTAAAATGTTACATCAAAAATAAAACTATTTACAAAGAGTGGGCGTGACAACATCACACTAAGTATACACTCGCAGATATATTAAACAATATAATTATGAGACATGGTTGAATGTATGAACAAGCTATCAAAAAGTGGTACCGAAACGTTCGTGTTGAGTATCATGTCGGTCACATGACAGACACGTGATTTACAATTGACCTAATAAGTGACTGGTGTATCCTATTATTACAAACTACCCCCTTACCCATTAGCAGTTTTTAACACCAGCTGAACATGTGATCCAGCGGTACTAGACAATAAAAACGTAGTTTGTGATACTATATAATACTTAGTTATTTCAACTGTCAAAGAAAATGATGTGCAAAGACCAGGTCTCGTTACCACGAGCATTCAGCCAAAACAGCCACGCGCTCAACCGATTGAGCTAATGATTCAGAAAATAAGAATGATATAACACAATTGTCGTTGTTTAATAGAATGCAACATTAAAAGCATTGAAAACAAAACAGATTTGTTCATAAACAAAGATTGGAAAATTTTCAAACGAGAATACCACATTCCCCATATTGACGTGCATCGTACTTACAACGTTGATTCAATTTATGTGCACAAAAATAATATTCAAAAAATGTGCATTGATATAAATTGTGCACAAATAAACCAGGCGCCCAATTAAACATCAGTACACACCAAAAATAAACCATTTACGCAAAGAAAAAAATAGTAGTTTTGAGTTTTAGAATTTGTATGTTGTTTTCGTTTGATTACGTTTTGCTCATACATATAAATTGTTCGTTTGTCGGAAAAACATCTTTCTTGTATCAATGAAATCGCTTTTGAAGCATTTCATTTTATGGTTATTTGAGATTCATCATCAGTTTAACATGACACTGTGTAAATATTAAAACAAGCAAATACAAGCTTATTAAAGGGTTCCTGCGTCATTAAACAACAAAATACTACAAAGTCCATCAATTAAAACTTATATAATTTTTTCATTTTATTTAACGACAGTAATCATCTGATTCATATGATACTAAATAGAAATATTTAAGAAGAAATAAATACTTACGTCGAAAGTATGTTCCTGTAATCAAGAACAAAACGTAACACTATTATGCTACCTGAAATTGAAATATTTTAATTTTCTCAGCACAGTATTTATAGTCACGTCCTATGTCTGATGACTGTCCATAGATTTAAGTGTCACAAACATAAAAACACAACATTTTACTACATAAAAGATAAAACATACTGAATAGATTACAGTAGGTAAGCAGCTAAAGATAAACTAATACAACAGATTTATTTTAAAATCATATGCACAATGGCTTTGATGAATCCACTAAATTTATTTTGATGAATTGTTGCTCATTGTCCTCATGAGATATTCGTGTAATATTATAATGATTAAGTTACGGTATGTAGTTTACATTTTTTGGTAATGCATCTTGAGGGAAGCTTTAAATAAATGTTCTGTTCCCCATATATCATTGATACAATGTGGTCTGGTTCCCAGTATACTAAGAAAAGTAGTGTTAGGGGCAGGTAATGCAGACTATGATACAATGTGGTCTGGTTCCCAGTATACTATGAAAAGTAGTGTCAGGGGCAGGTAATGCAGACTATGATACAATGTGGTCTGGTTCCCAGTATACTATGAAAAGTAGTGTCAGGGGCAGGTAATGCAGACTATGATACAATGTGGTCTGGTTCCCAGTATACTATGAAAAGTAGTGTCAGGGGCAGGTAATGCAGACTATGATACAATGTGGTCTGGTTCCCAGTATACTATGAAAAGTAGTGTCAGGGGCAAGTAATGCAGACTATGATACAATGTGGTCTGGTTTCCAGTATACTATGAAAAGTAGTGTTAGGGGCAGGTAATGCAGACTATGATATAATGTGGCAAACATTTTAAACGGACACAACTCCAGATTGACTTGAGAATTTTTTCTCATTGCAGTTTAACGTCGCACCAACATATTTTTGGTAATTTGGCAACATTTCCAGCTTTAATAGTGGAGGAAGACCCGATGCTTACATCTTAGTAGAAACACCGACCTTCGGTAAGCTGTATGCAATTTACGAAATACAACTAATTAATCCATCATATTTTTTCTTGATTTTACTTTTTGTCATAATTACTATCAAGTTAGAGGAGGTTTTAGATTTCAATAAATAAATGATAAATCTACGGTGTAACCCCTTTAAATCGGTTGAACAAGATAATATTTCAGGAGAGAAAATGAAAATGAAACAGTTATGTTGATGCGACCTACCTTCATGTACAAATGTAATATGTTCCTAAACAACAAACGTTTTGTTAAAACATTCAAGTACAGCTTACGTTTTATTGTAGTTAAATGTCTTATTGCATGTTACAGTAAAAAGGACAAATTAGAACGATATGAAAAAAACATTAATTTCAATGAAAATTCATGGTAAAAAGATGCAATAGCACAGTATCAATCTAATCTGATGAAATATATGTCACCGTGCAATATTAACAGTTTTAAATTAACAAGTTTCTATTTTTCAACAAGGGTAAGGTCAGAAAAATACCGTATTAGAGATGTAATACCTTAATACTAACACAAGTGTTTCTAACATAGCTGGTACAAGAGTGAGTTTGGCCAGTCTAGGTGCCTTGTTATGGAATTACATCAATTTTATTACCAGTCAAATGAAAACGAGGATCGTCAAACAAGGAGAGAGAGACATACATACAAATCTCCCAAAACCTAGAACAAATTAACGATACGATGTAGAGGTAACTCGTATAATAATTGTAAGTGATTGTGCGAGGTTTTTTTAATTTCGATTTCGAATTTTTATATAAAAATATTAATACACGTTGCAGCCTCTCCAAAGCAACACCCTTTGGGAGAAGCAAAATTATGTTGCTGTTGAGAGGTTATCGTTCTAATCAATTAATTCAACTAATAGTTAAATCGTACTGTGGGAAAACATGCTGTTGTTGAAGGGAGTTTGTTGCTCAAGAGAGGGCTGATCTGGAGAGGTTGCGATGTAAAACTATACATGTATCAACATATTTCGTACCCAAGGCTGAACGAAGCTTGTCGAGTACTGACGTCCCAGCTAGTGTTATCCTAAAACAATGGCGGGTTGAATCTGTTATTTTGCAAGAAATACTGCTTTAGTACATTATTGTAAAATTACAAAAGAAATCTAATTAACAAAATGCTGATCATGAAGATGACAGCACATATTTATATCAATCTATTTCAAATGAAAAGTATAAAAAAGTGGGTGGGGAAAATATTTCAGATATACGCCGTCATTATTGAAACATGACTGCTACATACGTAATGAATGCATTTCTACGTATTGCTAAGTAATGTAGAGTCCCTGGATTTGTTAATCAAAATAGCCATTCCCACCAAGCTGTACATGCCGATTGCATGCGAGTTTTGAAATTGTCAAAATTAAATAAATAATACTTAAAAAAACTGAACGTGACATTATTAATTTTTTGTGTATTTCTGTTTCCATCACATTTCGAAGTTACATTTGGCACAAATTCATGCAACAAAATAAAGATTATCTATATAGCAAGTGATGACATTTCCATATTTAGTTTGATATTTAGACTAGAGACATTTTTCATTCTCCCAGTCCCATACAACAACAACGGGATAAAATCAGCCACCATTTCATGCTCGTGAGTGTATTATTTCCCTGTTCGTTACATAAAAATTAGTACACTTACAAAACTAATCGAATGATAGTCAGATATGATAACTTCATACGCATTTTTACAATATTAAGAAAAAATGGATATGTTCCAAGAATACTTTGACCAACAAACACGCTTCAAACGTTCAGCAATACAACTGACTCTAAATCTTCTTTCATTACTTATAATCAATTTCCAATCGTGTATATTTTCGTAGCTTGTTGTACATTACTTATTCATGACCTCATACCACCAGTTCATTGGAGCCCATTTTGTTTGGTGCCCTCTTTTCTAATCAAATCTACGCAGTCTGTATCCCCCAGATGCTTGCGTTTAATTCCAAAAAATATCATGCTGTTAGTAAACATGTCTGCATGATACAGGCATGATCTTTGTAGACAGGCTTAATTTTGTGAATATTTCACTATTGTCGTATTTCATGTATTTATTATCATCGTTCTTATCATGATCACGTGTTGAAATGAGATGGTACCGTTCGTACCGTTCTCACGTTGTATTATAAAAGTGTCAAGTTCCGGTAATTGCTATAAATCGTATGAGTTGAATTATAAAGCATCACGATAAATCGTACTGTGATTGGAAGTGACAGGTGCTTGTGATCGCTATAAATGGAACCATTTGAAATATATAACATTGCAATGATTCGTACAGTGATTTTGTTTATACACCGTGGCTCTTAAATGGAACAAACTGTCACAGAATACGACCCCGTTCAACTGATACATGTACACATGCTATAGAAAGATAAGATTTATTACAATTTTACCATCGCAGGTCCGTTACTACTGCCTGTGAGCTCGACAGTCGCTTGAAGTGGATCTGGTATACCATGATATTATATACAGTACGATAAGGATGTCATAAATGATTTCATAAGGTCTATTGTTAACATAAAAATTCATGCTTGAGAAGAAAGTTTGTTTATGCTTAAAACCTGGACGAGAATTTTGTCCGATTTCGTATACGGTCAAGTACAGATGGAAATGTTATAAAACAGGCTGATTAAGAAAAGTGTGAAAACAAGCGACACACTTATATTAACTCGGTTAATATGTAATGATTACGAGAAAAGTCTACACTTCTATCAGTGTCTATAAATGTTACGATTCAACTGAATTATATAAATGTATTAGATATTTCTGGAATCACCAGTCTCGTCTAATATACGTTACTTTTTAAAAAAAATAATAGTCGTGACTCTGCAAAAATACCATGAACATAAGGTCAAAAGTAAGACAACGTGCGTTCCTGATTTTGACAATTCGTCTCTCTTAAATTATGAATATGTGTTCATTTAGATGATTTGAAGGTTTTATATGAGTCATATAATTATGATGAAAAGAAAAGTATCAAAGCTTTCTCGGTGGATGAAAAGATTTCCCGGTGTTAAATAATACATTTAAATAATTAACTTGATGCAAGTTTGTAGGCTTATATTGGAAAAGGTTGCCCCAGTGTCATTTGATCGCGTTCGTACTGCAAAAAACATTTAAACACTAACACCATGCAAACCTTTGGGGCATATTTGGTGATGTTTATTGAATCAAATAAGTTTTCAAATTAAATGAAATTTTAAATGCATTGCATTTAACTGTGTTATTGAGTAGATGATCAGATGAATATCTTAAAAGGGAACATATTTGTGTGTACATGGATAGTTTATTATCAGTGATCATAGGCTGCAATACGTAATTATTGTATGATCTGATAAAATAGAAATGTTTATAAGCAAAAAAAAAATAACATGAAGAAGTGAGTAAATAATGTTTTTCGACATAGAAAGAAAAACTGACGTCCCCTAAGATAAATGTAATAATTATATCACACATATCAAAACAATGTGAAATTCTCTAAATGAAACGTGTTTTCTAAGCAGAATAATGAAATAGAAGACACCGTATACACGCGTCATTGACACAAAGTGTAATCATATTAAACTACTGTCATATAAATGTCCGTAGTTCTACCCAGTGAAGACGTCTAGAGAATCCGTACTGAGGGATTACCCTCTAAAATCAGGACCTCTTGCGTTAGAATTAAAACTTAAAACTTTCTATTATTTATTTAGACCATGAAAAAGCCCTAATATCAAGGAGTTCCTATGTACACTGGGTACGTTTAGAACAGGTGTGTGTGTTACAGTTTATTTATGTTTGATTGGACTTTAAAACCAGTATGTCCTGAATGCGACTTTTTGTCTGCTTATGTCTATTTTTCAAACGTCGATTACAGAAAATGTATCACGCGGAGCTTGAAAATATCTTGTAATTACTTAATCACAACCATGCGCTTATACATTTATTCAATAAATTTGTATATTATGTATATCATTAAATGCAATGAAATTTGAAGATGTAGACAATTAGCACATTTCTACTGACGTTAGAAACCCTTTGTACATTAATTGAGTGTTCGTAGGTGAGTAACTTACGATTCTAAATAAACTTGTTTTGCCGAGTTTTCCAGAATTTGATCGTAAAAATAGGAAAAAAGTACTACGACGTCAGTTTTTCAGGTTACCAACAAAGGTTAACTAATTTAGCCGTTCTGTACTTAGATAATTAATGAAATGTCTCTTTGCTTGTATTATTATAGCTGTTTTAGTTTGTTATTTTATGGTTTTATTTCATGTATTATTTTGTATGACCTGTACTGAAAGAGCATTGTCGGGGTGGTGTGAAACCCCTCCATAGAATTTATTATCTATTACAGTTCTGCCGGTGAGAAGGGGACATTTAAGGGGATCAGTTGAGGACGTGGAGAAGTCAGCTCAGACTGACATGGGGGCATCTGTAGAGATGGTTCCCGATAGTCAGTCTCCTCCTATGCCCCCTTTGGCACCGGCTACTTCCAATAAAATATGTTATTCCTCAAAGGAGATCAAGACTCAACTTTACAGCAGCAAACGAGTTCAGTCCCAGGACACAAAGATCTAAGCATAAACCATAATGGTTAAATTCAAATGATTGGGTTACATAAATTGCTGATATCTGAATGGTATTATACATTGTATTTCATACATAGTGTTTAGTATACCAGGTATTAGAACAACTTTGTATCATTTTGTATTCCGATGGAACTGCAGTCCATCTGGATGCATACATATATATATATATTAGTGTTATTTTATTGTAAGATTACATGATGGACTGCTAGTGCGAGCCATGGTATTTGTTACATCCTTGTGGCATTTCTGCTGCTTGAGTAGTTTTTATTGTCTAGAGAAATACGTTTGTAGAGTTTATTGTAGAATTTAGAAATGTCGGGACGACATTTTACCGAGAGGGGGAGGATTTCACACGATTATTTTATTACATATATGTTTATACTATTGGTATTTTGATTATGGCCACTCGTATATCGTCTTATTATATTTATAATCGTTATTAACATCTGTCCAGTCCGGTATAGTACGGATAGTAGGGTATTTTAACAAAGCCTAACCCATTATGCACAGCATTTGCACACTCGCCGTACCAGTCTCGTTGCGTGAAGACGCAAGTGGTGACATTACATTTTCTTACTCCAAGTGCATTGTCGTTATTTGTTACAGATAGACGGTAACATGATAACTACATATTTAATTGATACGCACTTCATTACTCGCTAGACAACAAAAGGGTAAAAAATGACACTTGACGGACAATAATTTAAGGAGTCAACAAATTTCCTTCAGTTGCGACAGTATATTTGACCCTCCGGTAAAAATCCTCAAGAGTCAGAAGTTTTAATTTCTAATTTCAAGGCTAAAATGCCATTTTAAGGATCAAATAAGCGCCCTGGATGATACACGATTTTTCATTAAATTCAGTCACTGTATGTTCTTTCGGCTGCACTGAAAAGAACAACATTTGTATTTTGTCCTATTCATTTGTAAGTATTCGTGATGTGAGAAAGATATCAGATGTTATCACGTATCACGTAACAAGCATGTTATCAGGTATCTTGTTTACCACCAGACGAACATTGTAATCACATAAGTGAATTAAGTTGTTTTTAGGCTGTCTTATTTTTGTGTATGAACAAGATTCGAGACAAGATAGAAACGTCAGCACACAGTCCAAAACATAAACCTCTTAATCTTTGACGTGTAATCAAATGCTTATTTCACAATAAATATTTGCTAATATGTCATAAACTAAATTGATGGCATTGTGTAATACAGCACATGCTTGTCTAAATCATTAATAGTCTAAAAATCATGCAGTGTATTTCACATACTTATCCATACGAAAACTCAGGGATGAACAAACTCATGTTAGCTGGTCGTTAAGATTCAATCTGATTTTTTTTACTTAAGCGCAAATTCGTCTGCTTTCGATATTACTGAAGTATTCTGACGGTCAGTTAGCCTAACCAGTGTTCAGGATCCAGCACCAGAACTAACCATGTTCTCCGCAAGTTACTGTCAACATGCGTAAGTGAACCATTCGAATCAGTGGTGGAGGGGGTATTGCCTCAGACATAATGCCTTCAACCACATTACTTCAGAGATCATGCGCTGTATCCAGAGTTCAACCTCGCGAACCCCCAGGACGGCAGACTAAATGGTCATCCTATCGCGCTGCGGGGGTAGGTCCAAACACATCAACAATCGAGAAATTGCTAAATATGGGAGGTTCGTTTTGACGCTTTTGAGTTTATGAACGTGTTATTGCATGTAACTACTTGTAGTTGTATATGCGTGATACAGAATTTATGACGACAGTTTAATTTATATGAGGCGTGTTTAGTTGTACCAAGCAAATAAAGACAATATTTTTGCAAAAGGACAACATGTTTCCTTTTGCGTACTGAGTTTTATAAACAAGATTGTGTAATATAGGACAATTCAAATCATTGAGCAGTCACTGTAAACAAAAGCAGTTTCTGATTTATTTTCATAAAAGTGAATCAACGAACATACAGTTGATTTCAACATTGCATGTTTTTTGTATAATACGTGAATTGATTAATAAAACATTTTATACAGAATCCATGATAAATTAACGAGACAGATTTCTTAATTGAACTTAATTGCAAGCAGCCTTGTGTTAGAACACTGGAAATACATTAAACAAACATTTTGTTTTACGCACAGTAATGCAAGTTTTTTTAGAATTTTAATTATGATAAAGTATGATTAGGTGCTGTATGCTTAAATACAAGAACGTGCACACCAAAACTTTATATCTTATTAAAGCTTAGAAGAGCGGACTTAAATTGTAGTAAAATATATATAACCTACTTGCATACCGATTTCTACTCCTTCGTCATCAACGTTGAGCAATAAGAACACTATTGTAGTACATGTATAATTCACACAATATTTAAACAGGCGACCAAAGTATTGAAAGAAAATGCTCAATGTTCTTAACCATGATTTAATATCACCAAAATAAAAATTTCCGAGTGAGAATGAAATTTTAATTGACTTCACATGAAATACAAATCAAGAAAAAATATTTCATAATTGACATTCGTAATATGCAAATGAATTGAAAAAATGGTGTGAATGAGAAAAACTTACCTCGTTTCGATGAATGATGAGTTAAGTGTTACTATGTGTCGTGAACGTAGAATAATGAACGAATGATAACTTGCTGTACTAACGTGATACGTACACACCAACTATTAAGCGGCCAGGCAATATTTGAAAAATTATCTGTTTCATTGTTATTTTTACGTTCAGCTGGAACTTTCATAAATTGGCTGAGTGGCAGAATTGGTTTTGGTTTCTGTTTTACTTGATTCGTATGTATGTTTGAAAGGCTGAATGTGTTCATAAATTTTATCTAAAGTTGACAGTGAATGATATTACACAATTAAAAACCTATCTAAGGTTATGAAGGTCTCTGATGCAATTATGTATATTGTGTACATATAACGCTACAATAGAACGATACAACAGACGCGGGTTTTGATTTGTCTTCATCATCGTCTACCGTGAATAATGTCTGTACGAAAAGTGAGTTCAAATAAATATTCTATTTCTTGTTTGTTCCATGTTTCTGTGTATGTAAATATTAAAAACTGCGTACTGGCATTTATCGCTCCCCCCCTTTTATGTGTACAGTAAAACTTCACCACGCGACCACCTCAACATTACGACAACTTTATTATAAAGAACACTTACTTTCAGACCAGCTTTCAATAACTCCCTAATAATTCAAATCGGTAATGAGTCCATCTCATCATTAAGGCTGATTTTTCATGTCCCGAAGGCGATCTCAATTTCGAGAGTTTACTGTGTGTCAGTCACGTGATTGTCATCTGCCAATCAAATATCCCCTTTCTGTGTTTTAGAGCGTATTTTGTGTGGATTTTTTTGTGTTCATCGAACAAGGAATGTTAAATGACGGTGACTTTTGTGAATGTAACATTTGTCATTTTTGTATTTTTCCACTTTTTTAAAAATAAATATCAGCAAATTTTTATTTAGTTTTTGTATTTGCTAAATCAGAAGATAACAATAAATGTTGTCAAGCAATACTTGGCTTCAACAATTAAACGTTTACCCTTGTGATGTGTGAAATGCATAACAGATAATTAAACACACCTTTAAAAAATGACAACATTCACAAGAAAAAAAGTTGCCCTAAAATGGTGTTATTTCTAAATGGACCGCCATAGATTTTCATTTGTATAACACTCCAGGAACTGTTGACTCATTATTTTCATGAAGAACAAAGTCCACATCAACATAAATGAGTCAAATTTCTAAAAGTCAACTTTAAAAACTCGATACTCACTTAAATAAGTGAATTAATTCTTATATTTTAAAGTACCCACAATTTATCACAGAGAGAATTTGGGTATTTAAATCAATGTTGGATGGAATATATTAAAAGTCCACCAGATAATCAATTGAGTGTGTTCAATGATTTTCTTACAGTGCTATCAAATGCAATACGGACGTTTAGAAATTCTGATTAGTGTACACTTGTTAACGATGTTATTATCCGGATTTGACTGATTTCTAAAAGAAATGTTAGTTACATTGTCCAAATGAAAACAGATCAAACGTTAAACCCCAACAGTTATCCAGAGACAAAACTAGTACATGTATAATAATATTGCTGCTTATCATTAATTTATAACTTGGTAATCAGATATAAATTGGTATACAGGTTCACAAGGATGCTTAAAGTGGCCAGCAAGTATTATAAATTAATGAACAAAGCGTTTATTTGTTTGTTTTTATGTGACAGTGTTACTAGGGTTTAACGCCGTTTATCAACAATTTTCGGTTATATTAGGCGACTGGTTCATCGAACAAGTTTTTCTGGACTGAATACAAATAGTATTAACTTACCCTTCCACAAGGAGCCGACAACTTCTCCACATATGGAGGAAAATCGACATTTTTGTCGAATTTTCATAGAAGGGTATGACTGCCTCGAACCCAGGTCTCCGGGTTACAAGTCTAGCACACTAAGCACTGGACCTTGGCCGCAGCCAGTATTAAAGTTAGTATAAGAAATCATTTCACCTACCGCAAACAAACTGCAAAGATCAGCCCTTTTAGAGAATTACATGAAAAACTTGACTGTTTTTACTTATTTAATACTCACAACATTTAATCAGATATACATGTATTACTCTTTTATGATCTGGGTTTTGATTTTTTTTGTCAGCCTAAAATCATTGAAAACAACAGGATATATAAACTCTTTGAAGTTGTAACATCAGCCAATCAAGCGATTGGACTTTGTAACCTAATTGCCGAATATAAACAACACTTTCCGTCGAAGTGCGCTTAAAATAAAATATTTCTACAAATTTAATGTAGATTATAACATTATTTGTCCCCAAAGTATTGTACGAAAGAAATTTTTTCACTTAGTCGTAAAACATTCGTGGCTTAATTTATTTCCTGTTTTACAAGAATCTTGTAAAAACTGAGACGTTGACAGAGATGTGAGAGATAACGAAAGACAACTCTTGATAGTGATTGGTATTCTATTCCGTCGTCAGAAATACAAGTAAGTAGATTGAAAGCTGAATAATTGATATTTTTGATGAAGTTTCGTTTATTATTTGCATTAATTTTTGTCATTAACTGACTCTGAGTTTGAGTGAAGACCTCACGTGGTAGTGTGTAATGATAATAAACTTATTGAATTAGTCACAGAGTACTTACATTTTACACACATGTACACGAATTCAGTGATAGAGAAATCCATTCATGCAAAGCTCAACTGAATAATAAGTAGCCTGGTCAGGTCCTATTTATTGGCTTATGTTCGTACCTTCCCCCCTCCCTCCTCACACACCCGCACATACATTGATAAATAATGACTGTTTGTCATCCCAATGAGGGTTTATACAACTAGAAGATGTCACTAGGGCATGTTAGCCTTGTTTTCACAAGAATACCGTGTCAGGAAAACATTATTTTCAGTTCAAATCAAGAAAGTATTCATCTCACATTTACGCACTCGTAAGACTTTGAATGGAAGCTTCTTTGAACAGATACTACCTGGGACCAACATACACATATATTGGTCCCAGATACTATATACACAGTCAGTCGTCTAATTTCAACACCTAGTTTAAATAGTGTAGTGTTTCATATCAGAATCTGTTGAGTACCGACAAACCTGTGTACAAAGAGATATAGAGATGGTCTCATTATAAGACTGATATAAACGAAGAGGAAATATTGGAATCCTGTTGCTAAATAGTTGAAAATGGGTATTTACAAAAAATGCTTATAGCTGTTAAACAACGCGGTATTGTTTTTTTTTTATATTTTGGATTTAGATTCTCAATATGATACAAAATAACAATACAGTGTGCAATTTTAGGTTCTTGATATTGCCCATTACCCAGGTCTTACATTAATATAAATGGTTGTTTTAACGAGATGGTCTTAATATTACTTTGGTTGCTGAGTTTTCACTGTACCCATAATTCTCCACTCTATGTCCTTTATTTGAAAGGGGTTTCCTCACGTTTAACTCTTACAGTGATATTTTCAATTCACTGAGAGGTATATTTATTTCATGACAGATACTTTTGTAAGTATAAATGTGCCAATAAAAAAAAACAAGAATTCTGTAGATTAATCATATTTCTTTATTGTGCCTTGTGTGTGTTCTATCACATAAAACCTAACTTACACCATGCTTAAAGTTATTTAAAAATCATAAGAACATAATGTGCTCATATCATTGTATCACATTTGTAACAAAATAGACCCCAATCAATTCAGATGGTATCGTTGAGTGAGGCTTAGTTCGAAGTATCCCGTAAATAGTCTTTTCAAACAGCTTTGATTATACATATATATAACTGAAAAATTGTTGAAAAACGGCGTTAAACCCCAGTGACAATAAGTCACATAAAAACAAAAACAACAAAATACAATGCCAGATCCTTTTAAATGTGAGAATATCTTCCCAAGAGAAGTTGTACGTCTAGATTAAAAACGTCATACAGGTATGACAGTGTGAAACAAAGATAATTGGTCAGGTTAGTATGATGAAATGTGTTTAATCTAATGCTCTAACAACAGAGACAGGGTTCACTAGGACAAGTAGACATAATGCTTTCTCAATTGTATTACATCATGAGTATAAAATAATTCAGATATGTTTGATTGGAGTCAATATTAGTGACAAAAGGTCACAAAAAAGAAGCAAATATACAACAAGCCAAAGCAATATAAATAAAATCACACGTAAATACATTTGACTATAGTGGCAAATATTAATAGATAACTAAGGTATGGCTGTATAATTTACCATTCTAATATGATCAGTGAAATTGATTAATTTAATAATAACAGACAAAGATCCGTAATTCGAGATTGCCTGTATCCAAAATTGCCGGAAATCCAGGATTGCCTGTAATCCAAGATTATCTGGTTCTAAAGACTAATAGTTCTATTTTATGATTTGATCTGTTTCAATTTAACCTCTCAATGATTGTCTAAAAATAGTTCACACAGTAAGTGCTCTAAGAATAGAGCTAGACTGTGTTGAAGTTTTACGTTACTTTAATAAGGCTATCATTTAAATATTAATGTTCGTGATAAGGTCATTCTGTTGAGCTGTGTCAGCCAAAAAAACAACCCCATTTTATTCAAGTTCACAGTTGTTTCTTGATTGGACCCAACAGTTTCCAATCAGCTGTAGTTTGCAAATCGTGTTTTAAATAGACTTTCACTTTAAATTGTGATCTTTTTTAATTCTTAAGATGTTGTTTAGTATTCTAGTGTAGGATACAGTGACTCACAAAAATCAGAATCAGAAGTGTTAGATTTCTATGTTCTGTGTTTAAACTAGTCATTTGACTGTTGTTCTTTTTGATATGTTTTAATATGATGCTTCTGTTAAAGGCAAGAAAACTGATTTCTTTTTTCCAAATGAGTTTGCGTGTTTTAATAGGTAACTAGTTTTACAAAATGTGGTTGACGCTTAACAAAATAAAAAAAAAACAGAATTACCAAACTACCAGTCACAGATAATTTTTGTGTCAAGTTTGAGGCTGCAAATTTTGGAGGACATCTCATTTCATTAAGTACTACATACAATAATGTATAAAATACATAAAAAAACACAAAACACATTGAATATAAAAAACAAAATTGAAAAAAAAAGGAAAAAAATATAATAAAGTATACCGATCATAAAAATATTAGCCTACAAATATGTACACACTTTTTTTAAATGATCACAAGCTGATACTGACATTTTGATTACCAAATTAAACACAACATTTGTAGAGACAAGCTTCAAAATATAACATATATGTTTTTAGTATATAGCAATAATATATATTCTACAAATGAAATTAAAGGGACTAGACTAGGTCTATGATTCAATTAAAATTAAAGGGGCTAAACTCTAGGTCTATGATTCAATTAAAATTAAAGGGGCTAAACTCTAGGTCTATGATTCAATTAAAATTAAAGGGGCTAGACTCTAGGTCTATGATTTGATTAAAATTAAAGGGCTAGACTAGGTCTATGATTCAATGAAAATTAAAGGGACTAGACTAGGTCTATGATTCAATTAAAATTAAAGGGGCTAGACTCTAGATCTATGACACATTTTTCCAAATCGGGAAATTCCTTGAGACAGAAATGACAACAAAAGTAAAACCAAGGTTTATAAATGATTTAAATACTGTGTCTATTTAGAACAACACTTATTCCTCAAATATGCAGAAAAATATCTGCTGTTTGTCAACAATAAAAATACAATGTATGTAGTATAAAACATCACTCAGCAACCACTTTAATTTTGAGACCACTTCTTTGTAATTTTATTAGACAAATAAAAATATCAATATGATCTGGGACCAATATGTATATATTGGTCCCAGATATGACTAAGTTAAAACTTTATGAAAACATTAGTGAAAATCAATTAATCAATTTGATTGTCATAATCAGCAGAAGCTGGAAAAATGTATTTCACAGGTTTGATTGTACAAAATTACTAATATTACTCTACTTTACTTTTTCTTTAATAAGTTCAGTAAGACGTTGGAGTTGAAAGTCAGTAAATTCTTTATATATACTGATAAATCGTTGGTCATCCCGTAACGCAATAAGTTCCATTTGTGATGACACACAGTGAATATTACTGCTGTACAATGTATTGTCCCGAATTTTTCTGGAGTCTGGATCCTTCACATATACGATAGCGAGGCAGGCTATAAAATGGAAAAAACATGTTAGGATAAAAAATCCACTTTACATCAACAATACTAACATCATCTCATAATCACAATTGCTTATTTCTTAACCAGTTTCAATTAACCAGTTTCAATAGTTCTTCAACATGCAAACTTGATATTGAGATGTACTCAATATTTGACTGATTGACTAGTTCTCAAAGGTGGTATTATTATGAAGGTTTATTAGAGTTTTATGTCATATATAAAGCATCGGACAGAGAGGACCTCAATATGGACCCTTTAATGGAAGGGAAGCAACTCCAAATTGGCTACAGAAAATCATACTAATATGAAAGTTACTCGCAGAGTGTTTAAGTAGAAAATAAAACTTAGAATTCAAACTTATTTATAGCAAATCTCTACAGTATGATGGATCTAAACATGGGTTTAAATAATAAACATAGCATTTACACCTAAGTACACACTGATTTACACTATTAATTATGATTGCAAAAAATTGAAAGTTTCTGCATTTTGAAAAAATAGATCATGAATCTGGAGTTTTGTCCCCTTAAATTCAATCAAATAATTTGGATCACATGACTAAACAAACTTTTCCTAGAATCAATATTTCATATATCAACATTGTTTGGTTTATTTAAAATTGGAAATTTGAGATCACTCACAAAATGCAAGCATCTGATTGGTTGTTTCAATAAATGTAGTTTTAAATTTCCTAATGGCAAAACTGTATCTAATAATGCAGTTTTCTAATTTTAGACAAAGAAGTAGCCTGTTATGATCAAAAAGTAACAATAAGTTTACCCCCAGATTCTGTAATGTAATTGTAAGTCTTCCTTTTCAAATCTCCAAGTCCAAGCCCTCTTTCTTCAATTATAACGTGCCTATAAACAAAATAAAAGTGTAATTAGCAGATAAATATCGTTTCAACCAAACTTTTGTTGGAATCGCACATTTGTGATGTAATGTGCAGCAAATTACACTAAAACACATAATAAGTTCAGACGGTCCCTGGTTCAGATTACAAATTTATTAATTTTGAACAAATTCTGATTTATCTTTATAGCAATATACAAATTTACATCGTTTATACCTCTTTATGACATTGTGATAATTGTGAAAATTTTTTAACTAACCCTTGATTTTATACCAGTTCCATGCTAAATTTCTCAACATTATTTTTAGATGTGTACTTGTACTTATAATGGGGTATTAGAAAAGCTGAATGTTTATACTGTTCATAAAACACTCAATTATGTTTGTATTACAAATACAGTGGTATTAATTTGTGAAACTACATTTGAAGGTGACATATGTTCATTGAAATTTAGGCATAATCAAATCACTTTACTTGTGCCATGTTTTACAAAAAAAAGTTTGTTTCTTCTAAATATTTTTTAATTTGACATTTTATCATTTGCAAACACTTAGAAATAATTACATTGAAACAAAAATAAGTGAAATTTTCTTTTCGCCAACAGAATAAGATACAAAATGATTAATTGATTTAACCAAAAGATTTAAGGAATGAACTTATCAATCAGATCTAAAAAAAACTTCAATACGAAAAATTCTTCACCTACAGTATTTCATATTGACAAAGAAGAGATAATTTGTGACTAACAAAACTTCAAGGTAATAAATCTTGTTAAGCATGTTCGACTAAAGTGAGTTGACTGTATTTCTAGTTGCAGGGGTGGATGGAAATTTTGAGCTAAACCAAGGTATAATCCATGACTGGGGCTTTAAATAACGCTTCACTTAATACTAGAGAGTGCAGAGGTGAACCCAAACTTTTAATCAAACTTTAACTCTAAATTCAATGTATTCACTATGAAATCACTGGCATATGACCGTCCCCATCCAGTGCCATCCTCACAATCTCAAAACAGCCTGGAAACTAAATGAAGCTGATTCCATTTTTGTAAATATTTAAATTTAGCAAACATAAAAATGCCATATATTCACACCGAAAAATATAAATAATTCACAAACCTTTCTGTAAACTCAACAAACAATAAGCATAATTTTGCCAATGGTATACTAGGGATATCTTCATCTCTTCTGATCACATGATACAAGACTTTGTCCTGATAAGTATCAGGGAGTTCATCAAGCACTGTTCTTATCAACAGTTTGCTCTGCTTCTGTGATGCTTCAGAAAAACTGATAATGCAGACGGCATTTTTAAGTGAGGTTGAAGATGCAAACCAGTTCCGAACCTGAAATGTAAAACCATATTTACAAAAATAAGGCCATGAAAAAATGTGTAAGATAGTCAACCACACATAGAATAATAATAATGAACCTGTGATCAACAATGATGTGTGCATGTAGTCATGGTAAAAAAGCAAGTTGAAGTGTGTTTAGTTGAAATCCAAATAAAGGTAACTAAGAAATAGTGCAGGCTATAATTATCATGTGATAAAATGCATAAATAGTAAAATCCCTAAAAACCAGACTCCCTGAAAACCAACATTCTCTGAAAATCGGATGATTTTTTAAATCCCATATTTTCTCTTCTATAAACAATAATTCTGGGAAACCAGAATTCTCCAAAAACCAGGTTTTTGGCCCAGTCCGGAAGGGGTCCAGTTTTCAGGGGATATACTGTAATTATGTGAAAATGACATGAGGGCTATAAATCTTAAAAAATCTTGCAACCTTCATACCAAAACAATATATGAATTTCCTCAAGGGTAGAATAAACTCATTACTTACTTTTGTAGGTGATCTAGGTTCCTTGATATTCAGAGAACGAAGCATAGCATTAGGAGGTGAAACATGGGCAGGCATGGTTCTTTTAACAATTATGTAGACAATGAAGTAGTTGATCACAAGGAATACGAACAATACCATGATTACCATTATAAGTCCATCTATAAATAAGTAATATTTTAAGAACTGGTTTCAATGACTCAGACAAAAAAGAAATTCAATTTAACAAATAAGAATACAAAAGAGAACATTTTAATCATAGGCACTCGATTTCCGTGATTTATAAACCCAAACAGACCTATTTTTTAATCTAAACTCATCAAACAATGTAAATCGGCCAAAAAAACATCATTTCGCTACTCTGTGTATCTGAAAACTAAATGGTAAGTAGCGAAATGATGTTTTTGTCTTGGCTGATTTGCGTTGTTGGATGAGTTTAGATTAAAACTAGAACTAGAAGGTGATGAATCGGAATAATTCTTTTTTAAAATATGCGCAAGTAGACCTAATGCCTAAAGTGCTGGCAAAGTTTTATTAATATCAAACAAGCCATTTTGGAGAAGAAACACTCACAAATTTTTGTTTATAGGCAAAAAAAAGGGGTATAACTCTGTGAAAATACATCCAAATATTTTCTTTTACAATCTGCACAAGTAGACCTAATACCTAGTGCGTTGGTAAAGTTTTATCAGAGAAGAAGCGCGCACAAGATTTTGTCTATAGACAAATAAAAAGGGGGCATAACACCGTGAAAATAAATAAAAGTTTTATCAAAATCCAACCAGCCATTTCAGAGAAGAAGAAATCACACAAGATTTCGTCTACGGACGGACGGACAGACAAGCTGAAACCATTATACCCCCACAACTTTGTTGGGTGGGGGGGGATATAAAAAATAGGTCTGTTCGGGCATATACATCATGGAAATCAAGCGCCTATGATTTTAATGTAGGCATGGCAACATCTACAATTCAAATAGCATATAAAATTAATAATGTATCTGCATTTTTTACACATAAAAAAACATTCTAATCAATTAAAGTGACTGAATGATATCCAGTTCTTGAAAATGACTTTTACAAGAAAATTTATTGCCTATTACCATCCAAATCTTTGTGGTGATATGGTAAACATTTATCATAAAGTTATTCATGACTTGTGATTTTTTACATCACTGGCATTTTTCTTAGGACAAGTACAACATTCTAAGCAGTGTATTGAAGCAAAAACTCAACATAACGGTTCATCTATATTTGTTATGTCTGATAGGCTTCAAAAACGTAATAAAATAAACTGTACTTTTAATGTTTAAAGGGGAACTAACACTTCATGTACGTAATGTCAAATGACCTGTCTAAAAGTCTTTTCAACATATGTTCAATTACATTTCCACTATGGAAAAAGGGTTTATTCATTCTTATGTTATCCTAGGTATTGGTGTGCATGCCATGGTGTTTATACTCATGCAGTGTTATGTTATGTATCACTACATGTTGTTTTATTACAATGTATGAACTACACGTCAAAATAAATCTTATCTTACATGATAAAAATTTATACAAAATATGTTCAATTAAAATTACTATATCTTGCATATTATGTAAAAATAATTTATATTTAGTATTTCTTCATTTTGTCTTACCTCTATGAAAAGCATTTTCATACACAGTTTGTAGTGTGCTATTCTGTTTATCAACAGTCTGATTAACTGCCTGAATTTTTGTAAACAGATCATGAATTTCTCTTCTTATCTTATCATCTACCTCTTGTCCCAAATCTGTTAGATCAACGTCAAGTTTCCTTTGAACAGTATCTACTCTATTGTTAACAGCATTCACTTGGTCTCCTAGTTTCTTGCTAACAGAGTCAATATCATTCTTTGCTTCAATTTTTTGTCTTAAGAAATCTGATGTTAATTTTGACAGTTCAGTTTCAAGATCTCTTAATCCATTATTCATTGTGTCTTGCACTTTTTCAACTTGGACTTTCAAGAGAAGAGTTTTTCCATCCAAATCATCTTTGATGGTCTTAATTTCACTTTCAAATTTGGTCTCTAAATTAAAAGCAACTTGATCTAATTTTTCATGTAACTCAATTATTTGATGATGAATGTCTTGAAATTTACCATCATTGTCTGTGTTGCTTCGTTCAAAAATTCCTTTCAGTATAGAGGTTTTCTTGTCGATATAATGCTGTACCAGATCTATCTTGCTACCAAGTTCACTCACCATATCAGTTCTAAACCCATTAAACATTGCTCTCAGATCAGTGACTTGTGAATTCAAATTTCTGTCTGTGTTTTGAATTCTCTCAGCCAAATCTTTCTTATCTAAAGCTACATTAGAATTGACATCATCAAGTTGTTTCTTATGATCATCCATAGAAAGTCTTACATCAGTCAAAATTTTCCCAAATTTTTCTACTTCTTGGTTCAGATCGTCTCTTAAATCCTTCAAACTGGTATTAACTTTGTTGTCTAATCCTTTGGTCTGCTCACTTAAAGCGTTAGACAAACTGTCAAGTCTTCCCTCATGAGAATGGATATCAGCATGAGTTTTGTCAATTGTTTTCCATAATTCTGACAATTTTTTGTCCATTTTTGAATGTTTGTAATCAATATCAAATGAAATTCTTTCAAGATCAGATTTGTGTTTATCCATTTTTGAAATAAATTGCTTCTCTGCTTCATCAATTCTTGTGTTAATGTTTTTACATGTTTCATCAATACTGCTATTGATTTCATGTAACTGTCTGTCAGTATTTCGAATGTTGTCCTTCACTTCATTCAGGGTATTATCTACAACCATGCCTTGATTAGTTACATATTCATAAAGCCATCCAGTACATTGCATTGGAGACATATACACATGGCACTTTTCATTGACTGGATGCTGAGTTTCATGACTGGATTGATGTTGTTGTGTCTTTGCAATGGTTTGACTGAATATAAACAGCCATAGCCATAACATAACAGACCTTGTTGACATCATCTGAAATTACAGTGATGATAAAACAATGAAATCTGATCAGGCAATCCATAAAGGAGCCCAACGATGAGAGTCCCCCAAAAGTTTTGCATGAAAGCCATAATATGCTAAGAGCAAATCATTAAAATAAAGTAAAACAATCAGGCTTCCTGAAAGTTGGCAGACCTTCAGACATGTCAGGCAAATTTTGAGCAGGTCCAATAACTTTTTGGCATGTACCGCACTAGATGTCTGGCAGTCGGGCAATTTACAGCATTTATCACTTATTTATTTTGATTTGGTCTGCCAGAAAATCTAACGTTGCCTGGCCAAATGTCAGGCAAGTATTCCAGCAGTTTGAGAGGCCTGAACAATAACAGACAATCTTAAGTGACTTAGATATGCATGCAGTTTGAAGACAAGTAATGTTACAAGTCTTCACACAAGTGACAAATTGTAAAATATGCAAAAACAGCTTAAGGCCTTTTTTTCAAAGGTATGTTTTGTATAAATAAAGAGAAATACATGTAAGACAATATTTTGTAATAATCTTTTTAAACCATGAACACCATTTATCTACTAAACTACTACTCTTCCACAAATTTCAAAACACCCCAATGAGGGGAGATTCAATTGGAATATTTCATTTATTGATCAGTTACATCAAGATTATCTGATGTAAAATGTCTACACATAACTTTTCAACTTGCTGAGCAATCACTTCTTGGGATTGATATTGCTGCCATTTTTAATGACTTTAGGCAGATAAACATATTTTTAAGCTTTAATTTTGAAAAAAAAAATATTGTGAATGTCAATTACATGAAAACAGATAAGTTCTTCATATGGCTCACTTATTACAATCCTTGTTGTTCTTCAATAGGAGGTGAAATAATTCCATAATATACCAATTTAATACTTGTCAAAGCATGTGCTCAGCTGCAAATGTGGTAACCTCCCTTGAATATTTAAATTAAATTAAATTTTTATGCAAAAAATCTTTATTAGAAATTATTTGTATTCATTATCTTAGTTATAATGTACCTAAATATGAACCTAATAAATCATATCAAATGTTTGTGATGGAATCATAACACTTAATCATGGTTATCAGGTGATAGCGATTAAATATGTAAAACTAGGTCCTGTACAGTCGTTATTATCTGGTAAAGCTGAAAAAAAGGTTTTGTAACCAGACTGTCTTTTTTTTACTGCCGACCACATTTTTTTTTCAACCAAATATTAAGTTGTGTGTAACCTGTGGATAACAATGCTAATTTAGTCATGTTCAATCTGGTTGCTTAATAAACAACAGGTGCTTTTCCGATCATGGCAAAAAGTCTACTGGCGGTAACTTTAAAATGCAATAAGAATTTGTCAAAAATAAAAGTGCTGGTTTTCATTTTTTGACTGGGATCATCGGCTAAACTGATGTTTATTTATTTTGCCTAAATAAAAATCTTGACCAGTATGCTTTTACTATTTTTTAACAAGGACATTTACTGGAATGCTTTCGATTAGGAAGTAAATAAACAAATCGGATCATGCGATATGATGCATATTCATCAATTAACAAAGATCAAATGCAAGGTCTATTGATTTCATCTGAATAGTATAATCATTCAACTTATGAATAATGTTCTGGGGAACTACCTACATATACAGTATCTATTAACTTCTAACCAAACATTTCTAAAGTAAAGACACACACACTCCAGAAACACATCAATTCATGAGTTTTGTGTACTTTATGAAAATGTTTGTCATACATTTGATTGTCAATTGTTTCAATTTATACAATTTGTCTAACGTTTAGAAGTAATGTATATTCATTCAACCTATTGATTTATCATCCATGCATGCATGTACACGATACTGGCATTTACTGGCTTATGAAACTATCAACAAACACAGAGAAACCGAATGGAGAGACTATAACTATGTATGGAGAAAGATTTCTATCAGTATTTGTCTTTAGCTCTGGAATATGAATAACAGAATACCAATCCAGTCTTAGAGCTGAAGTATGCATTATCATGATAATGGAGGAAACAATGAAGAAAACTTGACAAGGACGTTAAGAAAATTAAGATTTAATACCACTTAAAACAAACCATATCGTAGAGCCATGCACATATAAGCTCATAGATACAGTATAGTGAAGTACATTGCGGTCGTGAAGCACTGTGGTTAGAATAAATTTTATTTATTTTATAGAACTATTATCAAATCAAAGTAATATTTTTATTCTCATAACTTTGTAACAAACTGTCTCTTAAAGTAATAAATTATCGTTATTTCACATATTTATATTAATAACATATGTAACGATTAGCTACAACACAGTTATATACTAACAGTTAAAAGAAAACAAAAAATTTACCTACCGTATTTTGTTTTGTTCGTTGTCTACTTTCGGTTTCAAACTAGCTACGTGTACGCCTCATTAAAGTATGCTATTTTTAGCACCGACGTTGCGTGTACACGCTACCGCAGAGAAAGTACACCGGATATTGCCTTTAGTGAACTGGTGCAACCTCATCCCTCAGCCAATAACGTAATTGTACGAATCCCATGTTAAATAATCGCTGATCAAAATATCCATGATTCAGATCAATTAATCAAATGTATCATGACAGTAATCAGATGTTTGGACAATTTTCGAAATATAAATGAAATTTTACGTACCCAATTTTTTTTCTGTACATCAAATCTGCATGATATTATTACATTTTATTATTTTTCTGATTTGATTATTATGAAATAATCATTCCATAGGCGGATCCAGGATTTGTAGTTGGGGGGGCGGAAACTGAACAAGTAGGCTGGGGGTCGTCAGGGTCCCTGGTGGGTCCGGGGAGAGGCCCTGGCCAGGGGCCCGGTGGTTCCCGGAACCTCCCGAGGTTTGGTCATTTCTAAGGGATTCACGTACATTTCCAGAACCTCACCTATCCTTTCCCAGGGTATGCAATAAAATGTACGAGAGCTCCTATCCACTGTGTGCTTTAGGTATAAATCAAACGGAGACAAAAAATATCTTTTGCACAATATATAATTTAAATGTTTGCGTGTTTCCCACTGGTTGCATCCATATTTGTTGATTTACTTTACTCAAAGGAAAAATATTAATGGAAGTAAGTGAAAGCGGGAATATTTAAAATACAGAAACGTATTTTACTATGAAGTTTGAAAGTCTTTCAGTAGATTGTAGAATAGATCACGATGTTTTGTAAAGCATCTAGATCTATCATATAATTTTCTGAACGGCCGTTGGATCATGTTTCGGTGTACAAAGTTGAAATCTTTAAAAAAAATGAGAAGGTATTGTTTGTGAAATGTACGTTATGCTTCCACTTGTATTGATACGGTGTACGTTCTGCTGCCAAACAATGAATTGTTTTATTGCAAACAATGTA